>CM040434.1:58958061-59606239 GCA_022702705.1 Papilionanthe hookeriana x Papilionanthe teres | reverse complement strand
CTGCACTTAGGCACTAGGTTTGTGCACTTTCGTTAGATGGTGTGCTAGGTTAGGACTTAGGTTACTAGAGTAGTCTTTTTGATGCTGGCTATTGTTCTTTGATGGATTGATTGCCCTAGCCGGGTATCTTTCTTACGCACTTTCTGTGATGTGATTGCATGCTTCATATGTATGGTAGTGTGTTAGGGCGCTTTTAGCGGGGAGCCATGCTTATTTATACACACACACGAGGTACGCAGTATGGGGGAGCAAGTAATGATTTCTAATCCTTTTACTTGCGAGTCTTATTAGCTTCCCCATTTATAAAGCATGGCTCATTATACGTCATTTGCATGTAAGCTTTCCCGCTAACACTTGTTTTCGATGCGGGATTGAATCTTTTTATTTTCCTTTGTACTTTTAGAGTCTAGGAGAGTCTTGTAGCGAGAAATAAGATACGGGCATGGGTTCGAGGCGTTTTGCACGGGAACCACGTGGAGGGGACTAGGAGCGGTTCTCGTGCCTCGTATCTTAATTTTGTATTTTCATATTGATGTATAGAATTAGGACCGGGCATGTATATGTGAAGTCCGACCGCACATTTCTTTTCGGATTATGTTGCCGGGTCCAGTCGGCATTTTGGCCTCATTTATTTTATTATGGAGTGCTTTCTTTCTTGCTTTTATTGCATATTTGCATGCTATGCATGTGTTTTCCTTGTTTCTTTACGTGATGCGGGATTTCACGATATCATTTAGGCTCTTTAAGGACCCTAAAATTGTAAATTTTATACGTTAAAAAAAAATCCTTATAAAATATTCGAAGATAAATGAGTTTTTAAGATTAAAATATTCAGCATTTTAAAACTTGCATTTTTATTTTCTTGCATGGCCTTCAGGGCGATTTTAAATGGGCTGCATTGCATGGATATCACCCGAAGTCATACTAATAGGGCCTCCGCATTACTTAAGGACCGCTCTGAATAGCTTGCATTCATATTTGCATGTCCGAGGAGGAGTCCCCGTGCTTCTCTAATGCGGCGGCCCGACATACCTTTATAGGTGGTTGTCTAGTGCGCCTAGGGTGTTAGAAGGCTCCCAGAGCCCGGACGGGGTGTAAGTCCTTTTGTTTGGAGCGTTTGCGGCTACGTGGCTGAACCTCCCTTTCTCTTCTTTCACGAGGCATCCTTGCCGCTTTGGCGAGTGTGAGATCCACCTCTTGGAGCTCTAGCTTATAGTCGATAGGATAGAGTTTCTTTCCTTTGACCCTAGGGCTGCCGAGGTCCCCGTGGATAATGCAATTCTTGGATTGTTGACGGGGGATCTCGGGATGTGTTGGGTCGACTACCTTCGCGTTCGGGTAGACTTAGGGTCCTACTGCTTTGGATGACGGGTTTGTGATACCCCAGACTTGGCTACCTCTGCCCCTTTAGGATTACTTCTTCCTTCCTTTGACTACCCCGGTTGAGCCCTTTCGCTCCTTGACTTCGTTTATATCATTTTGACGGCCCGATGCTGGAGTGAGTTGCCCGCTTGTTTGGGATATCGATGATTTGTCCTGCTGCCCTTATGGCTCGGATGTGCTTTGACGTGTTGGGATACCCCGTCGAGATGATTTAGTTTATTCAGTGGGTTCTGTATCGTCGATGAGCCGCTACCCCATTTGCGATGTGAGAGACTCACTCTCGTCCGATGGCTTAGCGAGAGCTTTGAAGCGTCGAGACTTTCCCGCACGGAATAATCTCCCTTTGATTGCTATACCCAGAGTTTATGATAATATAAAGCGAAACTCCTTTTATCGAGAGTATTCTTGGGTATCCCCCAAGATGTAATTAACCGGTAGGAATACGTTCCTGCGGGAGTGCTCTTGACCCCGAACGGGTACATATACTTGACTCTGCTGGTTATGGGTAGTCTACGTAGATACTTCTTTCGCGGATATTGGTTCGAGGTGCCTGCGCCCGATCTTGTTTGGGCGGACGTGCTTGACTTATCCTTGCGGGGTTTATCGCACGTAGACTCTCCATGTTTCTCTTTCTCTTGTTTGTCACTTTGTCGTATGTCCCTTCTTAATCGGTTCCTCTCCTTTTCGAATCACTGATTTGATTTAGGAGGGAGATTTATTCGAATAAGGGGATGTATACGACGGCCCGACAAGCTAGCGACTCGTTTTAAAATAAAAAAGAGAAAAGAATGGCGAAAACAAAGCGACTCGGCTGAGTCTCTCTCACTTGGGTTTCGATGAGTCGAGATCCCGTTTGCTGCGACTCGCGGGGATGATCTCCTCCGGAGTTTTCGCTTATGAGTCTGTGCCTGGCGGCGACTCCCGGGATGATCTCTCTCTCGTCAGAGTTTTCGCTTATGAGTCTTGTGGATCCCGGCGTACTGCAACGTCCGGGGATGAGTCTCTCTCCATACTTGGAGCTTCGCTTTTTTTGGGGTTATAGCCTCTCTTCATACTTGTAGTTTCGCTCATATTATCGTGACCTGGTTCTCGTCCTTCGAGTCACAGTTGAGCCTTTTGTGAGAACTTGGTTTTCAATCCATGTATCGGTTGCTAGGGGTAGCAACTCGATGCATTCTGTCCCTTCTCTCACCCTCGACATTTCGGTTGCAGCACTATTGCATGCATCGATGCAGTTTTAGTTTTGTGATTGGTTTCTTGACCTTTCCTTAATCTTGATCATTGTCCCTTTTTGCCCCGCTACGCGGAAGGGTAGAAAGATGGATATGATCGCTGCCGCCATGGAGAACTCTTTCCCCTCTCCTCAAGCGTTTCTGTTCTCTTGAGGGTGTCATAACCTTCAGTTCTTTCGAGCACCCTTGTGGGGTTACCTTACGTAATTCTACACCCTTTGAGACATTTTGCTCTGTGCCCTCCCCCTTAAAAGGAGAGACGTGCACATTGAGTCTTTCATACGCCATTTGAGGCATTTTCTCTATGCCCTCCCCCTTAAAAGGGGAGAAGTGCATATTGAGTTGCTCTTATGCTCTCTAAGACATTTTGCTCTATGCTCTCCCCCTTAAAAGGGGGAGACGTGCATATTGAGTTATTTCTACGCACTATGAGGCATTTTCCCCTGTGTCCTCCTCATTGAAAGGGGAGTCATACATATTTAGCTATTTTTGCTGCAGTGGCTCGCGTCGCGTCAGTTTCTTTTGTAAAGAGAGGCCGCCGCTCGATAGCGATGCATCGCAGCACCTGATGATCTTTTCTAGACTTGTCCTTTTGTCTTCTCATATATCTCCTTGCCATAGGTGGGTGAGTCTTTCTTTTAGCGATAGATTTGTCGACTAATGTCGCCGTTGTGACATTTTGTTTCGACTCTCTTTTTGTTCCGGTTTTCCGGTGAGGATCCACTGTCCCTCGATTAGGCGGGAAGGCTAGGAGGACTAGGAATAGATTCTTGCAAATTTAGCGACATAGCTTGTATCAGGTTTCTATACCTATTCTGACTCCCATTTAGGAGGTGCCTTTGGCCCCCATTTTGAGTCATTTTCGCTACTGTCCCCGTTGCGCGGACCGCGTCCTTATTGGATATTTGCTACATGCCCTCCTTTGAAAAGGAGTTGTGCATGCGGTACTACTTTCGTTGTAGCAACTCATATTGGTATTACTTTTCCCCCGAGGAAAGGACTAGTGCCAGATGGCGATACGCTACAACGCTCTTTCCTGTTTACTAGCCTTTATTTTAGTCCTTCCATATGTTGAGGATTTCCATCCTCACGGATGTTACATTATGTAAGAGTGCTAGAGTTACTGTTACGATATTGTCCTCCGGCGTTGTGGACCATGTTGACGTCGTGGCTTGTTTTGGTTACGGCCGGGATGGTGCTTAAATCCCGTCGGTGAGAATCACCTCTTCATCTTACGGCGATGTGGACCATGTCCCCGCCATGACTTGTTTTCGATTCGGCGCGGGATAACGCCCAAATTCCATTAGGCGAAAATCATCTTCTCTCCTACGATCACAGTTATGTGGACTACACTCCGGTCGGAGTTTGCTTGGGATTCTTCCCTCCTCCGGATGCAAGTCATTCTCACCTTGCGGTCCGTCTTGTTTTGCTACCACGAGTTCTCTGAGCTTGGAAGATCGTAGGAGCATCTTCCTCTTTGAGTGGAAATGTTTTCTTTGGTTTGACGATTGTCCCGGCCTCGGTTATTCTGGTTTCTGCGAGGTCTCGCTCGTCCTACATTAGGCGAGGGCGTCCGGAAGAATAGGAACAGATTGCTACAACCATAGTGGGCGACTTAGCCACATAGTCTCTTTACTCATTGAGATTCTAGTTTCCTCTTTGAGAGGATAGGGTCCAATTTCTTAGAGATGAGTTCCTTGCTTAGATCTACGAAATATCTAAGCACTGTTGTGTAAGAACTCCTCTACTTAACATACTCCCATGATTCTCATAGTAGGAGACCGAGATATACCTCTCAGTCCACTACGAGATCTGGATGTTTGCCATCTATTGTGCAGGCCATGAGACCCGCCGATGTGTTGCATGGAACCCTTGGCGTGGTATTTAGTGCCACTTGCGAAATGTTGCGCCAGGTATCATTGATGATCCTATTGGAGTGGCTTTTGCCCATATTTGATGTGCTAACTCATTCCTGAAATCACGAGGAAAATTTTGTGGCTTCCTCTTCATCGCGCTAGATGAATTTGTCTTATGTCGATAAAGGGAGATCCGGGGCATACCCCGTCGATTCCCTCCTTATTTGAGGACATAAGTTGATCTCCGTACTTCAACGAATACTCATTAGAATAGGCAAATTCTTGCCACCATGTCTCTTGACATTCCGACGCTACATGTAGAATGACTTTCCACATTTGACAGCGAGGAGTTTACTTGCCTTTGATTTGAAGAGTGCTTTATTCGATCTCTTTCATTTATTAAGCAAGGCTATAGTTGAAGTTTTATACTTCGATTGGGGGACACCCAAAAAAAAAATCTTTCGTTGATAATATGTTGTATTGACTAGTCCATTTTGCTAGCCTTAGTCGATCCATGTTTAGGTTGGGATGCACATCTCCCGAGTTGTTTGAGAGTGCCTCATTTGATTTAAGCTATGTTTGCCTTTTGGCTAAGCTCTTGATGAGAGCATTTCTTTGCTAAGACCAACTTATTTGTCTAGCATTTTATTTAGTCGATCTACTTTGAACCTGACTAGGATTTGGTGCCTCACCTATCTAGGACCTTATTGACTTTTAGTCTGTTCTTTGTGAGAAAGCATCACTGTGAGATGGATTCATCTCATATATCCAACCTCGTGGATATTTTGTTTGACTTGTTGATTCTTGTCACCATGTTAATATTCATGTTGAGCGGATTCAAACACTTTGTCATGATCAATCGAGTCCATGAATCATCGGGATACCTCGATATCCAACACTACGGTTAGACCTCGTTGCTTATCTAACTGAGATATACCTATGACCAGAGGCGATGGCTTCTTATCCCTGTACCTCTTGATATTTCGGCTCCATTTACGGAGGCCCTTGAGACGCTTCCGAAAAGGCTTGTGCTCCATAGTTGATCTTATCTTGGATTTTCCTTCGATGTTTTTGAGGTTGAATCTATGATAGATCACGAGGATGGGTTTAAGCCGAGACCATGTATGCACCTTCTTAGGATTTGCTAATCTTCATGGTTCGGGGGATTTGAATTATGTCTTGATGACCGAATCCCTTACTTTAATGAACTTTCACCTAAGTCCTGAGAACACCTCAGAGTGACTAGATGGGCGTCATTGAGATGTGAGTAGTTTCAGAGACTTTTTAGATCTCTTACTTTTCCATTCAACTAGACCAATGGAAGCTTGATAAGTAATGTACCATAAAATTCTAAAAATCTTTCTTCAGGAGATTTTTGAGTCAGAGTAAATTACTTTATAACAAAAAGAAGCTCACCTGATATAGTAATTCTCAGGAGAGATAAAAAAAGTGTGAATGGCTTCAAAATAAAAAAAAGAAAAAAAGATTGAAAAAAAATGATCAACACTCCTAAGAAGAAGCTTGAGGTGAGTGGGAAATCAAAAATTTCGATATAAAGAACCTTTTGATTTCAAAATTCTTCTGGTAAGATCCTTAGAATATTAAGGTTTAGAGAATTGTTTAAGTGACATTGGGATGTTTGATAAATTAGTAATGGATTTAAAGACATCTCCAAAATGAAAACATTTTCTTTACACCCAGATACAAATGACGAGGCCTATCTAGGCTAAAGGCGAAAATAATTAAAGGATAGGGACTAGGGAAGAGTACTTAAGGAAAATCCCACACGGACATGAATTTTGCAAATCTCATATTTTGCATGGTATATCTGGTCATGAGTACGAGTATGCTTACTTGAGAGCTCCACTTACCAGATTGAGTTGGCATGTCAGGCCAAATCATTCCCCATAACAACTTATGTTGGGAATAATAAAAAAATAATATTTAATGCCAATGAAAAAATATAAATGGCATGGAAGGCTCTTAATAGCTTTGTGGGCATGTTGTACGACATACCTTACACCCACATTATATCACGCTTGATGCGTTGACCCTCTGAGTCCGGCAATCCTTCCTTGGAAGTTGACTCTCTTTTTGTGTGTGGACTTTTCACCACCCTTATGCGTATGTGTCGACCCTGCGGGTCAGCGACCCTTCCTTTGGAAGAAAGGTTTTCCATCTTGTGGGCTCTCTGCACCATCTTTATGCTTTATGCGTCGACCCTGCGGGTCGGCGGCCCTTCCTTTGGAAGAAAGGCTTGCCATCTTGTGGGCTTTTTACCCACCTTCTTGTACACTTTATGTGTTGACCTTCGGGTTTGCTAGCTGTCCTTCCTTCGGAAGTTGACTAGCCTTCTTTGTGGGTATGTTGTACGACATTGTACACCCACCCATTCCTTTGTTTCATTGCAAGTAAGAGAGGTCTTGTGCATCTCTTAAAGCCGGTTCTTGAATTGATAAACGGATAAAGTGGAAGTCTTACGAGCGGCTTATACCAGTGCGACCGGTAATCGGTGTAAGAGAAGCCGAGTACTTCTCTTATCTTTTCTCTTCGGTTCCTCGCTTCGAGCGGACCCGAGCAAGTGTGTCCCACCCATCATAAATGAGTGTGGTAGATACATTCGTCCCTCTCGTCACGGTGAGAGTGGAAGATACCCTCTTTTGGAGGATTTGAGCATAGCTTTATGGTTATCATATCTTGCAATTATGGTTATCATATCTTGCTTAGCTAACCTTCGCAATATCTCGATTGATAGGAGTCAATTTCGATTAATATTTGCCTTATACAGGAAAGTCATGCCCTTTCCTAGCATTCTTGTTCGGTTAACCATTCTACATAGGGTCCAGGCGAGCACCTTTTACGGATATGCTTGAGCCCACTCACTTCGGATGAGTGTGGTGTATTCCCTCTTAAGGGATATGTTTTGGTCTTCGGCTAAATATCATTTGGTCGGTTCGCTCTATTTTGCCCGACCTTTCTAAGGTGTCTCGACTAGCGAGGTCGAGTTCGATTGATGCCTCTTTTGTGCGGGAAAGCCATACTTCTTTCCTCGACTCCTCTATTCGGTCGAGCACCATGTGTGGGTCCGAATTAGAGTCTCCCGTTCATTTCGAATGAGTGTGGCATTTTCCCTCTTAGGAGGATGTTTTTGGGTTGGTACGAGATCCATGCACCCATGCGGTTGGAATGCTTATATATATATATATATATATATATATATATATATATATATATATATATATATATATGCGGTTGGAATGCTATATATATATATATATATATATATATATTATTTACCAACCACTCTTGGATACTATGGTAATTCCCCAATGGAATTCATTCTACCAAATTTCCGGTAGCAGTATCGTATAGAGTTGTTATGTTTTGACCATCCACCCTCTTTGATATTCTTGAATCGGTCAATTTTTATTCCCTTGTTGGAGCGACATGTTGTATCGATTTTAGACTTCGTCTATTCTCTATTCGATCCATGTCGCTAGTCAGTTGCACTTCTGAGGCATGACATTCTCCTCGGTATTGTCCCCGACAGGAATTGCCTTAGCCAGTTCTTGCAGGAAATATCCATTGAGCTCTCCTCAGCGACAACTACTTCGCTAGTTTTGAGGGCCACTTTAGCGAGACTTATTTCGCTAGTGCTTGCTTAACGCACTCTACATTTGGACTTGTGAGTCCACCTCGATGATATTTCGATTGGCTTGGTTAGTTTGGTCCGCCTCATTGAATGACATGTTTTATCGATCGCTCGGTTGATCCATGTACTACACCGGGATATTTGATGCCTCCCGGCATAATTATTTGCTAAATGGGAGAATTCCCTGCGAGATTTGTCTCGCTAGTGCTTACATAAAAGCACTTTATTGGTTAAACCATTTCAGTTACCTAACCCCGCTAATTCTTTCGAGTATTTGGTTAGTTCTGTCTACCACATCGAGTAACATGTTGCATCGGATTTATCGCCGATCTATTTTTGGCTGGAGCGCTCTATGCATCCAGCATATACTTCGAGCATGATACCTCGGGCTATTTTAGCCATATGGTCGCTCATTCGGTGCATAGGCAGGATACCTCCCCTGAGTTACACCTCTCGAGCCATATGACACTTTAGTCGGCTTTGTTATGAGGATATCCTGTCTTTTGACAACTTTACTTTGTGGTCGTTTGATACTACACCTCTCGAGCTATATGATGTTCTAGTCAGCTCTTTTATGAGAATATATTGTCGTATCCGGCTCATTAGCCTTTCGATACTTCTCAGGCCATATGTACCTTTTGGGCCGGTTCATTTACGAGGGTATCCCTTCTTGAGACATTCCTTGGGTCATGCCTCTATGGCCTCTGAACCCACCCCAAGGTTATGCCTTTAAGGCCTCTAAACCTATTTACGTGGTTATGCTTTTATGACCCCTGAACCACTATGTTTGGTCATGCCTTCACAGCCTCTTAACCACTTCTCTTTTTTCTTTTGGGTCAACCATACTTTATACTCATTTGTTTGATCGCCACCTCTTATCAGGATATGTTGTGCTTTATAGCCACCTGATTAAAGTGATAGGTGTTTCATCTAAAGGAGATCAGAAGATCGCAATCGGGATCTCTTTCAGGGGAAACATAACAGGAGATTTGGTCACAGGAGATGACTGAGTTTTCTCCCCTACTGTTTTGAATGTGGTCAGGTATGGGGTTTGCATCAGATTACCGTTGTTTTGAATGAGGTCGAACGGAGTTGATACTTGTCGTTTCGAATAAGGTCGAGGCAAAACTCCGGCTGAACATGTCCGGTTTATCGGCTCTGGCGAGAGTCCTTCTCTCCTACCGTTTCGAATGTGGTCAGGTACGGGATTTTCATTGATTCTGTTGTTTCGAATGAGGTCAAACAGATTGATATTGGCGTTTCGAATAAGGTCAAGCAAAACCCCAGCCAAACCTGTCCAATTTATCTGGTCTGGCTGGGTCCTTCTCTCCTACCGTTTTGAATGTGGTCAGGTACGGGAATTTCATTGATTCTGTTGTTTCAAATGAGGTCAGACAGATCGACATTGTCGTTTTGAAAGAGGTCAGGCAAATCTTTTCTCAGCTATACCATGTCCAGTTTATCTGGCCTGCCTTAGCTCTTCGGTGGACGATTAGCTTCTCACTGTCGACCACCACCCTGACCATACCACCGCGATTTTTATGGCACATGGTTGGGATCCTTTGTGGTTATGCCTCTTTGGCCTCTGAACCACCCTCCTAGGTTATGCCTTCTACGGCCTCTGAACCTTTTTTTGTGGTTATGCCTCTACGGCCTCTGAAGCACCCCCTAGGTTATGCCTCTACGGCCTCTGAACCAATTTTCGTGGTTATGCCTCTACAGCCTCTGAACCACCCCCCTAGGTTATGCCTCTACGGCCTCTAGACCTATTTTTGTGGTTATGACATTACGGCATCTGAACCACCCTTTCAGGTTATGCCTTTACGGTCTCTGAAGCTATTTTTGGTGATTGACCAGTCACGATAGGTTAGCCACACCCTCGACCATACCATGCCCAGTTTATCTGGCCTGGTCGAGCTTTCCTTTACTCTTTTCCTGGGATGTCACATCGACTACTAAGAGATGCTCTCTTTTAAGGATGCTTCCAACAAGTGCATTGTGCCTCAGCGGTACACCACACTTGTTAAGGGTCCTTTGTTGGCATCATTTTTTTTATATATTACATGCATGGGATGTCCATTCGAGCATACCAGGGCCAGCAGGTGTTACTCGACGCGTCGCGCGGGAAATTAGCTCAAATTGGCCCATCCACCTGCGAGCTTGTTCATATGACCTCGAACGACGAAACAGACCACGTGAGTGTGTCCGGGACATTGATATTACCTAGGGAGGACATTCATTTTGCTACGACGTCGCGGGCGGGGTAAAAATTATGCAAATTATCGTTTTTAGCCCGATTGTCAAAAAGTCACTCGAACGACTCTGAATGACGAAACGGATCACACGATTGTGTCCGGGACGTCAATTTTACTTATGGAGGATGTTCATTTTGCTACGACATCGAAAACGGGCTTAAAATATGCAAATTATCCTTTTTGGCTAAATCGCTCAGAAAATGGCCTGAACGGGGCCGAACGACACCGAATGGCGAAACAGTAGCACCATTGCATCCAAAACGTCGATTTTAGCCAGGAAGGACATCTACTTCGCTGCAAGGATGTGTACGTGCTAAAATTTCACGGAGGATAATTATAATATTACTTTTCTTATTATAAAATATATTTATATATAATATTATATATTATCTTATAATAAACCCATGCTCCTCTCTCTCTCCCGATTCCCATTTATCGCAAACCCTCACGGCCGCCATCACCTTTCAAGAAACCTAGCCGCGCGACCCTCACCTCGGAGCTCCTCGCCAGCGAACTACTCACCACTGGCGTCGTCACCTCCTGTCGGTGACGGTTTCCTCCCCCCTCTCTCCTCGCACGGTATTCTCTCGGCCCGACCTCACTCGATCCCACTTTTCATGTCTGTTGTTGCGAGATTCCCCGGAAACTAGACCGAACACTGGCGGTTCACCGGAAACGTGGGCTCTTCTTCAGCATAAAGAGAACGCGTCTTCAACCTTCGTGGCGGTGAGATTTTCTTATCACTTAGGCGACCCTAGGTTTAGTCCGATCTAGGCACGTGGGTTCGATCGCCCATGTGGGGTGGAGGTGCCGGACGATATGTGTCGACCAGTCGAGCCGTCTATGTGATGGATCGTTGATTTACCTAGAGTGAGCTATAGGTTAATCTTGTGCGTTGGCCAATTCCTATTCTTAGCCTAGCGATTCCCTGTTCTGAGCTTTAGATCTTAATCCTACTGGGTTAGAATCCCAATTTCCTATGGTTTTGGCGCTCCTAATCTCCCTTGGAGGGATTAGTTGAGTTCGATCTTAGAGGACGGGAAAAGCTTTGTATCTAGTCCATCCTATAAGATCGGGGCGATCGTAGAGCGGAAAAAGCTTTGTAGCTAGTCTGCCCTATGAACGGTGGAGAGTTTCCCCAACGAAAAATTGGAGCGGGAAACCCTCTACATAGCCACGCCAAAACTGGAGGCGGCGATGACGCAGATCCAAGTGCGTCAACCCTAGGTACCTATGTGAGGTCGTTAGGATGAGTTCGACGTGTCGTCAACCGTTTGGGTTTCATCGCAAGTTAATGGATCATCTTGTTGCATTTTTGCATGTGGTCATTTCTTCCATTGTATGCATGTTCGCATGAGCACTTCGGGTTGATCGGCTGTCCTGGGCCGATCCCCGATCCTCTGTTGGGTTCGATCGACTTTTCCAAGTCGATCACCTATCCTTTAGGGTCGGATTGGTTACCCCAAAATAATCCATGCATTTCTTTGGTCAGACCAGCCACCACGGTCTGGTCGACTGATCACTCATGTTTGTATGCTTTTGCATTTTATTGCATGTTTTTACGGCATGTGCATGTTGGTACGGTTTGCATGTTGCACCTTATTCTATTTTTTTTTTGCATTTTCATTTGCACCGCACTTTTATGATTCTCCCTAGTGAGAATTATTCCACCTCCGAGTCACTGCCTCCTCGGCATACACATTTGCTCGGGCCGCTGCCGCTATGACATGTCCACCTCCAGGTCGCTGCCACTACGGCATGCCCATCTTTAGGTTACTGGCTCTTTGGCATACCCATCCTTTGGGCCGCTGCCTTCAAGGCATGCCCGCTCTTTTCGAGTCCATTGCCTTTATGGTATACTCACCATCACCACTTTGGTGCATTCTCTTTGCATGTAGCATCCTTGCATTTTGCATGATGTGTGTGCTTGCCCTTCTGGGCGCCCGTTGTGATTGTTTCGTTCTTCAGTCAAGCAATCACAATGTGGGCTTCTTGCATGACTGTTTACTTACCCATTCCTTGATGGCTTGTCCTACTCGTTAGGAGAGTGACCCCGTGTCGGTCGCGATGCCTTAACGAGCATTGCTTGTTGGGTTGATCCTAATGAGCAATGCGAGTTAAATCATAGGGATCGGCACATGTATGATTGTGCTAAGGATCCATTGGATCTAACCTGTGTCACCCCTCTTCGTGACGCCCTTTAGATCCTTCGGATCTTTAGGATGGGCCGGTATGGCGACCCCGTCAAAGTCATACTATACCCAGACTTACCCTGCACTTAGGCACTAGGTTTGTGCACTTTCATTAGATGGTGTGCTAGGCTAGGACTTAGTTTGCTAGGTAGTCTTTTTGATGCACGGCTATTGTTCTTTGATGGATTGGTTGTCCTAGCCGGGTATCTTTCTTCGCACTTTGCATGTGATGTGATTGCATGCTTCATATGTATGGTAGTGTGTTAGGGCGCTTTTACGCGGGGAGCCATGCTTATTTATACACACACACGGATACCGCTAGAGGGGAGCAAGTGATGATTTCTAACATTTTTGTTTGCAGGTGCTATTAGCTCCCCCATTTATAAAGCATGGCTCATTATACGTCATTTGCATGTGAGATTTCCCGCTAACACTTGTTTTCATGCAGGATTGAGTCTTTTTATTTTCCTTTATACTTTTAGAGTCTAGGAGAGTCCTGTAGCATAAATAAGATACGAGCACGGGTTCCGAGGCGTTTTGCGCTGGAACCACGTGGAGGAGACTAGGAGCAGATGCTCGTGCCTCGTATCTTAATTTTGCATTTTTATATTGATGTATAGAATTTGGACCGGGCATGTATATGCGGAGTCCGGCCGCATGTTTCTTTTTCTGGATTATGTTGCCGGTCCAGCGGCATTTTGGCCTCTTTTATTTTATTATGGAGTGCTTTCTTTCTTGCTTTTATTGCATATTTGCATGTCTGCATGTGTTTTCCTTGTTTCTTTCTGTAATTTGGGATTTCACGATATCACTTAGGCTCTTTAAGGACCCTAAAATTGTAAACTTTATATGTTAAAAATCCTAATAAAATATTCAAGATAAATGAATTTTTGGATTAAAATATTCAAGATTTTAAAATATGCACTTTTACTTTATTGCATGGCCTTCGGGCAGGATTTTAAATGGGTTGCATTGCATGTCTATCACCCAAGTCATACTAATAGGGCCTCCACATTACTTAAGGACCGCTCTAGATAGCTGCATTCATATTTGCATGTCCAGGAGGAGTCCCCGTGCTTCTCTAATCGAGCGGCCCAACATACCTTTATAGGTGATTGTACGAGTGCGCTTAGGGTGTTAGAAGGCTCCCAGACCCGGACGGGGTGTAAGTCCTTTTGTTTGGAGCGTTTGCAGCCTTGTAGCTGAACCTCCCTTTCTCTTCATTCCTGAGGCATCCTTGCCACTTTGGCAGGTGTGAGATCCACCTCTTGGAGCTCTAGCTTATAGTCATAGGATAGAGTTTCCTTCCTTTGACCCTAGGGCTACCAAGGTCCCCGTGGATAATGCAATTCTTAGATTGCAGACCGGGGATCTCAGGATGTGTTCGGTCAACTACCTTCACGTTCGGGTAGACTTAGGGTCCTACTGCTTTGGATGACGGGTTTGTGATACCTCGACTTGGCTACCTCTACCCCTTTAGGATTACTCCTTCCTTCTTTTAACTACCCCTGTTGAGCCCTTTCGCTCCTTGACTTCGTTTATATCATTTTGACGGCCCGATGCCGATGAGTTGCCTCCCGTTTGGGATACGATGATTTGTCCTCTGCCCTTATGGCCCGGACGTGCTTTGACGTGTTGGGATACCCCCGTCAAGATGATTTAGGTTATTCTGTGGGTTTCGTATGTTGATGAGCCGCTACCCCATTTGGGATGTGAGAGACTCACTCTCGCTGATGGCTTAGCGAGAGCTTTGAAGCGTCGAGACTTTCCCACACGGAATAATCTCCCTTTGATTGCCTATACCCCAGGTCTATGATAATATAAAGTGAAACTCCTTTTATCGAGAGTATTCTTGGGTATCCCCCAAGATGTAAATAACCAGTCGAAATACGTTCCTTTGGGAGTGCTCTTGACCCCAGAACAGGTACATACACTTGACCCTCTGGTTATGGGTAGTCTACGTAGATACTTCTTTCGCGGATATTGGTTCAAGGTGCCTCTGCCCGATCTTGTTTGGGCGGACGTACTTGACTTATCCTTGCGAGGTTTATCGCACGTAGACTCTCCATGTTTCTCTTTTCTCTTGTTTGTCACTTTGTCGTATGTCCCTTCTTAATCGGTTTCTCTCCTTTTCGAATCACTTATTTGATTTGGGAGGGAGATTTATTCGAATAAGGGGATGTATACGACGACTGACAAGCTAGCGACTCGTTTTAAAATAAAAAAAGAGAAAAGAATGGCGAAAACAAAACTGGCGACTCCGCTGGGGAGAAGTCTCTCTCTCCATACTTAGAGTTTTCGCTTATGAGTCTTGTGGATCCCAGCGTATTCGCAAAACTGGCGACTCCGCTGGGGATGAGTCTCTCTCTCCATACTTGGAGCTTCGCTTTTTTTGGGGTTATAGCCTCTCTCCATACTTGGAGTTTCGCTCATATTATCGTGACTTGGTTCTCGTCCTTTGAGTCACAGTTGAGCCTTTTGTGAGACCTTGGTTTTCAGTCAACGTATCGGTTGCTAGGGGTAGCAACTCGATGCATTCTGTCCCTTCTCTCACCCTCGACATTTCGGTTGCAGCATTATCACATGCATCGATGTCATTGTAGTTTTGTGATTGGTTTCTTGACCTTTCCTTATTTTTGATCATTGTCCCTTTTTGCCCCGCTACGCGGAAGAGTAGAAAGATGGATATGATCGCTGCCGCCAGGGAGAACTCTTTCCCCTCTCCTCAAGTGTTTCTGTGCTCTTGAGGGTCTCATAACCTTCAGTTCTTTCGAGCACCCCTGTGGGGTTACCTTACGTAATTCTACGCCCTTTAAGACATTTTGCTCTGTGCCCTCCCCCTTAAAAGGAGAGACGTTCACATTGAGTCTTTCATACGCCATTTGAGGCATTTTCTCTATGCCCTCCCCATTAAAAGGTGAGACATGCATATTGAGTTGTTCTTACGCTCTCTCAGACGTTTTGCTCTATGCCCTCCCCCTTAAAAGGGGAGACATGCATATTGAGTTATTTCTACGCACTATGAGGCATTTTCCCCTGTGTCCTCCTCATTAAAAGGGGAGTCATACATATTTAGTTATTTTTGTTGCAGTGGCTCGCGTCGCATCTGTTTCTTTTGAAAAGAGAGGTCGTCGCTCGATAGCGTTGCATCGCAGCACCTGACGATCTTTTCTAGACTTGTCCTTTTGTGTTCTCATATATCTCCCTGCCATAGGTGGGTGAGTCTTTTGCTTGCAGTAGATTTGTCACAAATGTTGCTGTTGTGAATTTTGTTTCGACTTTCTTTCTGTTCCGGTTTCCCCTGAGGATCCACCTATCCCTCGATTAGGCAGGAAGGCTAGGAGGACTAGGAATAGATTGCTGCAAATTTAGCAGCATTGCTTGTATCAGGTTTCTATACCTATTCTGACTCCCGTTTAGGAGGTGCCTTTGGCCCCCATTTTAAGTCATTTTCGCTACCGTCCCCGTTGCGCGGACTACGTCCTTATTGGATATTTGTTACATGCCCTCCTTTGAAAAGGAGTTGTGCATGCGGTACTACTTTCGTTGTAGCAATTCATATTGGTATTGCTTTTCCCTCAAGGAAAGGACTGGTGCCAGATGGCGATACGCTACAACGCTCTTTCCTGTTTACTAGCCTCTATTTTAGTCCTTCCATATGTTGAGGATTTCCATCCTCACGGATGTTGCATTATGTAAGAGTGCTAGAGTTACCTGTTACGGTACTGTCCTTTGGCGTTGTGGACCATGTTGACGTCATGGCTTGTTTTGGTTCTGGCCCGGGATGGTGCTAAATCCCGTCGGCTGAGAATCACCTCTTCATCTTCTAGCGATGTGGACCATGTCCCTGCCATGACTTGTTTCCGATTCAGCACAGGATAATGCCCAAATTCCATTAGTTGAAAATCATCTTCTCTCCTCTGTCTGGTTATGTGGACTACACTCCAGTCAGGTTTGCTTGGGATTCTTCCCTCCTGCGGATGCAAGTCATTCTCAGCTTGCAGTCCGTACTGTTGTTGCTACCACGAGTTCTCTAGCTTGGAAGATCTGTGAGCATCTTCCTCTTTGAGGGGAAATGCTTTTGCTGGTTTGACGATTGTCCCAGCCCCAGTTGTTCTGGTTTCTCCGAGGTCTCGCTTATCCCTACATTAGGCAAGGGCGTCCAGAAGAATAGGTACAAACTGCTGCAACCATAGTGGCTGACTTAGCCGCAGGTCTCTTTACCTGTTGAGATTCTAGTTTCCTCTTTGAGAGGATAGGGTCCAATTTCTTAAGATGAGTTCCTTGCTTAGATCTCTGAAATATCTAAGCACGTTGTGTAAGAACTCCTCTACTTACCATACTCCCATAATTCTCATAGTAGGAGACCGAGATATACCTCTCAGTCCACTACGAGATCTGGATATTTGCCATCTATTGTGCAGGCCATGAGACCCGCCGATGTGTTGCATGGAACCCTTGGCGTGGTATTTAGTGACACTTGCCAGATGTTGTGCCAGGTGTCATTGATGATCCTTTCGGAGTGGCTTTTGCCCATATTTGATGTGCTAACTCATTCCTGAAATCACGAGGAAAATTTTGTGGCTTCCTCTTCATCGCGCTAGATGAATTTGTCCTATGTCGATAAAGGGAGATCCGGGGCATACCCCGTCGATTCCCTCCTTATTTGAGGACATAAGTTGATCTCCGTACTTCGGCAAATACTCATTGGGTTAGGAAAATTCTTGCCACCATGTCTCTTGATATTCCGACGCTACATGTAGAATGACTTTCCACATTTGATAGCGAGGAGTTTACTTGCCTTTGCTTTGAATAGTGCTTTATTCGATCACTTTCATTTATTAAGCAAGGCTATTGTTGAAGTTTTATACTTCGATTGGGGGACACCCCAAAAAAAAATCTTTTGTTGATAATATGTTGTATTGACTAGTCCATTTTGCTAGCCTTAGTCGATCCATGTTTAGCTGGGATGCACATCTCCCAGGCTGTTTGAGAGTGACTCATTTGATTTAAGCTATGTTTGTCTTTTGGCTAAACTCTTGATGAGAGCATTTCTTTGCTAAGACCAACTTATTTGTCTAGCATTTTATTTAGTCAGTCTACTTTGAACCTGACTAGGATTTGGTGCCTCACCTATCTAGGACCTTATTGACTTTTAGTCTGTTCTTTGTGATAAAGCATCACTGTGAGATGGATTCATCTCCTATATCCAACCTAATGGATATTTTGTTTGACTTGGTCGATTCTTATCACCATGTTAATATTCATGTTGAACTGATTAAAACACTTTGTCATGATAAATCAGTTCATGAATCATCGGGATACCTCGATATATGACACTACCTGTTAGACTTCGCTGCTTATCTAACCGAGATATACCTTGACCAAGAGGCAGTGGCTTCTTATCCCTGTACCTCTTGATATTTAGGCTCCATTTACAGAGGCGCTTGAGACACTTCCGAAAGGAATTGTGCTCCTTAGTTGATCTTATCTTGGATTTTCCTTCGATGTTTTTTGAGGTTGAATCTATGATAGATCCTGAGGATGGGTTTAAGCCAGACCATGTATGCACATTCTTAGGATTTGCTAATCTTCATGGTTCGGGGGATTTGAATTATGTCTTGATGACCGAATCCCTTACTTTAATGAACTTTCACCTAAGTCCTGAGAACACCTCAGAGTGACTAGATGGGCGTCATTGAGATGTGAGTAGTTTCAGAGACTATTTAGATCTCTTACTTTTCCATTCAACTAGACCGATGGAAGCTTGATAAGTAATGTACCATAAAATTCTAAGAATCTTTCTTCAGGAGATTTTTGAGTCAGAGTAAATTACTTTATAACAAAAAGAAGCTCACCAGATATAGTAATTCTCAGGAGAGATAAAAAAAGTGTGAAAGGCTTCAAAGTAAAAAAAAAAAAGAAAAAAGATTGAAAAAAAATGATCAACACTCCTGAGAAGAAGCTTGAGGTGAGTGGGAAATCAAAAATTTCGATATAAAGAACCTTTTGATTTCAAAATTCTCTTGGTAAGATCCTTAGAATATTAAGGTTTAGAGAATTGTTTAAGTGACATTGACATGTTTGATAAATTAGTAATGGATTTAAAGACATCTCCAAAATGAAAACATTTTCTTTACACCCAGATACAAATGACGAGGCCTATCTAGGCTAAAGGTGAAATTAATTAAAGGATAGGGACTAGGGAAGAGTACTTAAGGAAAATCCCACCTGGACCTGAATTTTGCAAATCTCATATTTTGCATGGTATATCTGGTCATGAGTCTAGGATGCTTACTTGAGAGCTCTACTTACCAGATTGGGTTGGCATGTCACGCCAAATCGTTCCCCATAACGACTTATCTAGGGAATAATAAAAAAAATAATATTTAAGGCCAATGAAAAAATATAAATGGCATGGAAGGCTCTCAATAGCTTTGTGGGCATGTTGTACGACATACCGTACACCCACATTATATCATGCTTGATGCGTTGACCCTCTGGGTTCAGCAGTCCTTCCTTGGAAGTTGATTCTCTTTTTGTGTGTGGACTTTTCACCCACCACCCCTTATGCACTATGTGTCAACCCTCTGGGTCCAGCAACACTTCCTTTGGAAGAAAGGTTTGCCATCTTGTGGGCTCTCTGCCCACCATCTTTATGCTTTATGCGTCGACCCTCTGGGTCCGGCGGCCCTTCCTTTGGAAGAAAGGCTTTCCATCTTGTGGGCTTTTTACCCACATTCTTGTACACTTTATGTGTTGACCTTCGGGTTCCTGGCAGTCCTTCCTTCGGAAGTTGACTAGCCTTCTTTGTGATTATGTTGTACGACACTGTACACTCACCCACTCCTTTGTTTCATTGCAAGTAAGAGAGGTCTTGTTCATCTCTTAAAACTGATTGCAGAATTGCTAAACAGATAAAGTGGAAGTCTTACGAGCGGCTTATACCTGGTGCAACTAGTAATCGGTTTAAGAGAAGCCAAGTACTTCTCTTATCTTTTCTCTTCGGTTCCTCGCTTCGAGCAGACCCGAGCAAGGGTGTCCCACCCATCATAAATGAGTGTGGTAGATACATTCGTCCCTCTCGTCACAGTGAGAGTGGAAGATACCCTCTTTTTTGAGGATTTGAGCATAGCTTTATGGCTATCATATCTTGCAATTATGGTTATCATATCTTGCTTAGCTAACCTTCGCAATATCTCGATTGATAGGAGTCAATTTAGATTGATATTTTCCTTATGCAGGAAAGTCATGCCCTTTCCTAGCATTCTTGTTCGGTTACCCATTCTACATAGGGTCCGGGCGAGCACCTTTTACGGATATGCTTGGGCCCACTCACTTCAAATGAGTGTGGTGTATTCCCTCTTAAGGGATATGTGTTGGTCTTCCGACTAAATATCATTTGGTTGGTTCGCTCTATTTTGCCCAACCTTTCTAAGGTGTCTCGACTAACTAAGGTCAAGTTCGATTGATGCCTCTTTTGTGCGGGAAAGCCATACTTCTTTCCTCGACTCCTCTATTCGATCGAGCACCCTGTGTGGGTCCGAATTAGAGTCTCCCGCTCATTTCAAATGAGTGCGGCATTTTCCCTCTTAGGAGGATGTTTTTGGGTTGGTACGAGATCCATGCACCCATGCGGTTGGAATGCTATATATATATATATATATATATATATATATATATATATATATATATATATATATATTACCAACCACTCTTGGATCTTGTGGTAATTGCCCATTAGAATTCATTCTACCAAATTTCCGGTAGCGAGTATCGTATAGAGTTGGTATGTTTTGACCATCCACCCTTTTTGATATTCTTGAATCGGTCAATTTTTATTCCCTTGTTGGAGCGACATGTTGTATCGATTTTAGACTTCGTCAATTCTCTATTCGATCCATGTCGCTAGTCAGTTGCACTTCTGAGGCATGACGTTTGCCACGGTATTGTCCCCGACAGGAATTGCCTTATCCAGTTCTAGCAAGAAATATCCATTAAGCTCTCCTCAGCGACAACTACTTCGCTAGTTTCGAGGGCCGCTTTAGCAAAACTTATTTCGATAGTGCTTGCTTAAAGCACTCTAGATTTGGACTTGTGAGTCCTCCTCGATGATATTTTGATTGGCTTGGTTCGTTTGGTCCGCCTCATTGAATGACATGTTGTATCAGTCGCTCAGTTGATCCATGTCTACACCGGGATATTTGATGCCTCCTAGCATAATTATTTGCTAAATGGGAGAATCCCCTGCGAGATTTGTCTTTCTAGTGCTTACATAAAAGCACTTTATTGGTTAAACCATTTCAGTTACCTAACCCCGTTAATTCTTTCGAGTATTTGGTTAGTTCTGTCTACCACATCGAGTAACATGTTGCATCGGATTTATCACCGATCTATGTTTGGCTAGAGTGCTCTATGCATCCAGCATATACTTCGAGCATGATACCTTGGGCTATTTTAGCCATATGGTCGCTCATTCGGTGCATAAGCAGGATATCTCCCCTGTCCTACACCTCTCGAGCCATATGACACTTTAGTCGGCTTTGTTACGAGGATACCCTGTCTTTTGACAACTTTACTTTTGTGGTCGTTTGATACTACACTTCTCGAGCTATATGACGTTCTAGTCAGCTCTTTTATGAGAATATATTGTCGTATCCGGCTCATTAGCCTTTCGATACTTCTCAGGCCATATGTCCCTTTTGGGCCGGTTCATTTACGAGGGTATCCCTTCTTCAGACATTCCTTGGGTCATGCCTCTACGGCCTCTGAACCCACCCCTAAGTTATGCCTTTAAGGCCTCTAAACCTATTTATGTGGTTATGCTTTTATGGCCCCTAAACCACTATGTTTGGTTTATCTGGCATGGCTGAGCTCTTCGGTGGACAGTTTATCTTTTCTCAGCTATACCATGTCTAGTTTATCTGGCCTGGCTGAGCTCTTCGGTGGACAGTTAGCTTCTACTGCTGACCACCACCCCCAACCATACCCTGCCTAGTTTTTCTGGTCTGGTTGGGATCCTTTGTGGTTATGCCACTTTGGCCTCTGAACCACCCTTCTAGGTTATGTCTTCTACGGCCTCTGAACCTATTTTTGTGGTTATACCTCTACGGCCTCTGAACCACCCCCTAGGTTATGCCTCTACGGCCTCTGAACCTATTTTCGTGGTTATGCCTCTACCGTCTCTGAACCACCCCCCTAGGTTATGCCTCTACGGCCTCTGGACCTATTTTTGTGGTTATGCCATTACGACATCTGAACCACCCTTTCAGGTTATGCCTTTACGGCCTCTGAACCTATTTTTGGTGATTGACCAGTCACGACGGAGTTAGCCACACCCTCGACCATACCATGCCCGGTTTATGCGGCCTGGTCGAGCTTTCCTTTTCTCTTTTCTTGGGATGTCACATCGACTACCAAGAGATGCCCTCTTTTAAGGATGCTTCCAACAAGTGCACTGTGCCTCAGCGGTACACCACACTTGTTGGGGGTCCTTAGTTGGCATCATTTTTTTTATATATTACATGCATGGGATGTCCATTCGAGCATACCAGGGCCGACAGGTGTTACTCGATGCGTCGCACGGGAAATTAGCTCAAATTGGCTCATCCACTAGCGAGCTTGTTCATATGACCTCGAACGACGAAACAGACCACGCGAGTGTGTCCGGGACGTCGATATTACCTAGGGAGGACATTCATTTTGCTACGACTTCGCGGGCGGGGTAAAAATTGTGCAAATTATCATTTTTAGCCCGATCGTCGAAAAGTCACCCGAACGACTCCGAATGACGAAACGGATCACACGATTGTGTCCGGGACATCAATTTTACTTACGGAGGATGTTCATTTTGCTACGACATCGCAAACGGGCTTAAAATATGCAAATTAACCATTTTGGCTAAATAGCTCAGAAAATGGCCCGAACGGGCCCGAACGACACCGGATGGTGAAACGGACTGCACCATTGCGTCCGGAACGTCGATTTTAGCCAGGAAGGACATCTACTTCGCTGTAAGGACGTGTACGTGCTAAAAGTTCACGGAGGATAATTATAATATTACTTTTCTTATTTTAAAATATATTTATATATACTATTATATATTATCTTATAATAAACCCATGCTCCTCTCTCTCTCTCGATTCCCATTTATCGTAAACCCTCACGGCCGCCATCGCCTTTCGCAAAACCTAGCCACGCGACCCTCACCTCGGAGCTCCTCGCCAGTGAACGACTCACCACTGGCGTCGTCACCTCCTGCCGGCGGCGGTTTCCTCCCCCCTCTCTCCTCGCACGGTATTCTCTCGGCCCGACCTCACTCGATCCCACTTTTCATGTCTGTTGTTCTGAGATTCCCCGGAAACTGGACCGAACACTGAAGGTTCACCGGAAAAGTGGGCGCTTCTTCAACATAAAGAGAACGCGTCATCAACCTTCGCGGCGGTGAGATTTTCTTATCCCTTAGGCGACCCTAGGTTTAGTCCAATCTAGGCACGTGGGTTCGATCGCCCACTTGGGGTGCAGGTGTCGGACGACATGTGTCGACCGGTCGAGCCGCCTATGTGATGGATCGTTGATTTACCTAGAGTGAGCTATAGGTTTGGAATCTTGTGCGTTGGCCAATTCCTATTCGTAGCCAAGCGATTCCCTGTTCTGAGCTTTAGATCTTAATCCTACTGGGTTAGAATCCATATTTCCCATGGTTTTGGCGCTCCTAATATCCCTTTGAGGGATTAGTTGAGTTCTATCTTAGAGGACGGGAAACGCTTTGTAGCTAGTCCGTCCTATAAGATCGGAGCGTTCGTAGAGCAGAAAAAGATTTGTAGCTAGTCTGCCCAATGAACGGTGGAGAGTTTCCCCTACGAGAAATCGGAGCGGGAAACCCTCTACATAGCCACGCCAAAACTGGAGGCGGCGATGCCACAGATCCAAGAGTGTCAACCCTAGGTACCTATGTGAGGTCTTTAGGATGAGTTCGACGTGTCGTCAACCGTTTGGGTTTCATCGCATGTGCATGGATCATCTTGTTGCATTTTTGCATGTGGTCATTTGTTGCATTGTATGCATGTTCGCATGAGCACTTCGAGTTGATCGGCTGTCCTGGGCCGATCCCCAATCCTCAGTTGGGTTCGATCGACTGTTGCAAGTCGATCACCTATCCTTTCGGGTCGGATTGGTTACCCCGAAATAATCCACCCATTTCTTTGGTCTGACCAGCCACCACGGTCCGGTCGACTGATCACTCATGTTTGTATGCTTTTGCATTTTATTGCATGTTTTCTGACATGTGCATGTTGGTCTGGTTGCATGTTACGCCTTATTCTTTTTTTTTTTTGCATTTGCATTTGAAATTGCATTTGCACCACACTTTTATGATTCTCCCTAGTGAGAATTATTCCATCTCCGAGTCACTGCCTCCTCGGCATACTCATTTGCTCGGGCCGCTGCCGCTATGGCATGCCCACCTCCGGGCTGCTGCCACTGCGGCATGCACACCTTCGGGTCACTGCCTCCTTGGCATACCCATCCTTTAGGCCGCTGCCATCACGGCATGCCCGCTCTTTTCGAGTCACTGCTTTGCATGTAGCATCCTTGCATTTTGCATGTTGTGTGTGCTTGCCCTTTTGGGCGCCCGTTGTGATTGTTTCGTACTTCAGTCGAGCAATCACAATGTGGGCTTCTTGCATGTCTGTTTGCTTACCCATTCCTCGATGGCTTGTCCTACTCGTTAGGAGAGTGACCCCGTGTCGGTCGCGATGCCTTAACGAGCATTGCTTGTTGGGTTGATCCCAATGAGCAATGCGAATTAAGTCATCGGGATTGGCACAAGTGTGATTGTGCTAAGGATTCATTGGATCTAACTTGTGTCACCCCTCTTTGTGACGCCCTTTAGATACTTTGGATCTTTAGGATGGGGCTTGTATGGCGACCCCGTCAAAGTCATACTATACCCAGACTTACCCTGCTCTTAGGCACTAGGTTTGTGCACTTTCGTTAGATGGTGTGCTGGCTAGGACTTAGGTTGTTAGGTAGTCTTTTTGATGCCTGGCTATTGTTCTTTGATGGATTGGTTTCCCTAGCCAGGTATATTTCTTCTGCACTTTGCCTGTGATGTGATTGCATGCTTCATATGTATGGTAGTGTGTTAGGGCGCTTTTCTGCAGGGAGTCATGCTTATTTATACACACACAGGTACCGCTATGGGGGGAGCAAGTAATGATTTCTGAAGCAAGTAATGATTGTTTGCAGGTGCTATTAGCTCCCCCATTTATAAAGCATGGCTCATTATACGTCATTTTCATGTGAGCTTTCCTGCTAACACTTGTTTTCATGCAGGATTGAGTCTTTTTATTTTCCTTTGTACTTTTAGAGTCTACGAGAGTCCTGTAGCAGAAATAAGATACGGGCATGGGTTTTGAGGTGTTTTACGTGGGAACCACGTGGAGGGGACAAGGAGCAGATGCTCGTGCCCCGTATCTTAATTTTACATTTTTATATTGACGTATAAAATTAGGACCGGGCATGTATATGCGGAGTCAGGCCGCATGTTTCTTTTTTTGGATTATGTTGCTTGTCCAGCGGCATTTTGGCCTCTTTTATTTTATTATGGAGTGCTTTCTTTCTTACTTTTATTGCATATTTGCATGCCTGCATGTGTTTTCCTTGATTCTTTTACGTGATGCAGGATTTCACGATATCATTTAGGCTCTTTAAGGACCCTAAAATTGTAAACTTTATATGTTAAAAATCCTAATAAAATATTCAAAATAAATGAATTTTAGGATTAAAATATTTAAGATTTTAAAATATGCACTTTTACTTTCTTGCATGGCCTTCGGGCCGGATTTTAAATGGGTTGCATTGCATGTCTATCACCCAATTCATACTAATTGGGCCTCCACATTACTTAAGGACCGCTCTAGATAACTGCATTCATATTTGCATGTCCCGAGGAGGAGTCCCCGTGCTTCTCCAATCTGACTGGCCCAGCATACCTTTATAGGTGATTGTCTAGTTCTCCTAGGGTGTTAGAAGGCTCCCCGACCCAGACGGGATGTAAGTCCTTTTGTTTGGAGCGTTTACAGCTTCGTAGCTGAACCTCCCTTTCTCTTCATTCCTGAGGCATCCTTGCCACTTTGGCAGGTGTGAGACCTACCTCTTGGAGCTCCAGCTTATAGTCATAGGATAGAGTTTCCTTCCTTTGACCCTAGGGCTACCAAGGTCCCCGTGGATAATGCAATTCTTGGATTGCTGACCGGGGATCTCAGGATGTGTTGGGTCGATTACCTTCACGTTCGGGTAGACTTAGGGTCCTACTGCTTTGGATGACGGGTTTGTGAGACCCCGACTTGGCTACCTCTACCCCTTTAGGATTACTCCTTCCTTCCTTTAACTACCCCTGTTGAGCCCTTTGGCTCCTTGACTTCGTTTATATCATTTTGATGGCCCGATGCCGATGAGCTGCCGCTCATTTGGGATACGACGATTTGTCCTCTGCCCTTATGGCTCGGACGTGCTTTAACGTATTGGGATACCCCGTCAAGATGATTTAGGTTATTACGTGGGTTTCGTATCTTCGATGAGCCGCTACCCCATTTGGGATGTGAGAGACTCACTCTCTGCCTGATGGCTTAGCGAGAGCTTTGAAGCATCGAGACTTTCCCACACGGAATAATCTCCCCTTGATTGCTTATACCCCAGGTCTATGATAATCTAAAGCGAAACTCCTTTTATCGAGAGTATTCTTGGGTATCCCCCAAGATGTAATTAACCAGTAGGAATACGTTCCTCTGGGAGTGCTCTTGACCCCAGAACAGGTACATACACTTGACTCTCTGGTTATGGGTACTCTACGTAGATACTTCTTTCGCGGATATTGGTTCAAGGTGCCTCTACCCGATCTTGTTTGGGCGGACATACTTGACTTATCCTTGCGAGGTTTATCACACGTAGACTCTGCATGTTTTTCTTTTCTTTTGTTTGTCACTTTGTCGTATGTCCCTTCTTAATCGGTTCCTCTCCTCTTCGAATCACTTATTTGATTTGGGAGGGAGATTTATTCGAATAAGGGGAAGTATACGACGACTGACAAGCTGGCGACTCCTTTTAAAATAAAAAAGAGAAAAGAATGGCGAAAACAACCAGATTTGAGTTTTGGTCAAAAGTTGACCTTTTGGGTCAAAGTGTTTATCATTGGGTCAAGGATTGACCATTATGACCAAAGTTGACTTTATGGTCAGAGATTGACTTATTGGGTCAATAATTGGTCATTAGGTTAAAAATTGACTATTTTAACCAAAATTAGCTTTTTGTTCAAAAGTTGACTTATTTGGTCAGTGCGTTGGTCATTAGGACAAGAATTGACCATTTTGATAAAAGTTTACTTTTTGGTCAAAAATTGACCTATTGGAGGGGGTCAAGGTCATTGGGTAAAAAATTGACCATTTTGACCAAAGTTGACTTTTTGGTCAAAATTTGACCTATTTGGTCAATGGGTGGTCATTAGGTCAAAATTTGACTATTTTAACCAAAATTAGTTTTTTTGGTCAAAAGTCAACCTATTGAGTCAATGGGTTGGCCATTGGTTCAAGGATTTACCATTCTGACCAAAGTTGACTTTTTGGTCAAAAGTTCACCTACTGAGCAATGGGTTGGTCATTAGGTCAGAAATTGACTATTTTATCCAAACTTGATTTTTTGGTCAAACATTGACTTATTGAGTCGATGGGTTTGTCATTGGGTCAAAGATTAACCATTTTGACTAAACTTGACTTTTTGGTCAGAGATTAGCTTACTAGGTCAAGGGGTCAAAAATTGACTATTTTGACCAAAATTGACTTTTTGTTTAAAAGTTGACCTATTAGGTTAATGGGTTGGTTATTTGGTCAAGGATTGACCATTTTGACCTAAGTTAACTTTTTGGTCAAAATTTGTCCTATTAGGTCAATGGGTTGGTCATTGGGTCAAGGATTAAGCATTTTGACCAAAGTTGACTTTTTGGTCAGTGATTGACTTATTGGGTCAATAATTAGTCATTAGGCCCAAAATTGATTATTTTGACCAAAATTAAATTTTTGGTCAAAAGTTGACCCATATGGTCAACGGGGTGGTCATTGGGTTAGAAATTGACCATTTTGACCAAAGTTGGCTTTTTGGTCAAAAGTTGACCTATTTGGTCAATGAGTTGGTAATTGGGTCTTGAATAGACTATTTTGACCAAAGATGACTTTTTGGTCAAAAGTTGACATATTGGGTATTGGGTTGACCAAAGTTAATTTTTTTGTAAAAGGTTGACATATTGCGTCAATGAGTGGTCATTAGTTCAAAAATTGTTTATTCTGACCAAAATTGACTTTTTGGTCAAAAGTTGACCTATTGGGTTAATTGGTTTATCATTGGGTCAAGGATTGACCTTTTTTACCAAAGTTAAGTTTTTGGTCAGAGATTGACTGATTGGGTCAATAATTAGTCAGTAGGTCAAAAATTAATTTTTTTGACCCAAATTGAAATTTTGGTCAAAAGTTAACCCATTGGGTTAATGGGGTTGTCATTGGGTCAGAAATTGACCATTTTGACCAAAGTTGACTTTTTGAGTGTAAAGTTTAGCTATTTGATCAATGAGTTAGTAATTGGGTCAATAATTGACCATTTTGGCCAAAGATGACTTTTTAGTCAAAAGTTGACATATTGGGTCAATGGGTTGGTAATTGGGTCAAAAATTGACCATTATGACCAAAGTTGATTTTAAGGTCAGAGATTGACTTATTGAGTCAATAATTGGTCATTAGGTTAAAAATTGTCTATTTTAACCAAAATTAGCTTTTTGTTCAAAAGTTGACTTGGTCATTGGGTCAAGAATTGACAATGTTTATAAAAGTTGACTTTTTGGTCAAAAGTTGACCTATTGGGGGTCAAGGTCATTAGGTCAAAAATTGACCATTTTGACCAAAGTTGACTTTTCAGTCAAGCTATTGAGTCAATGGGTTGGTCCTTGGTTCAAGGATTTACCATTCTGACCAAAGTTGACTTTTTAGTCAAAAGTTCACCTACTGAGTCAATGGGTTGGTCTTGGGTTAGAAATTGACTATTTTGCCCAAAGTTGATTTTTTGGTTAAACGTTGACTTATTGGGTCGATGGGTTTGTCATTGGGTCAAAGATTAACCATTTTGACCAAACATTACTTTTTGGTCAGAGATTGGCTTACTGAGTCAATGGCTCAAAAATTAACTATTTTGACCAAAATTGACATTTTTGTCAAAAGTTGACCTATTAGGTCAATGGGTTGGTTATTTGGTCAAGGATTGACCATTTTGACCAAAGTTGACTTTTTGGTCAAAATTTGACCTATTGGGTCAATGGGTTGGTTATTGGGTCAAGGATTGACCATTTTGACCAAAGTTGACTTTTTGGTCAGTGATTGACTTATTGGGTCAATAATTGGTCATTAGGCCCAAAATTGATTATTTTAACCAAAATTAAATTTTTGGTCAAAAGTTGACCCATTGGGTCAACAAGGTGGTCATTAGGTTAGAAATTGACCATTTTGACCAAAGTTAGCTTTTTGGTCAAAAATTTGACTTATTTGGTCAATGAGTTGGTAATTGGGTCATGAATTGACCATTTTGACCGAATATGACTTTTTGGTCAAAAGTTGATCTATTTGGTCAATGAGTTGGTCATTGGGTAAAAAATTGACCATTTTGACCATTGTTGACTTTTTGGTCAAAAGTTGACCTATTGGGTCAATGGGTGGTCATTAGTTCAAAAATTGTTTATTTTGACCAATATTAACTTTTTGATCAATAGTTAACCAATTGGGTCAATGGGTTTGTCATTGGGTCAAGGATTAACCTTTTTTACCTAAGTTCAGTTTTTTTTCAGAGATTGAGTTATTAGGTAAATAATTAGTCATTAAGTAAAAAATTGATTATTTTGACTTCAATTGAAGTTTTGGTCAAAAGTTAACCCTTTGGGTTAACGTGGTGGTCATTGGGTCAGAAATTGACCATTTTGACCAAAGTTGACTTTTTGATAAAAAGTTGACTTATTTGATCAATGAGTTGATAATTGGGTCAAGAATTGACCATTTTGACCAAAGTTGACTTTTTAGTCAAAAGTCGACTGATTAGGTCAATGAGTTGGTCATTTGGTCAAAAATTGACCATTTTGAACAAAGTTAACTTTTTGGTCAAAAATTGACCTATTGAGTCAATGGGTGATTATTAGGTCAGAAATTGACTATTTTGACCAAAATTGACTTTTTGGTCAAAAGTTGGCCTAATGGGTCATTGAGTTTGTCATTGGGTTATGGATTGACCATTTTGACCAAAGTTGACTTTTTGGTCAGAGATTGACTTATTGGGTCAATAATTGGTCATTAATTCAAAAATTGACTATTTTGGTCATTTGGTCAAAATTGACTATTTTGACCAAGATTAAATTTTTGGTTAAAATTTGATCCATTGGGTCAACGGGGTGCTCATTGGGTCAGGATTTTACCATTTTGACCAAAGTTGGCTTTTTTGTCAAAAGTTGACCTATTTGGTCAATGAGTTGGTTATTGCGTCAAAAATTGACCATTTTGAGCATATATAACTTTTTGGTCAAAAGTTGATCTATTGGGTCAATGGGTTGGCCATTGGGTCAAAATTTGTCCATTTTGACCAAAGTTAACTTTTTGGTCAAAAGTTGAACTATTGGGTCTATAATTGGTTATTAATTTAAAAATTGACTATTTTGACCAAAATTGACTTTTTGGTCAAAAGTTGACCTATTAGGCATTTGGATTGGTCATTGGGTCAAGGATTGATCATTTTGACCAAAGCTGACTTTTTAGTCAAAAGTTGACCTATTGGGTCAATGGGTTGGTCATTGGGTGAAGGATTGTCCATTTTGACCAAAGTTCACTTTTAGGTCAGAGATTGGCTTTCTGATGCAATAATTGGTCATTTAGTCAAAAATTGACTAATTTGACCAAAATTGACTTTTTGGTCAAAAGTTGACATATTGGGTCAATGGGTTGAACATTGGGTCAAGGATTGAACATTTTGACCAAAGTTAACTTTTTAGTCGATAGTTGACTATTAGATTGATGGGTTGGTCATTGGGTTAAGGATTGACCATTTTAACCAAAGTTGACTTTTTGGTCAGAGATTGACTTATTGGATCAATAATTGGTCATTAGGTCAAAAATTGATTATTTTGACCAAAATTCAATTTTTCATTAAAAGTTGACCCATCAGGTCAACGGGGTGGTCATTGGGTCAGAAATCAACAATTTTGACCAAAGTTGACTTTTTGGTCAAAAGTTGACCTATTGGTCAATTAGTTGGTAATTGGGTTAAGAATTGACCATTTTGACCGAAGAAGACTTTTTGGTCAAAAGTTGATCTTTTGGGTCAATGAGTTGGTCATTGGGTCAAAAATTGACAATTTTGACCCAAGTTGACTTTTTGGTCAAAAGTTGACCTATGAGCCAATGGGTGGTCATTAGGTCAAAAATTGATTATTTTGACTAAAGTTAACTTTTGGGTCAAAAGTTGACCTATTGGGTCAATAGGTGGTCATTAGGTCTAAAATTTACTATTTTGACCAAAATTGACTTTCTGGTCCAGAGTTGACATATTGGGTCAATGGGATTGCTAAGGATTGACCATTTTGACCAAAGTTGATTTTTTGGTCAGAGATTGACTTAGTGGGGCAATAATAGGTCATTAATTCAAAAATTGACTATTTTGGTCATTAGGTAAAAAATGATTATTTTCACCAACATTAAATTTTTAGTCAAAAGTTGATCCATTGGGTCAAGGGGTGCTCATTGGGTCAGAAATTGACCATTTTCTCCAAAGTTATCTTTTTTTGTCAAATGATAACCTAATTAGTCAATGAGTTGGTAATTGCGTCAAAAATGAACCATTTTGACCACATATGACTTTTTGGTCAAAATTTGATCTATTGGGTCAATGGGTTGGCCATTAAGTCAAAAATTGTCCATTTTGACCTAAGATGACTTTTTGGTCAAAAGTTGAACTATTGTGTCAGTAATTAGTTATTAATTCAAAAATTGACTATTTTGACCAAAATTGACTTCTTGGTCAAAAGTTGACCTATTAGGCATTTGGGTTAGTCATTGGGTCAAGGATTGATCGTTTTGACCAAAGTTGACTTTTTAGTCAAAAGTTGACCTATTGGGTCAACGGGTTGGTCAATGGGTCAAGGATTGTCCATATTGACCAAAGATGACATTTAGGTCAGAGATTGGCTTTCTGATGCAATAATTGGTCATTTGGTCATAAATTGACAATTTTAACTAAAATTAACTTTTTGGTCAAAAGTTGACCTATTAGGTCAATGGGATGGACATTATGTCAAGGATTGACCATTTTGACCAAAGTTGACTTTTTAGTCGAAAGTTGATATATTGGGTCAATGGTTGGTCATTGGGTTAAGGATTGACCGTTTTAACCAAAGTTGTCTTTTGGGTCAGAGAGTGACTTATTGGATCAATAATTGGTCATTGGTCAAAAATTGATTATTTTGACAAAAATTAAATTTATAAAAAATTAAATTTTTTGTCAAAAGTTGACCCATTGGGTCAACGGGGTGGTCATTGGGTCAGACATCGACCATTCTGACCAAAGTTGAGTTTTTGGTCAAAATTTTACCTATTTGGTCAATTAATTGGTAATTAGGTCAAGAATTGGCGACTGAAGATGACTTTTTGGTCAAAAGTTGATCTTTTGGGTCAATGAGTTGGTCATTGGGTCAATAATTAACCATTTTGACCAAAGTTGACTTTTTGGTCAAAAGTTAATCTATGGGCCAATGGGTGGTCATTAGGTCAAAAATTGATTATTTTAATTAAAGTTAACTTTTGGGTCAAAAGTTGACCTATTGGGTCAATGGGTGGTCATTAGGTCTAAAATTGACTATTTTGACCAAAATTAACTTTACAGTCGAAGTTGACTGTTAGATCGATGGGATTGTCATTGGGTCAAAGATTAACCATTTTGACCAAAGTTGACATTTTGGTCAGAGATTGACTTATTGGGGCAATAATTGGTTATTAATTCAAAAATTGACTATTTTGGTCATTAGGTCAAAAAATGGCTATTTTGACCAAAATTAAATTTTTGGTCAAAAGTTGATCCATTGGGTCTACGGGGTGCTCATTGGGTCAAAAATTGACCATTTTCACCAAAGTTAACTTTTTTGTCAAAAGTTAACCTATTTAGTCAATGAGTTCGTAGTTGCGTTAAGAATTGACCATTTTTACCATAGATGACTTTTTGGTCAAAAGTTGATCTATTGGGTCAATGGGTTGGTCATTGGTTAAAAAATTGTCCATTTTAACCAAAGTTGACTTTTTGGTCAAAATTTGAACTCCTGGGTCAATGGGTGGTTATTAAGTCAAAAGTTGACTATTTTGAGCAAAATTGAAATTTTGGTCAAAAGTTAACCTATTGGGGCAATGGTTTTGTCATTGGGTTGGTCAAAATAGTCAATTCTTGAAGTTGACTATTTTAATCAAAATTGACTTTTTTATCAAATGTTGACCTATTTGGTCAATGAGTTGGTAATTGTGTAAAAAATTGTCCATTTTGACCATAGATGACTTTTTGGTCAAAAGTGGATCTTTTGGGTCAATGGGTTGGCCATCGGATCAAAAATTGTCCATTTTGACCAAAGTTAACTTTTTGGTCGAAAGCTGAACTATTGGGTCAATAATTGGTTATTAATTCAAAAATTGACTATTTTGACCAAAATTGACTTTTTGGTCAAAGGTTGACTTAATAGGCATTTGGGTTGGTAATAGGGTCAAGGATTGATCATTTTTACCAAACTTGACTTTTTGGTCAAAAATTGAGAAATTGGGTCAATGGGTTGGTCATTAGATCAAGGATTGAACTTTTTCAGTAAAGTTGACATCTAGGTTTTTGTGTGAGAAATTAACCATTTTGACCAAATTTAACTTTTTTGTCAAAAGTTGATCTTTTGGGTCAATGGGCTTGTCATTGGCTCAAGGATTGAACTTTATGACCAAAGTTGACTTTTTGGTCAGAGATTGACTTATTGGGTCAATAATTGGTCATTAGGTTAAAAATTGACTATTTTGACCAAAATTGACTTTTTGTTCAAAAGTTGACTTATTTGGTCAATGCGTTGGTCATTGGGTCAAGAATTGACCATTTTGACAAAAGTTGACTTTTTGGTCAGAAGTTAACCTATTGGGTCAATTGGTTGGTCATTTGGTCAATAATTGACCATTTTGACCAAAGTTGACTTTTTGGTCAAAAGATGACCTATTTGGTCAATGGGTGGTCATTAGGTTAAAATTTGACTATTTTGAAGAAAATTGAATTTTTGGTCAAAAGTTGACCAATTGAGTCAATGGTTTTGTCATTGGTTCAAGGATTTACCATTTTAACCAAATTTAACTTTTTGGTCAAAAGTTCAACTACTGAGTCAATGGGTTGGTCATTGGGTCAGAAATTGACAATTTTGACCAAAGTAGACTTTTTTGGTCAAAAGTTGACCTATTGGCTTAATGGATTTGTCAATGAGTCAAAGATTAACCATTTTGACCAAAGTTAACTTTTTGGTCAGAGATTGGCTTCCTAGGTCACTAGGTTGGTTGTTGGGTCAAAAATTGACTATTTTGACTAAAATTGACTTTTTGGTCAAAAGTTGACCTATTGGGAGAATGGGTCAGTTATTTGGTCAAGGATGGACCATTTTGACCAAAGTTGACTTTTTGGTCAAAAGTTGACTTATTGGGTCAATGGGTTGGTCATTAGGTCAAGGATCGACCATTTTGACCAAAGTTGACTTTTTGGTCAGTGATTGACTTATTGGGTCAATAATTGGTCATTAGGCCCAAAATTGATTATTTCGACCAAAATTAAATTTTTGCTTAAAAGTTGGCCCATTGGGTCAACAGGGTGGTCATTGGGTTAGAAATTGACCATTTTGACCTAAGTTGACTTTTTGCTCAAAAGTTGACCTATTTGATCAATGAGTAGGTAATTGGGTCAAGAATTCACCATTTTGACCAAAGATGACTTTTTATTCAAAAGTTGACCAATTAGGTCAATTGGTTGGTCATTGGGTAAAAAATTGACCAATTTGACCAAAGTTGACTTTTTGTTCAAAAGTTGACCTTATGGGTCAATGAGTGGTCATTAAGTCAAAAAATTGACTATTTTGACCAAAATTGACTTTTTGGTCAAAAGTTGACCTATTGGGTCTATAGGTTTGTCATTGAGTCAAGAATTGACCATTTTGACCAAAGTTGACTTTCTGGTTAGAGATTGACTTATTAGGTTAATAATTGGTCATTTATTAAAAAATTGACTATTTTGACTAAAATTGACTTTTTGGCCAAAATTTGACCTATTAGGCCAAAGGTTTGGTCGTTGGGTCATAGATTGATCATTTTGACCAAAGGTGACTTTTTCGTCAAAAGTTGACCTATTGGGTCAATGGGTTGGTCATTGGGTCAAGGATTAACCATTTTTACCAAAGTTGACTTTTTAGTCAGAGATTGGCTTACTAGGTCAGTAATTGGTCATTAGGTCAAAAATTGACTATTTTGACCAAAATTAACTTTTTGGTCAAAAGTTGACTTATTTGGTCAATGGGTGGTCAGTAAGTCAAAAATTCTCTATTTCGACCAAAATTGTCTTTTTAGTTAAAAGTTTGACATATTGGGTCAATGGGTTTGTCATTGGGTCAAGGATTAACCATTTTAACCAAACTTGACTTTTTGGTCAGAGATTGACTTATTGGGTCAATAATTGGTCGTTAGGTCAAAAATTGACTATTTTGACCAAAATTAAATTTTTGGTCAAAAGTTAACCCATTTGGTGAAATTGACCATTTTGACCAAAGAGGATTTTTTGGTCAAGAGTTGACCTAATTTAACTAAAATTGAATTTTTTTGTTAAAAGTTAACCCATTAGGTCAATGGGGTGGTCTTTAGGTCGAAAATTAACCATTTTTACCAAAGTTGACTTTTTGGTCAAAAGTTGACATATTTGGTCAATGAGTTACTAATTGGGTCAACAATTGATCATTTTGACCGTAGATGAATTTTTTGTCAAAAGTTTATCTATTGGGTCAATGGGATGGTCATTGGGTCAAGAATTGACCATTTTGTCCAAAGTTGACTTTTTGGTCAAAAGTTGACCTATTTGGTTAATGAGTTGGTAATTGCGTCAAGAATTGACCATTTTGACCAAAGATGACTTTTTGGTCAAAAGCTGACCTATTGGGTCAATGAGTTTGTCATTGGGTTAAAAATTGACCATTTTGACCAAAGATGACTTTTTGGTCAAAAGTTGACTTATTGGGTCAATGGATGGTCATTAGGTTGAAATTTGACTATTTTGACCAAAATTGACTTTTTGGTCAAAAGTTGACCTATTGGGTCAATGAGTTTGTCAATGGGTCAAGGATTGACCATTTTGACAAAAGTTGACTTTTTGGTCAGAGATTGACTTATTGGGTCAATAATTGGTCATCAAGTCAAAAATTGTCTATTTTGACCAAAATTAAAATTTTTGTCAAAAGTTAACCGATTGGGTCAATGGGGTGGTCATTAGGTCAGAAATAGACCATTTTGACAAAAAGTTGACTTTCTGGTCAAAAGTTAACACGTTTTGGTCAATGAGTTGGTAATTGGGTCAAGAATTGACTATTTGGACCAAAGATGACTTTTTAGTCAAAAGTAGACCAAATGGGTCAATTGGTTGGTCATTGGGTCAAAAATTGATCATATTGACCCAAGTTGACTTTTTGGTCAAAAGTTGACCTATTGGGTTAATGGGAGGTCAATAGGTCAAAATTGACTAATTTGACCAAAATTGACTTTTTGGTCAAAAGTTGACCGATTAGGTCAATAGGTTTTTCATTGGGTCAAGTATTAACCATTTTGACCAAAGTTGACATTTTGGTCAGAGAATGACTTATTGGGTCAATAATTGGTCATTTTTTAAAAAATTAACTATTTTGACTGAAATTAACTTTTTGGTCAAAAGATGACCTATTAAGCCAATGGGTTCGTCATTGGGTCAAGGAATGATCATTTTGTCCAAAGTTGACTTTTTGGTCAAAAGTTTATATTTTGGGTCAATGGGTTACTCATTGGGTCAAGGATTGGCTATTTTGACCAAAGTTGACTTTTTAGTCAGAGATTAGCTTACTGGGTCAATAATTAGTTTGAGGTCGAAATTTGTCTATTTCGACCGAAATTGACTTTTTGGTTAAACGTTGACCTATTGGGTCAATGGGTTGGTCATTGGGTCAAGGATTGACCATTTTGACAAATGTCGTCTTTTTGGTCAAAAGTTGATCTATTTGGTCAATGGGTTGGTCATTGGGTTAAAAAATGACAATTTTGACCAAAGTTGACTTTTTGGTCAAAAGTTGATCTATTGGGTTAATTGGTGGTCATTAGGTTAAAATCTGAATAATTTGACCAAAATTGACTTTTTGGTCAAAAGTTGACATTTTGAGTCAATGGGTTGGTCATTGATTCAAGGATTTACCATTTTGATCAAAGTTGACTTTTTGTTCAGGGATTGACTTATTGGGTCAAAAATTGGTCACTAGGGTAAAAATTGACTAAATTGACCAAAATTGAATTTTGGTCTAAAGTTAAGCCATTGGGTTAATGGGGAGGTCATTGGGTTATAAATTAAACATTTTAACTAAAGGTGACTTTTTGGTCAGACGTTGACCTGTTTGGTCAATGAGTTGGTAATTGGGTCATGAGTTGACCATTTTGACCACAAATGACTTTTTTTGGTCAAAAGTTGACCAATTGGGTCAATGGGTTGGTCATTGGGTCAAAAATTGACCATTTTAACCAAAGTTGACTTTTTAGTTAAACGTTGACCAATTAGGACAATGGGTTGGTCTTTGGGTCAAGGATTGATCATTTTGACCAAAGTTGACTTTTTGGTCAAAAGTTGACCTATTGAGCAATGGGTTATTCATTTGGTCAAGGATTGACCATTTTGACAAAAGTTGACTTTTTAGTCAGAGATTGGCTTACTGGGTCAGTAATTGGTCATGAGGTAAAAAATTGACTATCTTGACTGAAATTAATTTTTGGTCAAATGTTGACCTATTGAGTCAAAGGGTTTGTCAATGGGTCAAGGATTGACAATTTTGACCAAAGTCGACTTTTTGGTCTAAAGTTGATCTATAGGGTCAATGGATTGGTCATTGGGTCAACAAATGAGTATTTTAACCAAAGTTGACTTTTTGGTCAAAAGTTGACCAATTGTCATTTGGTTAAAAATTGACAATTTTGACCAAAATTAACTTTTTGGTCAATGGGTTTGTCATTGGGTCAAGGATTAACCATTTTGACCAAAGTTGACTTTTTGTTCAGAGATTGACTTATTGGGTCAATAATTGGTCATTAATTCAAAAATGGACTATTTTGACCAAAATTGACTTTTTGCTCAAAAGTTGACCTATTAGGCCAATGGGTTGGTCATTGGGTTAAGGATTGATGATTTGACCAAAGTTGACTTTTTGTTCAAAAGTTGACCTATTGGGTTAATTGGTTGGTCATTGGGTCAAGGATTGACCATTTTGACCAAAGATAACTTTTTGGTCAGAGATTGGCTTACTGGATCAATATTTGGTCATTAGGGCAAGAATTCACTATTTTGACCAAAATTGACTTTCTAGTCAATAGTTGACGTATTGGGTCAATGGGTTGGTCACTGGGGCAAAGATTGACCATTTTGACAAAAGTTGACTTTTTTGTCAAAAGATGACCTATTAGGCCAATGGGTTAGTCAGTGGGTAAAAGATTAAGCATTTTGACTTAAGTAGAATTTTTGTACAAAAGTTGACCTATTGGGTCAATGGGATGGACATTGGGTCAATGATTGACCGTTTGGACCAAAGTTGACTTTTGATCAGAGATTGGCTTACCGGGTTAATAATTTATCATTAGGTCAAAAATTGACTATTTTGACCAGAATTGACTTTTTGATCAAAAGTTGACCTATTGGGTCAATGGGTTGGCAATTGGGTCAAGGATTAACCATTTAGACCAAAGTTATCTTTTACGTCAAAAGTCGACCTATTTAGGTTAATGAGGCAGTCATTAGGTCAAAAATTGACAATATTAAGCAAAATTAACTTTTTGGTCAAAAGTTGACCTGTTTGGTAAATGGGTTGGTCATTGGGTCAAGGATTAACCATTTTGGCCAAAGTTGACTTTTTAGTCAAAAGTTGACAAATTGGGTCTATGGGTTAGTCATTAAATCAAGGATTGACCTTTTTCACCAAAGTTGACATTTAGGTCTTTGTGTCAAAAATTAACAATTTTGACCAGATTTGACTTTTTGGTCAAAAGTTGACCTTTTGGGTTAATGGGTTTATCATTGGGTCAAGGATTGACCATTATGACCAAAGTTGACTTTATGGTCAGAGATTGACTTATTGTGTCAATAATTGGTCAAAATTGACTATTTTAACCAAAATTAGCTTTTTGTTCAAAATTTGATTTATTTGGTCTATGCGTTTCTCATTGGGTCAATAATTGACTATTTTTATAAAAGTTGACTTTTGGTCAAAAGTTGACCTATTGGGGGTCAAGGTCATTGAGTCAAAAATTGACCATTTTGACCAAAGTTGACTTTTTGGTTAAAATTTAACCTATTTGGTCAATGGGTGTTCATTAGGTCAAAATTTGACTATTTTGACCAAAATTGACTTTTTTGGTCAAAAGTCAACCTATTGAGTCAATGGGTTGGTCATTGGTTCAAGGATTTACCATTCTGACCAAAGTTGACATTTTGGTCAAAAGTTCACCTACTGAGTCAATGGATTGGTCATTGGTTCAGAAATTGACTATTTTGCCCAAAGTTGATTTTTTTGTCAAACGTTGACCTAATGGGTCGATGGGTTTGTCATTGGGTCAAAGATTAACCATTTTGACCAAAGTTGACTTTTTGGTCAAAGATTGGCTTACTTGGTCCATGGGTTAAAAATTGACTATTTGACCAAAATTGACATTTTGGTCTAAAGTTGACCTATTAGGTCAATGGGTTGGTTATTTGGTCAAGGATTGACCATTTTGACCAATGTTGACTTTTTGGTCAAAATTTGACCTATTGGGTCAATGGGTTGGTCATTGGGTCAAGGATTGACCAATTTGACCAAAGTTGACTTTTTTGGTCAAAAGTTAATCTATGGGCCAATGGGTCAATAATTAGTCTTGAGGTAAAAAATTAACTATCTTCACCGAAATTGACTTTTTGGTCAAACGATGACCTATTGAGTCAATGGGCTGGTCAATCGGTAAAGGATTGATCATTTTGACCAAAGTAGTCCTTTTGGTCAAAAGTTGATCTGTTGGATCAATGAGTTGGTCATTAGGTCAAAAAATGACCATTTTCATCAAAGTTGACTTATTTGTTATAAATTAACCTATTGGGTTAGTGGGTTGGTCATTGTTTAAATGGGTTGACCATTTTGACCAAAGTTCTTTTTGTCAAAAGTTGATCTATTGGGTCAATGAATTGGTCATTGGGTCAAAAACTGACCATTTTGACCAATGTTGACTTTTTGGTCAAAATTTGACCTATTAGGTTAATGGGTAGTCATTTGGTTAAAACGGACTATTTTGACCAAAGTTGACATATTGGGTCAATGGGTTTGTCATTGGGTCAAAAATTGACCATTTTGACCAAAGTTGACTTTTTGGTCAGAGATTGACTTATTGGGTCAATAATTGGTCATTAGAGCAAAAATTGACTATTTTGACAAAAAATGAATTTTTGGTCAAAAGTTAACCCATTGGGTCGACGGGGAAGTCTTTCGGTCAAAGATTGACTATCTTGACTAAAGTTGACATTTTGGTCAAAAGCTGAACTATTTGGTCAATGAGTTGGTAATTGGTCTAAGAATTGACCATTTTCACAAAAGATGGCTTTTTTGGTCTAAAGTTGACCAATTAGGTCAATGGGTTTGTCATTGGGTCAATAATTGACCATTTTTACCAAAGTTAACTTTTTGGTCAAAAGTTGACCTATTGGTTCGATAGGTGTTCATTAAGTTAAAAATTGACTACTTTGACGAAAATTAACTTTTGGTCAAAAGTTGACATATTGGGTTAATGGGTTTGTCATTGGATCAAGTATTGACCATTTTGACAAAAGTTGACTTTTTGTTTTGAGATTGACTTATTGGGTCAATAATTGGTCATTATGTGAGAATTAACTATTTTGGCCAAAATTGACTTTCTAGTCAAAAGTTGACCTATTGGGTCAATGGGTTGGTCATTGGGTCAAGGATTGACCATTTTGACTAAAGTTGACTTTTTGATCAAAAGATGACCTATTAGGCCAATGGGTTGGTCATTTGTTAAAGGATTAAGCATTTTGACTAAAGTTGACCTTTTGGTCAAAAGTTGACCTTTTAGGTCAATGGGATGTTCATTGGGTCAAGGATTGACCATTTTGACCAAAGTTAACTTTTTGGTCAGAGATAGGATTACTATGAGGTCAATGAGTTGGTCATTGGGTCAATAATTGTTCATTTTGACCAAAGTTAGCTTTTGGTCAAAAATTTGACTTATGGGTCAATCAGGTGGTCATTAGGTCTAAAATTGACTATTTTGACCAAAATTGACATTTTTGTCAAGAGTTGACCTATTGGGTCAATTGGTTTGTCATTGGGTCAAAAATTGAACATTTTGACCAAAGTTAACTTTTTTGTCAAAAGTTGACCTATTTGGTCAATGGGTGGTCATTAGGTCAAAATTTTAACTATTTTGACAAAAATTGACTTTTTGGCTAAAAGTTGACCTATTGAGTCAATGGGTTGGTCATTATTTCAAGGATTTACCATTTTGATCAAAGTTGATTTTTTGGTCAAAAGTTCACCTACTAAGTTAATGGGTTGGTGATTGGGTCAGAAATTGAATATTTTGATAAAAGTTGACTTTTTGGTCAAAAGTTGACCTATTGGGTCGATGGGTTTGTCATTGAGTCAAAGATTAACCATTTTGACCAAAGTTGACTTTTTAGTTAAAGATTGGCTTACTGGGTCAATGGGTTAATCATTATGTCAAAAATTGACTATTTTGACCAAAATTGACATTTTGGTCAACAGTTGATCTATTGGGTCAATGGGTTGGTTAATTGGTCAAGGTTTGACCATTTTCACCAAAGTTGACTTTTTGGTCAAAAGTTGACTTATCGGGTCAATGGGTTAGTCATTGGGTCAAGGATTGACCATTTTGACCGAAGTTGACTTTTCGGTCAGTGGTTGACTTATTGGGTCAATAATTGGTCATTAGGCCCAAAATTGATTATTTTGACAAAAATTAAATTTTTTTTCAAAAAGTTAACCCATTGGGTTGACGTGGGGGGTCATTGGGTCAAAAATTGACCATTTTAACCAAAGTTGACTTTTTGGTGAAAAGTTTACCAATTTGATCAATGAGTTGGTAATTGGGCCAAGAATTAACCATTTTGACCAAAGATGGATTTTTAGTCAAAAGTTGACCTATTGCGTCATTGGGTTAGAAATTGATCATTTTGACCAAAGTTGACTTTTTGTTCAAAAGTTGACCTATTGGGTCAATGGGTGGTCATAGGTCAAAAGTTGACTATTTTGACCAAAATTGACTTTTTGGTCAAAAATTGGTCTACTGGGTCAATGGGTTTGTCATTGGGTCAAGGATTGACCATTTTGACTAAAGTTGACTTTTTGGTCAGAGATTGACTTATTGGGTCAATAATTGGTCAAACGTTGACTATTGTTGACCTATAAGGCCAAAAGGGTGGTCATTGGGTCAAGGATTGATCATTTTGACCAAAGTTAACTTTATGGTCAAAAGTTGACCTATTTGGTCAATGGGTTGGTCATTGGGTCAATGATTGTCCATTTTGACCAAAGTTGACTTTTAAGTCAGAGATTAGCTTACTGGGGCAATAGTTGGTCATTTTGTCAAAAAATGACTATTTTGGCCAAAATTGACTTATTGGTCAAAAGTTGACCTATTAGGTCAATGGGTTGGACATTGGGTCAAGGATTGACCATTTTGACCAAAGTTGACTTTTTGGTCAAAATTTAACCTATTGGGTCAATGGGTTGGTCATTGGGTTAAGGATTGACCATTTTAACCAAAGTTGACTTTTTGGTCAGAGATTGACTTATTGGGTCAATAATTGGCCATTAGATCAAAATTTAATTATTTTGACCAAAATTAAATTTTTTGTCAAAAGTTGGCCAATTAGGTCAATGGGGTGGTCATTGGGTCAGAAATTGATCATTTTGACCAAAGTTGACTTTTTGGTCAAAAGTTGACCTATTTGGTCAATGAGTTAGTAATTGGGTCAAGAATTGTCCAATTTGACCGAAGATGACTTTTGGGTCAAAAGTTGATCTATTGAGACAATGGGTTGGTCATTGGTTAAATAATTAACCATTTTTAACAAAGTTGACTTTTTGGTTAAAAGTTGACTTATAGGCCAATGGGTGGTCATTAGATCAAAAATTAACTATTTTAACCAAAGTTAACTTTTCGGTCAAAAGTTGACTTATTTGGTCAATGGGTGGTCATTAGGTCTAAATTTATCTATTTTTACCAAAATAGACTTTTTGGTTAAAAGTTGACCTATTGGGTCAATGGGTTTGTCATTGGGTCAAGGATTAACCATTTTGACTAAAGTTGACTTTTTGGTCAGAGATTGACTTATTGGGTCAATAATTGGTCATTAATTTAAAAATTGACTATTTTGGTCATTAGGTCAAAAATTGACTTTTTTAACAAAATTAGATTTTTTGTCAAAAGTTGATCCATTGGGTTAACGGGGTGCTTATTGGGTCAGAAATTGACCATTTTGACCAAAGTGGACTTTTAGGTCAAAAGTTGACCTATTTGATTAATGAGTTGGTAATTGCATCAAGAATTGACCATTTTCACCATAGATGACTTTTTGGTCAAAAGTCTATCTATTGGGTCAATGGGTTGGCCATTGGGTCAAAAATTGTCCATTTTTACCAAAGTTGACTTTTTGGTCAAAAGTTGAACTATTGGGTCATTAGGTGGTCATAAAATCAAAAATTAACTATTTTGACCAAAATTGACTTTTTGGTCAAAAGTTGACCTATTGGCTCAATGAGTTTGTCATTGGGTTGGTCAAAAGTTAACCTATGGGTCAATGAGTTTGTCATTGGGTCAAGGATTGACCATTTTGTCCAATGTTGACTTTTTAGACAAAGATTGACATATTGGTTAAAAATTGATTTTTTAACCAAAATTTAATTTTTTTGTCAAAAGTTAACCCATTGGGTCAACGGAGGGGGGAAGTGTCTTTGGGTCAGAAATTAACCATTTTGACCAAAGATGACTTTTTGGTCAAAACTTGACCTATTTTGACCAAAATTGAATTTTTGGCATTGGGTCATCAGAGTGGTCATTGGGTCAGAAATTGATCATTTTGACCAAAGTTAACTTTTTGGCCAAAAGTTGACCTATTTGGTCAATAAGTTGGTAATTTGGTCAACAATTAACCATTTTGACTGAAGATGACTTTTTGGTCCAAAGTTCATCTATTAGGTCAATGGGTTGGTCATTGGGTCAAAAATTGACCATTTTAACCAAAGTTGACTTTTTGGTCAAAAGTTGACCTATTTGGTCAAAGTGTTGGTAATTGGGTCAAGAATTGACCATTTTGACCAAAGATGACATTTTGGTCAAAAATTGACCTATTGGATCAATGGATTTGTCATTGGGTCAAAAATTGACCATTTTGACCAAAGTTGACTTTTTGGTCAAAAGTTGACGTATTGGGTCAACGAGTGGTCATTAGGTCAAAAATTAACTATTTTGACCAAACTTGATTTTTTTGTCGGAAGTTGACCTATTGGGTCAAGGTGCTTGTCTTTGGGTCAAGGATTGACCATTTTGACCAGAGTTGACTTTTTTGTCAGAGATTGACTTATTTGGTCAATAATTGGTCATTAGATCGAAAATTGACTATTTTGACTAAAATAGAAATTATGGTAAAAAGTTATCTAATTGGGTTAACGGGGTGGTCATTGGGTCAGAAAATAACCATTTTGACCCAAGTTGACTTTTTAGCCAAAAGTTGAACAATTTGGTCAGTTGGTTGGTCATTGGGTTAAAAATTGACCATTTTGACCAAAGTTGACTTTTTGGTCAAAAGTTGACCTATCGGGTTAATGGGTGGTCATAAGGTTAAAAATTGACTATTTTAACCAAAAATGACTTTTTGGTCAAAAGTTGACCTATTGTGTCAATAGGTTTGTCATTGAGTCAAGGATTGACGATATTGAGCAAAGTGGACTTTTTGTTCACAGATTAACTTATTGGGTCAATAATTGGTCATTTTAAAAAAATTGACTATTTTGACCAAAATTGACTATTTTGACCAAAATTGACTTTTTGGTCAAAAGTTGACCTATTAGGCCAATGAGTTGGTCATTGGGTCAAGGATTGATCATTTTGACCAAAGTTGACTTTTTAGTCAAAAGTTGACCTATTGGGTCAATGGGTTGGTCATTAGGTCAAGGATTGACCATTTTGACTAATGCTGACTTTTTAGTAAAATATTGGCTTACTGGGTCACTAATAGGTCATTAAGTCAAAAATTAACTATTTTGACCGAAATTGACTTTTTGGTCAAATGTTGACATATTGGGTCAATGGGTTGGTCATTAAGTCATGGGTTGACCATTTTGATTAAAGTTGTCTTTTTCATCAAAAGTTGATCTATTGGGTCAATGGGTTGGTCATTCGGTCAGGGATTGTCCATTTTGACCAAGGTTGACTTTTTGGTTAGAGATTGGCTTGTTGGGGCAATAATTGGTCATTTTGGTCAAAAGTTGATCTATTGGGTCAACAAGTTGGACATTGGGTCAAAGATTGACCATTTTGACCAAAGTTGACATTTTGGTCAAAAGTTGACCTATTGGGTCAATGAGTTGGTCAATAGGTTAAGGATTGATCATTTTAACCAAAGTTAACTTTTTGGTCAAAAGTTGACCTATTAGGTCAATGGGTTGGTCATTGGGTTAAGGATTGACCATTTTGACCAAAGTTGACTTTTTGGTCAGATATTGACTTATTGGCTCAATAATTGGTCATTAGGTCAAAAATTGATTATTTTGACCAAAGTTAAATTTTTTGTCAGAAGTTGACCCATTGGGTGAACGGGGTGGTCATTGAGTCAAAAATTAATCATTTTGGTCAAATTTAACTTTTTGGTCAAAAGTTGACCTATTTGGTCAATGGGTTTGTAATTGGGTCAACAATTGGCCTTTTTGACCGAAGATGACTTTTGGTCAAAAGTTGATCTATTGGGTCAATGGGTTGGTCATTGGGTCAATAATTGACCATTTTGACCAAAGCTGACTTTTTGGTCAAAAATTTGACATATGGGTCAATGGGTGGTCATTAGGTAAAAAATTGACTATTTTGATCAAAGTTGACTTTTTGGTCAAAAGTTGACCTATTGGATCAATTTGTTGGTCATTAGGTCTAAAATTGACTATTTTGACCAAAATTGACTTTTTGTTCAAAAGTTGACCTATTGGGTCAACGGGTTTGTCATTGGGTCATGGATTTACCATTTTGGTCAGAGATTAACTTATAGGGTCAATAATTGGTCACTAGGTCAAAAATTGACTATTTTGACCAAAATTGAATTTTTTGTCAAAAGTTGACTTATTTGGTCAATGTGTTGTTCATTGGGTCAAGAATTGACCTTTGTGACCAAAGTTGACTTTTTGTTCAAAAGTTGACATATTGGGTCAATGGGTGGTCATTAGGTGAAAAATTAACTATTTTGACAAAACTTGACTTTTTGTTCAAAAGTTAACCTATTAGGTAAATGGGTTTGTCATTAGGTCAAGGATTAACCCTTTTGACCAAAGTTGACTTTTTCGTCACAGATTGACTTATTGGGTTAATAATTGGTCATTAGGTCAAAAATTAACAATTTTGATCAAAAATAAAAATTTGGTCAAAAGTTAACCGATTTGGTCAACGGGGTGGTCATTAGGTCAGAAATTGACCATTTTGACCAAAATTGACTTTTTGGTCAAATGTTGACATATTTGGTCAATGAGTTGGTAATCGGGTCAAGAATTGACTATTTTGACCAAAGATGACTTTTAAGTCAAATGTTGACCAATTGGGTCATTTGGTTGGTCCTTGGGTAAAAAATTAACCATTTTGACCAAAGTTGACTTTTTGGTCAAAAGTTGACCTATTGGGTCAATGGGTGGTCATTAGGTCAAAAATTGACTATTTTGACCAAATTTGACTTTTGATCAAAAGTTGACCTATTGGGCCAATAGGTTTCTCATTGAGTTAAGGACTGACTATTTTCACCAAAGTTGACTTTTTGGTCAGAGATTGACTTATTGGGTCAATAATTATTCATTTACTAAAAAATTGACTATTTTGAGAAAAATTGACTTTGGTTAAATTTTGACCTATTAGGTCAATGGGTTGGTCTTTTGGTCAAGCAATTATCATTTTCACCAAAGTAAACTTTTTTGTCAAAAGTTGACCTATTGGGTCAATGGGTTGGTCATTCGGTCAAGGATTGATCATTTTGACTAAAGTTGACTTGTTAGTCAGAGATTGGCTTACTGGGTCAATAATTCCTCATTAGGTCGAAAATTGATTTTTTTGACCGAAATTTAATTTTTGGTCAAACGTTGACCTATTGGATCAATGGGTTGGTCATTAAGTCTAGGATTGACCATTTTGACTAAAGTTGTCTTTTTGTTCAAAAGTTGATCTATTGGGTCAATGGGTTAGTCATTGAGTCAGGGGTTGTCCATTTTGACCAAAGTTAACTTTTTGGTCAGAGATTAGCTTATTGGGGCAATAATTGGGCATTTGGTTCAAAATTGACTATTTTGACCAAAATTAACTTTTTGGTCAAAAGTTGACCTATCAGGTCAATGGGTTGGGCTTTGGGTCAAGCATTGACCATTTTGACCAAATTTGACTTTTTGGTTAAAAGTTGACATATTGGGTCAAAGGGTTGGTCAATGGGTTATGATTGACCATTTTGACCAAAGTTAACTTTTTGGTCAAAAGTTGACCTTTTGGGTGAAGGGTTGATCATTGGGTTAAGGATTGACCATTTTGACCATAGTTGACTTTTTGGTCAGAGATTGATTTATTGGGTCAATAAAAGGTTAAGTGGGTAAAATTGATTTTTTTGACCAAAATTAAATGTTTTGTCAAAAGTTTACCCATTGGGTCAACGGGGTGGTCATTGGGTCAGAAATTGACCATTTTGACCAAATTTGACTTTTTGGTCAAAAGTTAACCTATTTGGTCAATGGGTTGGTAATTGGGTCAAGAATTGACCATTTTTACCGAATATGAGTTTTTCGTCAAAAGTTGATCTATTGGGTCAATAATTGACTATTTTGACCAAAGTTGACTTTTTGGTCAAAAATTTGACCTATGGGTCAATGGGTGGTCATTAGGTCAAAAATTGACTATTTTGACCAAAATTAACTTTTTGGTCAAAAATTGACCTATTGGGTCAATGGGTTGGTCATTAGGTCTAAAATTAACTATTTTTACCAAAATTGATTTTTTCGTCAAGAGTTGACCTATCGGGTCAATGGGTTTGTCATTGGGTCAAGGATTGGCCATTTTGACCAATGTTGACTTTTTGGTCAGAGATTGACTTATTGAGTCAATAATTGGTCATTAATTCAAAAATTGACTATTTTGGTAATTAGGTCAAAAATTGACTATTTTGACCAAAATTAAATTTTTGGTCAAAAGTTGATCCATTTGGTCAACGGGGAGCTCATTATGTTAGAAATTGACCATTTTGACCAATGTTGACTTTTTTTTTGTCAAAAGTTGACATATTTGGTCAATATGTTGGTAATTACATCAAGAATTGACCATTTTGATGATAAATGACTTTTTGTTCAAAAGTTGATCTATTGGGTCAATGGGTTGGCCATAGGGTCAAAAATTGTTCATTTTGACCAAAGTAGCCTTTTTGGTCAAAAGTTGAACTATTGGGTCAATGAGTGGTCATTAAGTCAAAAATTGACAATTTGAACAAAATTGACTTTTTGGTCAAAAGTTAACCTATTGGGTCAAAAGTTAACATATTGGGTCAATGGGTTTGTCATTGGGTTTGTGACTGGATTAGTCATAAGTTGAATTTTAGGGTCAATGGGTTTGCTATTGGGTCAAGGATTGACCATTTTAACCAAAATTGACTTTATGGGCAGTGATTGACTTATTGGGTCAATAATTGGTCATTATGTCAAAAATTGACTATTTTGACCAAAATTGATTTTTTGGTTAAAAGTAAACCCATTGGGTCAACAAGTTGGTCATTGGGTCAGAAATTGACCATTTTGACCAAAGTTGACTTTTTAGTCAAAAGTTGACCTATTTTGTCAATGAGTTGGTAATTGGGTTAAAAATTGACCATTTTGACCGAAGATGACTTTTTGGTCCAAAGTTGATCTATTGGGTCAATGGGTTAGTCATTGGGTCAAAATTTAACCATTTTAACCAAAGTTGACTTTTTGGTCAAAAGTTGACCTATTTGGTCAATGAGTTGATAATTGGGTCAAAAATTGACCATTTTGACCAAAGATGACTTTTTGGTCAAACGTTGACCTATTGGGTCAATGGGTCTGTCATTGGGTTAAAAATTGACCATTTTGACCAAAGTTGACTTTTTGGTCAAAAGTTGACCTATTGGGTCAATGGGGGGTCATTAGGTAAAAATTGACTATTTTGACCAAACTTGACTTTTTAGTTAAAAGTTGACCTTTTGGGTCAATGAGTTTGTCATTGGGTCAAGGATTGACCGTTTTGACTAAAGTTGACTTTTTTTTGTTAAAAATTGACCTATTTGGTCAATGGGTTAATCATTGGGTCAAGGATTGACCATTTTGACCAAAGTTGACTTTTTAGTCAGAGATTGGCTTACTGGGTCAAAAATTGAGTATTTTTACCGAAATTGACTTTTTGGTCAAACGTTGACCTATTGGCTCAATGGATTGGTCATTAAGTCAAGGATTGACCATTTTGACCAAAGTTGTCTTTTTGGTCAAATGTTGATCTATTGGGTCAATGGGTTGGTCATAGGGTCAGAGATTGTCCATTTTGACCAAAGTTGACTTTTTGGTTAGAAATTAGCTTACTCAGGCAATAATTGGTCATTTGGTCAAAAATTGACTATTTTAACCAAAATTGACTTTTTGGTCAAAAGTTGACCTATTGGGTCAATATGTTTGTCATTGAGTCAAGGATTGACCATTTTGACCAAAGTGGACTTTTTGGTTAGAAATTAACTTATTGGGTAAATAATTTGTCATTTTTAAAAAAAATTGACTATTTTGACCAAAATTGATTTTTTGGTCAAAAGTTGACCTATTAGGCCAATGGGTTGGTCATTGGGTCAAGGATTGATCATTTTAACCAAAGTTATTTTTTTAGTCAAGAGTTGACATAATGGGTCAATGAGTTGGTCATTGGGACAAGGATTGACCATTTTGTCTATTGTTGACTTTTTAGTCGGAGATTGGCTTACGGGGTCACTAATTGGTCATTAGGTCGATAATTGACTATTTTGACTGAAATTGACTTTTTGGTCAAATGTTGACCTATTGGGTCAATGGGTTGGTCATTAAGTCAAGGATTGACCATTTTGACCAAAGTTGTCTTTTTGGTCAAAAGTTGACCTATCGGGTCAATGGGTTGGTCAATTTGTCAGGGATTGTCCATTTTGACCAAAGTTGACTCTTTTGTTAGAGAATGACTTACTGGGCAATAATTGGTCATTTTGTCAAAAATTGACTATTTTGACCAAAAATGACTTTTTGGTCAAAAGTTGACCAATTGGTTCAATGGGTTGGACATTGGGTTAAGGATTGACTATTTTGACAAAAGTTAACTTTTTGGTCAGAGATTGACTTATTGGGTCAATAATTGGTCATTGTGTCAAAAATTGATTATTTTGACCAAAGTTAAATTTTTTGTCAAAAGTTGATCCATCAGGTCAACAGGGTGGTCATTGGGTTAGAAATTGACCATCTTGGTCAAATTTGACTTTTTGGTCAAAATTTGACTCTATACTGAAGCAGTTAATTGGGTTAACAATTGGCCATTTTGACTGAAGATGACTTTTTGGTTAAAAGTTCATCTATTGGGTCAATGGGTTGGTCATTGGGTCAATAATTGACCATTTTTACCAAAGTTAACTATTTGGTCAAAAATTTGACCTATGCGTCAATGGGTGGTCATAAGGTCAAAAATTGACTATTTTGATCAAAGTTGATTTTTTAGTCCAAAGTTGACCTATTGGATCAATGGGTTGGTCATTAGGTCTAAAATTGATTATTTTGACCAAAATTGACTTTTTGGTCAAGAGTTGACCTATTGGGTCAATGAGTTTGTCATTGAGTCAAGGATTGACCATTTTGACCAAAGTTGACTTTTTAGTCAGAGATTGACTTATTGGGTCAATAATTGGTCATTAGGTCAAAAATTGATTGTTTTGACCAAAATTGACTTTTTGTTCAAAAGTTGACTTATTTGGTCAATGCGTTGGTCATTGGGTCAAGTGACCTCAATCCGCGAACAACGTAGTAATTTATGCTCTCAAAAATATGTTATAGTCAATACTTTGACCCAAATAAAAATAATGACTAGTGTATATAAATATAATTTTATGGAAAATATTTTACACACTAGAGGTACTACGCAAGTATACGTATCGTTTCAAGTAATATAGAGCTTTAAATAAAGACCCCAGTATCGATCCCCCGAGGAGGTTTATAGATTTTTAAATATTTAAATTTTATTTTTATGTATTTCTTTTAAATTTTAAATTTAATATTTAACTTACTAAAAGCAGAATTAAAGTAGTACTAAAATAATGAGTTATGTAAATAATAATAAGCAAACAACTTTCTTCCTTTCAATTAATCCAAGACTTTTTAGATAATATAATATTCGTCGAGAATATAAATTTATGGTATAGTGCCAAATAGAAGCAATCTTATTCTTTACCTTTGCTCGATAGTATAAAGAACATTGGCTAATCTATAGATCAAGTCTGGATAAATTGTTAGTAAAATAGGTTAATCTACGCTCACTACTAGATGTTCATGGGTGGCTATGGTCGGCCCTACTAGTGACCCGATCCCTCTCTATAAACCAAATTACAAGAATTTAGTCCGTCACTCTAAAAACTTATCAACTCTACACCCATTGAATAATATTTTCCTATTAATTTGCACTTCACCTTGAATACCCCACACAAGGCCTTCGACTACCCAAGGATTCATGTGATATCTACTAGTTAAGAGTTCAACTCCTTCTAGGTCTCAAAACTCTTCAACAGATTTTAACAATTTAAATGACCAATTTAAATAGTAAATTAAGATCCGATATTTATATCATCGCAATATTTAAAACATATTTTAGTTTCTAATTCTCCAACTAATTTTAGATTATCTTATTTATCTTTTCATAATTGAAAGGTGAAAGTAAAGTAACTACTCATAATACATTGAATCTAAATAACAAAACATATAAATAAAACATTGAATAAAATTACAAATACTTATCTCAAGTGTTTCTCCAACTGACCTCTGATTCCTACTGACTCCAAAGCGAAATATATTTCAAAAGCACCAACTCTTCCAAACTCTCAATACAAACTCTAAATAAAATAATCTCACTAATTTATGAAGGAAAGTAAACTAAAACTATGGACCTTAAAATTATCTCTCTAATTTTTGGATTTCTTATTGGGCTACTTGAGGTGGGCGTTTTTCTCTGTAGGAATAGCCTCCTATTTATCGGCTTCAAGGGTTGCCTAAGGCACCTCTTCAAAATGTGTCTAAGTTCAATGAATCTTCTAGAAAGTGTGTCTAGCGCCTAGGCGCCGGACTCCTCATCTAGTTCTTCGCACCTCTTCACTTTGGATCGCACCTCTTCGTGATCCAAACCGTTTTCAAGCGTCTAAATACAATGTATCACATGTCCTATAATCCAGGAATAACTGTGAATCTTCTAGATGGTCCAATAACCGCTTTAACCGTCAAAATAACCGTCCAAAGTAGTTACAAAAACCGTTATAGATTTGGTATCGAGCTGGTGCTTAGGCGCCGGAATTTGGCGCCAGACTCATTATTTTGACAATTTTGATTTTGGCTCCATTTTTTCTCCTTTTTTCTCCTTTTTCATTCTTTTTCATTCTTTTTCTTTTTTGAACATTTTTGCATCACCTACATCCAAAAACATAAAATACCTTTCATTAAGCATAATATCCTTAAAAATTTGATAAAAATCAAGGCATAAAAACAAGTATTTTTTTTCATGGATCAAAATCCCCCTAACTTAAACGTTACTTGTCCTCAAATAACCCTTTTTACTATATAAAATGCATAACATTTGGAATAAAGGTAAATATTTAAGATTCCTTGCAATTTTTTGTTTTATAAAGGCTTTAGTAAATTATTAACCAAATTTCACTAACTAAGTTTAATTTTAAGAATTTAAAAAATTTTTAACTACCAAATTGTAAGAAAAAATTTTTCATTCATTTCGAAAATAATTGTAGTTTATTATATTAAGATCACATAAATTATTTACAAGAAAAAGATCTTCATGAAAATCTTTTCTAATAAAGATACATGCATAAAAATTAAGTAAAATATGTAATTAGTTTTCTTTTTATAAGATAATTCAAGTGAAGCCAATTTTTTATTAGGCATCTCCTCAAGCTTCTCCTCACTTCTTCTCTTCTTTTTTTTGATTTTTTTTTCATAGTGAGGATTACTGTATCTGGATTGAACTTCACTATCCTTAACTTATATTTTCAAACTTATACATTTTCACTTAATTATTATAACATGAATAGTTTTCAAAAAGACCTTCAATCTTTTTCTTTTTTAAGTTATAATTCTTGATTTCTTAATACTTCTAAAATTCAATTATCTCTATCATGAATAAAAAAAATTCTTAATCTTACTCTTCTTTAAGTTGAATAATTCTATTCTTAAAATCAATCAAAGTTATTAAAAATTTTGGTTAAGTTTACTAAATTATTTATAATTTCAAAAATTTAAGTGATCTTAAATAGATTTTTCATTCCTTATGTTATGTTAATATTTTTTTTAGAAAATATTAGCACTTTAAGGACAAATAAAATTTAAATTTGCATGTATTTTCCCTTCCCCCAAACTTAAGTTTTGATATATCATGAAAAATTTTAAAGTATGAGAGAAAGAAAGGCATAATTTTAAAAAGAAATTTTTTTATAAGTATGTAAAAACAATCTTCAAAGAAAAATTTACTTCTACACACGCTTTTTATGAATATTACTGAAATAATGAAGCATATATAAAAGTAAGCAGGCTCAGTTTTTATATCATTGGCAAAATTAAACGACTATACTAATCACAATAACAGAAACAAAACAACATCAATAACTATATAAGAATACTAAACAGTAGGCTGAAAACAGAAATAAACATTTATCATAGAAAATGAAAAAAATTCATCCATGTTTCAGTCTTAAACACATATCAAACTAGATACTCTAAAAACAGTCTCAACATAAGAAAAATCCAAATAAAGTTACTTAAGCAAATCGACACTGACTAATAACAAACTAATCAGTACTAACTAACAAGAAATAAACTAAATACAGAATCAACTCATCTCCAGAGGTAAATCAAGCTACTAATAACTATCTGTAGCTTCGTCATCGTCATCACCAAAAGAAAATTCAACATCCTTTGGATCAGCATACGATGAAAATCTAGGAAAGGTAGGGAATTGAACATCATGCTCACCCTTCAAGAATCTAACTAAAGACTCCGAATACTCAGCATCATAATCACTTTTCCTTGGGTATATTCAGATAGATGATCAATCTTCTTGTCTATGGTATCTACTCTGCAGTGAGTTAGAAATAACTCATTCTGCTGCTTAAGTTATATAAAATTAGTCAAGTCCGAGGCATAACCATACATTAAAAATGTAAAAACACACTAAAAATAAAATCTATGGGTTGCCTCCCATAAAGCGCTTGGTTTAACGTCGTCAGCCCGACCTAAGTAATTCTTTAATCAGGTTGACTTAATTCATAAGTCTCTTTATAAATCTTTTTAATGTCTCCCAAATAAGGCTTTAATCTTAATCCATTAACTTTAAAAACTTTTCCCGTTTTGGGGTCTTTAATATCCACGACTCCATATTGGTATACTTTTTCAATTATATATGGTCCGATCCATTTTGATCTCAATTTTTCCAGGAAAAAGTCTTAAACGAGTATTAAATAGTAATACTTCCTGTCCAGGCTCAAATATTTTTCCTGAAATCTTTTTATCATGTAATACCTTCATTTTCTCTTTATAAATTTTTTCATTATCATATGATTCATTTCTTATTTCATCCATCTCATTTAATTGCAAATAATTGTTTTTCTCCTGCAGTATTCAAATCAGAATTAAACTCCTTTATCGCCCAATAAGCTTTATGTTCAAGTTCAACAGGTAAGTGACAGTGTTTTCCAAAAACTAACCGGTAAGGTGACATTCCGATTGGTATCTTATACGTTGTTCTATAAGCCCATAATGCAGAATCAAGTCTATTAACCCAATCTGTTCTTTTAGGATTAACAGTCTTCTCTAAAATTCTTTTAATTTCTTTATTTGATACTTCAACCATTCCACTTGTTTGTGGGTGATATGTAGTTGCAATTTTATGTTTGATTCCAAATTTTTGCAGTAATGATTGAATTCTTATATTTCTAAAGTGACTTCCATCATCTGTGCTAATTACCTTAGGCATTCCAAATCTTGAAAAAATCATCTTCTTTAAAAATTTAGAAACACTTTTGGAGTCATAGTTAGGCAAAGCTACAACTTCAATCCACATTGAAATATAATCAACTGCTAATAAAATATAAGTATTTCCAGATAATAGTACAAATGGTCCCATAAAGTCTAAACCCTATATATCAAAAATTTCAACTTCCAATATATAGTTTAAAGGCATTTCATCTTTCTTGGATATATTTACCATTCTTTGATATCGATCACATGTTTTAACATAATGTCTCACATCTCTGAATAAAGTAGGCCAATAAAATCCTGAATTTAAAATTTTAAATACAGTTTTATCTACTCCAAAGTGTCCTCCAAAATCGAAATAATGACATTTTTGAATAATAGCAAAAGTTTCTTCATAAGGTACGCATCTTCGAATTATAGAATCTCTTCCTAATTTAAATAAATGAGGATCTTCCCAAATATAATATTTAGCATCTTTTTTAAATTTCTTAATAAATTTTTCATCCAACCCATAAGGTAGAATATTGCTAACTAAATAGTTAACTATATCCGCATACCAAGGTGTTTGGTATCCTTGAATAACATATAAATGTTCATCAGGAAATTCTTCATTTATGTTTTCTTCAGTAATAACATCATTCTTAATTCTAGATAAATGATCAGCAATTTGGTTTTTCGTTCCTTTTCTATCCACTATTTGAAAATCAAATTCTTGCAGAAGTAAAAACCATCTTATTAGTCTAGGTTTAGCATCCTGTTTTGACATTAGATATTTAATAGCGGAATGATCAGTATGAACTATGCATTTAGTACAAAGAAGATAAGGTCTAAAATTATCAAAGGCATATACTATAGCTAGAAGCTCTTTCTCAGTAGTAGTGTAATTTCTTTGAGTTTCAGTAAGAGTTTTATTAGCATAATATATAACTTTGAAAATTTTCTCATATTTTTGTCCCAATACAGCTTCAATTGCAAAATCACTTGCATCACATATTAATTCAAAAGATTTATTCCAATTAGGTGCAACAATGATAGGTGCAGTAATTAATTTTTCTTTTAAAATATTAAAAGAATTAACACAGTCTTTGTTAAATTCAAATTTAGCATCTTTTTCCAATAAATGACAAAGAGGTTTAGCAATTTTAGAAAAATCCTTTATATATCTTCTATAAAATTCAACATGTAACAGTAGTAGGTGTTTATAATTCAGCAATAATTTTCACTTTTGCTTGATCTACTTCCATCCCTTTTTGTGAAATCTTGTGACCAAATACAATGCCTTCTGTGATCATGAATTGATACTTTTCCCAGCTAAGAACTAAGTTTGTTTCTTCACAATGTTGACCTTATTTTTTCTGAGGTCTTTTCTCTTCTCTCTCCTTAGTACTTAGGATCTAGCATTAGGCTTCTCCTTGACTATCTTAGAGGACTAGAAATGGAACCCACCACTTAGAAATTTAAACACCTCTTAACACCCTTCAAACCCTACAAGTTTGACTGTAAACCCCCAAGTCACTGGGAGGGTTAAGATCAAATGTGGAGGTTTAAAGGATGAGTTCCCTATAGGACTCTTTGGCCTTAGGACTACCCTGGGTGGCCTGGTATGGTGAGGGTTGACCTGCACACATTATACTTTCATAAACATTCCAAATCTTAAAACCATTCATACCTAGCTTCACTTCCTGACTCATGTAGGTAATTCATATGGATGGACCTTAACCCCTAAACCCCTGGTTAAGAGGGTTAGGAACAACATATTGAGTGCCTAAGATGAGTCCTCTCATGGCTCTTGTGAGCTTAATATGGATTCATGGCTCAACCAAAAAGATTTCATTTCACTCACACTTGATCAACCTTCATTTTTCCAAAATTTCAATTTTTGACCCCCGGGGCCCTAAACCCACCAAGCCTACCAAATGCTCTTGAAATTGTCCAAAATTTGCAAAATTTCCTAAATTACCCAAAATTCCTCAAAACCAATCCTAAACTTTTCCCACCATTTAAATTGATCATCATTAGCCAAATATACCAAAATTTCCAAAAATACCCCTCAATACCCTCCAAACACCCAAAATGCCCTTCTTAACCAAAAAATCCAAAATTTCCAAAAATTCCCAAAAACTTCCAGAAAATCCTAGATATTCCCAATTTCATTTTGTTAAATTACACCATAAGACAATTTTGTCAAGTTAGCCCACTTTTACCAAAACCCCAAATTTGACATATTTTTAACCTAAGTGGACCTAATGTCCCACCAAACCAACCCAATTAACCTCAATTTTGATACAATTAAATTATAAAATTCAATTTAATATCCCCAACATCAATTTAGACCAAACCCAAGCCCAATTTGATTGACATTTGGATCCAATTCCAATTTGAAGCCTAAAGCCCAATTTTGGCCCATGACATAAACCTAGCCCAAACCAACCCAATTCAACTCCAATTAACCCCAAATATTTTCCTAAACCTTCCTAATATCCCCAAAAACAAAACACTAACACTATTTGCCCCAAATTTGAACCTAAACTCCACCCAAACCTAACCCAAAACCAAAATCCCCATTTTTGGCCTAAACCCAAACCTAACCCAAATAGGCCCAAATCCCAAAATCAAAGCCCAACAAAAGTTGAAAACTTTTTGTTACACCCCCATAAACATTTCTCAACATTAATTTTACATTAAATCCAACCTTAGCCCAACCTTAGCCCAAGTTAGCCCAGGTTGACCCACTTTGGCCCCTTTACCAAAAAATCCCAAATTAAACACAATTTAACCCCAAATTTCTTCAAACCTTTTCTAAAATGTTCATGACACATCCCTAAACTAAACCCAACATTTGTTTGGCCAAATCCTTCACAAAATTCCCATCCACCAATTTGTTTTCAAACCTAAAGGACCACTTTCTTAAACCATCTTAAAAGCCCATTTTTACCAAATCCAAAAGCCCAAAACTTATTCCAAGGCCTATGTGAAATTCCCATCATCATCCCTTTGATTGAAATCATCCCTAAGTCATAAAATCAATAACCAAATAATTCAAAATCAAGCTTCATGAGAATTTTCCACTAAAATGCCAAAGTTTCCAAAATCCATTTTCATGAAATTGAGCCAAACCTTGCCCCAAGCCCAATGGAAGCCATGGAGCCATCCTTAATCCCCATGCAAGCCATGTGAGTGGTGTTCATGTGACCATGCCATACTGGGCAAAAGGAGGAGCCTCTTTCTTGATTCCCTTAAAGTGATTAAGCAATCCCATGTTTCCCCTAAACCATGCTTAAACTTAAATATGCTTAGATGGTGACTTTTCCCCACTAAGCTAGCTGACTCACCTGATCTCCCTCAGCCCAATCCAGAGCTTGGAGAGGTGAACCCAACCCATTTACATGAATTAACCCATTTGGATCCAAAATCACCCCGCTCCCCATACCACTTAAAGCTAAACTCTTTACACATGTCCATGGCTAATTGACTGCACCATTGCCAACCCCTGACCCTTCTGATCAAGATGGTGATCTAACCTTATCGGCCAGCCGCCTGGGTTGCCGGAAAAAGCCATGGTCGAGAGCTCCATGTGAGCCAAAATTTTCAATTCTTCCTTGCTGAGTTGTCCCAGTCCAATTGAACACCATGGCTATTCTTCTCTTACATAGAGCAGCTGATCCCAAGCATCAAACCCCCCTGGGAAACCCACCAGCCATGTCTATTTAAACCCACCACCCTCTCGGTCAAACAAGGTGATGAACTAGACCTAAACAAAATTCTGCCAAAATTGCTTCAGGACGTTCTCTTCACCTAGAGCAATTGATCCCCACTGCTCTCCCGCCCTAAACCCCATTGATTGAGCTCAATTTTGGAGCTCAATTCTCAGCCCAAAACCAGGACATCCCTAAAACATCCACCAAATCCAAATTAAACTCACCCACACCTGCACAGGACTGAGAGAAGGAGTTCCCCAGTGAAAGCCACCTCTCCAGGCCACCCAGTTGCTCTAGCCTCCAAGCTTTGAAATCGGCTGTGGACACATTCATACCTAGACAATTCCCCAGAGCTAGAGACTTCATCTGGAGCTTCCTTGGGTGCAATCGAAGGTGACACATCTCTCTGATTGAAGCTACACTTCTCAGAGCAAAGGTATGGATCATTCATTCCTCCCGAGCTTCCTGTGATTCTCCATTTTGATTTACTTAATTTCATAGCATTTCAACCATATGGATGTGTTCGTCTCTTCAAGACGAATCCATAGAGCATAAGAACATGAAAATCCATTGAGAAATGAGAGAGTTCTTAGGGTTTTAATGTGAACGGTCACGGGTGCACACAAGTCGTAGACGATGACCAGGCGCCGTCCGATCAAGTGTGTATCGAGTGGACGGTCTAGATTCCACCGGACCAGAGAACGTTACATGAACCGCGGGCCCCTAGAGCGCTGAGTCAAATGGCGGCGTCGAATGGGAGCGCGACACGTGGGCTTTCGGAGCTGCCGAGGATGAGTCGGTGCCGCGTGGATAAGTAAAAAGTAGGATTTTTTTATTTATTTAAATACCCAGAACATAGAAAATCCATATCTTTGTGTAAAATCATAAAAATAAACTAAAAATACCCTCTTGCTCAGTGTATAGAGGAAAATAATGTGGAAAAGAAATCAAGTTATTTTGATGAGTATTTTATTTTTAATTAATTATTTACTCATTTCAGTATTTTGATTCTCCATTTGCATAGACAATTCACCATGGCAGGAAACTATAGGGCTTTTGAAGCCTCTGATCTTGGGAACATTCCCTGAATTTTTTAAGGTTAGAAGCCATCCCTATGGAAAGTTATGTATTTTTCAAGTTTATGTCACTCTTTTTGATATTTTAATTCCAATAATTAGCATATTGTTCAATAAATTCCAGAAAAATTGGGGAAGTTTCCTAGGACCAGAGGTCTCTAGGATAATTATATCTTGAGTTAATTCATTAAGAATAACCCTAATTGGTCTAATTACTCAAAACTGAACTTTAATTAATTTAGGTTAACCACACATTAAAATAACTTGAAATCAATTCTCCATTGATCTTTAGGATACAGAGAAACTTGTATAAAAATTTGAGGTCAATTGGAAATGATTAGCCCCACTAGATAGATTAATTAAGCCACATGATCAAAATTAAACTTAAAAAATTTATAACTCCAAAAATGCATTTAAAAAATTCACCAAATTAGTTTTGTGGGCTCTCTGATATCAGAAAAGTCTTTGAAAATTAAAAGTGAAATTTTCTAAAATTTTTCATTTTTAATGATATTTTTAATATTTTATTAATTAATAAATAATAAAAATCATAAAAATATTAAAAATCATAAAAATGTCACATTTTGACTCCTAATCACTTAGGAACAAACCAAATATTTTTCCCAAGTCTCTAAGTTAAGATATTGAATTTTAAATGCTTAAAACAATTTTTAATATTAAAAAATGTATTTTCTAACCCTTTCACTAAATTATTTCCAATAAATCAAAGAAATATAAGAAAATTCTAAAATTTGTTTCTCTGAACTCCTTGAGGTCAGAGAGATTTAATAAAATATAAAATCTATTTTTCAACTTCAATTTTATTTTATAATTAATTAACACTACAAAACTTAAAATAATTATAATAAATAAAAAAAATTCAGAAAAATCCAAGTTATACTCTAGTCATTAGGAACATCCCATAATTTTCTTAAGGACGAAACGCTTTCCTTGGTCATGTTGTTGAATTTCCATTGAAAATCCCTATTTTTCACTAAAAATAATTATATAAATAAATTAAATTCAGAAAAATCATATTTTCTCCTCTAATGTCTTAATTGACATATGAGTGAAGTGACATAAAAATTTCAGGTTCATTTGAACTCAATTTAGTGAGTTATGAAACAAATAAGCCTAAAAGGGCATAATGGTAATTAAAGAATTTAAACTCATTTATTAAAATTTTAGGTTTAATTAAAGTGGGGGGTAAAATATTTGATTTTATCTTTCTTGGATGATTGAAACTTTGGGAAATTAAAAGGGTAGGAACCCATTAATCACTTTTAATAAACCAAAAATGAAACTTTAATTATTTAAACAAATTTAAATTTTGGAAGATTAATGAATATTTGAATTATTAAAAATAGGGATATAACTTGAGAGGATATTAATTCTTTAATAAAAAAAATCCCTAAATAAATCACTTTAATAATATTTAACTCTTAATTAAGATTTAAATGATAATCCAAACTAATTAAATTAAAATTAAAAAATTAAAAAAATAATAACCCTTAAATTAAAGGAAAGCTCAAAATATTAAGTAGTTTAACAATTAAATTAAATTTGAATTAAATTAAATTAAATTAAGTACAAATTAAATTAAAATTCAAATTAAATTAAATTAACATTATAACAATTAAATCAAATTAAATTTAATTTTAAATATTGAAATTAAATTAAATTAAATTAAGTTAAATTCGGTTAAATGAAATTTAAATTAAATTAAATTAACATCATTCGATAATAAAAGTAAAACAAGTTTAAAATAGTAAGATCACTTAAAGTATAAAGATTTAAACCAAAAATAATTTGAACACTATTCCAAACTCAAAATTATTAATTAAAATCTCATAATTAAACTAAATCACTTTAAACTTTTAACTAAAACTTCAAATTAAGAATTATTAAAATCCTCAACAAACCAACTTGCCCCTAAAGGTTTTAATTATTATAACTCTTAAACGGAGTATTAAGTGAGATGTCACTTCATTCATCAGGTAATCAAATGCCCAAATTTACTGAGCAAGAGACAAAGCTTAACTAAACTTCTAGATGATTAATTCACCTGTGCAACTAAATTTTCTTGGACTCAAAATAATCTCGAAAATATTGAAAAGATGTTTAGGAATTGTCCTAAACACTTTCTCAATATGATGAGATGTTTTAGAAGAACAATTGAATTTAATTGTTCTTTGATGAAGAAAATCATCCTTAAACAAAACGCAAGTACTTAGACGTCATAGGAGATGACTAGCAATAAGATTAGGACTTTGATAGACAACCAAAACCTTCCCTTAGCTTTACCTAGGTACTTGTTATAAATGTTTAAATGCCTTAATATATGTTTTAAGTGCAGCTTGGGATGACGGGAAGACCCTCCAGGTACGCTTTTACATTATTGCAATTTACTTTATTGTAATTTACTTACATGCATTGCGCTTTACTTTTCCTGCATGTTAAACAAAACTATTGCATGAAAACTAAAACCTTTAGGATAGTCACAAAACTGAAACCAATACTAAATTAAAAGTCACTACAAGATAAAATTCACCGCCACAATATTCCAAAATATAAAACAACTCAAAATTTAATCACAAACTGAACACCAAAACTTGAATTACAACTAAATTAAAACGTCTCGTTGAATGAGCGGGAATACCTCGGATGATGTAACCCACGTGTTGCTAACTGGATTTCCCACGGTCTAAATGAAAGTATGGAACTCATTCGATTGAGTTTAGCAAATTCATCTGGACTAAGTGAATTCGATGAAAATAACGGTGTCGGGATGACGGAACCGTGGGATCTTAATCGATTCTGTTTAAACAACTTTAAGATTTGTTTTAATTAAAATATTAAAAATATTTGGACTTTAAGATTTCTAAACCAAAACACTTTTCTCATCCCCTAATTTTCACTTTCCAAAACCAAACCTCTGCAACAACAAGGAGCTTGGAGCATAGTGGGCAGCACAACCATCTTCGTCAGCAAAACTTGTGTCTATTTTAGCAAAACATTTCCTAAAATTAAATAACAAAGCCATAGGATTTCGAGGTAGTTTGTATAGTGCAACATAAATCCTCAACTCTTTGTTAGTCATTTGCATTATCATGTCTCATAAATTAAGCCCTAACCGGTCATAGGAGTCCGAGGTAGTCGTTTGGTACGACATAAACCCTCACATCTTTAAGGCTATTTATATGATTATGTCATATAAATATAAGTCCTAATTAACTAAAATTGGCAAGATTGAAACATTAAGTGGATTCCCAAATTGAAGCCAAATAATAGGATAGTTTGGGAAGTTGCCAAGATTTGCCTTGGATCCTCAGCTTCTCCTACTTCTCTTCATTTGGAATCCTGAAATAAACTGTTCCGAATTTGAGCTAATCCCTATTGAAGTTTCCAAAATCCAATCCTTTGGAAACCTTAAACTTTGAAATTCTTGAGAGCAAAACCACTGATCATTATCGAGAGTTTTCTTAAATGATTCCTGTCATTTAAGATGTAATTAACTATAGGGGCTTGCCCTTATAGGGGACTTTAAGAACCCGGTAATATAAACCCTGCTTAATTCTTTTATATTAAGCAGGATAACTTATCGGCTTATAAAATTGGTTCGCAGACCAAACGGATGTCAAAAATCTTCTAGTTTATTTAACCGAGCCCCATCATCAAGCAGTGTGTCTATTCTTCGGGATAGATATACGGTTTGTGGTGCGGTGCTCGTTTATATAAACTGTTTGGGATGTGAGATCGGTTTGATTTCATATCTTAAAATTTTCAAACTTAAAATTATTTTCAAAATCAAATGCTATCTTTTAAACTATATATTTATATATATATATATTTAAATTTAAATTAAATTTAAAATTTAAAATTCGCCGACAATTTCTGTAGGCGACCACTTTTTAAAATTAAACTTACAACCTAAAAATATGCCGACAATTTCTGGCGACTCCGCTGGGGACTAGTTCCTCTCTCCATTTTAATCAGATGGTTTTGCTTTCATAAATCGGTAGTATATCCATGTCCCTAGTGGAGCAAACTACCATTCTTTCCGTTGGCGTACCACGTTCATTTCTATCTTGAACGGGTATAGCCAACTTCTCTCGGATTTAGGAGCCACTGTTTAGAAACCCCTAAACAGAGAGGTTCTGAAATCCTTTTACCTCTTTTTCTGAGGTGGGGTGGACCCCTAATAGGTGTTAGCTTAGGAGCGGTCCTTTGGGTTCAAAAGTTTTGCGAGTCTTTCTCTTCCTTTCCAATTCTTAATCAGGTCATTTACCTTTCCTATACCTTTAATCATTTCATTGTTAACAAACAAATCTTCTAATAAACAACCCTTTAAACAAACTCTTTTAAATCATAAATGCACTAAGATAAACGAAAATGTGTTCGGACTCTTTCTTTTTTGTCCTAAGTTTTGTGACAAAAGGAAGCATAATTTGGGACTGACGTTCGAAATCTACCCTGCAGAAAATGACTGGGCCAAAGTTAATTTTCTCCTTCACCAATGAAATGGACTTCGCCGTCTATACGGATGAGCTGCCTGACAATGGGATCATCCATTTTGGACAAGGATTCGACAACACAGACCTCTTCGTACTAATGGACAAAGTGCCAGAAACTGAAGAGCCTGTAATTGAGTTCAACTTGAAGTCAACTCAAGAATTCCCTCCCCTGCAAAGGGTTCTAGCTGAAAGAAGTACTGCTATTCGTAGGAGAACTGTTGTCTCTACCCCCACCAGTCAAGTCATCTCTGCACCTACCCCAGCTTCTGCCAAACTAAAGGGGAAGGAATTCCAAGTCTGTGGTGAGCCTGTCTCCATGAAGGGTACATATTTTGCTACAATACCATCTATTTTCAAGATTGGGTCCAATTTAAGTGTTGCACCCCTAACTCGGACTCAAAGGAGAAATAGAAGCAGAAAGATAGCCAGGATTGAGAAAGCCAAAGTTGCTGAAGTTGCTTTTCTAGAAGAAATTCCAGAGGAAAGAGAAGAACTGCCTGAGTATGTACCTCTGTTGAAAGGGAGTAGGTTTCACCCCCTCTCTACTGCATCGGATGAAGAAGACGTCAGAAGGATCGTTGCTACATTACCCCGACCTGCATACTATAATAACTATAAAAGAAAAAGGGTTAAGACTACGCCATTTGCTCGGCTACAGGCCGTGATAGAAAAATTGGCAAAGAAAGAAAGATGCCCCGTATCAGAAATCCTAAGAAGAATGGGATGAGTGCCAGCTAGATCCCGCCTCGGACCACGAGTAGAGCCTGTCACTGCCGTAGAGAAACCAAGGAAGAAAATGAGAGCTAGTTCACTCGTTGTTGTATCGGGCCATCATATTAGGGAGGACACCACCTACCAGCATATAGCCGACAGACCTTCCAGTCCTAGGCCTTCTGCTGCAAGAAGGATGGTGTGGCGACCTATTATTACCGAGCTGAGACCAACTCAACGTCCTGAGAAGAAAAGTCTCATCAAAGAGCCTGAATAAGAAGGATGTGCTACTGCAATAAAAGAAACTCCCGAAAAAGAAGTTCAACAACCTTCACACGACAACCGCGATACCATCTGGAAGAGACCCCTCGATGATGCTCTAGGAAAGCTAAGGATGGATATCCGACGGTTGGCAAAAGAAAGAGGAGAAAAGTTGGAAAAGGAAGTTGATTCTTCGGAATTCATGGATGAGGAGTGTGCCGAGATCAACATGGTTGAAACACGAGCATCGTCAGCCTCACAGGGTGCTCCGGCAGCTGCGGAAAGAGATGAACAGGAAGTGATGAGAGCACAGCTTCGGGAAAGAGATGACACAATTTCCCAGATGGCAAGGAGGATGGAAGAGATGGCTGCTGCTTTAGTCACTCTCCAGAGTCAGGTGCAACCACAGAAAGAAACACCCTCAGAGATCATCCATATTGCAGATGGAGGAAAAGAGATCACCTCTGTCAACGGAGATGAGCCACCAAAGAAGGATGCTGCACAGAGCATGATTCCCGAAAAACACCTTAAAAATATGGTAGAACAGCAAGTGCGAGAAGCCCTAGCACAATCTAAGAGTGGAGCATCTATTCAGACGGGTAGACCTTACCCCAAAAAGTTTGATGCAGTCCAATACTCGAAAGGCTTCGTACCACCTCTGTTTAAGACTTTTGATGGAATGGGAAACCCCCGGCAGCACATTTTTGTGCTAGTTGCTGCAATGCCGGTGGGAGTGACGCATTGCTTTTCCGACAGTTCGTCAGCAGTTTTTTAGGGATTGCCTTCGACTGGTACGCAGAATTGCCAAATGGTTCATTTAAGACCTTTTTAGAGTTAGAAAACCTCTTTGTTAAGCGATTTGCCGGGGCTCGACACCACATCACCATTGGTGATTTAGTGGTGGAGCACCAGAAACCGAATGAGACTTTAGTGGATTACATACTTCGATGGAGAAATTTAAGCATGAAGTGTGAACCACAACTTGAATAACAGCATGCAGTCGGCATATTTCTTAAGAGTATCCATGGCCCAATAGCACTTCTCCTTAAAGGATTTACAATCAAGACTTTCGAGAAGCTGCTTAGCAAGGCTGGGAGCTTGCAAGAGGAAGTGAAGCAGCTAAGTTTTGTGGACAAGAACGATAAGCAGAAGCCCGTGAAAACATTCGAAAAGAAATCCAGAATCGTCGCGGCAGTAGATAAGGGCAAGCAGCCAGTGCAGATACAGCCAGAGCGGCCACAGCCTAGTTATCAACCACCGCAACATACTTACCAACAACCTCAGCAGGGTTACCAACAGCCTTGACCGAACTATCAGTAGCCTAAGCATTATGAGCAACTGCCTCGTCCATCGCGTACCCTGAAAGAACTTCTAAATAGGGAATATACATTCAAAACTTAAGCAATAGCGAAAATGTTCCGCGGTTTAATGAAGACACCAGATTTTCAGCTACCAGAGCGCAAGAGGCCGGAAGAAGTCAATATGAAAGATCATCCAAACTATTGCCCTTACCACCGGATGCTCGGGCATAAGATAGAGGATTGCATCACTTTCAAGAGTTGGCTTGACGACAATCTCCGGAAAGGGAACATAAAGATCCCAAAGGAATACATGAAGAAACCCCAAAAAGGAGGTTCCGTCAATGTTATTTCAACGGATTCCATTGTTCCGATAGACCCTTACACAACCCATGATGGATGGAGTACCGTCTGGACAAATTCTTCAAAGAAAATTTTGGATCACATCCAGACAGATTCGGTTCGTGCTGCAACTCAAAGTTTGAAACCTGCTGAGTCAGCACTATCGCTTGTGATTGAAGAACCGCCCCAGAAAGAAGAGAAAATCGTAGAAGAGAAGAAAACCGAGGCTCCAAAGAGTAGACTAGGGGCTGCTTATCCTAGGATAGTTGTTTCCGATTCGGTGGAGAAATCCCTCGAACCTCTGACTCTGTATGATTATTTGCTCAACCCGGCGGGATCTTATAATGATAAGAGTTTTGGCGTTGGTTATGTTTTGACTATTTCTAACGATTACGTAACTAATGAAAACAAACCTATTTGGGACCTCGATTCTGATACAACGATTCTCAAATCATACTAAAACCTCAATGACCACGACGAAGGAGAAGAAGTTCACAAGGATGGCTACGAAAGATCCATAACAAACGAGTCTATTTGTGAATTTCAAGGATCTCCAATCGCTATAGAATTGGAGTTATCAGATTTCGAAGCAACGCCAGAAGAGCCAGTCATTCCAATTCACGAGGAGACACCGTCAGATTCAACACCAGATTCAGAAGAAATAACTGAAGTCAACCTAAGAAGCGGAAAAGTTCTACCTCAGAGAATGGGTTCAAAGGATAAAGGAAAGCAGGTTGTTGCTCAGGAAGAGCCAACCCCAGCAGAGGAATTGCCCATTCGAGAAGAAACCGAGGATCATGGTAATAAAGTAGACTACAACGTGCTAGCCCATCTTAGGAAGCTACCAGCTAAACTAAGCATATACGACGCTCTGATCCTGTCAAAGGAGATGAGAGAAACTCTGATCAAGGCTCTACTTGATCCAGAGATTTGTTTAGCTCAAATGGCCGGTAATTCCTTAGACGAGCTTTGCTCATTAAAAGAACATCGAGGTGTTACCTTCACAGACAATGATTTGCTACTCGGAACGGCTGATCACAATCGACCGTTGTACATCTCAGTCACTATAAGAAAGTTTATGCTCTCTAGGGTGTTAGTTGATCCGGGAGCATCCATCAACATAATGAGCCTTCGACCATTAACATATTTGAAAATTGATGCTCGCGACCTCAAAGCAGACAAGATGTTATTAAGAGGGTTCAATTAGAAAGGAGAAAGAGCACTCGGATCGATAACACTGTGAATGAAGACCGGTGACTTAGCAAAGAGAACCGCAAAATTCCATATAATTGACTCTGAGACATCGTTCAATGCTTTACTGGGTCGGCCATGGATTCATGAAAATCGGATGGTACCGTCGTCTCTGCACCGGTGCATAAAATATTACGAAGGAGGAGAACAGTGTATCAAAGGTGACTTGCAACCATTCTCCGTGCATGAAATCAGAATTCAAGAAGATGCGGCCTACTACGCGCCCCCAAAGAAAATAATTTTTTCAAGAAATGTCATACCAAATGAAGCAAAAGAAGTACAAGACAATAAAGAGCCTAAAATTCTAGTCCAACAGTTACTCACCATTCCCTTACGACGAGATGGTGAAGGTTTCTCCAGAACTCGTACCCGAGGTCAAGGCCGGGGACGGGGTCGTAGAAGAGACGTTAGAACAGTCGGACAGAAGAAACCAGTCATCGACGTTGATTGGGAGACCAGTTCCAAAGAAGAAGAAATCAAGAAAGAAGCAGCAACAGTAAATCAAAAGAAACCTCAGTTCAAGATCTCTCTCGAAGATGAAAAGAATGAAGAATACAAATCAATGTACGAGAAGATTAACCATTATGTATATACTATGACCCTGACCCCGATCCATTCTAATAAGATCGAGGGTATGGTGGTCAAGAAAGTGCATGGTGGTGGTACTAAACCAATCAAGTTTTACTGTGGTGCTTGTTCTTCCAATAATGAAAAAGATGTACAATTTGAAGATGTTACTTCTTCTGAATTAATGGAACTGCCTTTTGAGTGGTACTCTCCCTGTGTTCAAAATTTAATTCAACGTGGTGTCTTACCTCGACGATGGACAAAAGGTCGATCACAACACTTGGAAAAATTATGGAACAATGCCAGTCGGCCTCCCAATTCAAAACATGGTCTCGGATTCGGCACAGTAGGATCAGTTGACGATACGGGATTTTGCTTGGTTGTCACTTGCGAGCCTAATGAAAACTTCTTGGAAGCTTCAGAAGATCTCGAAGATCTGCCAATCGAAGATGCTCCGCCAGAATTCAAAGAAGAAATTAAATCTACAATAGACGAATTAATCAAAGTTAACTTAGGTACTAGCTAAGAGCCTAGGCCGACCTTTGTTAGTTCCTTACTCAATAAAGAAGACTCTGAAGAGATAATCAAGCTATTAATGGAATTCAAGGACTATTTTTCTTGGAGTTATGATGAAATGCCAGGATTAGCTCCAGAGGTCGCATTTCACAAGTTAGGAGTGGATCCTACTGCTGTTCCAGTCAGACAAGCTCCGAGAAGGATGCGTCTAGAGATCAAACAACAAGTAATAGCAGAAGTTAAGAAGCTAATAGACACTAAATTTGTCTGTGAAGAATAATATCCAACTTGGTTAGCCAATGTGGTACTGGATAGAAAGAAGAATGGTCAGATCAGAATTTGTGTGGACTTCAGAAATTTAAACAAAGCATGTCCAAATGTTGAATTCCCTCTACCAATTCTAGAATTGATGATCGGCATCGCTTCAACACATGAAGTCTTCTCATTCATGGAAGGATCATCAGGATACAATCAGATAAAGATGGCACCAGAAGATGAAAAACTTACAGCCTTCAGAACGTCGATCGGGGTATACTACTACACAGTGATGTCGTTTGGATTGAAGAACGCAGGAGCAACCTATCAAAGAGCAATGACGAGGATTTTCGATGATCTCATTCACAACCAAGTCGAGTGCTATGTAGATGATGTGGTCATGAAAAGCAAACTAAAAGAAGATCTCTTGTATGACTTGAGAATTGTTTTCGAGCGATTAAGACAATATAACCTTAAGATGAATCCCTTAAAATGCACCTTCGGCGTCACCTCTGGGAAATTCTTAGGATTTGTTGTTCGACATCGTGGAATTGAAATCGATCCAGAAAAGATTAAAGCTATCCTAGAAATGCCACCTCCCAAAACCTTGAAACAACTACGATCCTTTCAAGGAAAATTGGCATATCTTCGACGCTTTATCTCGAATTTGTTAGGAAGGTGTCAGCCTTTTTCTGCTTTGATCAAGAAGGATGCCAAGTTTACTTGGGACTCCAAATGTCAACATGCCTTCGATGACATCAAACAATATTTAATGACACCTCCTGTCTTAGCAGCCCCAGTCTCGGGTAGACTGATGATACTTTATACTGCGGATTTAGATGACTCTCTCGAAGCCCTGCTAGCCCAGGTCAATGACGAGGGAAAAGAAAATGCTCTCTGCTACTTAAGCCATCGTCTAATTCTGACGGAAGTAAAGTATCCTCCTATTGAGAAGCATTGTTTGGCCCTGATCTTCGCCGCTCAAAAGCTCAGGCATTACATGCTTTCTCATAAGGTCAACCTTATTTCGAAGTTCAATCCATTGCAATATTTAATGACCCGACCGACACTTTCGGTAGACTTGCTAGGTGGTACATGATACTATTGTAATTCAGTATAACTTTCGTTCCTCTTTGTGCCGTAAAGGGACAAGTCCTAGCGGACTTCCTCGCAGCACACCCTTTACTGGCAGAGTCGCCTCTTAACGACGACTTGCCAGATGAGCAGATAATAAGCCTAGAAGACCCCGATGATCAGCGTTGGGAACTGTACTTCGACGGTGCATCCTCAGCACAGAAAGATAAAGAATCACAAACGATAGTGCCCGGTAAGGCAGGAATCAGACTATTATTTATAACACCAGAGCGGGGGATGTTAAGGTATTCCTACCATTTAACAGAACCGTGTACAAACAATGAAGCCGAATACGAAGCCCTCATAACCGGATTGGAGTTAACTATTTAGATGGGGATAACGGATATCAACATCTATGGGGATTCTCAATTGATAATTCAACAGGTCGTAGGACAGTACAGAATTCTAAAATCAAGACTCGAACAATACTTTCAGTATGCCATGAGACTGTTGGAGCAAATTCCAAATGTAACGATCTATAAGATTCCTAGAAGAGAAAATGCTCTCGCAGATGCGTTAGCCCACCTTGCAAAAGAATTTGCTTTCTTGCAGGATGAGTCAGTTGAAGTGTCAGTTCGAGGACGACAGGTCCTGTCACAGCTCGACATGGACACAATACACAAATCAGTAGAAAAAGCAGAAGAAACAATTGTGGCAGTAACAAAAAGTACATAAGATTGGCGACAGCCACTAATAGACTATTTGCAAACGAGAAACTTACCAGATGATAAGTCGATAGCCCATCAAATCAAGAAAAGTACTCTGTCTTACGCATTGATAAACAATACATTATACAGAAGGTCTTTTGATCAGATGTGGCTAAGATGCCTGAGCGAGTCCGAAGCTCGTGAAATTGTTAAAGAAGTACACTCAAGACTTTGCGGCGCTCATCAGTCGGGTTCAAAAATGAAAATGAAGAATAAAAGACTAGGGTACTACTGGCCTTCAATGATGATCGACTGCATGAAGATTGCCAAAAGTTGTCACCAGTGCCAAGTGCATGGAGTGGTTTTACGTCAACCTCCAAATGTGCTACATCCGACAATCGCGTCATGGCCGTTTGAGTGTTGGGGCATAGATATTATGGGTCCAATAGAACCGCCTTCTTCAAGAGGACATCACTTCATTCTTGTAGCTACAGATGACTTTTCTAAGTGGGCAGAAGCTAAACATCACGTGCTACAATTCGTCAAGAATCAAGTCGTTTACCTTTTTGGGGTACCGCGCAGAATTATCTCAGATAATGGGTCCGCGTTCAGAAGCACGAAGATCAACAATTTTGTTAGAAGACATGGGATCGACTAGCGTTATTCGACAATCTACTACCTAAGAGCGAACGGTCTGGCCGAGGCATTTAATAAAACTCTCGTCCGAATCCTAAAGAAAACTTTGGACGACAATAAGAGAAATTGGCACGAGAAGTTGTTAGAAGCCTTATGGGCCTACAGGATGACTTTCAGAACTCCCACCCAGTCTACGCCTTACGCCTTAGTGTACGGGTCCGAGGCCGTTTTACCCTTAAAGGTTCAGCTTCCATCACTCAGAATTGCAGTTACGAACAAAATCACTACGGAAGAAAATGCCAAACTACGACTAGAAGAATTGGAAAGCTTGGAAGGGAAAAGACTTTCAGCACAGCAGAATTTGGAACTGTATCAAGCCAAGATGATCCAGGCCCATGATAAATTGGTCCGTCCAAGGACATTCAAAGTCGGTGACTTGGTTCTAGTTCTTAGAAGACCTATTCTTGCACATCGCAAGATAAGTGGTAAATTTGAACCGACTTGGGAAGGGCCATTTGTGGTCGAGACAGTTTACTCAGGAGGTTCCTACCAGCTTGTAAATTATCGTGGAGAGCGACCTATGCTTCAATTAATGGACGATATCTCAAGAAGTATTACGCAACCTGATGTTTCAAAGGATGAATCCTCATTCCTAGAAGCACGGGAACAGTAGTTACTTATGACTGGGTCCGAACCCAAAAATGTAAATATAAAAAGTGGATGATAAAGAAAATCGTTAAAAAATTGTGTTAAAAGAAAACATGTGAAAGTATGATAATGAAGTCTTTATCCTTCCTTTCAAATCAAGTTTCACTCTTGATCTTTCTTCACTTTTTCCTACTCCTATTCAAATTTAAAATAAACGAATAAAAGCTCTTCATTAATAAACATATTTTTTATTGTTCTTGTTCTTAGTACAGCCCCTGATCCTTTCCTTATTTTTCGCATGGAAATGTCGAACGGGCGGTTACAGCCCCTGATCCTTTCCTTATTTTTCGCATGGAAATGTCGAACGGGCGGTTACAGCCCCTGATCCTTTCCTTATTTTTCGCATGGAAATGTCGAACGGGCGGTTGGTTCTGACCTTTAAGAATGGCGTGAGTCTAGCACTTGATGGAAAGAGGGTCAGGGATGGAGTCGTGATCGAGATTGACTCTAACTTCACACCGGCTGGGCTACAATATGAAGAAACTGATTGGACTCCGGTTAATCGGGAAGAACTCCGCAGCCATACACTGATGAAATTGGGTGGCTCAAATCAACCATCTACCAGCAAAAAGAGAAAAGAAAATGCCGCTCATGCAACAGGAGAAGATAAGAAAGTTAAGTCCGTGGTGGCTACAGCAGAAGAAAGACTTGTCAGCGCCATGCCTACAGAAATTCAATAGGTGAGGAGAGCCACTCTAATTCCTACTCAATGATGAAACAAGAACCATCGCATTCGCGAGATGCTGACTAAGCTGGCAGCAGATCAGCGTGAAGATACAGTCGCTACCGTCATTACAAATGCTTCGAAGAGATTGGTTCTTCAGGAACCAGAAAGGAGGAAGTCAATTCCAAGTATAGCAGAAAGGATGAAAGAAATCCTGAGGAAAATAGAAACAGAGATAGTACCACGACGCCAGACAGATGCACTAGTTCTGAAGAGTCTTGTTGCGAAAGCAACCCCATAGGATGTCCCGACAGAGACTATCCCCGAGGAGCCAAGACATGCAAGAGAGCGTGCCGGGGTGGAACCATACATTCCCCAATACGTTACTAGACCTCGAAGAATTGCAGATAATTCCAGAGTATGAGTTGGAAAGAATGCAGAATGTTGAAAAGAGACTTTCGAATATTTTGAGAAAATTAGAGGCAAGAGGATCAATATCTTAGAAGGCCTCGAGCTGCATACAAGTGTGTTCTCAGATTACGAGCAACAATAAATTGTAGACTGCATATTGAACTCCAAAAAATGGGCTGAGCTGGTCGTTTGAGGGAAAAGACTTATTCAGAACCCCGAAGATGGATGCCAGGGAAAGGAAGAGTTACGATCCAGTGCGGATGTTGCTACAACTTCGCGGTAGACAGAAGAGGAAATCCACCAGGGATACTCCATCGCAGTGAGGTGGATCCGATGTTGAATGTTATTAAAAGAATGGTAAAGAGGATGATAACATGGAGGGTATTGCCTAGAGATTGCATACCCAACAGCTGCATCATTAACATCTACAAGGAGGGCGACTGCATACCTCAACATATAGATCATCATGATTTCGTTCGACCTTTCTACACAGTGTCTTTTGTCAACCAATGCAATATCATGTTCGGATCTGACCTCCGGATAGCAGGCCCCGGTGAGTTCTGAGGGCCAGTGGAGATACCACTACCGGTAGGCTCCGCCATGGTGTTAAAAGGGAATGGAGCGGACATCGCAAAGCATTGCATTCCAAGAGTGCCTGTTGAGCGAATCTCTGTTACTTTCAGAAGGATGGACGACAAAAAATGCCTTTCCACTTCCAGCCAGATCCAGATTTAGAGAATCTCCGGCCTTACGAGCTGTGAGTTACAAGGGAGATAGCACACCTCCAATGCACATCCACACGGCATTTCTGCCTAGGATGACTTGGAAGGTGATGTTATTGTCCATGTATCTCACTATTCAGACATGGATTTTGACATCTGCTTTTAGAAGAAACTTGAAGAATCTTACACAATCCATTTTGGATTTATATGGATTGTTTGAGATATTAAATTCTTAGAGAAAATATCATGTTTTGGATCAAGATGTATGATGTATTTTCAACAAGATTGGAATGAAAGTGACCATGTCATGTTTTTGTGCAAATTGACAGGGAAACGCCATTAAATTAAAAAGAACTTCGAGCAAAGAACAAAGGAAAATGAAATTAAACAAGAACGCTTTTAAGAATCTAAATGTCAAAATGAACTCCAAACTGACACGAACTCCAAATATTTTTGAAATTGAATCACCAAAATGAACAAAATGAATTTAAATCTCAATCTGAATCCTTCAATCTGAATCCTTCGATCTGAATCCTTCAATTATTCTTCAAAACAAAATCTGTTTGAAACCCTTCTAAAATTTAAATCTTTTCCTCGACTTGTCACCAGGTTGAGTCTTTTCAACATGGTACACTTATCAATTCTTTTTAAATCTTTTCTCTGCGTGTTAGAGGATTGACTAGTTCTATTGACACGGAGCCACGAACTTCGTTTGATTTGGTTCTGATGGCATGGGACTAGGTCCCTCTTCATACAGATAACCTTTGAGATTGGAACCAGTTTCCATTTCTCATTAAACCTTCGAGACTGGTACCAAATTCTAGTTCTCTCCTTTCGAGGTCGGTACCAAATTCCGACTCTCTTTCGAGGTTGATACCAAATTTCAACATTTTAAACCTTCAAGACTGGTACCAAATTCCAGTTCTCTCCTTTCGAGGTCGATACCAAATTCTGACTCTCTTTCGAGGTTGATACCAAATTTCAACCTCTTAAACCTTCGAGACTGGTACCAAATTCCAGTTCTATCCTTTCGAGGTCAGTACCAAATTCTAACTCTCTTTCGAGGTTGAAAACAAATTTCAACCTTTAAAACCTTCGAGACTCGTACCAAATTCCAGTTCTCTCCTTTCGAGGTCGGTACAAAATTCCGACTCTCTTTCAAGGTTGATACCAAATTTCAACCTTTTAAACCTTCGAGACTAGTACCGAATTCCAATTCTCTCCTTTCTAGGTCGTTACTAAATTCTGACTCTCTTTTGAGGTTGATACCAAATTTTAACCTTTTAAACCTTCGAGACTGGTACCAAATTCCAATTCTCTCCTTTCGAGGTCAGTACCAAATTCCGACTCTCTTATGAGGTTGATACCAAATTTCAACCTTTTAAACCTTCGAGACTGGTACCAAATTCCAGTTCTCTCCTTCTGAGGTCGGTACCAAATTTCAACTCTCTTTCGAGGCTGATACCAAATTTCATCCTTTTAAACCTTCGAGACTGGTACCAAATTCCAGTTCACTCCTTTCGAGGTCGGTACCAAATTCTGACTCTCCTTCGAGGTTGATACCAAATTTCAACCTTTTAAACCTTCGAGACTGGTACCAAATTCCAGTTCTCTCCTTTCGAGGTCGGTACCAAATTCTGACTCTCTTTCGGGGTTGATACCAAATTTCAACCTTTTAAACCTTTGAGACTGGTACCAAATTCCAGTTCTCTCCTTTCGAGGTCGGTACCAAATTCCGACTCTCTTTCGAGGTTGATACCAAATTTCAACCTTTTAAACCTTCGAGATTGGTACCAAATTCCAGTTCTCTCCTTTCGAGGTCGGTACAAAATTCTGACTCTCTTTCGAGGTTGATACCAAATTTCAACCTTTTAAACCTTCGAGACAGGTACCAAATTCCAGTTCTCTCCTTTCGAGGTAGGTACCAAATTTCGACTCTCTTTTGGGGTTGATACCAAATTTCAACATTTTAAACCTTCGAGACTGGTACCAAATTCCAGTTCTCTCCTTTCGAGGTCGGTACCAAATTCCGACTCTCTTTCGAGGTTGATACCAAATTTCAACCTTTTAAACCTTCGAGACTGGTACCAAATTCTAGTTCTCTCCTTTCGAGGTCGGTACCAAATTCCAACTCTCTTTCGAGGTTGATACCAAATTTCAACCTTTTAAACCTTCGAGACTGATACCAAATTCCAGTTCTTTCCTTTCGAGGTCGGTACCAAATTCCGACTCTCTTTCGGGGTTGATACCAAATTTCAACTTTTTAAACCTTCGAGACTGGTACCAAATTCCAGTTCTATCCTTTCGTGGTCGGTACCAAATTCTGACTCTCTTTCGAGGTTGATACCAAATTTCAACCTTTTAAACCTTTGAGACTGGTACCAAATTCCAGTTCTCTCCTTTCGAGGATGATACCAAATTCTGACTCTCTTTCGAGGTTTATACCAAATTTCAACCTTTTAAACCTTCAATACTGGTACCAAATTCCAGTTCTCTCCTTTCGAGGTTGGTACCAAATTTCGACTCTCTTTGGAGGTTGATACCAAATTTTAACCTTTTAAACCTTTGACACAGGTACCAAATTTCAATTCTCTCCTTTCGAGGTCTGTACCAAATTCCGACTCTCTTTCGAGGTTGATACCAAATTTCAACCTTTTAAACCTTCGATACTGGTACTAAATTCTAGTTCTCTCCTTTCGAGGTCGGTACCAAATTCTGACTCTCTCTCCGAGATTGATACTAAATTTCGATTCTCTCTTTCGAGACTGGTACCAAATTCCAGTTCTCTTCTTTAGAGGTCGGTACCAAATTCTGACTCTCTCTCCGAGATTGATACCAAATTTCAATTCTCTTTCGAGACTGGTACCAAATTCCAGTTCTCTCCTTTCGAGGTCTGTACCAAATTCTGAATCTCTCCGAGATTAATACCAAATTTCAATTCTATCCTTCGAGACTGGTACCAAATTCCAGTTCTCTCCTTTCGAGGTAGGTACCAAATTCTGACACCCTCTCTGAGATTGATACCAAATTTCAATTCTCTCTTTCGAGACGGGTACCAAATTCCAGTTCTCTCCTTTCGAGGTCGGAACCAAATTCCGACTCTCTCTCCGAGATTGATACCAAATTTCAATTCTCTCCTTTGAGACTGTTACTGAATTCCAGTTCACTCCATTCGAGGTCGGTACCAAATTTCGACTCTCTCTCCGAGATTGATACCAAATTTCAATTCTCTCTTTCGAGACTGGTAACAAATTCCAGTTCTCTCCTTTCGAGGTTGGTACCAAATTCTGACTCTCTCTCCTAGATTGATACCAAATTTCAATTCTCTCTTTCGAGACTGGTACTAAATTCCAGTTCTCTCCTTTCAAGGTCAGTACCAAATTCTGACTCTCTCTCTTCCGAGATTGATAATAAATTTCAATTCTCTCTTTCGAGACTGGTACCAAATTCCAGTTCTCACCTTTCGTGATCAGTACCAAATTCTGACTCTCTTTCCGAGATTGATAATAAATTTTAATTCTCTCCTCCAAGGCTGGTACCTAAATTCCAGTTCTCTTTGTAAACCTCGAGGTTGGAACCTAGGTTCCAATTCTCATTTCAAGTTCAGAATTTTCTCGAATTGATTTTTAATTAAACCTCAATCAAAATTGAAACTTGAAACAAATCGAAATCCAAACTCGAAATTAAAACTTGAAATAGAAAATGAAATGAAATCTATATCAAATTTCACCAGATCTTGTGATATGGAATTCACCTCCTTTTCTTTTCCCGAGCGAGAGTTCTGGGATCTCCAGTCTTGGAGGTATACTCAGCACTCCCCAGCGGAAATTTTTCTCTACTCTATTCTAAGTGTGTCACTTAAATATCTGTGTTAGTTTAGTTGATCTCTTCGGTCAACGCCAATACGCGCGGTGTGCTTGGTTAGCACACCACACCAATTGGGGGTCCATTTGTTGACCTCATTTTTTCCGCCTTTTCTCTTCTCTCACCTTAGTACTTAGGATCTAGCCTTAGGCTTCTCCTTGACTATCTTAGAGGACTAGAAATGGAACCCACCACTTAGAAATTTAAATACCTCTTAACTCCCTTCAAACCCTATAAGTTTGATTGTAAACCCCCAAGTCACTTGGAGCGTTAAGATCAAATGTGGAGGTTTAAAGGATGAGTTCTCTATAGGACTCTTTGGCCTTAGGACTACCTTGGGTGGCCTGGTCTGGTGAGGGTTGACCTGCACACATTATAATTTCACACACATTCCAAATCTTAAAACCATTCATACCTAGCTTGACTTCCTGACTCATGTAGGTAATTCATTTGGATGGACCTTAACCCCTAAGCCCCTGGTTAAGAGGGTTATGAACAACATATTGAGTGCCTAAGATGAGTCCTCTCATGGCTCTTGTGAGCTTAATATTGCTTCATGGCTCAACCAAAATGATTTCATTTCACCCACACTTGATCAACCTTCACTTTTCAAAAATTTCAATTTTTGACCCCCGGGGCCCTAAACCCATCAAGCCTACCAAATGCCCTTGAAATTGCCCAAAATTTGCAAAATTGCCTAAATTACCCAAAATTCCTCAAAACCAATCCTAAATATTTCCCACCATTCAAATTGATCATCCTTAGCCAAATATACCAAAATTTCCAAAAATACCCCTCAATACCCTCCAAACACCCAAAATGCCCTTCTTAACCAAAAAATCCAAAAATTCCCAGAAAATTCCCAAAAATCCCAAATATTCCTAATTTTATTTTGTTCAACTACACCATAAGCCAATTTTGTTAATTTAGCCCACTTTTACCAAAACCCCCAATTTGACCTATTTTTAACCTAAGTGGACCCAATATCCCACCAAACTAACCCAATTGACCTAAATTTTGATCCAATTCAATTCTAAAATTCAATTCAATATCACCAATCAAGTTAGACCAAATCCAAGCCCAATTTGATTGACATTTGGATCAAATTCCAATTTGAAGCCTAAAGCCCAATTTTGACCCATGACCTAAACCTAGCCCAAACCAACCCAATTCAACTTTAATTAACCCCAAATCTTTTCCTAAACCTTCCTAATATCCCCACAAACAAAACACTAACAAGATTTACCCCAAATTTGAACCTAAACTCCACCCAAACCTAACCCAAAACCAAAATCTCCATTTTTAGCCTAAACCCAAACTTAACCCAAATGGGCCCAAATCCCAAAATCAAAGCCCAACAAAAGTTGAAAACTCTTTGTTACACCCCATAAACATTTTACCATATTAATTTTACATCAAATCCAACCTTATCCCAACCTTAGCCCAAGTTAGCCCAATTTGACCCACTTTGGCCCCTTTACCAAAAAATCCCAAATTAAGCTCAATTCAACCCCAATTTATTTCAAACCTTTTCTAAAATGTTCATGACACTTCTCTAAACTAAACCCAACATTTGTTTGGCCCAATTCTTCACAAAAATTCCATCCACCAATTTTTTTTCAAACCTAAAGGCCCACTTTCTTAAACCATCCTAAAAGCCCATTTTTACCAAATCCAAAAGCCCAAAACTTATTCCAAGGCCTATGTGAAATTCACATCATCATCCCTTTGATTGAAATCATCCATAAGTCCTAAAATCAATAACCAAATAATTCCAAATCAAGCTTCATGAAAATTTCTCACTAAAATGCCAAAGTTTCCAAAATCCATTTTCATGAAATTGAGTCAAGCCTTGCCCCAAGCCCAAATGAAGCCATGAAGCCATGAAGCCATGAAGCCATCCTTAAGCCCCATGCAAGCCATGTGGGTGGTGTTCATGTGACCATGCCATATTGGGCAAAAGGAGGAGCCTATTTCTTGATTCCTTTGAAATGATTAAGCACTCCCATGTTTCCCATAAACCATGCTTAAACTTAAATATGCTTAGATGGTGACTTTTCCCCACTAAGCTAGCTGACTCACCTGATCTCCCTCAGCCCAAACTAGAGCTTCGAGAGGTGAACCCAACCCATTTGCACGACTTGACCCATTTGGATCCAAAATCAACCCTCTCCCCATACCACTTAAAGATAAACTCTTTACACATGTCCATGGCTAATTAACTGCACCATTGCCAACCCCTGACCCTTATCATCAAGATGGTGACCTAACCCTGTCGGCCAGCCGACTGGGTCACCGGAAAACACCATGGCCGAGAGCTCCATGTGAGCCAAAATATTCAATTCTTCCTTGCTGAGTTGTCCCAGTCCAATTGAACACCATGACTATTCTTCTCTTGCATAAAGCAGTTGATCCCAAGCATCAAACCCCCCTGGAAAGCCCACCAGCCATGTCTATTTAAACCCACCACCCTCTCGGCCAAACAAGGTGATTAACCAGACCTAAACAAAACTCTGCCAAAATTGCTCCAGGACCTTCTCTTCACCTAAAGCAATTGATCCCCACAGCTCTCCTGCCCTAAAACCCATTGATTGAGCTCAATTTTGGAGCTCAATTCTCAGCCCAAAACCAGGACATCCCTAAAACCTCTACCAAATCCAAATTAAACTCACTCACACCTGCACAGTACCAAGAGAAGGAGTTCCCCACTGAAAGCCCCCTCTCCAGGCCACCCAGTTGCTCTAGCCTCCAAGCTTTGAAATCGGTTGTGGACACTTTCATACCTAGACAATTCCCCAGAGCTAGAGACTTCATCTGGAGCTTCCTTGGGTGCAATCGAAGGTGACACAACTCCCTGATTGAAGCTACACTTCTCAGAGCAAAGGTATGGATCATTTCTTCCTCCTGAGCTTCCTGTGGTTCTCCATTTTGATTTACTTAATTTCATAGCATGTCAACCATATGGATGTGTTCGTCTCTTCAAGACGAATCCATAGAGCATAAGAACACGAAAATCTATTAAGAAATGAGAGAGTTCTTAGGGTTTTAGTGTGAACGGTCACGGGTGCACACCAGTCGTAGACGATGACCAGGCGCCGTCCTATCGAGCGTGTATCTAGTGGACGGTCCAGATTGCGCCGGACCAGAGACCGTTACATGAACTGTGGGCCTCTGGAGCACTGAGTCAGATGGCGGTGTCAAATGGGAGCGCGACGCGTGGGCTTTCAGAGCTGCCGAGGATGAGTCGGCGCCGCGTGGATAAGTAGAAAAATAGGATTTTTTTATTTATTTAAATACCCAGAACTTAGAAAATTCATATCTTTGTATAGAAATATCATAAAAATAAACTAAAAATACCCACTTGCTAAGTGAACAGAGGAGAATAATGTGGAAAAGAAATCAAGTTATTTTGATGAGTGTTTTATTTTTAATTAATTATTTACTCATTTCAGTATTTTTATTCTCCATTTGCATAGAAAATTCACCATGGCATGAAACCATAGGGCTTTTGAAGCCTCTGATCTTGGGAACATTCCCTAAATTTTTTAAGATCAGAAGCCCTCCTTTTGGAAAGTTATGTATTTTTCAAGTTTATGTCACTATTTTTGATATTTTAATTCCAATAATTAGCATATTGTTCAATAAATTCCAGAAAAATTTGGGGAAGTTTCTTAGGACCAGAGGACCCTAGGATAATTATATCTTGAGTTAATTCATTAAGAATAACCCTAATTGATCTAATTACTCAAAACTGAACTTTAATTAATTAAGGTTAACCACATATTAAAATAACTTGAAATCAATTCTCCATTGATCCTTAGGATACAGAGAACCTTGCATAAAAATTTGAGGTCAATTGGAAATGCATAGCCCCACTAGATAGATTAATTAAGCCACATGATCAAAATTAAACTTTAAAAATTCATAACTCCAAAAATACATCTTAAAAATTCACCAAATTGATTTTTTGGGCTCTCTAATATCAGAGGAGTCTAAGAAAATTAAAATTGAAATTTTCTAATATTTTTCATTTTCAATGATATTTTTAATATTTTAATAATTAAAAAATATAAAAATCATTAAAATATTAAAAATCATAAAAATGTCACATTTTGACTCCTAATCACTTAGGAACAAACCAAATATTTTTTCCCAAGTCTCTAAGTTAAGATATTAAATTTTAAATGCATAAAACAATTTTTAATATTAAAAAATGTATTTTCTATCCCTTTCACTAAATTAATTCCAATAAATCAAAGAAAAATCAGAAAATTCTAAAATTATATAAAATCCATTTTTTAACTTCAATTTTATTTTATAATTAATTAACACTACAAAACTTAAAATAATTATAATAAATAAAATATAATTTGAAAAATCACCAAAATTTGTTCAAGTGGTCCTCTAGTCATTAGAAACATCCTATAATTTTCTTAAGGATAGAAACCTTTCCTTGGTCATGTTGTTGAATTTCCATTGAAAATCCCTAATTTTCACTAAAAATAATTATATAAATAAATTAAATTCAGAAAAAACATATTTTCTCCTCTAATGTCTTAATTGAATATGAGTGAAGTGACATAAAAATTTCAACTTCATTTGAACTCAATTTAATGAGTTATGAAAAAAATAAGCCTAAAAGGGCATAAAGGTAATTAAAGAATTAAAACCTATTATTAAAATTTTAGGTTCTATTATTAAAATTTAAGGTTTAATTAAAGTGGGTGGTAAAACATTTGATTTTATCTTTCTTGGTTGATTGAAACTTTGGGAAATTAAAAGGGTAGGAACCCATTAATCTCTTTTAATAAACCAAAAATGATACTTTAATTATTTAAACAAATTTAAATTTTGGAAGATTAATGAAAATTTGAATTATTAAAAATAGGGATATAACTTGAGAGGATATTAATTCTTTAATATAAAAAACCCCTAAATAAATCACTTTAATAATATTTAACTCTTAATTGAGATTTAAATGATAATTCAAACTAAGTAAATTAGAATTAAAAAATTAAAAAAATAATAACCCTTAAATTAAAGGAAAGCTCAAAATATTAAATGTTTTAAAAATTAAATTAAATTTGAATTAAATTAAATTAAATTAAATTAAATTAACATTTTAACAATTAAATTAAATTTAATTTAATTTAAAATATTGAAATTAAATTAAATTAAATTAAGTTAAATTCAGTTAAATTAAATTTAAATTAAATTAAATTAACATCATTCGATAATAAAAGTAAAACAAGTTTAAAATATTAAGATCACTTAAAGTATAAAGATTTAAACCAAAAATAATTTGAACACTATTCCAAACTTAAAATTATTAATTAAAATCTCATAATTAAACTAAATCACTTTAAACTTTTAACTCAAACTTCAAATTAAGAATGATTAAAATCCTCAACAAACCAACTTGCCCCTAGAGGCTTTAATTATTATAACTCTTAAACGGAGTATTAAGTGAGATGTCACTTCATTCATCAGGTAATCAAATGCCCAAATTCACTGAGCAAGAGACAAAGCTTTACTAAACTTCAAGATGATTAATTCAACTGTGCAATTAAATTTTCTTGGACTCAAAATAATCTCAAAAATATTGAAAAGATGTTTAGGACTCGTCCTAAACACTTTCTCAATATGATGAGATGTTTTAGAAGAACAATTGAATTTAATTGTTCTTTGAAGAAGAAAATCATCCTTAAACAAAACACAAGAACTTAGACGTCATAGGGTATGACTAGCAATAGGATTAGGACCTTGGTAGACAACCAAAACCTTCTCTTAGCTTTACCTAGGTACTTATAAATATTTAAATGCCTTAATATATGTTTTAAGTGCAGCTTGGGATGACGGGAAGACCCTCCAGGTACGCTTTTACTTTATTGCAATTTACTTACATGCCTTGCGCTTTACTTTTCTTGCATGTTAAACAAAACTGTTGCATGAAAACTAAAACCTTTAGGATAGTCACAAAACTGAAACCAAAACTAAATTAAAAGTGACTACAAGATAAAATTCACCGCCACAACATTCCAAAATATAAAACAACTCAAAATTTAATCACAAACAGAACAACATAACTACAATTACAACTAAATTAAAACGTCTCGTTGAATGAGCGGGAATACCTCGGATGATGTAACCCACGTGTTGCTAACGGGATTTCCCACGGTCTAAATGAAAGTGTGGAACTCATTCAGTTGAGTTTAACAAATTCATCTGGACTCAGTGAATTCGATGAAAATAACGGTGCCGGGATGACGGAACCGTGGGATCTTAATCGGTTCTGTTTAAACAACTTTAAGATTTATTTTAATTAAAATATTAAAAATATTTGGACTTTAAGATTTCTAAACCAAAACACTTTTCTCATCCCCTGATTTTCACTTTCCAAAACCAAACCTCTGCAACAATAAGGAGCTTGAAGCATAGTGGGAAGCACGGTCATCTTCGTCAGCAAAACTTGTGTCTACTTTAGCAAAATATTTCTTAAAATTAAATAACAAAGCCATAAAATTTCAAGGTAGTTTACCTAGCGCAACATAAATCCTCAACTCTTCATTAGGCATTTGCATGATCATGTCATGTAAATTAAGCCCTAACCTGTCTTAGGACTCCAAGGTAGTCGTTTGGCACTACATAAACCCTCACATCTTCGAGGATATTTATATGATTATGTCATATAAATATAAGTCCTAATTAACTAAAATTGGCAAGATTGAAACATTAAGTGGATTCCCAAATTGAAGCCAAACAATAGGATAGTTTGGGAAGTTGCCAAGATTCGCCTTGGATCCTCAGCTTCTCTTACTTCTCTTCCTTTGGACTCCTGAAATAAACTGTTCAAAATTTGAGTTAATCCCTATTGAAGTTTCCAAAATCCAATCCTTTGGAAAACTTAAACTTTGAAATTCTTGAGAGCAAAACCACTGATCATTATCGAGAGTTTTCTTAAATGATTCCCGTCATTTAAGATGTAATTAATTATAGGGGCTTGCCCTTATAGAGGACTTTAAGAACCCAAGTAATATAAACCCTGCTTAATTCTTTTATATTAAGCAGGGGAACTTGTCGGCTTATAAAATTGGTTCACAGACCAAACAGATGTCAAAAATCTTCTAGTTTATTTTACCGAGCCCCATCATCAAGCAAAGGTGTCTATTCTTCAGGATAGATATACGGTTTGTGGTGCGGTGCTCGTTTATATAAACTATTTGGGATGTGAGATCGGTTTGATTTCATATCTTAAAATTTTCAAACATAAAATTATTTTCAAAATAAAATGCTATCTTTTAAATTCTATATATATATATATATATTTAAATTTAAATTAAATTTAAAATTTAAAAATTCACCGACAACTTCTGTAGGCGACCACTTTTTAAAATTAAACTTACAACCTAAAAATATGCCGACACACATCTTTTCATAATTTTGGAAATATTTTCCAAATAAGATTCAAAAGAAGTTCCAAAAACTGAAAAATTGTCCATGAATATTTCAATTCCTTTGTCAATCAAATCACAAAATATTGACATCATACATCTTTGAAAAGTTGCAGGTGCATTACATAAACCAAAAGACATTCTTCTAAAGGCAAATGTTCCATAAGGACTTGTAAATGTTGTTTTTTCTTGGTCCTCAGGAGCGACAGGTAATTGATGATAACCAGAATATCCATCCAGAAAATAGAAATATGAGTGTCCAGCTAATTTATCAAGCATTTGATCCAAGAAAGGTAAAGGAAAATGATCCTATCTAGTGGCGTCATTTAATTTCCTATAATCATTGCAAATTCGTCATCCAGTAACTTGCCTTGTAGGAATTAGTTCATTTTTATCATTGACAATGACAATTACTCCTCCTTTCTTTGGAACACAATGAATAGGACTTACCCATTGGCTATCCGAAATAGGATAAATAATACCAGCATCTAACCATTTAACAATTTATTTTTTAACAACCTCTTTCATGATAGGATTTAATCTTCTTTGCGGTTCAATAGTAGGTTTAAAATTTTCTTTCATTAAAATTCTATGCATACAAATGGACGGGCTTATTCCTTTTATGTCAGCAATTGTCCAACCAAATGCTTTCTTATAATTCTTTAACACTCCTATCAATTTTTCTTCTTGATCTTTACTTAGCTCAAAAGAAATAATAACAGGTAAAGTTAATGAATTTCCCAGAAATGCATACTTTAAATGTGAAGGTAACATTTTTAATTCCAGTTTAGGGGCTTTTTTAATTGAGGGTAAAAGTTTATCATTTTGAGTTATGTCCAAAGTTTCCCAATTATCTTTAATATAATGAGTTTCTTCTTCTTTTAGTTCTTCATCTTCATTAGTTAATAATGCAAATTTTTCTTTAGTAATTACTTTACATTTTTCTTGATAATGTTTCTCAATTAAATAATCAATTATATCCATTCGATAATATTTTTCTTTGTCAGGGTACTTCATTAATTTAAGGACATTAAATTTAATCTATTGATCATTAACTCTCATGGTTAATTCTCTTTTTTGCACATCAATCATAGCTCGTCCGATCGTTAGAAAAGGTCTCCCTAAAATAATAGGTCTTTCTTTATCTTCTTCCATATCAGGTACAATGAAATCTACAGGGAAGATAAATTATCTACCTTAACAAGAACATCCTCTATAACTCCTTTAGGGTAAATGATAGATCTATCAGCTAACTGAAGGGTTACAGTGGTGGGAGTAATCTCTCCTAAATTCAACCATCGAAAAACAGAAAACGGAGTGAGATTAATACTTGCGCCTGAATCGCATAAAGCTTTTCCACAAAACTTTTCTCCAATAGCACAAGGCATAGTAAAACTTCCAGGATCATTAAGTTTTTGAGGTAATTTCTTTTGAATTATTGCACAACATTCTTCACTTAATGCAACAGTTTCAAAAGCTTCAAATCTTCATTTCTTACTTAAAATATCTTTCATAAATTTTGCATAAGTTAGCATCTGTTCCAAAGCTTCAGCAAAAGGTATGTTTATAGTAAGTTTCTTAAAAATTTCAAAGAACTTAGAAAATTGATGATCAAGCTTTTGCTGTTTAAGTCTTTGAGGAAAAGGTGGTGGTGGTTTTTTAACTTCCATATTAATAGAAATATCAGTTTGATCTTTATTAGGAGAAGGAGTTTCTTTACATTTTTCAATCTCTTCAACCTCAATCTCATTTTCAATTTCATTCTGCATTCTTCTTTTAATTCCTTTCCACTTCTAAGTTGGATAGCTTTAACATGTTCATGTTCTTTTCCAGTTTTGTTTGGATTGATTTCAACATTACTAGGAAGTGTTCCTGGGGGTCTATAAATAATTAAATTAGCGATTTGTCCCATTTGATTCTCAATATTACAAATAGCAGTGTTTTGATTTTGTAATTGATTACTTAGTTGTAAAATTAATTCTTCTATAGATAACTTTTTCTGTTGATTGTTAAATCCAGGTGGTTTATAGTTTGAATTAACTTGATTATTCCAATTTCCAGTGGGATTAGACTGATTATTACCCCATTGTTGTGAATTATTCCAGATAAAATTAGGATGATTTTTCCATCCAGGATTATAATAATTTGAATAAGGATTCTTTTTACTAGTAATACCTTGTAAAGTTTCAATAGTTTGAGAATCTTCAATATTAGCAGAGTTATTATGTGATATATTAATAGCAAAACTATCTAATTTCATGCATATTGTCGCTACTTGTGAAGCTAAAATAGAAAAGGCTTCATTATCATGAATACTTGCCATTATTTTAGATTAATCCTTTCAGAAGGCCATTGAAAATTATTGTTAGTCATTTCTTCAATTAAAGTGTAAGCTTCTTCAAATGATTTAGACATTAAAGAACCTCCAAGCAGAAAGCATCAATAATTGATTTTAAAGATCCAATTAATCCATTATAAAATGTTTGAATAATTAACCAATCAGGTAAAGCATGATGAGAACATTTTCTTAATAGTTCTTTAAATCTTTCCCAAGTTTCATAAATTGTCTCCCCGTCAAATTGCCTAAATTAAGTAATATCATTTCTTAATTTAGCAGTTTTAGAAGGAGGAAAATATTTAGCAAGGAATTTTTGTGCCATTTCAGCCAATGTTTTAATAGAACCTATTGCTAATGAGTTCAGCCACGTCATTGCTTTATCTCTTAAAGAAAAAGGAAAGAGTCTAAGCCTAATAGCATCATCAGAAACATTGTTATATTTAAAGGTAGCACAAAGTTCTAAAAAACTAAGCAAGGTGTAAATTTGGATCCTCATTCGGTGTTCCACTAAATTGATTGTTTTGAACCATTTGAATAATAAACGGTTTAAGCTCAAAAGAATTAGCATCTACAGTGGGTATTTGAATACTACTATGAAGTTCATCAACTGAAGGGTTAGCATAATCCCTTAATAATTTATAAACATTTTGATCATTAATTTCAATTGGATTTTGTAAATTGTTATGTAAATTAGTCATTTCTTGAAATTTTTGAATTTTTTTTTCCTTTTTTAATTCTTCTAACAGTTCTTTATAATTTAGAATCTAAAGGTAATAATCCTTCAGATCCAGAACTACGCATAAAAAGTCAATTAGCAAGAATTAAAATAAATATTATTATTATATATATGTTTTTTTGTTTTTTTTGTTTTTTTTGTTTTTGTTTTTTTTTATAATAAAGAAAAATGAATAAAATAAAAATACTTAAAATCTAAAAGTTTGCCTCTGCTCTCCCCGGCAACGGCCTCAAAAACTTGACCCGATATAAATATATGAGTACTAAAATCTTCTTCCCCGACAACGGTGCCAAAAACTTGAACTGAAGTCCTCTGAAGATCAACATACTAATTAATGCTTTCAAAAATATATGTTATAAATAATAATAGCGCCTAGTCTATATAAATATAATTTTATGGAAAATATTTTACACACTAGGGGTACTACGCAAGTATACGTATCGTTCCAAGTAATATAAGGCTTTGAAACAAAGAGCCCAGTATCGTTCCCACAAGGAGAGAGTTATAGATCTTAAAATATTTTTATTTTAAAGTATTTCTATTATAATTAAAAATAAAATATCTTTAACTTAGTAGATGCAATAATAAAGCAGAAATAAAATAATTGATGTAAATAGCAATAAGAAAGCAACTTTCTTCCTTTCAATTAATCTAAGATTTTCTTAGATAATGATAATATTCGTGGAGAATATAAATTTATGGTATTGTGCCAATAAGAAGCATTCATATTCTTTACCCTTTGATCCAGGTGCAAAGAACATTGCCTAGCCTATAGATCAGGTCCAGATGTATTGTTAGTAGAATGGGTTAATCTAGGCTCACACTACTAGATGTCCAAGGGTGGCTATGGTCGGCCCTACTAGTGACCCTTTCCTCTTCTATAGACCAAATCATAAGATTTTAGTCTGTCACTCTAAAAACTTATCAATTCTACCCCCATTATATAATATCTTCCTAATTATTTGCACTTCACCTTGAATAACCCCCACAAGGTCTTCGACTACCCAAGGATTCATGTGATATCTACAAGTTAAGAATTTATCTCCTTCTAGGTCTCAAAACTCTTCAATAGGTTTTAACAATTTAAATGACCAATTTAAATAGTTAATTAAGAACCGGTATTAATATCATCACAATGTTTTGAAAATATATGATTTTTAATTCTCCGACAAATTTTATATTATCTTAGTTATCTTTTCATAATTGAAATGAGAAAGTAAAGTAACTACTCAGAACACATTAAAATTAAATAACAAAACATAATAAATAAACTTTGAATCAAAATAAAAGTACTTATCTTAGATGTTTCTCCTACTGAAATTCTGATTCCTACTGACTCCACAACGTACTGAACTACAGATGCACCAACTCTTTCGAACTCTAAATACAAACTCTAAAATAAACTTACTAATTTATGAAGGAAAGTGAAAAGGTGGCCCTACTATGATCTCTCTAATTCTCTCTATTGATTGGACTCTAGATAGGGGAGGCAGATGGGGCGTTTTTCTCTGAAGGAATACCCTCCTATTTATAGGCTTCAAGGGTTGCCTCAAGGCACCTCTTCAAAATGTGTCCACATTCAATGAATCTTCTAGAAGGTGTGTCTGGCGCCTAGGCGCCGGAATCTGGCGCCTAGGCGCCGGACACCACGTCCAGTTCTTTGCACCTCTTCACTTTGGATCTCACCTCTTTGCGATTAAAACTATTTTGAAGCGTCCAAATACATTGTATCACATGTCATATATACCATGAACAACTACCAGTCTTTTAGAAGGTCCAATAACCGCTCACACCGTCAAAATAACCGCCCAAAATTCATCAAAACCTTAACAGTTTTCTGTATCGAGCTGGCGCTTAGGCGCCGAACTCTGGCGCTTAGGCATCAGGCCAGTATTTTTGACAATTTTGCATTTTGGCTCTATTTTTGCTCCTTTTTTCTCCTTTTTCATATTTTTCTCCTTCTTAAATATTTTCGTATCACCTACATCCAAAAACACAAAAATACCTTTCATTAAAGCATAATATCCTTAAAATTTAATAAAAATCAAGGCATAAAAATACGTATTTTTTTCTTGGATCAGTAGAGTCAACTCATAAGCCTCTTTATAAATCATTTTTATTTCTCCCAAAGAAGGCTTCAGTCTTAATCCGTTTACTTTAAATATTTTTCCCATTTTGGGGTCTTTAATATCCATAGCTCCATAATGGTATACTTTCTCAATTATATATAGTCCCATCCATTTAGATCTTAATTTTCCAGGAAAAAGTCTTAAACGAGTATTAAATAGTAATACTTCTTGACCAGGCTCGAATATTTTTCTTGAAATCTTTTTATCATGTAATATCTTCATTTTCTCTTTATAAACTTTGCATTTTCATATGACTCATTTCTTATTTCATCCATCTCATTTAATATTAATAATCATTTTTCTTCTGTATTATTCAAATTAAAATCCTTTATCACCCAATAAGCTTTATGTTCAAGTTCAACAGGTAAGTGACAATGTTTACCATAAACTAATCAGTAAGGTGACATTCTGATTGGTGTCTTATAAGCTATTCTATAAGCCCATAATGCAGAATCAAGTCTATCAACCCAATCAGTTCTTTTAGGATTAACAGTCTTCTCTAAAATTCTTTTAATTTCTCTATTTGATACTTCAGCCATTCTACTTGTTTGTGGGTGATAAGCAGTTGCAATTCTATGTTTGATTCCAAATTTTTCCAGTAATGATTGAATTCTTGTGTTTTTGAAATGACTTCCACCATCTGTGATAATTACTTTAGGCATTCCAAATCTAGAAAAAATCATTTTCTTTAAAAATTTCGAAACACTTTTGCAATCACAATTAGTTAAAGCAACAGCTTCAATCCACTTTGAAACATAATCAACTGCTAATAAAATATAAATCTTTCCAGATGATGGTCCAAATGGTCCCATAAAGTCTAAACCCCATATATAAAAAATTTCAACTTCCAATATATAGTTTAAAGGCATTTCATCTTTCCTAGATATGTTTCCCATCCTTTGACATCGATCACATGTTTTAACATAATGTCTCACATATTTGAACAAGGTAGGCCAATAAAATCCTGAATATAAAATTTTAAATGCAGTTTTATCTACTCCAAAGTGTCCTCCAAATTCAAAAACATGACATTTTTAAATAATAACAAAAGTTTCTTCATAAGGTACACATCTTCGAATTACAGAATCTCTTCCCAATTTAAATAAATGAGGATCTTCTCGAATATAAGATTTAGCATCATTTTTTAAATTTCTTAATATATTTTTTATTCAATCCGTAAGGTAGAATATTGCTAACTAAATAGTTAACTATATTTGCATATCATGGTGTTTGGCATCCTTGAACAACATATAACTGTTCATCAGGAAATTTCTCATTTATATTTTCTTCAATAAAAATATCATTCTTAATTCTAGATAAATGATCAGCAATTTGGTTGTCAGTTCCTTTTCTATCCACTATTTGAAAATCAAATTCTTGTAGAAGTAAAACCCATCTTGTCAGTCTAAGTTTAGCATCTTTTTTTGACATTAAACATTTAATAGCGGAATGATCAATATGAACTATGCATTTGGTACCAAGAAGATAATGTCTAAATTTATCAAAGGCATAGACTATCTAAAAGCTCTTTTTCAGTAGTAGTGTAATTTCTTTGAGTTTCAGTAAGAGTTATACTAGCATAATATATAACTTTGAAAATTTTCTCATATTTTTATCCCAATACAGCTCCAATTGCAAAATCACTTGTTTCACACTATAATTCAAAAGGTTTATTCCAATTAGGTTCAATAATTATAGGTGCAATTATTAATTTTTCTTTTAAAATATTGAAAGCATTAACACAATCTTCTTAAAATTCAAATTTAGCTTCTTTTTCCAATAAATGACTAAGAGGTTTAGCAATTTTAGAAAAATCCTTTATATATCTTCTATAAAATCCAGCATAACCCAGAAAACTTCTCACATCAGTAACAGTAGTAGGTGGTTGCAGTTCAGCAATAATTTTCACTTTTGCTTGATCAACTTTCATCCATTTTTGTGAAATTTTGTGACCAAGTACAATGCCTTCTGTGACCATAAATTAACATTTTTCCCATTTAAGAACTAAGTTTGTTTCTTCACATCTTTTCAGAACTTTGGATATATTTTCCAAACAAGATTCAAAAGTAGTTCCAAAAACTGAAAAATCGTCCATAAATATTTCAATTCCTTTGTCAATCAAATCACAAAATATTGACATCATAAATCTTTGAAAAGTTGCAGGTGCATTACATAAACTGAAAGACATTCTTCTAAATGCAAATGTTCCATAAGGACTTGTAAATATTGTTTTTTCTTGGTCCTCAGGAGCGACAGGTAATTGATAATAACCAGAATATCCATCCAGAAAATAGAAATATGAGTGTCCAGCTAATTTATCAAGCATTTGATCCTAGAAAGGTAAAGAAAAATGATCCTTTCTAGTAGCGTTAATTAATTTCTGATAATCAACGCAAATTCGTCATCCAATATTTTGTCTTGTAGGAATTAGTTCATTTTTATCATTCACAATGACAGTTACTCCTCCTTTCTTCGAAACACAATGAATAAGACTCACCCATTGACTATCCGAAATAGGATAAATAATTCGAGACCATTTTAAAATTTCTTTTTTAACAACCTCTTTCATAATAGGATTTAATCTTCTTTGAGGTTCAATAGTAGGTTTTAAATCTTCTTCCATTAAAATCCTATGCATACAGATGGAAGGGCTTATTCCTCTTATATCAGCAATAGTCCAAACAAAAGCTTTCTTATAATTCTTTAACACTCCTATTAATTTTTCTTCTTGATCTAAGCTTAATTTAGAAGAAATAATAACAGGTAAAGTTAATGAATTTCCAAGAAAAACATACTTTAAATGTGCAGGTAACATTTTTAATTCTAGTTCAGGGGCTTTTTTAATTAAGGGTAAAAGTAAATCATTTTGAGTTATGTCTAAAATTTCCCAGTTATCTTTAATATAATAAGTTTCTTTAAATAATTCTTCTTCTTTTAGTTCTTCATTTTCGCTAGTTAATATTTTAATTTTTTCTTTAGAAATGACTTTACATTTTTCTTGATAATGTTTTTCAATTATATAATCAATAATATCCATTTGATAGCATTTTTCTTTATCTAGGTACTTCATTGATTTAAGGACATTGAATTTAATCTCTTGATCATTAACTCTCATAGTTAATTCTCCTTTTTGCACATCAATCATAGCCCGTCCGGTAACTAGCAAAGGTCTCCCTAAAATAATAGGTATTTCTTTATCTTCTTTCATATCAAGCACAATGAAATCCACAGGGAAAATAAATTTATCCACTTTAACAAGAACATCCTCTATAACTCCTTTAGGGTGAGTGATAGATCTATCAGCTAACTAAAGGGTTACAGTGGTGTGAGTAATATCTCCTAAATTCAACACTCGAAAAATAGAAAATGGCATGAGATTAATACTTGCTCCTAAATCACATAAAGCTTTTCTACAAAATTTTTCTCCAATAGCACAAGCTATAGTGAAACTTCCAGGATCTTTAAGTTTCTGAGGTAATTTCTTTTGAATTATTGCACTACATTCTTCACTTAATGCAACAGTTTCAAAAGCTTCAAATTTTTGTTTTTTACTTAAAATATCCTTCATAAATTTTGCATAAGTTGGCATCTATTCCAAAGCTTCAGCAAAAGGTATGTTAATGGTAAGTTTCTTAAAAATTTCAAAGAACATAGAAAATTGATGATCAAGCTTCTGCTATTTTAATCTTTGAGGAAAAGGTGGTGGTGATTTTTCAACTTCCACATTAATAGGAATAACAGTTTGATCTTTACTAGGAGAAGGAGTTTCTTTAGGTTTTTCAATCTCTTCAACCTCAATCTCATTTTCAATTTCATCTTGAATTCTTTCTTTTAATTCCTTTCCACTTCTAAGTTGTACAGCTTTAACATGTTCATATTCTTTTCCAGTTTCTTTTGGATTGATTTCAACTTTACTAGGAAGTGTTCCTGGAGGTCTGTAATTAATTAAATTAGTGATTTGTCCAATTTGATTCTCAATATTACGAATAGCAGTGTTTTGATTTTGTAATTGATTATTCAGTTGTAAAATTAATTCATCTATAGATAACTTCATTTGTTGATTATTAAATCCAGGAGGTTTATAGTTTGAATTTACTTGATTGTTCCAATTTCCAGTTGGATGAGATTGATTATTACCCCATTGTTGCTGTGAATTATTCCAGTTAAAATTAAGGTGATTTTTCCATCCAGGATTATAATAATTTGAATAAGGATTATTTTTACTAGCATTAGCTTGTAAAGTTTCAATAGTTTGAGAATCTTCCATATTAGCAGAATTGTTATATGATACATTGATAGCAAAATTATCTAATTTCTTAGATATTGCAGCTACTTGTGAAGCTAAGATAGAAAATGCTTTGTTACAATAATACTTTCCATTCTTGTAGGATTAATCCTTTCAGAAGGCCATTGAAAATTATTGTTAGTCATTTCTTCAATTAAAATATAAGCTTCTTCAAATGATTTAGCCATTAAAGAACCTCCATCAGCAGCATCAATAATTGATTTCAGTGATCCAATAAGTCTATTATAAAATGTTTGAATAATTAACCAATCAGGAAAAGCATGATGAGGACATTTTCTTAATAGTTTTTAAAATCTTTTCCAAGTTTCATAAATTGTCTCCCCATCAAATTGACTAAATGGAGTAATGTCATTTCTTAATTTAGCAGTTTTAGAAGGAGAAAAATATTTAGCAAGGAATTTTTGTGTCATTTCAGCCCATGTTTTAATAGAACCTATCTCTAATGAGTTCAACCACATCTTTGCTTTATCTCTTAAAGAGAAAGGAAAGAGTCTAAGTCTAATAGCATCATCAGAAACATTGTTATATTTAAAGGTAGCACAAAGTTCTAAAAAACTAGCAAGGTGTAAATTTGGATCCTCATTCTGTGTTCCCCCAAATTGATTATTTTGAACCATTTGAATAATAGACAGTTTAAGCTCAAAAGAATTAGCATCTACAGTAGGTATTTGAATACTATTATAAAGTTCATCAACTGTAGGGTTAGCATAATCCCTTAATGGTTTGTAAACATTTTGTTCATTAATTTCAATTGGATTTTGTAAATTGTTATGTAAATTAGCCATCTCTTGATATTTTTGAATTTTTTTTCCTTTTTAATTCTTCTAACAGATCTTTCTAATTCAAAATCTAAAGCTAATAATCCTTCAGAATCAGAACTATGCATAAAAAGAAAATAAAAAGTAAAATAAAATTACAAGAAATAAAATCTCTACTTACTTATCTTTTTTTTATTTTTGTTTGTTTAAATGTTTTTGTATTTTATATTTTTGTTTTTTGAAAATAAAAGAAATAAATAAAATAAAATAAATATTTAAAATCTAAAAATTGCCTTCCCCGGCAACGGCGCCAAAAACATGACCTCAATCCGCGAACAACGTAGTAATTTATGCTCTTAAAAGTATGTTATAAGTCAATATTTTGACCCAGTAATAATAGTGGCTAGTGTATATGAATATAATTTTATGGAAAATATTTTACACACTAGAGGTACTATGCAAGTATACGTATCGTTTCAAGTAATATAGGGCTTTAAATAAAGACCGCAGTATCAATCCCACGAAGAGGTTTATAGATTTTTAAATATTTAAATTTAATTTTATGTATTTCTTTTAAATTTTTAAATTTAATATTTAACTTACTAAAAGCAGAATTAAAGTGAGTTATGTAAATAATAATAAGCAAACAACTTTCTTCCTTTCAATTAATCTAAGACTTTTTAGATAATATAATATTCGTGGAGAATATAAATTTATGGTATTGTGCCAAATAGAAGCAGTTCTATTCTTTACCTTCGCTCGATAGTATAAAGAACATTGGCTAATCTATAGATCAGGTCTGGATGTATTGTTAGTAGAATGGGTTAATCTAGGCTCACACAACTAGATGTCTAAGGGTGGCTATGGTCGGCCCTACTAGTGACCCGTTCCCTCTCTATAAACCAAATTACAAGAATTTAGTCTGTCGCTCTAAAAACTTATCAATTCTAAGCCCATTGAATAATATTTTCCTATTTATTTGCACTTCACCTTGAATACCTCGCACAAGGCCTTCGACTACCCAAGGATTCATGTGATATCTACTAGTTAAGAGTTCATCTCCTTCTAGGTCTCAAAACTCTTCAACAGATTTTAACAATTTAAATGGCCAATCTAAATAGTAAATTAAGATCCAGTATTAATATCATCACAATATTTAAAACATATTTTAGTTTCTAATTTTCCAACGAATTTTTGATTATCTTATTTATCTTTTCATAATTGAAAGGTGAAAGTAATGTAACTACTTAGAACACATTGAATCTAAATAACAAAACATATAAATAAAACTTTAAAAATATTACAAACACTTATCTCAAGTGTTTCTCCAACTGAACCTCTGATTCCTACTGACTCCAAAACGAAATAAACTTCAAAAGCACCAACTCTTCCAAACTCTCAATACAAACTCTAAATAAAATAAACTCACAAATTTATGAAAGAAAGTAAACTAAAAGTATGGCCCTTAAAATTATCTCTCTAATTTTTGGATTTCTTATTGGGCTACTTGGGGTGGGTTTTTTTCTCTGTAGGAATAGCCTCCTATTTATAGGCTTCAAGGGTTGTCTAAGGCACCTCTTCAAAATGTGTCCAAGTTCAATGAATCTTCTATAAAGTTTGTCTGGCGCCTAGGCGCAGGCATCTCGCGCCTAGGTGCCGGACTCTGCGTCTAGTTCTTCACACCTCTTCACTTTGGATCGCACCTCTTTGCTATCCAAACCGTTTCCAAGAATCTAAATACAATGTATTTCATGTACTATAATCCAAGAATAACTGTCAATCTTATAGATGATCCAATAACAGCTCTAACCGTCCAAAGTAGTTACAAAAATAGTCACAAATTTGGTATCGAGCTGGCGCTCAGGTGCCGGATTCTGCGCCTAGGCACCAGGCTCATTATTTTGGCAATTTTGCATTTTGGCTCCATTTTTGCTCCTTTTTGCTCCTTTTTCATTCTTTTTCATCTTTTTTCCTTTTTGAACATTTTTGCATCACCTACATCCAAAAACATATAATACCTTTCATTAAAGCATAATATTCTTAAAAATTTGATAAAAATCAAGGCATAAAAATAGGTATTTTTTCATGGATCATCAAGAATTGTCCATTTTGACCAAATTTGACTTTTTTGTCAAAAGTTGACATATTGGGTTAATGGGTGGTGATTAGGTCAAAAATTGACTATTTTGACAAAACTTGACTTTTCAGTCAAAAGTTAACCTATTTGGTCAATGGGTTTGTCATTAGGTCAAGGGTTGGTCATTTGGTTCAAAATTGACTATCTTAACCAAAATTGACTTTTTGGTCAAAAGTTGACATATTGGGTCAATGGGTTGGACATTGGGTCAAGCATTGACCATTTTGACGAAAGTTGACTTTTTGATCAAAAGTTGACCTATTGGGTCAATGGGTTGGTCAATGAGTTAAGGATTGATAATTTTAACCAAAGTTAACTTTTTGGTCAAAAGTTGACCTATTGGGTGAATGAGTTGGTCATTGGGTTAAGGATTGACCATTTTGACCAAAGTTGACTTTTTGGTCAGAGATTGATTTATTGGGTCAATAATTGGTCATTGGGTCAATAATTGATTATTTTGAGCAAAGTTAGATTTTTTGTAAAAATTTAACCCATTTGGTCAATTGGGTTGTCATTGGGTCAGAAATTGACCATTTTGGCCAAATTTTTTTTTTTGGTCAAAAGTTAACCTATTTGGTTAATGTGTTGGTAATTGGGTCAAGAATAGACCATTTTTACTGAAGATGACTTTTTGGTCAAAAGTTGATCTATTGGGTCAATGAGTTGGTCATTGGGTCAATAATTAACTATTTTGACCAAAGTTGACTTTTTGGTCAAAATTTTGACCTATGGATCAATGGGTGGTTATTAGGTCAAAAATTGATTATTTTGACCAAAGTTGACTTTTTGGTCAAAAGTTGACATATTCGGTCAATGGGTTGGTCATTAGGTCTAAAATTGACTATTTTGACCAAAATTGACTTTTTGGTCACGAGTTGACCTATCGGGTCGATGGTTTGTCATCGGGCCAAGGATTAACAATTTTGACCAAAGTTCACTTTTTAGTCAGAGATTGACTTGTTGGGTCAATAATTGGTCATTAATTCAAAAACTGACCATTTTGACCGAAGTTGACTTTTTGGTTAAAAGTTGACCAATTTGTTCGATGAGTTGATAATTGGGTCAAGAATTGACCATTTTGACCAAAGATGAGTTTCCTGTCAAACTTTGACCTATTGGGTCAATGGGTTTGTCATTGGGTCAAAAATTGACCATTTTGACCAAAGTTAACTTTTTGGTCAAAAGTTTTCCTATTGGGTCAATGGTTAATTATTAGGTCAAAAATGGACTATTTTAACCAAATTTGACTTTTTAGTCAAAAGTTGACCTATTGGGTCAATGGGTTTATCATTGGGTCAAGGATTGACCATTTTGACCAAAGTTAACTTTTTGGTTAAAAGTTGACCTATTGGATCAATGGGTTGAGCATTGGGTCAAAGATTGACCATTTTGACCGAAGTTGACTTTTTAGTTTGAGATTGGCTTACTGGGTCAATAATTGGTCATTAAGTCAAAAATTGACTATTCTGACTGAAATTATCTTTTTAGTCTAACGTTGACCTATTGGGTCAATGGAAAGTAAAGGATTAACCATTTTGACCAAAGTTATCTTTTCGGTCAAAAGTTGATCTACTGGGTCAACGGGTTGGTCATTGGTTCAGGGATTATCCATTTTGACCAAAGTTGACTTTTTGGTCAGAGATTAGCTTATTAGGGCAATAATTGGTCATTTGGTCAAAAATTGATTATTTTGACCAATATCGACATTTTGGTCAAAAGTTGACCTATTGAGTCAATGGGTTGGACATTGGGTCAATGATTGACCATTTTGACCAAAGTTGACTTTTTGGTCAAGAGTTGACCTATTGGGTCAATGGGTTTGTCATTAGTCAAGGATAGACCATTTTGACCAAAGTTGACTTTCTGGTCTGAGATTGGCTTATTGGATCAATAATTGGTCATTAGGTCAAAAATTGACTTTTTTAATCAAGATTGACTTTTTCTTCAAAAGTTGAATTATTTGGTCAATGCATTGGTGATTGGTTCAAGAATTGACCATTTTGACCAAAATTCACTTTTTTGTTAAAAGTTGACCTATTAGGTCAATGGGTGGTTATTAGGTCAAAAATTGACTATTGGGTCAATGGGTTTGTCATTGTGTCAATGATTGACCATTTTGACCAAAGTTGACTTTTTGGTCAAAGATTAACTTATTGGGTCAATAATTGGTCATTAGATCAAAAATTAATTATTTTGTCCAAAGTTAAATTATTTGTCAAAAGTTGACCCATTAGGTCAACGGGGTGGTCATTGGGTCAGAAGTTGACCATTTTGACCAAATTTAACTTTTTGGTGAATAGTTGACCTATTTGATCAATAAGTTGGTAGTTGGGTCAAGTATTGACCATTTTGACCAAAGATGATTTTTTAGTCAAAAGTTGACCTATTGGGTCAATGGGTTAGTCATTGGGTTAAAAATTGACGATTTTGACCAAAGTTGACTTTTTTAATCAAGATTGACTTTTTCTTCAAAAGTTGAATTATTTGGTCAATGCATTGGTGATTGGTTCAAGGATTGACCATTTTGACCAAAGTTAACTTTTTTGTCAGAGATTGACTTATTGGGTCAATAATTGCTCATTAATAAAAAATTAACTATTTTGACCAAAATTATCTTTTTGGTTAAAAGTTGACCTATACGGCCAAAGGGTTGGTCATTGGGTCAAGGATTGATCATTTTGACCAAAGTTAACTTTTTTGTCAAAATTTGACCTATTTGGTCAATGGGATAATCATTGGGTCAAGGATTGTCCATTTTGGCCAAAGTTGAGTTTTAGGTCAGAAATTAGCTTACTGGGGCAATAATTGGTAATTTTATCAAAAATTAACTATTTTGAAAAAATTTACTTTTTGGTCAAAAGTTGACTTATTGGGTCAATGGGTTAGACATTGGGGCAAGGATTGATGATTTTGACCAAAGTTGACTTTTAGGTCAAAAGTTGACCTATTGTGTCAATGGGTTTGTCATTGGGTTAAGGATTAACCATTTTAACCAAAGTTTACTTTTTGGTCAGAGATTGACTTATTGGGTCAATAATTTGTCATTAATTCATAAATTGACTTTTTTGGTCATTTTGTCAAAAAATGACTATTTTGACCAAAATTAAATTGTTGGCAAAAGTTGATCCATGGGGTCAACCGGGTGCTCACTGGGTCAGAAATTGACCACTTTGATAGAAGTTGACTTTTATGTCAAAAGTTGAAATTTTTGGTCAATGAGTTGGTAATTGCGTCATGAATTGACCATTTTGACCATAGATGACTTTTTGGTCAAAAGTTGACCTATTGGGTCAATGGGTTGGTCATTAACCATTTTGACCAACGTAGACTATTTGGTCAGAGATTAACTTATTGGGTCAATAATTGGTCATTAGGTCAAAAATTGATTATTTTGACCAAAGTTTATTTTTGTCGAAAGTTGACCCATTGGGTCAACGGGGTGGGTCATTGGGTGAGGAATTGACCATATTGACCAAATTTGACTTTATGGTCAAAAGTTGACCTATTTGGTCAATGGGTTGGTAATTGGGTCAAGAAATGACCATTTTGACCGAAGATGACTTTTTGGTCAAAAGTTGATCTATTGGTTCAATGGGTTGCTCATTGGGTCAATAATTGACCATTTTGACCAAAATTGACTTTTTGGTCAAAAATTTGAGATATGGGTCAAAGGGTGGTCATTACGTCAAAAATTGACAATTTTGACCAAACTTATTTTTTTGGTCAAAAGTTGAGCTATTGGGTCAATGGGTTGGTCATTAGGTTTAAAATTGACTAATTTGACCAAAATTGCCTTTTTGGTCAAGAGTTGACCTATTGGGTCAATTGGTTTGTCATTAGGTCAAGGATTGACTATTTTGACCAAAGTTAACTTTTTGGTCAGATATTGACTTATTGGGTCAATAATTGGTCATTAATTCAAAAATTGACTATTTTGGTCATTAGGTTAAATTTGAATATTTTGACAAAAATTAAATTTTTTGTCAAAAGTTGATCCATTTGTTCAATGGGGGGCTCATTGGGTCAGAAATTGACCATTTTGACCAAAGTTGACTTCTTGGTCAAAAGTTCACGTATTTGGTTAATGAGTTGGTAATTACGTCAAGAATTGATTATTTTGATCAAAGATGGCTTTTGGTCAAAAGATGATCTATTGGGTCAAAGTGTTGGTCATTGGGTCAAAAATTGTCCATTTTGACCAAAGTTGACATTTTGGTCAAAAGTTGACCTATTGGGTCAATGTGTTTGTCATTGGGTATAGGATTGACCATTTTGACCAAAGTTGGCAATTTGGTCAGAGATTGACTTATTAGGTCAAAAATTAGTTGTTAGGTAAAAAATTAACTATTTTAACTAAAATTGAATTTTTGGTCAAAATGTTAACCTATTGGTTCAACGAGGTGGTCATTGGGTCAAAAATTGAACATTTTGACAAAAGTTGACTTTTTGGTCAAAAGTTGACCTATTTGGTCAATGATTTTGTAATTTTTTCAAGAATTGACCATTTTGATTAAAGATGACTTTTTGGTCAAAAGTTGACCTATTGGATCAATGGGTTTGTCATTAGGTCAAAAATTGAATATTTTGACCAAAGTTAACTTTGTGGTCAAAAGATGGCCTATTGGGTCAACGGGTGTTCATTAGGTCATAAATTGACTATTTTGACCAAAATTGACCTTTTGGTCAAAAGTTAACTTATTACATCAATAAGTTTGTCATTGGGACAAGGATTGATCATTTTGACCAAAGTTCACTTTTTGGTCAAAGATTCACTTATTAGGTCAATAATTGGTTATTAATTAAAAAATTGACTTTTTTGACCAAAATTGACTTTTTGATCAAAAGATGGCCTATTAGACCAATTGGTTGGTCTTTGGGTCAAGGATTAATTATTTTGACCAAAGTTGAGTTTTTGGTCAAAAGTTGACTTATTGGGTCAATGGGTTGGTCATTGGGTCAAGGATTGACCATTTTGACCAAAGTTGACTTTTTTGTCAGAGATTGGCTTACTGGATTAATAATTGGGCATTAGGTTAAAAGTTGATTATTTTGACCAAAATTGACTTTTTGTTCATATGTTGACCAATTGGGACAATTGGTGGTCATTAAGTCAAAAATTAACTATTTAGACCAAAATTGATTTTTTTGTTAAAACTTGACCTATTGTGTTAATGGGTTTGTCATTGAGTCAAAGATTGACCATTTTGACTAAAGTTGACTTTTTGGTCAGAGATTGACTTATTGGATCAATAATTTGTTATTAGGCCAAAAATGTACTATTTTGACCAAAATTGAATTTTTAGTCAAAAGTTAACCCATTGGGTCAACGGGGAAGTCATTAGGCCAGAAATTGACCATTTTGACCAAAGATGACTTTTTGGTCAAATGTTGACCTAATTTGACCAAAAGTTAATTTTTGGAAAAAAGTTAACCCATTAGGTCAACTGTGTGGTCATTGGGTCACAAATTGACCATTTTGACGAAAGTTGACTTTTTTGTCAAAAGTTGACCTATTTGGTCAATGAGTTGGTAATTAGGTCAAGAATTGAAAATTTTAACCGAAAATGACTTTTTGGTCAAAATTTGATCTATTGGGTCAATTGGTTGGTCATTAGGTAAAAATTGTCCACTTTAACCAAAGTTGACTTTTTGGTTAGAAGTTGAAATATTGGGTCTATGGGTGCTCATTAGGTCAAAAATTGACTATTTTGACCAAAGTTAACTTTTTGGTCAAAAGTTGACCTATTGGGTCAATTTTTGACCTAATTACTTCCCCGTTGACCCAATGGGTTAACTTTTGACCATTTTGACCAAAGTTGACTTTTTGGTCAGAGATTGACTTATTGGGTCAAAATTGGTCATTAGGTCAAAAATTGACTTTTTTGACCAAAATTAAATTTTTGTTGAAAAGTTAACTCAGTGGGTCAACGAGGTGGTCATTGGATCAGAAATTGACCATTTTGACCCAAGTAGACTTTTTGGTCATAAATTGACCTATTTGGCCAATGAGTTGGTAATTGGGTCATGAATTGACCATTTTGACTAAAGATGACTTTTTAATCGAAAGTTGTTCTATTGGGTCAATGCGTTGGTCAATGGGTAAAAAATTGATCATTTTGACCAAAGTTAACTTTTTGGTCAAAAGTTGACCTATTGGGTCAATGGGTGGTCATTAGGTCAAAAATTGACTATTTTGACCAAAATTAACTTTTTGGTCAAAAGTTGACCTATTAGGTAAATGGGTTACTCATTGGGTTAAGATTGACCATTTTGACCAAAGTTGTCTTTTTGGTCAGAGATTACTTACTGGGTCAATAATTGGTCATTAACTTAAAATTTGATTATTTTGACAAAATTGACTTTTCTGTCAAAAGTTGACCTATTAGGCCAATGGGTTTCTCATTGGGTCAAGGATTGATCAGTTTGACCAAAGTTGACTATTTGGTCAAAAGTTGACCTATTGGGTCAATGGTTTGGTCAATGTGTCAAGGATTACCCAGTTTGATCAAAGTTGACTTTTTGGTCGGAGATTGACTTACTGGGTCAATAATTGGTCTTTAGGTCAAAAATTGACTGTTTTGACAAAAATTAACTTTTTGGTCAAAAGTTGACATATTGGGTGAATGGGTTGGTTATTGGGTTAAGAATTGACCTTTTTGACCAAAGTTGACTTTTTGGTTAAAAGTTGACCTATTAGGTCAATGGTTGGACATTGGGTCAAGGATTGACCATTTTGACCAAAGTTGACTTTTTGGTCAAAACTTGACCTATTGGGTCAATGTGTTAAGGATTGACCATTTTGACCAAAGTGAAAATTTTGGTAAAAGTTGAACTATTAGGTGAATGGGTCGGTCATTGGGTTAAGGTTTGACCATTTTTACCAATGTTGACTTTTTAGTCAGAGATTGACTTATTTGGTCAACAATTGGTCATTTTGTCAAAAATTGATTATTTTGACAAATTTTAAATTTTTTGTCAAAAGTTGACCCATTGGGTCAACGGGGCGGTCATTGGGTCATAAATTGACCATTTTGACCAAAGTTGAATTTTTTGTCAAAAGTTGACTTATTTGGTCAATGACTTTGTAATTGCGTCAAGAATTGACCATTTTGACCATAGATGACTTTTTAGTCAAAAATTGATCTATTGGATTAATGGGTTGGCCATTGGGTCAAAAACTATCTATTTTTACCAAAGTTGACTTTTTGGTCAAAGTTGAACTATTGGGTTAATGGGTGGTCCTTAAGTCATAAATTAACTATTTCGACCAAAATTGACTTTTCGGTCAAAATTTGACCTATTTGGTTAATGGGTTTGTCATTAGGTTGGTCAAAAGTTGACCTATAGGTTCAATGGGTTTGTCATTTTGTCAACGATTGACCATTTTGACCAAAATTGACTTTTTGGGCAGAGATTGACTTATTGGGTCAATAATTGGTCATTAGGTCAAAAATTGAATATTTTGACCAAAATTGAATTTTGGTCAAAAGTTAACCCATTGGGTCAACGGGGTGGTCATTGGGTCAAAAATTGACCATTTTGACCAAAGTTGACTTTTTGGTCAAAAGTTGACTTATTTTGACCGAAGATGACTTTTTGGTCAAAAGGTGATCTATTGGCTCAATAAGTTGGTCATTGGGTCAAAAATTGACCATTTTGACCAAATTTGACTTTTTAGTCAAAAGTTGACCTATTTGGTAAATGGGTTGGTAATTGGGTCAAGAATTGGCAATTTTGACCGAAGATGACTGTTTGGTCAAAAGTTGATCTATAGGGTCAATGAGTTGGTCAAAAACTGACTATTTTGACCAATGTTGACTTTTTGGTCGAAAATTTGACCTATGGGTCAATGGGTGGTCATTAGGTCAAAAATTAACTATTTTGAGTAAAGTTGACTTTTTGGTCAAAAGTTGACATATTGGGTCAATGGGTTGATCATTAGGTCTAAAATTGACTATTTTGACTAAAATTGACTTTTTGGTCAAGAGTTGATCTGTTGGGTTAATGGGTTTGTCATTGGGTCAAGGATTGACCATTTTGACCAAAGTTGACTTTTTGGTGAGAGATTGACTTTTTGGGTCAATAATTAGTCATTAATTTAAAAATTGACTATTTTAGTAATTAGGTCAAAAATTGACTATTTTGACCAAAATTAAATTTTTGGTTAAAAGTTGATCCATTGGGTGAACGGGTACTCATTAGGTCAGAAATTGTCCATTTTGACCAAAGTTAACTTTTTGTCAAAACTTGACTTATTTGGTCAATGAGTTTATAATTGCGTCAAGAATGGACCATTTTGACTATAGAAGACTTTTTGGTCAAAACAGACCTATTAGGTCAATGGGTTGGCCATTGGGTCAAAAATTGTTCATTTTGACCAAAGTCGACTTTTTGGTTAAAAGTTGAACTATTGGGTTAATGGGAGGTCATTAGGTCATAAATTAACTATTTTGACCAAAATTGACTTTTTGGTCAAAAGTTGACTGATTTGGTCAATGGGTTTGTCATTGGGTTGGTCCAAAGTTGACCTACATAATCAATGGGTTTATCATTGGGTCAAGGATTGACCATTTTGACCAAAATTAACTTTTTGGTCAGAGATTGACTTATTGGGTCAATAATTGGTCATTAGGTTAAAAATTGACTATTTTGACCAAAATTGAATTTTTGGTCAAAAGTTAACCCATTGAGTCAACGGGGTGGTCATTGAGTCAGAAATTGACCATTTTGACCAAAGTTGACTTTTTGGTCAAAAGTTGATCTATGTTGACCGAAAATGACTTTTCGTCAAAAGGTGATATATTGGGTCAATGAGTTTGTCATTGGGTCAAAAATTGAACATTTTGACCAAAGTTGACTTTTCGGTCAAAAGTTGACATATTTGGTAATGAGTTGATAATTAGGTCAAGAATAAAATATTTTGACCAAAGATGACTTTTTGGTGAAAAGTTGACCTATTGGGTCAATGGGTTTGTCATTGGGTCAAAAATTGACCATTTTGATCAAAGTTAGAATTTTGGTCAAAAGTTGACCTATTGGGTCAATGGGTGGTCTTAGGTGTTGACTTTTTAGTCAAAAGTTGACCGATTGGGTCAATGGGTTTGTCATTGGGTCAAGGATTGACCATTTTGACCAAAGTTAACTTTTTGGTTAAAAGTTGACCTTTTGGGTGAATGGGTTGATCATTGGTTCAAGGATTGACCATTTTGACCAAAGTTGAATTTGTAGTCAGAGATTGGCTTACTGGGTCAATAATTGGTCATTAGGTCAAATATTGACTTTTTTAACCGAAAATAACTTTTTGGTCAAACGTTTACCTACTGGCTCAATGTATTGGTCATTACGTCAAGGATTGACCATTTTGAGAAAAGTTGTCTTTTCGGTCAATAGTTGATCTATTGGGTCAATAGGTTGGTCTTTGGTTTAGGTATTGTTCATTGTGACCAAAGTTGACTTTTTGGTCAGAGATTGATTTGGCAATAATTGGTCATTTGGTCAAAAATGGACTATTTTGAGCAAAATTGACTTTTTGGTTAAAAGTTGATTTATTTGGTCACTGGGTTGGACAATGGGTCAAGGATTGACCATTTTGACCAAAGTTGACTTTTTGGACAAAAGTTGACCTATTGGGTCAATGGATTAAGGATTGACCATTTTGACCAAACGTAACATTTTTGTCAAAAGTTGACCTATTGGGTCAATGAGTTGGTCATTGGCTTAAGGATTGACCATTTTGACCAAAGTTGACTTTTTGGTCAGAGATTAACTTATTGGGTCAATAATTGGTCATTATGTCAAAAATTGATTATTTTGACCAAAGTTAAATTTTTGGTCAAAAGTTGACCCATTGGGACAAAGGGTGGTCATTGGGTCAAAAATTGACCATTTTGACCAAATTTGACTTTTAGTTAAAAGTTAACCAATTTGGTCAATGGGTTGGTAATTGGGTCAAGAACTGATCATTTTGACCGAAGATGACTTTTTGGTCAAAAGCTGATCTATTAGGTCTTTGGGTTGGTCATTGGGTTAATAATTGACCATTTTGACCAAATGATATTTTGGTCAAAATTTTGACCTATGGGTCAATGGATGGTCATTAGGTTAAAAATTGACTATTTTGACCAAAGTTGACTTTTTGGTCAAAAGTTGACCTATTGGGTCAACAAGTTAGTCATTAGATCTAAAATTGACTATTTTGTACAAAATTGACTTTTTGGTCAAGAGTTGACCTATCGGGTCAATGTGTTTGTCATTGGGTCAGGGATTGACCATTTCGACCAAAGTTGACTTTTTGGTCAGAGATTGACTTATTGGGTAAAAAATAGGTCATTAATTCAAAAATTGACTATTTTGGTAATTAGGTCAAAAGTTGACTATTTTGACCAAAATTAAGTTTGTGGTCAAAAGTTGATCCATTAGGTCAACAGGGTGCTCATTAGGTCAGAAATTGACCATTTAGACCAAAGTTGATTTTTTTTTATCAAAAGTTGACTTATTTGATCAATGAATTTGTAATTGCGTCAAAAATTGACCATTTTGACCATAGATGACTTTTTGGTCAAAAATTGATCTATTGGGTCAATGGGTTGGTCATTGGGTCAAAAATAGTCCATTTTGACCAAAGTTGAGTTTTTGGTCAAAAGTTGAATTATTGGGTTAATGGATGGTCATTAAGTGAAAAATTAACTATTTTGACCAAAATTGACTTTTTGGTCAAATGTTGACCTATTGGGTCAATGGGTTTGTCATTAGGTTGGTTAAAAGTTGACCTATAGGGTCAATGGGTTTGTCATTGGGTCAAGATTGACCATTTTGACAAAAAATGACTTTTTGGGCAGAGATTGACTTATTGGGTCAATAATTGGTCATTAGGTCAAAAATTGAGAATTTTGACTAAAATTGAATTTTTGGTCAAAAGTTAACCCATTGGGTCAACGGGGTGGTCATTAGGGTCAGAAATTGATAGTTTTGACCAAAGTTGACTTTTCGGTAAAAAGTTGACCTATTTTGACCGAAGATGACTTTTTCGTCTAGAGGTGATCTATTGGGTCAACGGGTTGGTCATTGGGTCAAAAATTGACCATTTTGACCAAAGTTGACTTTTGGTCAAAAGTTGACCTATTTGGTCAATGAGTTGATAATTGGGTCAAGAATTAACCATTTTGACTAAAGATAACTTTTTGGTCAAAAGTTGAAATGTTGGGTCAATGGGTTTGTCATTGGGTCAAAAATTGACCATTTTGACCAAAGTTGGCTTTTTGGTCAAAAGTTGGCCTATTGGGTCAATTGGTGGTCATCAGGTCAAAAACTAAAAAATTGAATATTTTGACCAAACTTGGCATCTTACTCAAAAGTTGACCTATTGGGTCAATGGGTTTGTCATTGGGTTAGGATTGACCATTTTCACCAAAGTTATCTTTTTGGTTAAAAGCTGACCTATTGGGTCAATGGGATGATCATTGGGTCAAGGATTGACCATTTTGACCAAATATGAATTTTTAGTCAGAGGCTGGCTTACTGCATCAATAATTTGACATTAGGTCAAAAATTGGCTATTTTCAACCGAAATTGACTTTTTGGTCAAACGTTGACCTATTGGGTCAATGTATTGGTCATTAAGTCAAGGATTGACCATTTTGACAAAAGTTGTCTTTTTAGTCAAAAGTTGATCTGTTGGGTCATTGGGTTGGTCAATGGGTCAGGGATTGACCATTTTGACCAAAGTTAACTTTTTGGGCAGAGATTGACTTACTTGAGCAATAATTGGTCATTTGGTCAAAAATTGAACATTTTGACCAAAGTTTACTTTATGGTCAAAAGTTTACCTATTGGGTCAATGGGTTAAGGATTGACCATTTTGGCCAAAAGTAACTTTTTCGTCAAAAGTTGACCTATTTGGTTAATGGGTTGGTTATTGGCTTAAGGATTGACCATTTTGACCAAAGTTGACTTTTCGGTCAAAGATTGACTTATTAGGTCAATAATTGGTCATTAGGTCAAAAATTGCATATTTTGACCAAGTTAAATTTTTTTTCAAAAGTTGAGCCATTGGCTCAAAGGGTGGTCATTGGGTAAAAAATTGACCATTTTGACCAAATTTAACTTTTTTGTTAAAAGTTAACCAATTTGGTAAATGGGTTGGAAATTGGGTCAAGAATTGACCATTTTGACCGAAAGATGACTTTTTGAGTCAAAAGTTGATCTATTAGCGTCCATGGGTTGGTCATTGGGTCAATAATTTATCATTTTGATCAAATGACATTTTGGTCAAAATTTTGACCTATGGGTCAATGGATGGTCATTAGGTCAAAAATTGACTATTTTGACCAAAGTTGACTTTTTCGTCAAAAGTTGACCTATTGGATCTATGAGTTAGTCTTTAGATCTAAAATTGACTATTTTGTACAAAATTGACTTTTTGTTCATGAGTTGACCTATTCGGTCAATGGGTTTGTCATTGGGTCAAGGATTGACCATTTTGACCAAAGATACTTTTTGTTCTGAGATTGACTTTAAGGTCAATAATTGGTCATTTGGTCAAAAATTGACTTTTTTTTATCAAAATTGACTTTTTTTCAAAAGTTGACTTATTTGGTCAATGTGTTGGTCATTGGGTCAAGAATTGACCATTTTGACCAAAGTTGACTATTTGGTCAAAAGTTAACCTATTAGGTCAATGGGTGGTTATTAGGTCAAAAATTGACTATTTTAACCAAACTTGAGCTTTTGATCAAAAGTTGACCTATTGGGTCAATGGGTTTGTCATTGGGTTAAGGATTGACCATTTAGACCAAAGATGACGTTTTGGTCTGAGATTGACTTATTGGTTCAATAATTGATCGTTAAGTCAAAAATTAATTATTTTGTCCAAAGTTAATTTTTTTGTCAACGGGGTTGTCATTGGGTCAGAAATTGACCATTTTGACCAAATTTGACTTTTTAGTCAAAAGTTGACCTATTTGGTCAATGGGTTGGTAATTAGGTCAGGAATTGACCATTTTGACCCAAGATGACTTTCTGGTCAAAAGTTGATCTATTGGGTCAATGGGTTGGTCATTGGGTCAATAATTGACCATTTTGACCAAAGTTGTCTTTTTGGTCAAAAATTTGACTTATGGGTTAATAGGGGTTCATTAGGTCAAAAATTGACTTTTTTGACCAAAGTTGACTTTTTCGTCAAAAGTTGACCTATTGAGTCAATGGGTTGGTCATTAAGTCTAAATTTGACTATTTTGACCAAAATTGATTTTTTGGTCAAGAGTTGACCTATCGGGTCAATGGGTTTATCATTGGGTCAAGGATTAACCATTTTGACCAAAGTTGACTTTTTGGTCGGAGATTGACTTATTGGATCAATAATTGGTCATTAGGTCAAAAATTGACTATTTTGACCAAAATTTACTTTTTGTTCAAAAGTTGACTTATTTGGTCAATGCGTTTGTCATTTGGTCAAGAATTGACCATTTTGACAAAAACTAACTTTTTAGTCAAAAGTTGACCTATTGGGTCAATTGGTTGGTCATTGGGTAAAAAATTGACCATTTAACCAAAGTTGACTTGTTGGTCAAAAGTTGACCTATTTGGTCAATTTGTGGTCATTAGGTCAAAATTTAACTATTTTGACCAAAATTGACTTTTTGGTCAAAAGTTGACCTGTTGATTTAATGGGTTTAGCATTGGTTCAAGGATTTGTCATTTTTACCAAAGTTGACTTTTTGGTCAAAACTTCACCTACTGAGTCAATGGGTTGGTCATTAGGTCAGAAATTGACTAATTTCACCAAAGTTGACTTTTTGGTCAATAGTTGACCTATTAGGTCGATGGGTTTGTTGTTGGGTCAAAGATTAACCATTTTGACCAAAGTTGACTTTTTGGTCAGAGATTGGCTTACTAGGTCAATGGGTTGGTCATTGTGTCAAAAATTGACTATTTTGACAAAAATTTACATTTTGGTCAAAAGTTTGACCTATTGGATCAATAGGTTGGGTATTTGGTCAAGGATTGACCATTTTGACCAAAGTTTACTTTTTGGTCAAAAGCTGACCTATTTGGTCCATGGGTTGGTCTTTGGGTCAAGGATTGACCATTTTGACTAACGTTGAATTTTGGGTCAGTGATTGACTTGTTGGGTCAATAATAGGTCATTAGACCCAAAATTAATTTTTTTGACCAAAAATAAATTTTTAAACAGAAGTTAACCCATTGTGTTAACGGGGGGTCATTAGGTCAGAAATTGACCATTTTGACCAAAGTTGACTTTTTGGTGAAAAGTTTGGCTCTTTGATCATTGAGTTGGTAATTGGGTCAAGAAAAAACCATTTTGACCAAAGATCACATTTTGGTGAAAATTTGACTTAGTGGATCAATGGATTTAACATTGGGTAAGAAATTGACTATTTTGAGCAAAGTTGACTTAATGGTCAAAGTATATCTATTGGGTCAATGGGTGGTCATTAGGTTAAAAATTGATTATTTTGACCAAAATTTACTTTTTGGTTAAAAGTTGACCTATTAGGTAAATGGGTTACTCATTGGGTCAAGGATTGATCATTTTGATCAAAGTTGTCTTTTGGTCAGTGATTGTCTTATTGGGTCAATAATTGGTCATTAGGTCAAAAATTGATTATTTTGACCAAAATTGAAATTTTGGTCAAAAGTCAACTAATTGGGTCAACGGGGTGGTCATTTGATCAGAAATTGACCATTTTGACCAAAGTTGACTTTTTGGTCAAAACTTTACATATTTGGTGAATGAGTTCGTAATCGAGTCAAGAATTGACCATTTTAACCAAAGATGATTTTTTTGTCAAAAGTTAAACAATTGGGTCAATTGGTTGGTCATTGGGTCAAAAATTTATCATTTGACCAAAGTTGACTTTTTGGTTAAAAGTTGACCTATTGGGTCAATGGGTGGTCATTAGGTAAAAAATTTACAATTTTGACCAAAATTGGCTTTTTGATCAAAAGTTAACCTATTGGGTCAATAGGTTTGTCATTGAGTCAAGGATTGACCATTTTGACCAAAGTTGACTTTTTGGTCAAAGATTGACATATTGGGTCAATAATTAGTCTTTTTTTAAATAATGACTGTTTTGATCAAAATTGACTTTTTGGTCAAAAGTTGACCTATTAGGCCAATGAGTTGGTCATTGGGTTAAGGATTGATCATTTCGACCAAAGTTGACTTTTTGGTCAATAGTTGACCTATTGGGTCAATGGGTTGGTCATTGGGTCAAGGATTAACCATTTTGACCAAAGTTAACTTTTTAGTCAGAGATTGGCTTACTTTGTCAATAATTTCTCATTAGGTCAAAAATTGACTATTTTGACCAAAATTGACTTTTGATTCGAATGTCGACTTTATTGGGTCAATGGGTTGGTCATTAAGTCAAGGATTGACCATTTTGACCAAAGTTGTCTTTTTGGTCAAAAGTTGATCTATTGGGTCAATGTGTTGGTCATTGGGACTGAGATTGTCCATTTTGACCAAAGTTGACTTTTTGGTCAGAGATTGGCTTACTTGGGCAATAATTAGTCATTTGGTCAAAAATTGATTATTTTAACCAACATTGACTTTTTGGTCAAAAGGACATATTAGGTCAATGGGCTGGACATTGGGTCAAGGATTGACTATCTTAACCAAAGTTGACTTTTTGGTTAAAGTTGACTTATTAGGTCAATGGGTTGGTCATTGGGTTAAGGATTACCATTTTGACCAAAGTTGACATTTTGGTCAAAAGTTGACCTATTGGATCAATGGGTTGGTCATTGGGTTAAGGATTGACCATTTTGACCAACGTTGACTTTTTGGTTAGAGATTGACTTATTGGGTCAATAATTGGTCATTAGGTCAAAAATTGAATATTTTTACCAAAGCTAAATTTTTTTTTCAAAAGTTGACCCATTGGGTCAACCGTAGGAATCATTAGTCGTAAATCGACTCATTTTGACCAAATTCGACTTTATGGTCAAAAGTCGACTCATTTGGTCGATGGGTTGGTAATTGGGTCAAGAAATGACCATTTTGACCGAAGATGACTTTTTGGTCAAAAGTTGATTTATTGGGTCAATGGGTTGGTCATTGGGTCAAGAATTGACCATTTTGACCAAAGATGACTTTTTGGTCAAAAATTTGACCTATGGGTCAATGGGTGGTCATTAGTTCAAAAATTGACAATTTTGACCAAACTTAACTTTTTGGTCAAAAGTTAAGCTATTAGGCCAATGGGTTGGTCATTAGGTTTAAAATTAACTAGTTTGACCAAAATTAACTTTTTGCTTAAGAGTTGACCTATTGGGTCAATTGGTTTGTCATTAGGTCAAGGATTGACAATTTTGACCAAAGTTTACTTTTTGGTTAGAGATTGACTAATTGGGTGAATAATTGGTCATTAATTAAAAAATTAACTATTTTGGTCATTAGGTCAAAATTGACTATTTTGACCAAAATTAAATTTTTTGTCCAAAGTTGATCCATTTGGTCAATGGGGAGCTCATTGGCTCAGAAATTGACCATTTTAACAAAACTTGACTTTTTGGTCAAAAGTTCACGTATTTGGTTAATGAATTGGTAATTTCGTCAAGAATTGACCATTTTGACCAAGGATGACTTTTTGGTCAAAAGTTGATCTATTGGGTCAATGAGTTAGTCATTGGGTCAAAAATTATCCATTTTGACCAATGTTGACTTTTTTGTCAAAAGTTGACCTATTGGGTCAATGTGTTTGTCATTGGGTAAAGGATTGACCATTTTTACCGAAGTTGACTATTTGGTCAGAGATTGACTTATTAGGTCAATAATTGGTCATTAGGTCAAAAATTAACTATTCTGACTAAAATTGATTTTTTGGTCAAAAGTTAACCCATTGGTTAAACGAGGTGGTCATTGGGTCAGAAATTGACCATTTTGACAAAAGTTGACTTTTTGGTCAAAAGTTGACCGATTTGGTCAATGAGTTGGTAATTTGGTCAAGAATGACCATTTTGACTAAAGATGACTTTTTGGTCAAAAGTTGAACTATTGAGTCAATGGGTTTGTCATTGTGTCAAAAATTTACCATTTTGACCAAAGTTGACTTTTTGGTCAAAAGTTGACCTATTGGGTCAGTACGTGTTCATTAAGTCATAAATTGACTATTTTGACCAAAATTGACTTTTTGGTCAGCAGTTGACTTATTACGTCATTGGGTTTGTCATTTGGATAAGGATTGACCACTTTGACCAAAGTTGTCTTTTTGGTCAAAGATTGACTTATTGGGTTAATAATTGGTTATTAATTAAAAAATTGACTATTTTGACCAAAATTGATTTTTTGATCAAAAGTTATCCTATTAGGCCAATTGTTGGTCTTTTGGTCAAGGATTGATCATTTTGACCAAAGTTGAGTTTTTGGTCAAACGTTGACCTATTGGGTCAATGGGTTGGTCATTGGGTCAAGAATTGACCATTAAAGATGACTTTTTTGTCAGAGATTGGCTTACTGGGTCAATAATTGGTCATTGGGTCAAAAATTGACTATTTTGACCAAAATTGACTTTTTGGTCAAAAGTTGACCTATTAGGACAATTGGTGGTCAATAATTAAAAAATGGACTATTTAGACATAAATTGACTTTTCAGTTAAAACTTGACTTATTGGGTCAATTGGTTTATCATTGGGTCAAAGTTTGACCATTTTGACCAAAGTTGACTTTTTGGTCAGAGATTGACTTATTGGGTCAATAACTTGTCATTAGGTCAAAAATTTACTATTTTGACCAAAATTGAATTTTTAGCCAAAAGTTAACCCATTGGGTCAACGGGATGGTCATTGGGTCAGAAATTGACCATTTTGACCAAAGATGACTTTTTGGTCCAATGTTGACCTATTTTGACCCAAATTTAATTTTTGTTAAAAAGTTAACCCATCAGGTCAATCTGGTGTGGTCATCTGGGTCGAAATTGACCATTTTGACAAAAGTCGACTTTTTTAAAAGTCGAATCTATTTGGTCAGTGAGTTGGTAATTGGGTTAAGAATTGACTATTTTAACGAAGATGACTTTTTAGTCAAAAGTTGATCTATTGGGTCAACCAGTTGGTCATTAGGTAAAAATTGTCCACTTTGAAAACGTTGACTTTTTGGTCAAAAGTTGAACTATTTGGTCTATGGGCGCTTATTAAGTCAAAAATTGACTATTTTGACCAATGTTGACTTTTTGGTCAAAAGTTGACCTATTGGGTCAATGGGTTTCCACTAGGTCAAGGATTGACCATTTTGACAAAAGTTGACTTTTTGGTCAGAGATTCACTTATTGGGTCGATAATTGGTCATTAGGTCAAAAATTAAGTTTTTTGACCAAAATTGAATTTTTGGTGAAAAGTTAACCCAATGGGTCAACGGGGTGGTCATTGGATCGAATCGACTCATTTTGACCAAAGTTGACTTTTTGGTCATAAGTTGACCTATTTAGCCAATGACTTGGTAATTGGGTCATGAATTGACCATTTTGACCAAAGTTAACTTTTTAATCAAAAGTTGACCTATTGGGTCAATGGGTTGGTCATTGGGTAAAAAATTGACCATTTTGACCAAAGTTGACTTTTTGGTCAAAGTTGACCTTTTGGGTCAATGGGTGGTCATTAGGTCAAAAATTGACTATTTTGGCCAAAATTGACTTTTTGGTCAAAATTTGACCTATTAGGTCAATGGGTTTGTCATTAGGTCAAGGATTGACCATTTTGACCAAAGTTGACTTTTTGGTCAGAGATTAACTTAATGGATTGGTCATTAAATTAAAATTTGACTATTTTGACTAAATTTGACTTTTTGGTCAAAAGTGGACCTATTAGGCCAATGGGTTGGGCATTGGGTCCAGGATTGATTAGTTTGACCAAAGTTGACTTTTGGGTCAAAAGTTGACCTATTGGTCAATGAATCGGCATCGGGTCGAGGATTGACTCAGCTGATCAAAGTCGATCTTTGGTCGGAGATCGCTTACTTAGCGTCAATAATTGGTCTTTAGGTAAAAATTGATTATTTTGACCAAAATCGACTTTTTGTCAAAAGTCGACTGTTATGTCAATGGGTGGTCATTAAGTCAAAAATTATCTATTTTGACTAAAATTGACTTTTTAATCTAACGCCGACATATCGGCTCGATGGGTTCAGATAGGTCAAGGATTGACCATTTTGACCAAAGTTGACTTTTTGGTCAGAGATTGACTTATTGAGTCAATAATTGGTCGTTAAGTCAAAAATTGACTACTTTAACCAAAATTGAATTTTTTGTCAAAAGTCAACTGATTGGGTCAACAGGGTGGCCATTGGGTCAGAAATTAACCATTTAACCAGTTGACTTTGTGGTCAAAAGTTGACATATTTGGTCAATGAGTTGGTAATCGAGTTAAGAATTGACCATTTTGACCAAAGATGACTTTTTAGTTAAAAGTCGAACAATTGGGTCAGTTCGTTGGTCATTGGGTCAAAAATTGACCATTTTGACCAAAGTTGACTTTGTGGTCAAAAGTTGACCTATTGGGTCAACGGGTGGTCATTTGATCAAAAATTGACTATTTTGAACAAAATTTATTATTTGTTCAAAAGTTGGCCTATTGGGTCAATATGTTTCTTATTGAGTCAATGATTGACCATTTTAACCAAAGTTGACTTTTTGGTCAGAGATTGACTTATAGGGTCAATAATTGGTCATTTTTTTTTAAATTGACTATTTTGACCAAAATTGACTTTTTGGTCAAAAGTTGACCTATTAGGCCAATGGGTTGGTCATTGGGTCAAGGTTTGATCATTTTAATCGAAGTTGACTTTTTGGTCAAGTGTTGACCTCTTGGGTCAATGGGTTGGTCATTGGGTCAAGGATTGACCATTTTGACTAAAGTTGACTTTTTAGTCAAAGATTGGCTTACTCGGTCAATAATTTGTCATTAGGTCAAAAAGTTGATTATTTTGACCGAAATTGACTTTTTGGTCAAACGTTGACCTATTGGGTCAATGGGTTGGTCATTAACTCAAGGATTGACCATTTTGACCAAAGTTGTCTTTTTGGTCAAAACTTGATCTATTGGGTCAATGGGTTGGTCATTGGGTCATAATTGGTCATTAGGTCAAAAATTGACTATTTTGATCAAAATTGAAACTTTGGTTAAAAGTTAATTGATTGGGTCAACAGGGTGGTCATTGGGTTAGAAATTGACTATTTTGACCAAAGTTGACATATTTGGTCAATAAGTTGGTAATCAGGTCAAGAATGGAGCATTTTGACAAAGATGACTTTTTAGTCAAAAGTTGACTAATTGGGTCAATTGGTTGGTCATTGGGTCAAAAATTGACCATTTTGACCAAAGTTGACTTTTTGGTCAAAAGTTGACTTATTGGGTCGATTGGTGGTCATTTGGTCAGACCGACTATTTTGACTAAAATTGACTTTTCGGGGCAAAAGTTAGCCTATCAGGTCGATAGGTTCGTCATTGAGTCAAGGATTGACCATTTTGACCAAAGTTGACTTTTTGGTCAGAGATTGACTTATTGGGTCAATAATTATTTATTTATTAAAAAATTGACTATTTTGACCAAAATTGACTTTTTGGTCAAAAGTTGACCTATTAGGACAATGGGTTGGTCATTTGGTCAAGCATTGATCATTTTGACCAAAGTTTACCTTTTAGTCAGAGATTGGCTTACTGGGTTAATAATTGGTCATTAGGTCAAAAATTGACTATTTTGACCGAAATTGACTTTTCTATCAAGCATTGACCTATTGCGTCAATGGGCTGGTCATTAAGTCTAGGATTGTCCATTTTGACCAAAGTTGTCTTTTTGGTTAAAATTTGATCTATTGGGTCAATGGGTTGGTCATTAAGTCAGGGATTGTCCATTTTGACCAAAGTTAACATTTTGGTCAGAGATTGGCTTACTAAGGCGATACTTGGTCATTTGGTTCAAGATTGACTATTTTGACAAAAATTGACTTTTTTGGTAAAAAGTTGACCTATTGGTTCAATGGATTGGACATTGGGTCAAGCATTGACCATTTTGACCAAAGTTAACTTTTTGGTCAAAAGTTGACCTATTGGGTTAATGGGTTGGTCAACGGGTTAAGGATTGACCATTTTGACCAAAGTTAACTTTTTGGTCAAAAGTTTACCTATTAGGTCACTGAGTCAAAGATTGACCATTTTGACTATAGTTAACTTTTTGGTCAAAAGTTGACTGTTTGAATCAATGAGTTTGTCATTGGGTTAAGGACTGACCATTTTGACTAAAGTTGACTTTTTGGTCAGTTATTCACTTATTGAGTCATTAATTGGTCATTAGGTAAAAAATTGACTATTTGACCAAAATTGAGTTTTTGGTCAAAAGTTGACTTATTGGGCCAATCAGTTCGTCATTAAGTCAACGATTATCCATGTTGACCAGAGTTGAATTTTGGTCAAAAGGTGACCTATTGGATCATCGAGTTGGTTATTGGGTCAAGGATTGACCATTTTGACCAAAGTTGACTTTTTCGTCATTGGGTCAGAAATTAACCAGTTTGACCAAAGTTCACTTTTTGGTTAGAGATTAACTTCTTTGGTCAATAATTGGTGATTAATTCAAAAATTGACTATTTTGACCAAAATTAACTTTTTGATCAAAAGTTGACATATTCGGCCAATGAGTTGGTCATTGGGTCAAGGATTGATCATTTTGACCAAAGTTGACTTTTTGGTCAAAAGTTAACATATTGGGTCAATAATTGTTCATAAGGCCAAAATTGACTATTTTGACTAAAATTGATTTTTTGGTCAAAAGTTGACTTATTGGGTCAACGAGTTTGACATTGGGTCAAGGATTGACCATTTGGACCAAAGTTAAGTTTTTTGTCAAAAGTTGTCTTATTGGGTCAATGGGTTGGTCATTGGGTCAAGGATTGACCATTTTGACCAAAGTTGAATTTTTGATCACATATTGACTTATTGGATCAATAATTGGTCATTAGGTCAAAAATTGATTATTTTGACAAAAATTAAATTTTTTGTCAAATGTTGACCTATTGGGATAACAGGGAGGTCATTGGGTCAGAAATTGAACATTTTGACCAAAATTGTCTTTTTGGTCAAAAGTTCACATATTTGGTCAATGAGTGGGAAATTGGGTCAAGAAATGACCATTTTGATCGAAGATGACTTTTTGGTCAAAAGTTGATTAATTGGGTCAATTGGTTGGTCATTGGTCAAAGATTGACTCTTTTGAACAAAGTTTACTTTTCGGTCAAAAGTTGACCTATTGGGTTAATGGGTGGTCATTAGGCCAAAAATTGACAATTTTGACCAAAATTGACTTTTTGGTCAAAAGTTGACCACATAGGCTAAAGGGTTGGTCATTGGGTTAAAGATTGATCATTTTTACAAAAGTTAACTTTTTTGTCTAAAGTTGACCTATTGGGTCAATGGGTTGGTCTTTGGGTTAAGGATTGACCATTTTGACCAAAGTTGACTTTTTGGTCAAAGATTGGCTTATTAGGTCAATAATTGGTCATTAGGTCAAAAATTGATTATTTTGACCAAAATTGCCTTTTTGGTCAAAAGTTAACCTATTAGGTCAATGAGTTAGTCATTGGGTCAAGGATTGACCATTTTGACAAGACTTGACTTTTGGTTAAAAGTTGACCTATTGGGTCAGTGAGTTGGTTATTGGGTAAAGGATTGACCATTTTGACTAAAGTTGACTTTTTTGTCATTGGGTCAGAAATTAACCATTTTGACCAAAGTTGACTTTTTTGTTAGAGATTAACTTATTTGGTCAATAATCTGTCATTAATTCAAAAATTGACAATTTTGTTAGAGATTAACTTATTTGGCCAATGGGTTGGTCATTGGGTCAAGGATTGATCATTTTGACCCAAGTTGACTTTTTGGTCAAAAGTTGACCTATTGGGACAATTGGTTGGTCATTGGGTCAAGGATTGTCAATTTTGACCAAAGTTGACTTTTTGTCGCAGATTGGCTTGATGGATCAATAATTGGTCAATAGGCCAAAATTGACTACTTTGACTAAAATTGACTTTTTGGTCAAAAGTTGACCTATTGGGTCAATGGGTTGGTCATTGGGCCAAGGATTGAACATTTTGACCAAAATTGTGTTTTTGGTCAAAAGTTGTCTTATTGGGTCAATGGGTTTGTCATTGGGTCAAAGATTGACCTTTTTGACCAAAGTTAATTTTTTTATCAGAGATTGACTTATTGGGTCAATAATTGGCCATTAGGACAAAAATTGATTATTTTGACAAAAATTAAATTTTTGTTCAGAAGTTGTCAATAGGGTGTTCATTAGGTCAGAAATTGACCATTTTTACCAAAGTTGACTTTTTGGTCTAAAGTTGACATATTTTGTCAATGAGATGGTAATTGGGTCAAGAATTGACCATTTTGACCGAAGATGACATTTTGGTCAAAATTTGATCTATTGGGTCAATGGCTTAGTAATTGGGTCAAAAATTGACCATTTTGACCAAAGTTGACTTTTTGGGCAAAAGTTGACTTATTGGGTTAATGGGTGGTCATTAGGTCAAAAGTTGAGTATTTTGACCAAAATTGACTTTTTGGTCAAAAGTTGACCAATTAGGCCAATGTGTTGGTTATTGGGTCAAGATTGTTCATTTTGACTAAGGTTGACTTTTTGTTCAAAAGTTGATATATTGGGAAAATTGGTTGGTCATTGTCTCAAGGATTGACCATTTTGACCAAAGTTAACTTTTTGGCCAGAGATTGCCTTACTGGTTCAATAATTGGTCATTAGGCCAAAATTGACTATTTTGACTAAAATTGACTTTTGGTCAAAAGTTGACTTATTGGGTCAATGGGTATGTCATTAAGTCAAGGATTGACCATTTTGACCAAAGTTAAGTTTTTAGTCAAAAGTTCTCTTATTGGTTGGTCATTGAGGTCAAGGATTGACTATTTTGACCAAAGTTAAATTTTTTATCAGAGATTGACTTATTGGGTTAATAATTGGTCATTATGTAAAAAATTGATTATTTTGACAAAAATTAAATTTTTTGACCAAAGTTAAATTTTTTATCGGAGATTGACTTATTGGGTTAATAATTGGTCATTATGTAAAAAATTGATTATTTTGACAAAAATTAAATTTTTTGTCAAAATTTCACCCATTGGGTCAACGGGGAAGTCATTCGGTCAGAAATTGACCATTTTGACCAAAGTTCACTTTTTGGTCAAAGGTTGACATATTTGGTAAATAAGTTGGTAATTGGGTCAATAATTGACCACTTTGATCGAAGATGACTTTTTGGTCAAAAGTTGATCTATTGGGTTAATGGGTTGGTCATTGGGTCAAAAATTGACCATTTTGACCAAAGTTGACTTTTTGGTCAAAAGTTAACCTATTGGGTTAATGGGTGGTCATTAGGTCAAAAATTGACTATTTTGACCAAAATTGACTCTTTGATCAAAAGTTTTCCTATTAGACCAACGGGTTGGTCATTATGTCAAAGATTGATCATTTCGATAAAAATTGACTTTTTGGTCTAAAGTTAACTAGTTGGGTCAATCGGTTGGTCATTGGGTTAAGGATTGACCATTTTGACCAAAGTTGACTTTTTGGTCAGAGATTGGCTTATTAGGTCAGTAATTTGTCATTAAGTAAAAAATTGACTATTTTGACTAAAATTGACTTTTTGGTCAAAAGTTGACCTATTGGGAAAATGGGTTGGTCATTGGGTCAAAGATTGACCATTTTGACCTGAATTGACTTTCGGTCAAAAGTTAACCTATTGGGTCAATGATTTGGTTATTTGGTCAAGGATTGACCATTTTGACCAAAGTTGACTTTTTCGTCATTTAGTCAGAAATTAATCATTTTGGCCAAAGTTGACATTTTGGTCAGAGATTAACTTATTGGGTCAAAAATTGGTCATTAGTTCAAAAATTGATTATTTAGACCAAAATAAACTTTTTATCAAAAGTTGACCTATTAGGCCAATGTGTTGTTGGTCATTGGGTCAGGGACTGATCATTTTGACCAAAGTGGACTTTTTGGTCAAAAGTTGACCTATTGGGACAATGGGTTGGTCATTGGGTCAAGGGTTGACCATTTTGACCAAAGTTAATTTTTTGGCCAGAGATTGGCTTACTGGGTTAATAATTGGTCATTAGGTCAAAATTAACTATTTTGACTATAATTGACTTTTTGGTCAAAAGTTAACCTATTGGGTCAATGGGTTGGTCATTGGGTCAAGGTTTGAACATTTTGACCAAAGTTGAGTTTTTGGTCAAAAATTGTCTTATTGGGTCAATGGGTTTGTCATTGAGTTAAGGATTGACCATTTTGACCAAAGTTTAATTTTTTATTCGAGATTGACTTATTAGGTCAATAATGGGTCATTTTTGTCAAGAATTGATTATTTTGACGAAAAATAAATTTTTGGTCAAAAGTTGTCAACGGGGTGGTCACTGGGTCAGAAATTGACCATTTTTTACCAAAGTTGACTTTTTGGTCTAAAGTTGACTTATTTTTTCAATGGATTGGTAATTGGGTCAAGAATTGACCATTTTGACCGAAGATGACTTTTTTTATCAATAGTTGATCTATTGGGTCAACGGGTTGGTCATAGGATAAAAAATTAACCATTTTGAACAAAATTGACTTTTTGGTCAAAAGTTGACCTATTGGGTCAATGAGTGGTCATTAGGTAAAAATTGACTATTTTGACCAAAATTCATTTTTTGTTCAAAAGTTGTCCTATTGGGTCAATGGGTTTGTCTTTGGGTCAAGGATTGACCATTTTGACCAAAGTTGACTTTTTGGTCAGAGATTGATTTATTGGGTCAATAATTGGTCATTAATTCAAAAATTAACTATTTTTGGTGAAAAGTTAACCTAACAGGACAATGGGTTGGTCATTGGGTCAAGGATTGAACATTTTGACCAAAAATTGACTTTTTGGTCAAAACTTGACATATTTGGTCAAAGGGTTGGTCATTGGGTTAAGGACTGACCATTTTAACCAAAGTTGAATTTTCGGTCACAGATTGGCTTACTAGGTCAATAATTGGTCAATATGTCAAAAATTGACTATTTTGTCAAAAATTGACTTTTTGGTCAAAAGTTGACCTATTGGGTCAATGGTTGGTCATTGGGCCAAGGATTGACCATTTTGACCAAAGTAGACTTTTTGTTCAAAAGTTGACCTATTAGTTCAACAGGTTTATCATTGGGTCAAGGATTTACCATTTTGACCAAAGTTGAATTTTTTATCAGAAATTTACTTTTAGATCAATAATTGGTCATTAAATCAAAAACTAACTATTTTTTTACCACAACTTAATTTTTGGTCAAAAGTTAACCCATTGGGTCAATTTGGTGGCTATTGGATCAGAAATTGACCATTTAGACCAAAGTTTACTTTTTGGTCAAAAGTTGACATATTTGGTCAATGAGTTGGAATTTGGGTCAAGAATAGAAAATTTTGACCAAGAAGAATTTTTGGTCATAAATTGACCTATTGGGTCAATGGGTTGGTCATTGGGTAAAAAATTGACCATTTTGACCAAAGTTGACTTTTTAGTCAAAAGTTGACCTATTGGGTCAATGGATGGTCATTAGGTGAAAAATTGACAAATTTGACCAAAATTGATTTTCTGGTCAAAATTTAACCTATTGGGTCAACGAGTTTGTCATTGGGTCAAGGATTGACCATTTTGGCCAAAGTTGACTTTTTGGTCAGAGATTAACTTATTGGGTTAATAATTGGTCATTAATTCAAAAATTGACTTTTTTTTACCAAAATTGACTTTTTGGTCAAAAGTTAACATATTAGACCAATGGGTTGGTCATTCGGTCAAGGACTGATCATTTTGACCAAAGTTGTCTTTTTGGTCAAAAGTTGACCTACTGGGTCAATGGGTTGGACATTGGGTCAAGGATAACCAGTTTAATCAAAGTTGACTTTTTGGTCAGAGATTGGCTTACTGGGTCAATAGTTGGTCGCTAGGTCAAAAATTGACTATTTTGAGCAAATTTGACTTTTTAGTCAAAAGTTGACATATTAGATTAGTTGGGTGGTCATTAGGTCAAAAATTTACTATTTGGTCAAAAGTTGGTCCATTGGGCCATGAGTTGGTCATTATGTCAAAAATTGACTATTTTGACCAAAATTGACATTTTGGTCAAAAGTTGACCTATTAGGTCATTAGGTCAAAGATTGATCATTTTGACTATAGTTGACCTTTTGGTCAAAAGTTGGCCTTTTGCGTCAATGGGTTTGTCATTGGGTCAAGGATTGACCAATTTGATCGAAGTTGAGTTTTCGGTCAAAGATTGACTTATTGAGTCATTAATTGGTCATTAGGCAAAAAATTGACTATTTGACCAAAATTGATTTTTTGGTCAAAAGTTGAATTTTTTATCAGAAATTGACTTTTGTTTCAAAAATTGGTTATTAGATCAAAAATTTATTATTTTTTACCACAATTGAATTTTTGCTCAAAAGTTAACCCATTCGGTCAACGTGGTGGTCATTGGGTCAGAAATTGATCATTTTCACCAAAGTTGACTTTTTAGTCAAAAGTTGATATATTTGGTCAATGAGTTGGTATTTGGGTCAAGAATTGAAAATTTTGACCAAAGAAGACTTTTTGGTCAAAAGTTGACTTATTGGGTCAATGGGTTGGTCATAGGGTCAAAAATTGACAATTTTGGCCAAAGTTAACTTTTTGGTCAAAAGTTGACCTATTGGGTCAGTGGATGGTCATTAGGTCAAAAATTGATAATTTTGAGCAAAATTGACTTTTTGGTCAAAATTTGACCTATTGATTCAATGGGTTTATCATTGGGTCAAGGATTGACATTTTTGACCAAAGTTGACTTTTTGGTCAGAGATTGACTTATTGGGTTAATAATTGGTCATTAATTCAAAAATTAACTTTTTTGATCAAAATTAACTTTTTGGTCAAAAGTTGACCTAATAGACTAATGTGTTGGTCATTAGGTCAAGGATTGATCATTTTGACCAAAAGTCATCTTTTTGGTCAACAAATGACCTATTGGGTCAATGGGTTGGACATTGGGTTAAGGAATAACCATTTTGACCAAAGTTCACTTTTTGGTCAGAGATTGGCTTACTGGGTCAAGGGCCGGTCTTTAGGTCAAGGATTGACCATTTTAACCAAAGTTGACTTTTTAGTCAAAAGTTGACATGTTGGGTCAATTGGGTGGTCATTAGGTCAAAAATTGACTATTTTAACTAAAATTGACTATTTGGTCAAAAGTTGGCCCATTGGGCCAATGAGTTGGTCATTATGTCAAAAATTGACTATTTTGACCAAAATTGACTTTTTGGTCAAAAGTTAACCAATTGGGTTATTGGGTCAAAGATTGACCATTTTGACTATAGTTGACTTTTTGGTCAAAAGTTGACCGTTTGGGTCAATGGGTTTGTCATTATTTCAAGGATTGACCAATTTGACCAAAGTTGACGTTTTGGTCAGAGATTGACTTATTGGGTCATTAATTGGTCATTAAGCAATAAATTGACTATTTGACCAAAATTAACTTTTTAGTCAAAAGTTGACCTATTGGGTTAATGGGTTTGTCATTAGGTCAAGGATTGACCAAAGTTAAATTTTTTATCAAAGATTGACTTATTGGGTCATTAATTGGTCATTAGGTCCAAAATTGATTATTTTGACAAAAAAATAAATTTTGGTCAAAAGTTGTCAACGGGGTGGTCACTGGATCAAAAATTGATCATTTTTTACCAAAGTTGACCTTTTTTTCAATGGGTTGGATCAAGGATTGACTATTTTGACCAAAATTCATTTTTTAGTCCAAAGTTATCCTATTGGGTCAATGGGTTTGTCAGTGGGTCAAGCATTGACCATTTTGACCAAAGTTTACTTTTTGGTCAGAGATTGATTTAATTGGTCAATAATTGATCATTAATTCAAAAATTAACTATAATGACCAAAAATAACTTTTTAGTGAAAGTTCACCTATTAGGTTAATGGGTTAGTCATTGGGTCAAGGATTGATTATTTTGACCGAAGGTGACTTTTTGGTCAAAAGTTGACCTTTTGGGTTAATGGGTTGGTCATTGGGTTAAAGACTGACCATTTTGACCAAAGTTGACTTTTTGGTCAGAGATGGGCTTACTAGGTCAATAATTAGTCATTAGGTCAAAAATTGACTATTTTGTCAAAAATTGACTTTTTGGTCAAAAGTTAACCTATTGGGTCAATGTTTGGTCATTGGGTCAAGGATTGATCATTTTGAACAAAGTAGACTTTTTGATCAAATGTTGACCAGTGGGTCAACAGGTTTATCATTGGGTCAAGCATTGACCATTTTGACCAAAGTTGAATTTTTGATCAGAAATTAACTTTTAGTTCAATAATTGGTCATTAGATCAAAAATTTACTATTTTTTACCACAATTCAATTTTTGGTCAAAAGTTAACCCATTGGGTCAACGTGGTGGTCATTGGGTCAGAAATTGACCATTTTGACCAAAGTTGACTTTTTGGTCAAAAGTTGACCTATTAGGTCAATGGATGGTCATTATGTCAAAAATTGACAAATTTGACCAAAATTGACTTTTGATCAAAATTTGACCTATTGGGTCAACGGTTTGTCATTGGGTCAAGGATTGACCATTTTGACCAAAGTTGACTTTTTGGTCAGTGATTGACTTATTGGGTCAATAATTGGTCATTAATTCAAAAATTAAATTTTTTGACAAAAATTGACTTTTTGGTCAAAGGTTGAACTATTAGACCAATGAGTTGGTCATTGGGTCAAGGATTGATCATTTTGACCATAGTTGTCTTTTTGGTCAAAAGTTGACCTATTAGGTCAATGGGTTGGACATTAGGTTAAGGATAAACCATTTTGATTAAAGTTGACTTTTTGGGTAGAGATTGGCTTATTGGGACAATAATTGGTCATTAGGTCAAAAATTGACTATTTTGAACAAAATTGACTTTTTAGTCAAAAGTTAACATATTGGGTCAATTCGGTGGTCATTAGGTCAAAATTGACTATTTTGACTAATATAAACTATTTGGTCAAAAGTTTGTCCATTGGGCCAATGAGTTGCTCATTATGTTAAAAATTGACTATTTTGACCCAAATTGACTTTATGGTCAAAAGTTGTCATTTTGGGTCAAAGATTGACCATTTTGACTATAGTTGACTTTTTGGTGAAAAGTTGACCGTTTGGGTCAATGCGTTTGTTATTGGGTCAAGGATTGACCAATTTGACCAAAGTTCACTTTTTCGTCAGAGACTGACTTATATGGTCATTAATTGGTCATTAGGCAAAAAATTGACTATTTGACCAAAGTTGACTTTTTGGTCAAAAGTTGAATTTTTTTATCCGAAATTGACTTTTCGTTCAATAATTAGTCGTTGGATAAAAAAATTGCTATTTTTTACCACAATTGAATTTTTGGTCAAAAGTTAACGCATTGGGTCAACGTGGTGGTCAATGGGTTAGAAATTGACCATTTTGACCAAAGTTGACTTTTTGGTCAAAAGTTGACATATTTGTTCAATGAGTTGGTATTTGGGTCAAGAATTGAAAGTTTTGACCAAAGAAGACTTTTTGGTCAAAAGTTGACCTATTGTGTCAATGGGTTGGTTACTGGGTCAAAAATTGACCATTTTGACAAAAGTTGACTTTTTGGTCAAAAGTTGACCTATTGGGTCAATGGATGGTCATTAGGTTAAAAATGAACAATTTTAAGCAAATTGACTTTTTGGTCAAAATTTAACCTATTGGGTCAATAGGTTTGTCATTGGGTCAAGGATTGACTATTTTGACCAAAGTTGACTTTTTGCTCAAAGATTGACTTATTGGGTCAATAATTGGTCATTAATTCAAAAATTGACTTTTTTGACCAAAATTGACTTTTTTTGACCAAAATTGACATTTTGGTCAAAAGTTAACCTATTAGACTAATTGGTTGGTCATTGGGTCAAGGATTGGTCATTTTGACCATAGTTGTCTTTTTGGTCAAAAGTTAACCTATTAGGTCAATGGGTTGCACATTGGGTCAAGGATAAACCATTTTGATCAAAGTTGACTTTTTGGGCAGAGATTGGCTTACTGGGTCAATAATTGATCATTAGGTCAAAAATTGACTATTTTGACCAAAATTGACTTTTTAGTCAAAAGTCGACATATTGGGTCAATTGGGTGGTCATTAGGTCAAAAATTGACTATTTTGACTAAATTGACTATTTGGTCAAAAGTTGGTCCATTGGGCCAATGAGTTGGTCATTATGTCAAAAATTGACTATTTTGACCAAAATTAACTTTTTGGTCAAAAGTTGACCTATTAGGTCATTGGGTCAAAGATTGACCATTTTGACTATAGTTGACTTTTGAGTCAAAAGTTGACCGTTTGGGTCAATAGGTTTGTTATTGGGTCATGGATTGACCAATTTGATCAAAGTTGACTTTTTGGTCATAAATTGACATATTGGGCCATTAATTGGTCATTAGGCAAAAAATTAACTATTTGTCCAAAATTGACTTTTTGGTAAAAAATTGAATTTTTTATCAGAAATTGACTTTTGGTTCAATAATTGGTCATTAGATAAAAAATTTACTTTTTTTACCACAATTGAATTTTTGGTCAAAAGTGAACCCATTGGGTCAACATGGTGTTCTTTGGGTGAGAAATTGACCATTTTGACTAAAGTTGGCTTTTTGGTCAAAAGTTTACATATTTGGTCAATGACTTGGTAATTAGGTCAAGAATTGAAAATTTGACCAAAGAAGACTTTTTGGTCAAAAGTTGACCTATTGGGTCAATGGGTTGGTTATTGGGTCAAAAATTGACCATTTTGACCAAAGTTGACTTTTTGGTCAAAAGTTGAGATATTGGGTCAATGGATGGTCATTAAGTCAAAAATGGACAGTTTTGAGTAAAATTGACTTCTTGGTTAAAATTTGACCTATTGGATCAACGGGTTCGTCATTGGATCAAGGATTAACCATATTGACCAAAGTTGACTTTTTGATCAGAGATTAACTTATTGGGTCAATAATTGGTTATTAATTCAAAAATTGAATTTTTTGACCAAAATTGACTTTTTGGTCAAAAGTTGACCTATTAGAGCAAATTGACAATTTCAACCCATTGACAATTTTGACCAAAGTAGACTTTTTGGTCAAATGTTGACCAATTATCTTAATGGGTGGTCATTTGGTCAAAAATTGACTATTTTGACCAAAATTGACTTTTTGGTCAAAAGTTGACCTATTACGCCAATCGGTTGGTCATTGGGTCAAAGTTGATCATTTTGACAAAAAATAATTTTTTTGGTCTAAAGTTGACCTATTGGGTCAATGGGTTTGTCATTGGGTCAAGGATTGACCTTTTTGACTAAAGTTGACTTTTGGTCAGAGATTGGCTTACTAGGTCAATAATTGGTCATTGGGTCAAGGATTGACCAATTTAACCAGAGTTGACTTTTGGTCAAAAGTTGACCTATTGGGTCAATGAGTTGGTTATTTTGTCTAAGATTTACCATTTTGACCAAAGTTGACTTTTTCATCATTGGGTCAGAAATTATCCATTATGAACAAAGTTGATTTTTTGGTCAGAGATTAACTTATTGGGTCAATACTTGGTCATTAATTCAAAAATTGACTATTTTGACCAAAATTAACTTTTTGATCAAAAGTTGACCTATTAGGCCAATAGGTTGGTCATAGGGTCAAGATTGATCATTTTGACCAAAGTTGACTTTGTGGTGAAAAGTTGACCTTTTGGGACAGTTCTTTGGTCTTTGGGTCAAGGATTAACCATTTTGACCAAAGTTGAGTTTTTGGCCAGGGATTGGCTTCTGAGTCAATAATTGGTCATTAGGCCAAAATTAACTATTTTGACTAAAATTGACTTTTTGGTCAAAAGTTGACCTATCTGGTCATTGGGTCAAGGATAGAACATTTTGACCAAAGTTGAGTTTTTGGCCAAAAGTTGTCTTATTGGGTAATGGGTTTGTCATTAGGTCAAGGATTGACCATTTTGACCAAAGTTAAATTTTTTATCAGAGATTGATGTATGGGGTTAATAATTGGTCATTAGGTTCAAAATTGATTATTTTGACAAAAAGTAAATTTTTGGTCAAAAGTTGTCAACGGGGTGGTCACTGGATCAGAAGTTGATCATTTTTTTTACCAAAGTTCACTTTTTGGTCTAAAGTTGACCTATTTTTTCAATGAGTTGGAAATTGGGTCAAAAATTGACCATTTTGACCGAAGATGACTTTTTGGTCAATAGTTGATTTGTTGGGTCAATGGGTTGGTCATTGGGTAAAAAATTAATCATTTTGGCCAAAGTTGACTTTTTGGTCAAAAGTTGATCTATTGGGTCAATGAGAGGTCAAAAATTGACTATTTTGACCACAATTCATTTTTTGGTCAAAAGTTGTCCTATTGGATCAATGTGTTTGTCATTGGGTCAAGGATTGACCATTTTGACCAAAGTTGACTTTCTAGTCCGAGATTGATTTATTGGGTCAATAATTGGTCATTAAATCAAAAATTAACTATTTTGACAAAAATTTACTTTTTGGTCGAAAGTTGACCTATTTGGCCAATGGGTTGGTCATTGTGTCAAGAATTGATCATTTTGATCAAAGTTGACTTTTTGGTCAAAAGTTGACCTAATGGGTCAATGGGTTGATCACTAGGTTAAGGACTGACCATTTTGACCAAAGTTATCTTTTTGGTGAGAGATGGGTTTTCTAGGTCAATAATTAGTCATTAGGTCAAAAATTGACTATTTTGTCAAAAATTGACTTTTTGGTCAAAAGTTAACCTGTTAGATCGATTGTTGGCCATTGGAGTCGAAGATTGATCATTTTGACCAAAGTAGACTTTTTGTTCAAAAGTTGACCATTGGGTCAACAGGTTTGTCATTGGGTCAAGCATTGATCATTTTGACCAAAATTGAATTTTTTATCAAAATTTGACTTTTGCTACAATAACTGGTCATTAGATCAAAAATTTACTATATTTTTTCCACAATTGAATTTTTGGTCAAAAGTTAACGCATTGGGTCAACGTGGTTGTCATTGGGTTAGAAATTGACCATTTTGATCAAAGTTGACTTTTCAGTCAAAAGTTGACCTATTTGGTCAATGAGTTAGTAATTGGGTCAAGAATTATAAATTTTGACCAAAGAAGACTATTTGGTCAAAAGTTGACTCGTTGGGTGAATGGGTTGGTCATTGGGTAAAAAATTGACCATTTTGACCAAAGTTGACTTTTTAGTCAAAAGTTGACCTATTAGACCAATGGGTTGGTCATTGGGTCAAGGATTTATCATTTCGACCAAAGTTGACTTTTGGTCGAAAGTTGACTGTCGGGTCATTGGGTTGGTCATTGGGTCAAGGATTAACCATTTTGACCAAAGTTGACTTTTTGGTCAAAGATTGGCTTTCTGGGTCAATAATTGGTGATTAGGTCAAAAATTGACTATTTTAACCAAAATTGACTTTTTGGTCTAAAGTTGATTTATTGGGTTAATAGATTCGTCTTTAGGTCAAGGATTGACCATTTTAACCAAAGTTGACTTTTTGGTCAAAAGTTTACATATTGGGTCAATTGGGTGGTCATTAGGTCAAAAATTTGACTATTTTGACTAAAATTGACTATTTGGTCAAAAGTTAGCTCATTGGGCCAATGAGTTGCTCATTATGTCAAAAATTGACTATTTTGACCAAAATTAATTTTTTGGTCAAAAGTTGACCTATTGGGTCATTGGGTCAAAGATTGACTTTTTTTACTATAGTCGACTTTTTAGTCAAAAGTTGACCGTTTGGGTCAATGGGTTTGTCATTGGGTCAAGAATTGACCAATTTGACCAAAGTTGACTTTTTGGTCAGAGATTGACTTTTTGGGTCATTAATTGGTCATCAGACAAAAAATTTACTATTTGACCAAAATTGACTTTTTGGTCAAAAGTTGACCTATTGGGTCAATGAGTTGGTCATTGGGTCAAGGATTGGCCATTTTGACCAGATTTAACTTTTGGTCAAAAGCTGACCTATTGAGTCAATGAGTTGGTTAAAGGTCAAGGATTGGCCATTTTGACCAAAGTTAACTTTTTCGTCATTGGGTCAGAAATTAACTATTTTGATCAAAGTTGACTTTTTGGTCATTGATTAACTTATTGGGTCAATAATTGGTCATTAATTCAAAAATTGACTATTTTGACCAAAATTAACTTTTTGATCAAAAGTTGACCTATTAGGCCAATGGGTTGGTCATTGGGTTAAGGATTGATCATTTTGACCAAAGTTGACATTTTGGTCAAAAGTTGACCTATTAAGTCAATTGGTTGGTCATTGGGGCAAGGATTAACCATTTTGACCAAAGTTGGCTTTTTGGCCAGAGTTTGAATTACTGGGTCAATAGTTGGTCATTATGCCAAAATTGACTTTTTGGTCAAAAGTTGACTTATTGGCTCAATGGGTATGTCATTGGGTCAAGGATTGACCATTTTGACCAAAGTTGAGTTTTTAGTCAAAAGTTGTCTTATTGGGTCAATGAGTTGGTCAGTGGGTCAATGATTGACCATTTTGACCAAAGTTGAATTTTTAAACAGGATTGACTTATTGGGTCAATGAATTGTCATTAGGTCAAAAATTGATTATTTTGATAAAAATTAATTTTTTTGTCAAAAGTTCACCCATTGGGGGGTCAACGGGGACGTCATTTAGTCAGAAATTGACCATTTTGACTAAAGTTGTTTTTTTGGTCAAAAGTTAACATATTTGGTCAATGAGTTGGTAATTGCGTCAAGAATTAACCATTTTAACTGAAGATGACTTTTTGGCCAAAAGTTGATCTATTGGGTCGATGGGTTGGTCATTCGGTCAAAAATTGACCATTTTGACTAAAGTTGACCTTTTGGTCAAAAGTCGACCTATTGGGTTAATGGGTGGTCATTAGGTCAAAAATTGACTATTTTGACCAAAATTGACTATTTTGACCAAAATTGACTCTTTGGTCCAAAGTTGACCTATTCGGCCTAATGGGTTGGTCATTGGGTGAAAGATTGATCATTTTGACAAAAATTAACTTTTTGGTCTAAAGTTGACCTATTGGGTCAATGGGTTGGTCATTGGGTCAAGGATTGACCATTTTGACCAAAGTTGACTTTTTGGTCAGAGGTTGGCTTACTAGATCAATGTTTGCTCATTAGGTCAAAAAGTGACTATTTGACCAAAATTGACTTTTTGGTCAAGAGTTGACCTATTGGGTCAATTAGTTGGTCATTGGATCAAGGATTGACCATTTTGACCAAAGTTGACTTTTGGTCAAAAGTTGACCTATTGGGTAAATGAGTTAGTTAATTGGGTCAAGGATTGACCATTTTGACCAAAGTTGTCTTTTTCTTCATTGGGTCAGAAAATTAATCATTTTGACCAAAGTTGACTTTTGGTCAGAGATTAAATTATTCGTTCAATAATTGGTCATTAATTCAAAAATTGACTTCTTTGACCAAAATTTAGTTTTTGATCAAAAGTTGACCTATTAGGCCAATGGGTTGGTCATTGGTTCAAGGATTGATCATTTTGACCAAAGTTGACTTTTTGGTTAAAAGTTAACCTATTGGGATAATTGGTCGGTCATTAGGTCAAGGATTAACCATTTTGACCAAAGTTGACTTTTTGGCCAGAGAATGGCTTACTAGGCCAATAATTGGTCATTAGGCCAAAATTGACAATTTTGACTAAAATTGACTTTTTCGTCAAAAGTTGACCTATTGGGTCAATGGGTTGTCATTGGGTCAAGGATAAAACATTTTGACCAAAGTTGAGTTTTTGGTCAAAAGTTGTCTTATTGGGTCAATGGTTTGGTCATTTGTCAAGGATTAATCATTTTGACCAAAGTTGAATTTTTTATCAGAGATTGACTTATTGGGTCAATAATTGGTCATTAGGTCCAAAATTGATTATTTTGACAAAAAATAAATTTTTGGTTAAAAGTTGTCAACGGGGTGGTCATTTGATCAGAAATTGATCATTTTTTACCAAAGTTGACTTTTTGGTCTAAAGTTGACCTATTTTTCAATGAGTTGGACATTGGGTCAAGAATTGACCATTTTGACTGAAGATGACTTTTTGGTCAATAGTTGATTTATTGGGTCAATGGGTTGGTCATTGGGTAAAAAATTAACCATTTTGACCAAAGTTGACTTTTTGGTCAAAAGTTGACCTATTTGGTGAGTGAGAGGTCAAAAATTGACTATTTTGACCAAAATTCATTTTTTGGTCAAAATTTGTCTTATTGGGTCAATGGGTTTGTCATTAGGTCAAGGATTGACCATTTTGACCAAATTTGACTTTCTAGTCAGAGATTGATTTATTGGGTCAATAATTGGTCATTATTTAAAAAATTAACTATTTCGAGAAAAATTTACATTTTGGACAAAAGTTGACCTATTAGGCCAATGGGTTGGTCATGGCGTCAATGGTTGATCATTTTGATCAAAGTTAATCTTTTGGTCAAAAGTTGACCTATTGGGTCAATGGGTTGGTCATTGGGTTAAATACTGACCATTTTGACCAAAGTTGACTTTTTAGTCAGAGATGAGCTTACTAGGTCAATAATTAGTCTTTAGGTCAAAAATTGACTATTTTGTCAAAAATTGACTTTTTGGTCAAAAGTTAACCTTTTGGGTCAAAGGTTAGTCATTGGGTCAAGGATTGATCATTTTGACCAAAGTAGACTTTTTGGTCAAAAGCTGACCATTGGGTCAACGGGTTTGTCATTGGGTCAATCATTGATCCTTTTGACCAAAGTTGAATTTTTTATCAGAAATTGACTTTTGGTACAATAATTGGTCATTAGATCAAAAATTTTCTATATTTTTACCACACTTGAATTTTTGGTCAAAAGTTAACTCATTGGGACAACGTGGTGGTCATTGTGTCAGAAATTGACCATTTTGACCTAAGTTGATATTTTGGTCAAAAATTCACCTATTTGGTCAATGAGTAAGTAATTGGGTCAACAATTGAAAATTTTGAACAAAGAAAACTTTTTGGTCAAAGGTTGACCTATTCGGTCACTGGGTTGGTCATTGGGTTTTTTAATTCAAAAATTAACTACTGAGACCAATATTAACTTTTCGGTGAAAAGTTGACCTATTAGGCTAATAGGTTGGTTACTGGGTCAAGGATTGATCATTTTGACCAAAGTTGACTTTTTGGTCAAAAAGTTGACATATTAGGTCAATGGGTTGGTCATTGGGTTAAGGACTGACCACTTTGACCAAAGTTGACTTTTTAGTCAGAGATTGGTCAATAGGTCAAAAATTGACTATTTTGTCAAAAATTGACTTTTTGGTCAAAAGTTGACCTATTGGGTCAAGGGTTGGTCATTGGGTCAAGGATTGACCATTTTGACCAAAGTAAACTTTTTGTTCAAAAGTTGACCTGATCGGTCAACAGGTTTGTTTATCATTGGGTCAAGGATTGACTGTTTTGACCAAAGTTGAATTTTTGATCAAAAATTGACTTTTGGTTCAATAATTGGTCATTTGATCAAAAATTCACTATTTTTTTACCACAATTGAATTTTTGGTCAAAAGTTATCCCATTCGGTTAACGTGGTGGTGATTCGGTCAGAAATTGACCATTTTGACCAAATTTAACTTTTTGGTCAAAAGTTGATATATTTGGTCAATGAGTTGGTATTTGGGTCAAGAATTGAAAATTTTGACCAAGGAAAACTTTTTGGTCAAAAGATGACATAATGGGTCAATGGTTGGTCATTGGGTCAAAAATTCACCAATTTGACCAAAGTTGACTTTTTCGTCAAAAGTTGACCTATTGGGTAAATGGATGGTCATTAGGTCAAAAGTTGACAAATTTGACCAAAATTATCTTTTTGGTCAAAATTTAACCTATTTGGTCAATGGGTTTGTCATTGGGTCAAGGATTGACCTTTTTGACTAAAGTTGACTTTTGGTCAGAGATTGGCTTACTAGGTCAATAATTGGTCATTGGGTCAAGGATTGACCAATTTAACCAGAGTTGACTTTTGGTCAAAAGTTGACCTATTGGGTCAATGAGTTGGTTATTTTGTCTAAGATTTACCATTTTGACGAAGTTGACTTTTTCATCATTGGGTCGAAATTATCCATTATGAGCAGAAGTTGATTTTTTGGTCGAGAGATTAACTTATTAGATCGATACTTGGTCATTAATTCAAAAATTAACTATTTTGACCAAAATTAACTTTTTGATCAAAAGTTGACTTTATTATGCCAATGGGTTGGTCATAGAGGTCAAGATTGATCATTTTGACCAAAGTTGACTTTGTGGTGAAAAGTTGACCTTTTGGGACAGTTCTTTGGTCTTTGGGTCAAGGATTAACCATTTTGACCAAAGTTGAGTTTTTGGCCAGGGATTGGCTTTTGAGTCAATAATTGGTCATTAGGCCAAAATTAACTATTTTGACTAAAATTGACTTTTTGGTCAAAAGTTGACCTATCTGGTCAATGGGTTGGTCATTGGGTCAAGGATTGAACATTTTGACCAAAGTTGAGTTTTTGGCCAAAAGTTGTCTTATTGGGTAATGGGTTTGTCATTAGGTCAAGGATTGACCATTTTGACCAAAGTTAAATTTTTTATCAGAGATTGACATATGGGGTTAATAATTGGTCATTAGGTTTAAAATTGATTATTTTGACAAAAAGTAAATTTTTGGTCAAAAGTTGTCAACGGAGTGGTCACTGGATCAGAAGTTGATCATTTTTTTTTACCAAAGTTCACTTTTTGGTCTAAAGTTGACCTATTTTTTCAATGAGTTGGAAATTGGGTTAAAAATTGACCATTTTGACCGAAGATGACTTTTTGGTCAATAGTTGATTTGTTGGAGTCGATGGGTTGGTCATTGGGTAAAAAATTAATCATTTTGGCCGAAGTTGACTTTTTGGTCGAAAGTTGATCTATTGGGTCGATGAGTAGGTCGAAAATTGATCTATTTTGACCACAATTCATTTTTGGTCAAAAGTTGTCCTATTGGATCAATGTGTTTGTCATTGGGTCAAGGATTGACCATTTTGACCAAAGTTGACTTTCTAGTCCGAGATTGATTTATTGGGTCAATAATTGGTCATTAAATCAAAAATTAACTATTTTGACAAAAAATTACTTTTTGGTCGAAAGTTGACCTATTCGGCCAATGGGTTGGTCATTGGGTCAAGAATTGATCATTTTGATCAAAGTTGACTTTTTGGTCAAAAGTTGACCTATTGGGTCAAAGGGTTGGTCACTAGGTTAAGGACTGACCATTTTGACCAAAGTTATCTTTTTGGTGAGAGATGGGTTTTCTAGGTCAATAATTAGTCATTAGGTCAAAAATTGACTATTTTATCAAAAATTGACTTTTTGGTCAAAAGTTAACCTATTGGGTCAATTGTTGGTCATTGGGTCAAGGATTGATCATTTTGACCAAAGTAGACTTTTTGTTCAAAAGTTGACCATTGGGTCAACAGGTTTGTCATTGGGTCAAGCATTGATCATTTTGACCAAAGTTGAATTTTTTATAAAAATTTGACTTTTCGTACAATAACTGGTCATTAGATCAAAAATTTACTATATTTTTTTCACAATTGAATTTTTGGTCAAAAGTTAACGCATTGGGTCAACGTGGTGGTCATTGGTTTAGAAATTGACCATTTTGATCAAAGTTGACTTTTAAGTCAAAAGTTGACCTATTTGGTTAATGAGTTAGTAATTGGGTCAAGAATTATAAATTTTGACCAAAGAAGACTATTTGATCAAAAGTTGACCTGTTGGGTCAATGGGTTGGTCATTGGGTAAAAAATTGACCATTTTGACCAAAGTTGACTTTTTAGTCAAAAGTTGACCTATTAGACCAATGGGTTGGTCATTGGGTCAAGGATTTATCATTTTGACCAAAGTTGACTTTTTGGTCAAAAGTTGACCTATTGGGTCATTGGGTTGGTCATTGGGTCAAGGATTAACCATTTTGACCAAAGTTGACTTTTTGGTCAAAGATTGGCTTTCTGGGTCAATAATTGGTGATTAGGTCAAAAATTGACTATTTTGACCAAAATTGACTTTTTAGTCAAAAGTTGACATATTGGGTCATTGGGTGCTCATTAGGTCAAAAATTGACTATTTTCACTAAAATTGACTATTTGGTCAAAAGTTGGTCCATTGGGCCAATGAATTGGTCATTTTGTCAAAAATTGACTATTTTGACCAAAATTGACTTTTTCGTCAAAAGTTGACCTATTAGAATAGTAGGTCAAAGATTGATCATTTTGATTATAGTTGACTTTTTGGTCAAAAGTTGATTGTTTGGTGAATTGATTTGTCATTTGGTTAAGGATTGACAAATTTGACCAAAGTTGACATTTTCGTCAGATATTGACTTATTGGGTCATTAGGCAAAAAATTGACTATGTGACCAAAATTGACTTTTTGGTTAAAAGTTGAATTTTTTATCAGAATTTGACTTTTGGTTCAATAATTGGTCATTAGATCAAAAATTTACTATTTTTTACCACAATTGAATTTTTTGTCAAAAGTTAACCCATTGGGTCAACGTGGTGGTCATTGGGTCAGAATTGACCATTTTGATCAAAGTTGACTTTTTGGTCAAAACATGACATATTTGGTCAATGAGTTGGTATTTGGGTCAAGAATTGAAAATTTTGACCCAAGAAGACTTTTTGGTCAAAAGTTGACCTATTGGGTCAATGGGTTGTTCATTGGGTCAAAGATTGACCATTTTGACCAAAGTTGACTTTTCGGTCAAAAGTTGACGTATTGGGTCAAAGAATGGTCATTAGGTCAAAAATTAACAATTTTGACAAAAATTGACTTTTTGGTCAAAATTTGTCCTATTGGGTCAATGGGTTTGTCATTGAGTCAAGGATTGACAATTTGACCAAAGTTGACTTTTTGGTCAGATATTGACTTATTGGGTCAGTAATTGGTCATTATTCAAAAATTAACTTTTTTGACCAAAATTGACTTTTTGGTCAAAAGTTGACCTATTAAAATAATGGGTTGGTCATTGGGTCAAGGATTGATCATTTTGACCAAAGTTGTCTTTTTGGTCAAAAGATGACCTATTGGGTCAATGGGTTGGACATTGGGTCAAGGATTAACCATTTGACCAAAATTGACTTTTTGGTCAGAGATTGGCTTATTGGGTCAAGGGATGGTCTTTAGGTCAAGTATTGACCATTTTAACCAAAGTTGACTTTTTAATCAAAAGTTGACATATTGGGTCAATTGGGTGGTCATTAGGTCAAAAATTGACCATTTTGACTAAAATTGACTATTTGATCAAAAGTTGGCTCATTAGGCCAATGAATTGGTCATTATGTAAAAAATTGAATATTTTGACCAAAAATGAATTTTTGGTCAAAAGTTGAGATATTGGGTCATTGGGTCAAAGATTGAGCATTTTGACTATAGTTGACTTTTTGGTCAAAAGTTGACTGTTTGGGTCAATGGATTTGTCATTGGGTCAATGATTGACCAATTTGAACAATGTTGACTTTTTGGTCAGAGATTGACTTATTTTGTCATTAATTGGTCATTAGGCAAAAAATTGATTATTTGACCAAAATTGACTTTTTGATCAAAAGTTAACTTATTTGGTCAATGGGTTGGTTATTGGGTCAAGGATTGACCTTTTTGACAATATTTGACTTTTGGTCAAAAGTTGACCTCTTGGGTCAATGAGTTGGTTATTGAGTCAAGGATTGACCATTTGGAGCAAAGTTGACTTTTTCGTTATTGGGTCAGAAAATAACCACATTGACCAAAGTTGACTTTTTGGTCTGTGATTAACTTAATGGGTCAATAATTGGACATTAATTCGAAAATTGACAATTTTAACCAAAATTAACTATTTGATCAAAAGTTGACCTATTAGGCCAATAGGTTGGTCATTGGGTCAAGGATTGATCATTTTGACCAGAGTTGACATTTTGGTCAAAAGTAGACCTATTGGGTCAATTGGTTGTTCATTGGGGCAAGGATCGACCATTTTGACCAAAGTGGACTTTTTTGGTTAGAGATTGACTTATTGGGTCAGTAATTGGTCATTAGGCCAAAATTGTCTATTTTGACTAAAATTGAATTTTTGGTCAAAAGTTGACTTATTGGGTCAATTGGTATGTCATTGGGTCAAGGATTGACCATTTTTTTACCAAAGTTGAGATTTTGGTCAAAAGTTCTCTTATTGGGTCAATGGGTTGGTCATTGGGTCAAGAATTTACCATTTTGACCAAAGTTAAATTTTTTTATCATATATTGACTTATTGGGTCATTAATTGGTCATTAGGTCAAAAATTGATTATTTTGCCAAAAATTAATTTTTTGTCAAAAGTTCACCTATTGGGTCAACGGGGAAGTTATTCGGTCAGAAATTGACCACTTTGACCAAGTTGTCTTTTGGTCAATAGTTGACATATTTAGTCAATGAGTTGGTAATTGGGTCAAGAATTGACCATTTTGACCGAAGATGACTTTTTGGTCAAAAGTTGATCTATTGGGTCAATGGGTTGGTCATTGGGTCAAAAATTGACCATTTTGACCAAATTTGACTTTTTGGTCAAAAGTTGACCTATTGGGTTAATGGGTGGTCATTATGTAAAAAATTGACTATTTTGACCAAAATTGACTTTTTGGTCAGAAGTTGGCCTATTAGGCTAATAGGTTGGTAATTGGGTCAGAGATTGATCATTTTGACAAAAATTGACTTTTTGGTCTAAAGTTGACCTATTGGGTCAGTGGGTTGGTCATTGGGTTAAGGATTGGCGATTTTGACGAAAGTTGACTTTTTGGTCAGAGATTGCACTAGGTCAATAATTGGTCATTAGGTCAATAATTAACTATTTTAACAAAAAATGACTTTTTGTTCAAAAGTTGACCTATTGGGTCAATGAGTTGGTCATTGGGTCAAGGATTGACCATCTTGACCAGAGTTGACTTTTGGTTAAAAGTTGACTTATTGGGTCAATGAGTTGGTTATTTGGTCAAGGATTGACCATTTTGACCAAAGTTAACTTTTTCGTCATTGGGTCAGAAATTATCCATTTTAACCATAGTTGACTTTTTGGTCAGAGATTAACTTATTGGGTCAATAATTGGTCATGAATTCAAAAATTGTCTATTTCGACCAAAATTAAATTTTTGATCAAAAGTTGACCTATTAGGCCAATGGGTTATTCATTGGGTCAAGGATTGATCATTTTGACCAAAGTTGACTTTTTGGTCAAAAGATGACCTTTTGGGACAATTGTTTGGTCATTGGGTCGAGGATTGACCATTTTGACCAAAGTTGAGTTTTTGGTCAAAAGTTGGCTTACTGAGTCAATAATTGGTCATTAGGCCAAAATTAATTATTTTGACTAAAAATTGACATTTTGGTCAAAAGTTGACCTATTTGGTCGATGGGTTGGTCATTGGGTCAAGGATTGAACATTTTGACCAAAGTTGAGTTTTTGGTCAAAAGTTGTCTTATTGGGTCAATGGGTTTGTCATTAGGTCAAGGATTGACCATTTTGACCAAAGTTAAATTTTTTATCATTGATTGACTTATTGGGTCAATAATTGGTCATTAGGTCCAAAATTGATTATTTTGACAAAAATTAAATATTTGGTCAAAAGTTGTCAACGCGGTGGTGACTGGGTCAGATATTGACCATTTTTTACCAAAGTTAAATTTTTAGTCTAAAGTTGATCTATTTTTTCAATGAGTGGGAAATTGGGTCAAGAATTGACCCTTTCGACCGAAGATGACTTTTTGGTCATTAGTTGATTTATTGGATCAATGGGTTGGTCATTGGGTAAAAAATTAACCATTTTGATCAAAGTTGACTTTTTGGTCAAAAGTTGACCTATTGGGCCAATGAGTGGTCATTAGGTCAAAAATTGATTATTTTGACAAAAATTCATTTTTTGGTCAAAAGTTGACCTATTGGGTCAAAGGGTTTGTCATTGGGTCAAGGATTGACCATTTTGACCAGAGTCGACTTTTTGGTCAGAGATTGATTTATTGGATCAATAATTGGTCATTAATTAAAAAATTAACTATTTTGACCAAAATTTACTTTTTGGTCAAAAGTTGACCTATTAGGCCAATGGGTTGGTCATTGGGTCAAAGATTGATCATTTTGATCAAAGTTGACTTTTTTGTCAAAAGTTGACCTATTGGATCAATGTGTTGGTCATTGAGTGAAGGACTGATCATTTTGACCAAAGTTAACTTTTTGGTCAGAGATGGTGGGCTTACTAGGTCAATAATTAGTCATTAGGTCAAAAATTGACTTTTTTGTCAAAATTTGACTTTTTGGTCAAAAGTTGATCTATTGAGTCAATGGTTAGTCATTGGGTCAAGGATTGATCATTTTGACCAAAGTAGACTTTTGTTTAAAAGTTGACCATTGGGTCAACGGGTCTGTCATTGGGTCAAGCATTGATCATTTTGACTAAAGTTGAATTTTTCATCAGAAATTGACTTTTGCTACAATAATTGGTCATTAGATCAAAAATTTAATATATTTTTTTATCAGAAATTGACTTTTGGTTCAATAATTGGTCATTAGATCAAAAATTTACTATTTTTTTACCATAGTTAAATTTTTGGTCAAAAGTTAACCGATTGGGTTAACGTGGAGGTCATTAGTTCAGAAATTGACCGTTTTGAACAAAATTGACTTTTTGGTCAAAAGTTAACATATTTGTTTAATGAGTTAGTAATTGGGTCAAGAATTGAAAATTTTGACCAAAGAAGTCTTTTTGGTCAAAAGTTGACCTATTGGGTCAATGGGTTGGTCATTGGGTCAAAAATTAACCATTTTGACCATAGTTAACTTTTAGGTCAAAGTTGACCTATTAGACCAATGGGTTGGTCATTGGGTCAAGGATTGATCATTTTGACCAAAGTTGACTTTTTGGTCAAAATTTGACTTATTGGCTCAATGGGTTGGTCATTGGGTCAACGATTAACAATTTTGACCAAAGTTGACTTTTTGGTCAAAGATTGCCTTCTTGAGTCAATAATTGGTGATTAAGATAAAAGCGACTATTTTGACCAAAGCTGATTTTCGGTCGAAAGTTTACCTATTGGGTCAATGGGTTGGTCTTTAGGTCAAGGATTAACCATTTTAACCAAAGTTGACTTTTTGGTCAAAAGTTGACATATTGGGTTAATTGGGTGGTCATTAGGTCAAAAATTGTCTATTTTGACTAAAATTGACTATTTGGTCAAACGTTGACCTATTGAGACGATGAGTTGGTCATTATGTCAAAAATTGACTATTTTGACAAAAATTGACTTTTTGGTCTAAAGTTGACATATTGGGTCATTGGGTCAAAGATTGACCATTTTGACTATAGTTGAAATTTTGAACAAAAGTTGACCGTTTGGGTCAATGGGTTTGTCATTGGGTCAAGGATTGACCAATTTGACCAAAGTTGACTTTTTGGTCAGAGATTGACTTATAGGGTCATTAATTGGTCATTAGGCAAAAAATAGACTATTTGTCCAAAATTCCCTTTTTGATCAAAAGTTAACCTATTGGGTTAATGGGTTGGTCATTGGGTCAAGGATTGACCATTTTGACCAGATTTGACTTTTGGTCAAAAGTTGACCTATTGGGTCAAGGATTAACCATTTTGACCAAAGTTGACTTTTTCTTCATTGGGTGAGAAATTAACTATTTTTTCCAAAGTTGACTTTTTTGTCAGTGATTAACATATTGGGTCAATAATTAGTCATTAATTCAAAAATTGACTATTTTTTCCAAAATTAACTTTTTGATCAAAAGTTGACCTATTAGGCCAATGGGTTGGTCATTGGGTCAAGGATTGATCATTTTGACCAAAGTTGACATTTTGGTCAAAAGTTGACCTATTGGGTCAATTGGTTGGCCATTGGGGCAAGGATTGACCATTTTGACCAAAGCTGGCTTTTTGGCCAGAGATTGACTTGCTGGGTCAATAATTGGTCATTATGCCAAAATTGACTATTTTGACTAAAATTGACTTGTTGGTCAAAAGAAGACTCATTGGGTCAATGGGTATGTCATTGAGTCAAGGATTGACCATTTTGACCAAAGTTGAGTTTTTAGTCAAAAGTTGTCTTATTGGGTCAACGGGTTGGTCAATGGGTCAATGATTGAACATTTTGACTAAAGTTGATTTTTTTATCAGAGATTGACTTATTGGGTTAATAAATTGTCATTAGGTCAAAAATTGATTATTTTTAAAAAAATTAAATTTTTTGTTAAAACTTCACCCATTGGGTCAACGGGGACGTCATATGGTCAGAAATTGACCGTTTTGACTAAAGTTGTCTTTTTTGTCAAAAGTTGACATATTTGGTCATTGAGTTGGTAATTGGGTCAAGAATTGACCATTTTGACCGAAGATGACTTTTTGGTCAAAAGTTAACCTTTTGGGTCATTGGGTCATTGGGTCATTGGGTCAGAAGTTAACCCTTTTGACCAAACTTGGCTTTTTGGTCAAAAGTTTATTTATTTGGTCAATGGGATGGTCAATAGGTCAAAAATAAATTATTTTGACCAAAATTGACTTTTTGGTCTAAAGTTGAGCTATTTAGTCAATGGGTTGGTCATTGGATCAAGGATTGACCATTTTGACCAAATTTGAAATTTTTGTCAGAGATTGACTTATTGGGTCAATAATTGGTCATTAGGTCAAAAATTGATTATGTTGACCAAAATTGAATTTTTTGTCAAAAGTATGCCCGCTCAGACAATGGTGTTGTCATTGTGTCAGAAATTGACAATTTTGACCAAAGTTGACTTTTCGGTCAAAAGTTGATTTATTGGGTAAATGGGTTGGTCATTGGGTCAAGGATTGACCATTTTGACCAAAGTTGACTTTTTTGTTAGATTTTGACTTACTGGGACAATAATTGGTCAATAGGTCAAAATTGACTATTTTGACCAAAATTAACTTTTTTGTCAAAGTTGACCTATTGGGTAATGGGTTGGTCATTGGGTCAAGGATTGACTAGTTTGACCAAAGTTGTCTTTTTGGTCAAAAGATGACTTATTGGATCAATGTGTTGGTCATTGGGTTATGGATTGACCATTTTGACCAAAGTTGACTTGTTGGGTCTAAGATTGACTTATTGGGTCAATAATTGGTCATTAGGTCAAAAATTGATTTAATTTGACCAAAATTGAATTTTTGTTCAAAAGTTGACCTATTAGTTCAATGGGTTGGTCATTGGGTTAAGGATTGACCATTTTGACCAAAGTTAACTTTTTGGTCAAAAGTTGACCTATTGGGTCAATGGATTAGTCATTGGGTCCCAAATTGATCATTTTTACCAGAGTTGACTTTTTGGTCAAATGTTGACCCATGGGTCAATTGGGTGGTCATTATGTCATAAAATTGACCATTTTGACCAAAATTGACTATTTTCTCAAAATTTGACCTATTGTGTCAATGGCGTGGTCAAAAGGTAAAAAAATTGACTATTTTGAAGGAAGTTGACTTTTTAATCAAAAGTTAACCCATTGGGTCAATTGGGTGGTCATAATGTCATAAAATTGACCATTTTGACCAAAATTGACAATTTTCTCAAAAGTTGATCTATTGTGTCAACGGGGTGGTTAAAAGGTAAAAAATTCACTATTTCGACCAAAGAAGACTTTTTGGTCAAAAGTTGACATATTGGGTCAATGGGTTGGTCATTGGGTCAAAAATTGACCATTTTGACCGTAGTTGACTTTTTGGTCAAAAATTCACTATTTTTTTACCACAATTGAATTTTTGGTCAAAACTTATCCCATTGGGTTAACGTGGTGGTGATTCGGTCAGAAATTGACCATTTTGACCAAATTTAACTTTTTGGTCAAAAGTTGATATATTTGGTCAATGAGTTGGTATTTGGGTCAACAATTGAAAATTTTGACCAAGGAAAACTTTTTGGTCAAAAGTTGACATATTAGGTCAATGGTTTGTCATTGGGTCAAAAATTGACCATTTTGACCAAAGTTGACTTTTTTGTCAAAAGTTGACCTATTGGGTCAATGGATGGTCATTAGGTCAAAAGTTGACAAATTTGACCAAAATTATCTTTTTGGTCAAAATTTAACCTATTGGGTCAATGGGTTTGTCATTGGGTCAAGGATTGACCATTTTGACCAAAGTTGACTTTTTGGTCAGAGATTGACTTATTGGGTCAATAATTGGTCATTAATTCAAAAATTGACTTTTTGACCAAAGTTGACTTTTTGGTCAAAAGTTGACCTTTAAGACCAATAGGTTGGTCATTGGGTCAAGGATTAATCATTTTGACCAAAGTTATGTTTTTGGTCAAAAGTTGACCAATTGGGTCAATGGGTTGGACATTGGGTCAAGGATTAACCATTTTGACCAATATTGAATTTTTGGTCAAAGATTGACTTACTGGGTCAATAATTGGTCGTTAGGTCAAAAATTGACTATTTTGACCAAAATTGACTTTTTAGTCAAAAGTTGACATATTGGTCATTGGGTGGTCATTAGGTCAAAAATTGACAATTTTCACTAAAATTTACTATTTGGTCAAAAGTTGGTCCATTGGGCAAATGAATTGGTCATTTTGTCAAAAATTGACTATTTTGACCAAAATTGACTTTTTCGTCAAAAGTTGACCTATTAGGTCAATAGGTCAAAGATTGACCATTTTGATTATAGTTGACTTTTTGGTCAAAAGTTGACTGTTTGGTGAATTGATTTGTCATTTGGTTAAGGATTAACAAATTTGACCAAAGTTGACATTTTCGTCAGATATTGACTTATTAGGTCATTAGGCAAAAAATTGGCTATGTGACCGAAATTGACTTTTTGGTTAAAAGTTGAATTTTTTATCAGAATTTGACTTTTGGTTAAATAATTGGTCATTAGATCAAAAATTTACTATTTTTTACCACTGATTGAATTTTTGGTCAAAACTGAACCCATTGGGTCGACGTGGTGGTCATTGGGTCGGAATTGACCATTTTGACCAAAGTTGACTTTTTGGTCAAAACTTGACATATTTGGTCAATGAGTTGGTATTTGGGTCAAGAATTGAAAATTTTGACCCAAGAAGACTTTTTGGTCAAAAGTTGACCTATTGGGTCAATGGGTTGTTCATTGGGTCAAAGATTGACCATTTTGACCAAAGTTGACTTTTCGGTCAAAAGTTGACCTATTGGGTCAAAGAATGGTAATTAGGTCAAAAATTAACAATTTTTTCCAAAATTGTCTTTTTGGTCAAAATTTGTCCTATTGGGTCAATGGGTTTGTCATTGAGTCAAGGATTGACATTTTGACCAAAGTTGACTTTTTGGTCAGATATTGACTTATTGGGTCAGTAATTGGTCATTATTCAAAAATTAACTTTTTTGACCAAAATTGACTTTTTGGTCAAAAGTTGACCTATTAAAATAATGGGTTGGTTATTGGGTCAAGGATTGATTATTTTGACCAAAGTTGTCTTTTTGGTCAAAAGATGACCTATTGGGTCAATGGGTTGGACATTGGGTCAAGGATTAACCATTTGACCAAAATTGACTTTTTGGTCAGAGATTGGCTTATTGGGTCGAGGATGCTCTTTAGGTCGAGTATTGATCATTTTAACAAAGTTGACTTTTTAATCGAAAGTTGACATATTGGGTCAATTGGGTGGTCATTAGGTCAAAAATTGACCATTTTGACTAAAATTGACTATTTGATCAAAAGTTGGCTCATTAGGCCAATGAATTGGTCATTATGTCAAAAATTGAATATTTTGACCAAAAATGATTTTTTGGTCAAAAGTTGAGATATTGGGTCATTGGGTCAAAGATTGAGCATTTTGACTATAGTCGACTTTTTGGTCAAAAGTTGACTGTTTGGGTCAATGGATTTGTCATTGGGTCAATGATTGACCAATTTGACCAATGTTGACTTTTTGGTCAGAGATTGACTTATTTGGTCATTAATTGGTCATTAGGCAAAAAATTGATTATTTGACCAAAATTGACTTTTTGATCAAAAGTTAACTTATTTGGTCAATGGGTTGGTTATTGGGTCAAGGATTGACCTTTTTGACCATATTTGACTTTTGGTCAAAAGTTGACCTCTTGGGTCAACGAGTTGGTTATTGAGTCAAGGATTGACCATTTGGACCAGAGTTGACTTTTTCGTTATTGGGTCAGAAAATAACCACATTGACCAAAGTTGACTTTTTGGTCTATGATTAACTTACTGGGTCAATAATTGGACATTAATTCGAAAATTGACAATTTTAACCAAAATTAACTATTTGATCAAAAGTTGACCTATTAGACGATAGGTTGCTCATTGGGTCGAGGATTGATCATTTTGACCGAGTTGACATTTTGGTCGAAAGTAGACCTATTGGGTCGATTGGTTGGTCATTGGGGCAAGATCTACCATTTTGACCAAAGTGGACTTTTTTGGTCAGAGATTGACTTATTGGGTCAGTAATTGGTCATTAGGCCAAAATTGTCTATTTTGACTAAAATTGAATTTTTGGTCAAAAGTTGACTTATAGGGTCAATGGGTATGTCATAGGGTCAAGGATTGACCATTTTTTACCAAAGTTGAGATTTTGGTCAAAAGTTCTCTTATTGGGTCAATGGGTTGGTCATTGGGTCAAGAATTTACCATTTTGACCAAAGTTAAATTTTTTTATCATATATTGACTTATTGGGTCATTAATTGGTCATTAGGTCAAAAATTGATTATTTTGCCAAAAATTAATTTTTGTCGAAGTTCACTTATTAGGTCGACGGGGAAGTTATTCGGTCGAGAAATTGACCACTTTGACCGAGTTGTCTTTGAGTCGATAGTTGACATATTTAGTCAATGAGTTGGTAATTGGGTCAAGAATTGACCATTTTGACCGAAGATGACTTTTTGGTCAAAAGTTGATCTATTGGGTCAATGGGTTGGTCATTGGGTCAAAAATTGACCATTTTAACCAAATTTGACTTTTTGGTCAAAAGTTGACCTATTGGGTTAATAGGTGGTCATTATGTAAAAAATTGACTATTTTGACCAAAATTGACTTTTTGGTCGGAAGTTGGCTATTAGAGTTTAATAGGTTGGTAATTGGGTCGAGAGATTGATCATTTTGACAAAAATTAACTTTTTGGTCTAAAGTTGACTGATTGGGTTAGTGGGTTGGTCATTGGGTTAAGGATTGGCGATTTTGATGAAAGTTGACTTTTTGGTCGAAGATTGCACTAGGTCGATAATTGGTCATTAGGTCGATAATTAACTATTTTAACAAAAATTGACTTTTTGTTCGAAAGTTGACTCTGTTGGGTCGATGAGTTGGTCATTGGGTCAAGGATTGACGATTTTGACCAGAGTTGGCTTTTGGTTAAAAGTTGACTTATTGGGTCAATGAGTTGGTTATTTGGTCAAGGATTGACCATTTTGACCAAAGTTAACTTTTTCGTCATTGGGTCAGAAATTATCCATTTTAACCATAGTTGACTTTTTGGTCAGAGATTAACTTATTATGTCAATAATTGGTCATGAATTCAAAAATTGTCTATTTCGACCAAAATTAAATTTTTGATCAAAAGTTGACTATTAGGCCGATGGGTTATTCATTGGGTCGAGGATTGATCATTTTGACCAAAGTTGACTTTTTGGTCAAAAGATGACCTTTTGAGACAATTGTTTGGTCATTGGGTCGAGGATTGACCATTTTGACCAAAGTTAACTTTTTGGTCAGAGATTGGCTTACTGAGTCAATAATTGGTCATTAGGCCAAAATTAATTATTTTGACTAAAAATTGACATTTTGGTCAAAAGTTGACCTATTTGGTCGATGGGTTGGTCAGTGGGTCGAGGATTGAACATTTTGACCAAAGTTGAGTTTTGGTCGAAAAGTTGTCTTATTGGGTCAATGGGTTTGTCATTAGGTCAAGGATTGACCATTTTGACCAAAGTTAAATTTTTTATCATTGATTGACTTATTGGGTCAATAATTGGTCATTAGGTCCAAAATTGATTATTTTGACAAAAATTAAATATTTGGTCAAAAGTTGTCGATCGCGGTGGATAGGTAGGGTCGGATATTGACCATTTTTTACCAAAGTTAAATTTTTAGTCTAAAGTTGACTATTTTTTCGATGAGTGGGAAATTGGGTCGAGAATTGACCCTTTCGACCGAAGATGACTTTTTGGTCATTAGTTGATTTATTGGATCAATGGGTTGGTCATTGGGTAAAAAATTAACCATTTTGATCAAAGTTGACTTTTTGGTCGAAAGTTGACTATTGGACCGATGAGTGGTCATTAGGTCGAAAATTGATTATTTTGACAAAAATTCATTTTTGGTCGAAAGTTGACCTATTGGGTCGAAAGGGTTTGTCATTAGGGTCGAGGATTGACCATTTTGACCGAGTCGACTTTTTGGTCGGAGATTGATTTATTGGATCAATAATTGGTCATTAATTAAAAAATTAACTATTTTGACCGAAATTTACTTTTTGGTCGAAGTTGATTTATTAGGCCAATGGGTTGGTCATTGGGTCAATGATTGATCATTTAGATCAAAGTTAACTTTTTTGTCAAAAGTTGACCTATTGGATCAATGTGTTGGTCATTGAGTGAAGGACTGATCATTTTGACCAAAGTTGACTTTTTGGTCACAGATGGTGGGCTTACTTAGAGTCGATAATTAGTCATTAGGTCAAAAATTGACTATTTTGTCGAAATTTGACTTTTTGGTCGAAAGTTGATCTATTGAGTCAATGGTTAGTCATTAGGTCGAGGATTGATCATTTTGACAGAAGTAGACTTTTGTTTAAAAGTTGACCATTGGATTGACGGATCTAGTCATTAGATTCGAGCATTGATCATTTTGACCAAAGTTGAATTTTTCATCAGAAATTGACTTTTGCTACAATAATTGGTCATTAGATCAAAAATTTACTATATTTTTTTATCAGAAATTGACTTTTGGTTCAATAATTGGTCATTAGATAAAAAATTTACTATTTTTTTACCATAGTTGAATTTTTGGTCAAAAGTTAACCGATTGGGTTAACGTGGTGGTCATAAGTTCAGAAATTCACCATTTTGAACAAAATTGACTTTTTGGTCAAAAGTTAACCTATTTGTTTAATGAGTTAGTAATTGGGTCAAGAATTGAAAATTTTGACCAAAGAAGTCTTTTTGGTCAAAAGTTGACCTATTGGGTCAATGGGTTGGTCATTGGGTCAAAAATTAACCATTTTGACCATAGTTAACTTTTAGGTCAAAGTTGATCTATTAGACCAATGGGTTGGTCATTGGGTCAAGGATTGATCATTTTGACCAAAGTTGACTTTTTGGTCAAAATTTGACTTATTGGGTCAATGGGTTGGTCATTGGGTCAACGATTAACAATTTTGACCAAAGTTGACTTTTTGGTCAAAGATTGGCTTACTGGGTCAATAATTGGTGATTAAGATAAAAACTGACTATTTTGACCAAAACTGATTTTTTGGTCGAAAGTTTACCTATTGGGTCAATGGATTGGTCTTTAGGTCAAGGATTAACCATTTTAACCAAAGTTGACTTTTTGGTCAAAAGTTGACATATTGGGTTAATTGGGTGGTCATTAGGTCAAAAATTGTCTATTTTGACTAAAATTGACTATTTGGTCAAACGTTGACCCATTGGGCCAATGAGTTGGTCATTATGTCAAAAATTGACTATTTTGACAAAAATTGACTTTTTGGTCTAAAGTTGACATATTGGGTCATTGGGTCAAAGATTGACCATTTTGACTATAGTTGAAATTTTGAACAAAAGTTGACTGTTTGGGTCAATGGGTTTGTCATTGGGTCAAGGATTGACCAATTTGACCAAAGTTGACTTTTTGGTCAGAGATTGACTTATAGGGTCATTAATTGGTCATTAGGCAAAAAATTGACTATTTGTCCAAAATTCCCTTTTTGGTCAAAAGTTAACCTATTGGGTTAATGGGTTGGTCATTGGGTCAAGGATTGACCATTTTGACCAGATTTGATTTTTGGTCAAAAGTTGACCTATTGGGTCAAGGATTAACCATTTTGACCAAAATTGACTTTTTCTTCATTGGGTGAGAAATTAACTATTTTTTCCAAAGTTGACTTTTTTGTCAGTGATTAACATATTGGGTCAATAATTAGTCATTAATTCAAAAATTGACTATTTTTACAAAAATTAACTTTTTGATCAAAAGTTGACCTATTAGGCCAATGGGTTGGTCATTGGGTCAAGGATTGATCATTTTGACCAAAGTTGACATTTTGGTCAAAAGTTGACCTATTGGGTCAATTGGTTGGCCATTAGGGGCAAGGATTGACCATTTTGGCGAAAGGCGGCTTTTTGGTCGAGAGATTGACTTATTTGGTCGATAATTGGTCATTATGCAAAATTGACTATTTTGACTAAAATTGACTTGTTGGTCAAAGACTCATTGGGTCGATGGGCATGTCATTGAGTCGAAGTTGACCATTTTGACCAAAGTTGAGTTTTAGTCGAAAGTTGTCTTATTGGGTCAACGGGTTGGTCAATGGGTCAATGATTGAACATTTTGACTAAAGTTGAATTTTTTATCAGAGATTGACTTATTGGGTTAATAAATTGTCATTAGGTCAAAAATTGATTATTTTTTAAAAAATTATTTTTTTTGTTAAAACTTCACCCATTGGGTCAACGGGGACGTCATATGGTTAGAAATTGACCGTTTTGACTAAAGTTGTCTTTTTTGTCAAAAGTTGACATATTTGGTCATTGAGTTGGTAATTGGGTCAAGAATTGACCATTTTGACCGAAGATGACTTTTTGGTCAAAAGTTAACCTATTGGGTCATTGGGTCATTGGGTCAGAAGTTAACCCTTTTGACCAAACTTGGCTTTTTGGTCAAAAGTTTATCTATTTGGTCAATGGGATGGTCAATAGGTCAAAAATTAATTATTTTGACCAAAACTGACTTTTTGGTCTAAAGTTGAGCTATTTAGTCAATGGGTTGGTCATTGGATCAAGGATTGACAATTTTGACCAAATTTGAAATTTTTGTCAGAGATTGACTTATTGGGTCAATAATTGGTCATTAGGTCAAAAATTGATTATTTTGACCAAAATTGAATTTTTTGTCAAAAGTATGCCCGCTCGGACAATGGTGTTGTCATTGTGTCAAAAATTGACAATTTTGACCAAAGTTGACTTTTTGGTCAAAAGTTGATTTATTGGGTAAATGGGTTGGTCATTGGGTCAAGGATTGACCATTTTGACCAAAGTTGACTTTTTGGTTAGACTTTGACTTACTGGGACAATAATTGGTCAATAGGTCAAAATTGACTATTTTGACCAAAATTAACTTTTTGTCGAAGTTGACTATTGGGTAATGGGTTGGTCATTGGGTCGAGGATTGACCGGTTTGACGAAGTTGTCTTTTTGGTCGAAAGATGACTTATTGGATCAATGTGTTGGTCATTGGGTTATGGATTGACCATTTTGACCAAAGTTGACTTGTTGGGTCTAAGATTGACTTATTGGGTCAATAATTAGTCATTAGGTCAAAAATTGATTTAATTTGACCAAAATTGAATTTTTGTTCAAAAGTTGACCTATTAGTTCAATGGGTTGGTCATTGGGTAAAGGATTGACCATTTTGACCAAAGTTAACTTTTTGGTCAAAAGTTGACCTATTGGGTCAATGGATTAGTCATTGGGTCCCAAATTGACCATTTTTACCAGAGTTGACTTTTTGGTCAAATGTTGACCCATGGGTCAATTGGGTGGTCATTATGTCATAAAATTGACCATTTTGACCAAAATTGACTATTTTCTCAAAATTTGACCTATTGTGTCAATGGCGTGGTCAAAAGGTAAAAAAATGACTATTTTGAAGGAAGTTGACTTTTTAATCAAAAGTTAACCCATTGGGTCAATTGGGTGGTCATAATGTCATAAAATTGACCATTTTGACCAAAATTGACTATTTTCTCAAAATTTGATCTATTGTCTCAACGGGGTGGTCAAAAGTTAAAAAATTCACAATTTCTACCAAAGAAGACTTTTTGGTCAAAAGTTGACATATTGGGTCAATGGGTTGGTCATTGGGTCAAAAATTGACCATTTTGACCGTAGTTGACTTTTTGGTTAAAGTTGACCTATTAGACTAATGGGTTGTTCATTGGGTCAATGATTGATTATTTTGACCAAAGTTGACTTTTTAGTCAAAAGTTGACATATTGGGTCAATGGGTTGGTCATTGGGTCAAGGATTAACCATTTTGACCAAAGTTGACTTTTTGGTCAAAGATTGGCTTACTGGGTCAATAATTGGTGATTAGGTCAAAAATTGATTATTTTGATCAAAATTGACTTTTGGTCGAAAGTTGACCTATCGGATTGATGGGTTGGTCTTTAGTTCGAAGTTGACCCTTTTAACCAAAGTTGACTTTTTGGTCGAAAGTTGATATATTGGATTCAATTGGGAGGTCATTAGGTCAAAAATTGACTATTTTTACTAAAACTGACTATTTGGTCAAAAGTTGGCTCATTGGGCCAAAGAGTTGCTCATTATGTCAAAAACTGATTATTTTGACCAAAATTTACTTTTTGGTCAAAAGTAGACATATTCGGTCATTGGGTCAAAGATTGACCTTTTTTACTATAGTTGACTTTTTGGTCAAAAGTTGACCGTTTGGGTCAATGGGTTTTTCATTGGGTTAAGGATTGACCAATTTGACCAAAGTTGACTTTTGGTCATAGATTGACTTATTGGGTCATTAATTGGTCATTAGGCAAAAAATTGACTATTTGTCCAAAATTGTCTTTTTTGGTCAAAAGTTAACCTATTGGGTCAATGGGTTGGTCATTGGGTCAAGGATTAAAGATTTTGACCTGATTTGACTTTTGGTCAAAAGTTGACCTATTGGTTCAATGGGTTGGACATTGGGTCAAGGATTAACCATTTTGATCAAAGTTGACTTGTTGGTCAGAGATTGGCTTACTGGGTCAATAGTTGGTCATTAGGTCAAAAATTGATTATTTTGAGCAAAATTAACTTTTTAGTCAAAAGTTGACATATTGGGTCAGTTGGGTGGTCATTAGGTTAAAAATTGACTATTTTGACTAAAATTAACTATTTGGTCAAAAGTTGGTCGATGGACGATGAGTTGGTCATTATGTCAAAAATTGACTATTTTGACCAAAATTGATTTTTGGTCAAAAGTTGACCTAGTGGGTCACTAGGTCAAAGATTGACCATTTTGACCAATTTGATTTTTTGGTCAAAAGTTAACCTATTGGGTCACTAGGTCAAAAGTTGGTCCATTGACCCAATGAACAACCCATTATTCTAATAGGTCAACTTTGACCAAAAAGTCAACAACGGTCAAAATGGTCGATTTTATTGATGACCAACCCATTGACCCGATATATCAACTTTTTGACCAAAAGTCTTCTTTGGTTGACATAGTGAATTTTTACCTTTTGACCACCCGTTCACACAAAGATCGACTTTTGAGAAAATAGTCGATTTTGGTCGAAATGGTCGATTTTATGACGTTATGACCGCGATTGACCCCGATGGGTTAACTTTTGATTAAAAAGTCGACTTCTTAAAATAGTCGATTTTTTTACCTTTTGACGCGCCATTGACACAATAGGTCGAATTTTGAGAAAATAGTCGATTTTGGTCAAATTGGTCGATTTTATGACATAATGACCACCCGATTGACCCGATAGGTAAACATTTGACCAAAAATCGACTGCGGTAAAAATGGTCGATTTGGGACCGATAGTCAATCCATTGACCCGATAGGTCGACTTTTGACCAAAAGTTAACTTTGGTCGAAATGGTCGATCCTTAACCCGATGACCAACCCATTGAACCAATAGGTCGACTTTTGATTAAAAATTTAATTTTGGTCGAATTAAATCGATTTTTGACTACTAATGACGATTATTGACTTGATAAGTCGATCTCAGATCCAACAAGTCGACTTTGAGTCGAAATGGTCGATCCATAACCCGATGACAACACATTGATCGATAAGTCATCTTTTGACCAAAAAGACTGACTTTAGTCGAGCTGATCCGATCCTTGACCCGATGACTGACCCATTACCCCGATAGGTCGACTTTTGACAAAAAAGTTAATTTTAGTCGAAAATAGTCGATTTTAACTATTGACCAATTATTGTCCGATGTAAGTCGAAATCAACCAAAAGTCAACTTTGGTCGAAATGAGTCAATCCTTGACCCGATGACTGGCCCAGTGACTTGAAAATCGACTTTTGACGAAAAATCGACTTTGGTCAAAATTGTCGAATTTTGACACAATAACAACCCATTGTCCGCAGCGGGCATACTTTTGGCCAAAAATTGATTTTGAGTCGAAATAATCGTTTTTTGACCTAATGACCGATTATTGACCCGATAAATCGATCTCGACAAAAAGTCAGATTTGGTCGAAATGGTCGATCCTTGATCCAATGACTGACCCATTGACTAAATAGCTCGACTTTAGACCAAAAAGTCAATTTTGGTCAAAATAATTGATTTTTGACTATTGACACATCCCATTGACCAAATAGATAAACTTTTGACAAAAAGTCGAGTTTGGTCGAAATGGTTAATTTTCGACCCGACAATGACTGACCGATAGGTCAACTTTTGACCAAAAAGTCATCTTCGGTCAAAATGGTCGATTCTTGACCCGATTACCGACTCAATGACCAAATATGTCAACTTTTGACCAAAAAGACAACTTTATTCAAGACGGTCGATTCGACCATATGACGTCAGTTGACCCGATGGGTGAACTTTTAGACAAAAAAATTAATTTTTTTTAAAATAATCAATTTTCGACCTAATGACAATTTATTAACCCAATAAGTCAATCTCTGATAAAAAATTCAACTTTAGTCAAAATGGACAATCATTGACCCATTGACCAACCCGTTGACCCAATAAGACAACTTTTGATTAAAAACTCAACTTTGGTCAAAATAGTCAATCCTTGACCCAATGACATGCCCATTGACCCAATGAGTCAACTTTTGACCAACAAGTCAATTTTGAGTCAAAATGGTCGATTTTGTCATAATGACCAATTATTGACCCGACTGAAGTCGATCTCAGGTCGAAAAGCGCTTTGGTCAAAATGGTCGATCCTTACCCTGATACCAACGATTGACCCAATAGGTCAACTTTTGACTAAAATGTCAACTTCGGTCAAAATGACCAACCCTTGACCCAATGACCAACCCATTGGCCTAATAGGTCAACTTTTGATCAAAAAGTTAATTTCGGTCAAAATAGTCAATTTTTGAATTAATGACTAATTATTGACCCAATATGTTAATCACTGACCAAAAAGTCAACTTTGGACAAAATAGTTAATTTCTGACCCATTGAAGAAAAAAGATAACTTTGGTAAAAATGGTTAATCCTTGACCTGATACCAACTCATTGACCCGATAGGTCGACTTTTGACCAAAAAGTGAAATGCGAGTCGAAATGGTCGATCCTTGACCCAATGACCAGCCCATTAACCCGATAGGTTAACTTTTGACCAAAAAGCGATTTTGGACAAATAGTCGATTTTTGCCTAATGACCAATTAATGACCCTATAAGTCGATCTCGGCCAAAAAGTCGACTTTAGTCGAATTGAGTCGATCCTTGACCCGATGACGAACCCATTGACCCAAGCAGGTCGACTTTTGTTCAAGAAAATGTCATATTATAGTCGAAATGGTCGATCTTTGACCCAGTGACTTGATATGTCTGACTTTAGACCAAAAAGTCGATTTTGTCAAAATAGTCGATTTTTGACATAATGACCGACTCGTTGGCCGATGGTGAAAATGTTTGACCAAATAGTCAATTTTTGTCAAAATAGACAATTTTTGACCTAATGACCACCCAATTGACCCAATATGTCAACTTTCGACCAAAAAGTCAACATTGGTCAAAATGGTTAATCCTTGACCCAATGACCAACCCATTGACCCAATAAGTCAAATTTTGACCAAAAAGTCAACTTTGGTCAAAATGATCAATCCTTGACCCAATGACCAACCCATTGGTCTAATAGATCAACTTTGACCTAAAAGTTAACTATGGTCAAAATGGTCAATTTTTGACCCAATGACCAACCCATTGACCCAATAGGTTAACTTTTGACCAAAAAGTCTTCTTTGGTCAAAATTTTTAATTCTTGACCTAATTACTAACTCATTAAACAAATTGGTTAACTTTTGACCAAAAAGTCAACTTTGTTCAAAATGGTCAATTTCTGACCTAATGACCACCACGTTGACCCAATCGGTTAACTTTTGAATAAAAATTCAACTGTGGTAAAAAATAGTAAATTTTTTATCTAATGACCAATTATTGATCCAAAAGTCAATTTCTGATAAAAAAATATAGTAAATTTTTGATCTAATGACCAATTATTGTAGCAAAGTCAATTTACGATGAAAAATCCAACTTTGGTCGAAATGATCGATGCTTGACCCAATAACGAACCCGTTGATCCGATGTTCGGCTTTTGAACAAAATGTCTACTTTGGTCGAAATGATCGATCCTTGACCGAATGACTAACCATTGACTCAATAGATCAACTTTTGACCAAAAAGTCGATTTTGACAAATTAGTCGGTGCGTAATGCCAATTTTGACCTAATGACCAATTATTGACCTAGTAAGCCCATCTGCGACCAAAAGTCGACTTTGGTCGAAATGATCGATCCTTCACTCAATAATGAACACATTGATCCAAATAGTCGACTTTTGACAAAAAAGTTGACTTTGATCTAAATGATCGATCATTGACCCGATGACTCGACCCATTGGCCTAATAGGTCGACTTTTGACCAAAAAGTAAATTTTAGTCAAAATAGTTAATTTTTAATTAATGACCGATTATTGATCCGATAAATCGATCTCACGACCAAAAGTCGACTTTGGTCAGAAATGGTCGATCCTTGACCCGATAATGAACCCATTGACACTGATAGGTCAACTTTTGACCAAAAGATGAATTTTTGTCAAAATAATCAATTTTGACATAATGACCACTCATTGGCCCAATAGGTCGACTTTTGACCAAAAAGTCAACTTTGGTCAAAATGGTTGATTTTTGACGATGACTGACCCATTGATCGATAAATCGACTATTGACCAAAAAGTCATCTTCGGTCGAAAGGGTCAATTCTTGACCCAATTTCCCACTCATTGAAAAAATACGTCAACTTTAGACTAAAAAGTCAACTTTAGTAAAAAATGATCAATTTCTGACCTAGTCACCACCGCGTTGATAACTTTTGACCAAAAATTTAATTGTCAAAATAATCAATTTTGGACCTAATGACCAATTATTGACCCAATAAGTCAATCTATGATAAAAAATTTAACTTTGGTCAAAATGGTCAATCCTTGACCTAATGATGAACCCATTGACCCGATAAAACGACTTTTGACCGAAAACTCAACTTTGGTCAAAATGTTCGATCCTTGACTCAATGACGACCCATCGACCAGATAGGTTGACTTTTGACCAAAAAGTCAATTTTAGTCAAAATAATTAATTTTGGCCTAATGACCGATTATTGACTCGAGTAAGCGATCTCGACCAAAAAGTTAACTTTGGTCAAAATGGTCGATCCTCGACCCGATGACCCGAACAATTGTCTCGAATAGGTCAACTTTTGACCAAAAGTCGACTTTGGTCAAAATGATCGATCCTTGACCCGATGAATAACCGCATTGGCCTAATAGATCGACTTTTGATCAAAAATTTAATTTTGGTCGAAATAGATCAATTTTGAATTCATGACCAATTATTGACCCAATAAGCTAATCTACGACCAAAAAGTCGACTTTGGTTAAAATGGATAATTTACGACCCAATGACGAAAAAGTTGACTTTGGTCGAAAATGGTCGATCCTTGACCGAATAACCCAACTCGTTGACCCCGATAAATCGACTTTTAACCAAAAGTCAACTACGGTCGAAATCGTCGATCCTTGACCCAATGACTTGACTAATTGACCGATAGGTCGGCTTTTGAACAAAAAGTCGATTTTAGTCAAAATGGTTAATTATTGACTTAATGACCAATTATTGACTCTAGTGCGATCTCGACCGAAAAGTCGACTTTGTGTCGAAATCGCCAATCCTTAACCTGATCCGGCCGATTGACCACGATAGGTCGAACTTTAGACGAAAAGTCAATTTTTATCGAAATGGTCGATCTCGACCATTGAATGACCGATTAGCCCAAAAGCTCGACTTACGACAAAAAAAGTCAATTTTGGTCGAAATAATCCGATTTTTGACATCAATGACCACCATTAACCCGATTGGTAAACTTTTGACCAAAAAGTCGACTTTGGTCGAAATGGTCGATTTTTGACCCAGTAACCGACCCATTGACCCGATAGATCAACTTTTGACCAAAAAGTCATCTTCGGTCGAAATGGTCGATTCTTGACCCGATTGCCGACTCATTGATGTCAAATATGTCGACTATTGACCGAAAAAGACAACTTGGTCGAAATGGTCGAATTTCTGACCGAATGACTTCACCAGTTGACCCGATAGGTGAACTTTTGACAAAAAAATTTAATTTTTGGTCAAAATAATCATTTTTTGACCTAATGACCAATTAATGACCCAGTAAGTCGATTCTATGATAAAAATTTAACTTTAGTCGAAATGGTAAATTCTTGACCCAATGACCAACCCATTGACCCAATAAGAGAACTTTTGACCAAAATCTCAACTTTGATAAAAAATGGTCAATCCTTGACCCAATGACATACCCATTGACCCAATAAGTCCACATTTGACTAAAAAGTCAATTTTAGTAAAAATAGACAAATTTGGCCTAATGACCAATTACTGACCCAATAAGTCAAACTCTGACAAAAAAAGTCAACTTTGGTCAAAATGGTCAATCCTTGCCCCAAAGACCAACTAATTGACACAATATGTCTACTTTTGACCAAAATGTCAACTCTGGTCAAAATGATCGATCATGACGATAGACCGACCCATTGGCACTAATAGGTCAACTTTTGATCAAATAGTTAATTTTGGTTGAAAATTATCAATTTTTGAATTAATGTCAATTATTGACCCGATAAGTTAATCACAGGCCAAAAGTCGACTTTGGAATCGAAATGGTTAATTTCGACCTGATAACTTGAAAAGTCGGCTTTGGTCGAAATGGTCGATCCTTGACCCAGATAACCAGACTCGTTGATGCGAAGGTCGACTTTTGACTAAAAGTCGAATTTGGTCAAAATAGTCGATCATCTTGACCAACGGCCATTGACCAAATATGTTAACTTTTTGACCAAAAAGTCGATTTTGGTCGAATAATCGATTACGTTACTGTGACCGATGATCGACCAAATCAAGTCGATATGCGACGTGACAAAGTTAACATTGGTCGGGGTGGTCGATCCTTGACCCAATCATCGAGCCCATTGACCCAAACGGTGAACTTTTGACCAAAAAGTCAACTATGAGTCAAAATGTTCGATCTTTGACCCGATGACCACGATATCTCGACTTTTGACCAAAAATTCACTTTTGGTCGAAATAGTTGATTTTTGACATAATGACCGATTCATTGGCCCGATGGGCCAACTTTTGATCAAATAGTCGATTTTAGTCAAAATGGTGATTTTTGACCTAATGACTGCCAATTGATTGATAGTCGACTTTTGATTAAAAAGTCAACTTTGGTTAAAATGGTCGATCCTTGACCTAAAGACCATCACTTGACCCGATAGGTCGACTCTTGACCAAAAAGAGCAATTTTGGTCGAAAATGGATCACAATCCTGATACAATGTCGAACCCATTGACCCGATAAGTCGACTTTTGACAAAAAAGTCAACTTTGGACAAAATGATCAATCCTTGACTGATAACCGAACCCATTGTTTTAATAAATTGACTTTTTGATCAAAAAGTCAATTTTGGTCAAAAAATTTAATTTTTGAATAATGACCGATTATTGACCCAATAAGTCAATCTCTGACCAAAAAGTCAAATTTGGTCAAAATGTTAATCCTTGACTTCGATAGTGAAACACATTGTATGATAGGACAAATTTTGACCGAAAAGATCAATTTTAGATTGAAAATTATCAATGACCCATGATGCAGATCCATTGACCCGATAAAGTCGACTTTTGACCTGAAAAGTCAACTTTGGTCAAAATGGTCAATTTTGACCCAATGAACAACCCATTTGCCCGATAGAGTCAACTTTTGACCAAAAAGTCTTCTTTGGTCAAAATTTTTAATTCTTGACCCAAATACCAACTCATTGACCAAATATGTCATCTTTTGACCAAAAAGTCAACTTTGGTCAAAATGGTCAATTCTGATCCAATGATCACCATGTTGACCCAATGGGTTAACTTTTGACAAAAAATTCAATTGTGGTAAAAAATAGTAAATTTTTCATCCGATAGCTAACGATTAATGTGACTCGATAAATCGATCTCAGACCGAAAATCGACTTTGGTCAAAGTGGTCAATCGCTTGACCGAATAACAAATCCATTGACCCGAGCGGTCAACTTTTGACCAAAAAGTTAGCTATGGTCAAAATGGTCGATCTTTGACCCGATGACTGATAGGTCGACTTTTGACCAAAAAGTTAATTTTGGTGAAAATAGTCGATTTTGACATAATGACTAACTCATTGGCCCAATGGACCAACTTTTGACTAAATAGTCAAGTTTAGTCAAAATAGTCATTTTGACCTAATGACCACCCAATTGACCCGATATGTTGACTTTTGACTAAAAAGTCGATTTTGGTTGAAAATGATCGATTTTTGACTTAATGACCAATTATTGTCGATAAAAGCGATCTACGCCAAAAATTGACTTATAATCAAAATGGTTTATCCTTGACCCGATGTCCAACCAATTGTCCTAATAGGTCAACTTTTGACCAAAAGACGACTTTGGTCAAATGATCAATCCATGACCCAATAGTAGTAACCCATTAGTCACAATAGGTCAAATCCTTTGACCAAAAAGTCGATTTTGGTCAAAAAAGTTCAAATTTTGAATTAATGACCGATTATTGACCCAAAAAGTAAATCTCTGACCAAAAAGTCGACTTTGGTCGAAATGGTCGATCAGTGACCGACTGGCATAACCGTTGACCCAAATGGGTCAATTTTTGATCAAAAGTTAATTTTGGTCGAATTTGTCATTTTTTGACCTAATGACCGTCCAGTAGCCCAGTAGGTCGACTTTTGACCAAAAATCGAGCTTTTATCGAAATAGTCGATTTTTGATCCAGTGATAGCCGAACCCATTGACCCGATAGGTCGACTTTTGACACAAAAAGTCAGCTTCGATTAAAATGGTCGGGCCGACTGCGATGACACGCCGCGTTGACCCCGATGGGTTAACTTTTGACCAAAAATTGAGTTGTAGTAAAAAATAGTAAATTTTGATCTAATGACCAGTTATTGAACTAAAAGTTAATTTAGATCAAAAATTAGCACTTTAATTGAAAATGGTTCGAAGCTTGACTCGATGATAAACGCGATGAACCTTTGGTCAACTTTTGAACAAAAAATCTGCTTTGGTTAAAATGGTCAATCCTGACGATTAATGACCATAAATGACGATAAGTTAAGTTTTGACGAAAAGTCATTTTATTGACAATAATCGTCGATTTTGACCATAATGACTTAATTGATTAGCAAAGTGAGCTCCGTCTCAGGATCAAAAAAAATCGACTTTTTGGTAAAAAAAGATCGAGCTTTTAACCCCGATGACCGACCCATAAACCGAAAAGTCGACTTTTGAGCCAAAAGGTCGACTACACGGCCCGAAAAATCGACTTTGGTCGCGAAATGATCGATACGTTGACCCAATGACTAACTCCAGTGGCTTTAATGAGGAGAACTTTCACCGAAAAATTAATTTTTGGTCGATATAGTTAATTTTTGAATTAATGATTAATTATTGACCCGATAAATCGATCTCACGAACAAAAAATCGACTTTGCCGAAAATCGTCGATCTTGACCCATTAGCCGAGCCCGTTGACCCGATAGATGATAATTTTTGACTAGAAAGTGAATTTTGGACCAAAATGAGTCGGTTTGCGACCAAATGACCAGCTCATTGACCCAATAGGTAAAAAAAACAAAAAACCAAAAAAGCGCGCGCGCGCGCGCGCGCGCGCGCGCGCGCGCGCGCGCGCGCGCGCGCGCGCGCGCGCGCGCGCGCGCGCGCGCGCGCGGGGGGGGGGGGGGGGGGGGGGGGGGGGGGGGGGGGGGGGGGGGGGGCAACCCAAAAATTCGGCAGTCCGAAATGGTTAATTTTTTTCTCGATGACGGCCCATTGGTAAAAATTGACCATTTTGACGAGTGGTATTTTCTCGAAGTTGATCCTATTGTGTCGGGGTCAGTCAAGATGGTAAAAAATTGACTTTTTCGACCAAAGAAGACTTTTTGGTCAAAAGTTGACATATTGGGTCAATGGGTTGCTCATTGGGTCAAAAATTGACCATTTTGACCATAGTTGACTTTTTGGTCAAAGTTGACCTATTAGACTAATGGGTTGTTCAATTGGTCAATGATTGATTATTTTGACCAAAGTTGACTTTTTGGTTAAAAGTTGACATATTGGGTCAATGGGTTGGTCATTGGGTCAACGATTAACCATTTTGACCAAAGTTGACTTTTTGGTCAAAGATTGGCTTCTTCGGGTCAATAATTGGTGATTAGGTCGAAAATTGATTATTTTGATCAAGAGTCAGACTTTTTGATTCGAAAGTTGACCTGTTGGGTCGATGGGACGGTCTTTGAGTCCAAGAGTTGACCCGTTCGCAGCAAAGTTGACTTTTTGGTGAAGTTTACTCATATGAGATCGATTGGGAGGTCATTAAATCGAGAAATTAACTATTTTTACTGAAATTGACTGTGTGGTCGAAAGTTGGCTCATTGGAGCGAAGAGTTGCTCGTATGTCGAGACTATTATGATCAAAATTGACTTTTTTGAGTCGAAAGTTGTACCTATTGGGTCATTGAGATTGAGATTGACCTTTTCGTTTGTATGGATTGACTTTTTTAGATCGAAGTTGATTACATTTGGGTCGATGGGTTTGTCATTCGGTTGAAGGTTGACGATTTATTGTGAAAGTTGACTTTTTGGTCTGAATGGATTGACTTATTGTGTCATTAATTGGTCATTAGGCGAAGAAATTGACTGTTGTCCAAAATTGCCTTTTTAGTCGAAGTTAACTATTGGGTCGATGGGTTGGTCATTAGATTCGATGATTGACCATTTTGACAGTTGACTTTTGGTCGAAAGTTGACTGTTGGGTCGATGGGTTGGATATTGGAGCGAGGATTAACCACTTTGATCAAAGTTAACTTTTGGTCGAGAGATTGGCTTCTTGGAATTCGATAGTTGGTCATTAGGTCGAAGATTAGTTATTTTGAGCAAAGTTGACTTTTTAGTCGAAAGTTGACATATTGGGTCGATTGGGTGGTCGTTAGGTTAAAAATTGAGTATTTTGGCTAAAATTAACTATTTGGTCAAGGTTGGTCCATTAGGCGATGAGTTGGTCATTATATCGAAAATTGAGTATTTTGACCAAATTTGACTTTTTGGTCGAAAAGTTGACCTGTTAGAGAATCCATTAGCGTCGAGATTGACCAATTTTATTATAGTTGACTTTTTGAGTCGAAAGTTGATCGTTTAGATCGATGGGTTTGTCATTGGGTCGAGGATTGACCAATTTGATCGAAGTTGATTTGTTTGGTGAGAGATTGACTTATTGGGTCATTAATTGGTCATTAGGCGAAAAAATTGGTTAATGGACCAAAATTGACTTTTTAGGTCGAAAAGTTAAATTTTTTATCGAGAAATTGACTTTTGGTTCAATAATTGGTTATTAGATCGAGAATTTACTTATTTTTACCACGATTGAATTTTTGGTCGAAAGTTAACCCATTAGATTGACGTATGTGGTCATTAGATCGAAATTAGTCATTTTGACCAAAGTTGACTTTTTGGTCGAAAGTTGACATATTTAGTCGATGTGTTGGTATTTGGGTCGAAATTGAAAATTTTGACCAAATGAGACTTTTTGGTCAAAAGTTGACCTATTGGGTTAATAGGTTGGTCATTGGGTCAAAAATTGACCATTTTAACCAAAGTTGACGTTTTGGTCAAAAGTTGACCTATGGGTCAATGGATGGTCATTAGGTCAAAAATTGGTAATTTTGAGCAAAATTTACTTTTTGGTCAAAATTTGACCTATTGGGTCAATGGGTTTGTCATTGGGTCAAGGATTGACCTTTTTGACCAAAGTTGACTTTTTGGTCAGAGATTGACTTGTTAGGTTCGATAATTGGTCATTAATTCGAAAAATTGACTTTTTTTGACCAAAATTGAGTTTTTGGTCGAAAGTTGACCTAATAGACTAATGGGTTGGTCATTAGATCGAGGATTGATCATTTTGACCAAAGTTATCTTTTTGGTCAAAAGTTGACTGATGAGGTCGATGAGTTGGACATTGGGTTAAGGAATAACCATTTTGACTAAAGTTCACTTTTTGGTCAGAGATTGGCTTATTGGGTCAAGGGTCGGTCTTTAGGTCAAGGATTGACCATTTTAACCAAAGTTGACTTTTTAGTCAAAAGTTGACATGTTGGGTCAATGGGGTGGTCATCAGGTCAAAAATTGACTATTTTAACTAAAATTGACTATTTTGTCAAAAGTTGGCCCATTGGACGATTGAGTTGGTCATTATGTCAAAAATTGACTATTTTGACCAAAATTGACTTTTTGATCGAAAGTTGACTGTTAGTCTGAGTTTATTGAGTCAAAGATTGACCATTTTGACTATAGTTGACTTTTTAGTCAAAAGTTGATCGTTTGGGTCATTGGGTTTGTCATTATGTCAAGGATTGACCAATTTGACCAAAGTTGACGTTTTGGTCGGAGATTGACTTATTGGGTCATTAGGCAAAAAATTGACTATTTTACCAAAATTAACTTTTTGGTCAAAAGTTGACCTATTGAATTAATGGGTTTGTCATTAGGTCAAGGATTGACCAAAGTTAAATTTTTTATCAGAGACTGACTTATTGGGTCATTAATTGGTCATTAGGTCCAAAATTGGTTATTTTGACAAAAAAATAATTTTTGGTCAAAAGTTGTCAACGGGGTGGTCACTGGATCAGAAATTGATCATTTTTTACCAAAGTTGACCTTTTTTTTCAATGAGTTGGAAATTAGGTCAAGAATTGATCATTTTGACCAAAAATGACTTTTTGGTCAATAGTTGATCTATTGGGTCAATGGGTTGGTCATTGGGAAAAAAATTAACCATTTTGACCAAAGTTGACTTTTTGGTCAAAAGTTGACCTATTGGGTCAATGAGTGGTCATTTGGTCAAAAATTAACTATTTTGACCAAAATTCATTTTTTAGTCAAAAGTTAACCTATTGGGTCAATGGGTTTGTCATTAGGTCAAGGATTGACAATTTTGACCAAAGTTGACTTTTTGGTCAGAGATTGATTTATTGGGTCAATAATTAATCATTAATTCAAAAATTAACTATATTGAGCAAAATTAACTTTTTAGTGAAAGTTCTCGTATTAGGCCAAAGATTGATCATTTTGACCAAAGTTGACTTTTTGTTCAAAAGTTGACCTTATTGGGTTAATGGGTTGGTCATTGGGTTAAAGAATGAACATTTTGACCAAAGTTGACTTTTTGGTCACAAATGGGCTTACTAGGTTAATAATTAGTCATTAGGTCAAAATTGACTATTTTGTCAAAAATTAACTTTCTGGTCAAAAGTTAACCTATTGGGTCAATGGTTGGTCATTGGGTCAAGGATTGATCATTTTAACCAAAGTAGACTTTTTGTTCAAAAGTTGACCAGTGGGTCAACGGGTTTATCATTGGGTCAAGCATTGACCATTTTGACCAAAGTTGAATTTTTGATCAGAAATTAACTTTTAGTTCAATAATTGGTCATTAGATCAAAAATTTACTATTTTTACCACAATTCAATTTTTGGTCAAAAGTTAACCCATTGGGTCAACGTGGTGGTCATTGGGTCAGAAATTGACCATTTTGATCGAAGTTGACTTTTTGGTCAAAAGTTGACCTATTGGGTCAATGGGTTGGTCAATGGATCAAAAATTGACTATTTTGACAAAAGTTGACTTTTTGGTCAAAAGTTGACCTATTGGGTCAATGGATGGTCATTAGGTTAAAAATTGACAAATTTGACCAAAATTGACTTTTGATCAAAATTTGACCTATTGGGTCAACGGGTTTGTCATTGGGTCAATGATTGACCATTTTGACCAAAGTTGACTTTTTGGTCAGAGATTGACTTATTGGGTCAATAATTGGTCATTAATTCAAAAATTGAATTTTTTGACAAAAATTGACTTTTTGGTCAAAGGTTGACCTATTAGACCAATGGGTTGGTCATTGGGTCATGGATTGATCATTTTGACCAAAGTTGTCTTTTTGGTCAAAAGTTGACATATTAGGTCAATGGGTTGGACATTGGGTCAAGGATAAACCATTTTGATTAAAGTTGACTTTTTAGGCAGAGATTGGCTTACTGGGACAATAATTGGTCATTAGGTCAAAAATTAACTATTTTGAACAAAATTAACTTTTTAGTCAAAAGTTGACATATTGGGTCAATTGGGTGGTCATTAGGTCGAAAATTGACTATTTTGACTAAAATTGACTATTTGGTCGAAAGTTGGTCCATTGGGTCGATGGGTTGGTCATTATGTTAAAAATTGACTATTTTGACCAAAGTTGACTTTTTGGTCGAAAGTTGACTTCTAGTAATGGGTCGTTGGGTCGAAGATTGATCATTTTGACTATAGTTGACTTTTTGGTCGAAAGTTGACCGTTTGGGTCGATGGGTTTGTTATTGGGTCGAGGATTGACCATTTTGACCAAAGTTGACTTTTTGGTCGGAGATTGACTTATTGGGACGATTAATTGGTCATTAGGTGAAAATGACTATTTGACCAAAGTTGACTTTCTAGTCAAAAGTTGAATTTTTGATCATAAATTGACTTTTGCTTCAATAATTGCTCATTAGATCAAAAATTTACTTTTTTTTACCACAATTGAATTTTTGGTCAAAAGTTAACCCATTGGGTCAATGTGGTGGTCATTGGGTCAGAAATTGACCATTTTGACCAAAGTTGAATTTTTGGTCAAAAGTTGACATATTTGGTCAATGAGTTGGTATTTGGGTCAAGAATTGAAAGTTTTGATAACAGAAGACTTGTTGGTCAAAAGTTGGCCTATTGTGTCAATGGGTTGGTTATTGGGTCAAAAATTGACCATTTTGACCAAAGTTGACTTTTTGGTCAAAAGTTGACCTATTGGGTCAATGGATAGTCATTAGGTTAAAAATGAACAATTTTAAGCAAATTGACTTTTTGGTCAAAATTTGACCTATTGGGTTAATGGGTTTGTCATTGGGTCAAGGATTGACTATTTTGACCAAAGTTGACTTTTTGCTCAGAGATTGACTTATTGGGTCAATAATTGGTCATTAATTCAAAAATTGACTTTTTTGACCAAAATTGACATTTTGGTCAAAAGTTAACCTATTAGACTAATGGGTTGGTCATTGGGTCAAGGATTGATCATTTTGACCAAAGTTGCCTTTTTGGTCAAAAGTTGTCCTATTAGGTCAATGGGTTGCACATTGGCTCAAGGATAAACCATTTTGATCAAAGTTGACTTTTTGGGCAGAGATTGACTTTTGGGTCGATAATTGGTCATTAGATTGAAGATTGATTTATTTTGACCAAAATTGACTTTTTAGTCAAAAATCGACATATTGGGTCGATTGGGTGGTCATTAGGTCCAAAAATTGACTATTTTGACTAAATTGACTATTTGGTCGAAAGTTGACTCATTAGGTCAATGAGTTGGTCATTATGTCAAAATTGATTATTTTGACCAAAATTAACTTTTTAGTCGAAGTTGACTATTAGGTCATTGGGTCAAAGATTGACCATTTTGACTATTATTAACTTTTTGGTCAAAGTTGACCGTTTGGGTCAATGGGTTTGTTATTGGGTCATGGATTGGCCAATTTGATCAAAGTTGACTTTTTGGTCATAGATTGACTTATTGGGTCATTAATTGGTAATTAGGAAAAAAGTTGACTATTTGGCCAAAATTGACTTTTTGGTCAAAAGTTGAATTTTTGATCAGAAATTGACTTTTGGTTCAATAATTGGTCATTAGAAAAAAATTTACTGTTTTTTTTACCACAATTGAATTTTTGGTCAAAAGTTAACCCATTGGGTCAACGTGGTGGTCGTTAGGTCAGAAATTGTCCATTTTGACCTAAATGGCCTTTTTGGTCAAAGTTGACATATTTGGTCGATGAGTTGGTAATTGGAGTCGAAATTGAAAATTTGACCGAAGAAGACTTTTTGGTCAAAAGTTGACCTATTGGGTCAATGGGTTGGTTATTACGTCAAAAATTGACCCATTTTGACCAAAGTTCACTTTATGGTCAAAAGTTAACATATTGGGTCAATGGATGGTCATTATATCAAAAATGGACAATTTTGAGTAGAATTGACTTTTTGGTTGAAATTTTACCTATTGGGTCAACGGGTTTGTCATTGGGTCAAGGATTAACCATATTGACCAAAGTTGACTTTTTGATCAGAGATTGACTTATTGGGTCAATAATTGGTCATTAATTCAAAAATTAAATTTTTTGATCAAAATTGACTTTTTGGTCAAAAGTTGACCTATTAGACCAATGGGTTGGTTATTGGGTCAACGATTGATAATTTTTACCAAAGTTGTTTTTTTGGTCAAAAGATGACTTATTAGGTCAATGGGTTGGACATTGTGTCAAGGATTAACCATTTTGACCAAAGTTAACTGTTTGGTTAGAGATTAGCTTAATGGGTCAAGGGTTGGTCTTTTGGTCAAGGATTGACCATTTTAACTAAAGTTTACTTTTTACTCAAAAGTTGACATATTGAGTCATTTGGCTGGTCATTAGGTCAAAAATTGACTATTTTGTCTAAAATTGACTATTTGGTCAAAAGTTGGCCCATTGGGCCAATAAGTTTGTCATTATGTCAAAAATTGACTATTTTGACCAAAATTGACTTTTTGGTCAAAAGTTGACTGATTGGTTCATTGGGTCAAAGATTGACCATTTTGGTATAGTTGACTTTTTGTCGAAAGTTAACTGTTTAGGTCGATGGGTTTGTTATTAGGTTGAGGATTGACCAATCTTGACCAAAGTTGACTTTTTGTTCGAAGATTGACTTATTGGGTCATTAATTGGTCATTATTAGGCAAAAAATTAACTATTTAACCAAAATTGACTTTTTGGTCAAAAGTTGACCTATTGGGTCAATGGGTTGGTCATTTGGTCAAGGATTGACCATTTTGACCAGATTTGACTTTTGGTCAAAAGTTGACCTATTGGGTCAACGAGTTGGTTATTGGGTCAAGGATTGACCATTTTGACCAAAGTTGACTTTTTCGTCATTGGGTCAGAAATTAACCATTTTGACCAAAGTTGACTTTTTGGTCAGTTATTAACTTATTGGGTCAATAATTGGTCATTAATTCAATAAATGACTATTTTGGCCAAAATTAACTTTTTGATCAAAAGTTGACCTATTAGGCCAATGTGTTCGTCATTGAGTCAAGGATTGATCATTTTGACCAAAGTTGACATTTTGGCCAAAAGCTGACCTATTGGGTCAATTGGTTAGTCATTGGGGCAAGGATTGACCATTTTGACCAAAGTTGACTTTTTGGCCAGAGATTGACTTACTGGGTCATAATTGGTCATTAGGTCAAAAATTGACTATTTTGACTAAAATTGACTTTTTGGTGAAAAGTTGACTTATTGGGTCAGTGGGTATGTCATTGGGTCAAGGATTAACCATTTTGACCAAAGTTGAATTTTTGGTCAAAAGTTCTCTTATTGGGTCAATGGGTTGGTCAGTAGGTCAAGGATTGACCATTTTGACCAAAGTTAAATTTTTATCAGGGATTGAGTTATTGGGTCATTAATTGGTCATTAGGTGAAAATTTGATTATTTTGACAAAATTAATTTTTTGTCGAAAGTTCACCCATTAGATTCGAACGGGAGTCATTCGGTCGAGAAATTGACCACTTTGACCAAAGCTTACTTTTGATCGAATGTTGACATGTTTGGTCGATTTATTAGTAATTGGGTCGAAATTGACAATTTTAACCTAAAGATGACTTTTTAGTCAAAAGTTGATCTATTGGGTCGATGGGTTGGTCATTGGGTCGAAAATTAACCATTTTGACCAAAGTTGACTTTTTGGTCGAAAGTTGACTTATTGAGTTAATGGGTGGTCATTAGGTCGAAGATTGACTATTTTGACCAAAATTAACTTTTTGGTCGAAAGTTGACTATTAGGCCGATGGGTTGGTCATTAGGTCGAAGTTGATCATTTTGACAAAATTGAATTTTTGATCTAAAGTTAACTTTGTTGGGTTAATGGGTTTGTCATAGGGTCAAGGATTGACCAATTTGACTAAAGTTGACTTTTTGGTCAGAGATTGGCTTACTAGGTCAATAATTGGTTATTAGGTCAAAAGTTAACTATTTTGACGAAAATTGACTTTTTGGTCAAAAGTTGACCTATTGGGTCAATGGGTTTGTCATTGGGTCAAGGATTGACCATTTTGACCAGAGTTGACTTTTGGTCAAAAGTTGACATATTGGGTCAATGAGTTGGTTATTTGGTCTAAGATTGACCATTATGACCAAAGTTGACTTTTGGTCAGAGATTAACTTATTGGGTCAATAATTGGTCATTAATTCAAAAATTGACTATTTTGACCAAAATTAACTTTTTAATCGAAAGTTGACATGTTAGGCCGATGGGTTGGTCATTGGGTCAAGGATTGATCATTTTGACCAAAGTTGACTTTTTGGTGAAAAGTTGACCTTTTGGGGCAATTCTTTGGTCATTGGATCAAGGATTAACCATTTTGACCAAAGTTGAGTTTTTGGCCAGGGATTGGCTTCTGAGTCAATAATTGGTCATTAGGCCAAAATTAATTATTTTGACAAAAATTGACTTTTTGGTCAAAAACTTACCTATTTGGTCAATGGGTTGGTCATTGGGTCGAAGTTGAACATTTTGACCGAAGTTAAGTTTTGGTCGAAAGTTGTCTTGTTGGGTAATGGGTTTATCATTAGGTCAAGGATTGACCATTTTGACCAAAGTTAAATTTTTTATCAGAGATTGACTTATTGGGCTAATAATTGGTCGTTAGGTTCAAAATTAATTATTTTGATAAAAAATAATTTTTTGGTCAAAAGTTGTCAATGGGGTGGTCACTGGATCAGAAATTAATCATTTTTTTACCAAAGTTCACTTTTTGGTCTAAAGTTGACCTATTTTTTCAATGAGTTGGAAATTGGGTCAAAAATTGACCATTTTAATCGAAGATGACGTTTAGGTCAATAGTTGATTTATTGGGTCAATGAGTTCGTCATTGGGTAAAAAATTAACCATTTTGACCAAAGTTAACTTTTGGGTCAAAAGTTGATCTATTGGGTCAATGAGAGGTCAAAAATTAACTATTTTGACCACACTTCATTTTTTGGTCAAAAGTTGTCCTATCGGGTTAATGGGTTTGTTATTGGGTCAAGGATTGACCATTTTGACCAAAGTTGACTTTCTGGTCAGAGATTAATTTATTGGCTCAATAATTGGTCATTAAATCAAAAATTAACTATTTTGACAAAAATTTACTTTTTGGTCGAAATTGACTTTATTCAGTCGAAGGGTTGGTCATTGGGTCGAGAATTGATCATTTTGATCGAAGTTGACTTTTGGTCAAAGTTGCCATATTGGATCGATGGGTTGGTCATTGGGTCGAGGATTAACCATTTTGACCGAAGTTGACTTTTGGTCGAAGATTGGCTTATTAGGTCGATAATTGGTGATTAGGTAAAAAATTGATTATTTTGATCAAAATTGACTTTTTGGTCAAAAGTTGACTATTGGGTCAATGGGTTGGTCTTTAGTTCAAGGATTGACCCTTTTAACCAAAGTTGACTTTTTGGTCAAAAGTTAACATATTGGGTCAATTGTGAGGTCATTAGGTCAAAAATTGACTATTTTTACTAAAATTGACTATTTGATCAAAAGTTGGCTCATTGGGCCTAAGAGTTTCTCATTATGTCAAAAACTGACTATTTTGACCAAAATTGACTTTTTGGTCAAAAGTTGACATATTGGGTCATTAGATTCGAAGATTGACCTTTTTGACTTTAGTTGACTTTTTGGTCGAAAGTTGACCGTTTGGGTCAATGGGTTTGTCATTGGGTTAAAGATTGAGAAATTTGACCAAAGTTGACTTTTTGCTCATAGATTGACTTATTGGGTCATTAATTGGTCATTAGACAAAAAATTGACTATTTGACCAAAATTGACTTTTTAGTCAAAAGTTAAATTTTTTATTAGAAATTGACTTTTGGTTCAAAAATTGGTTATTAGATCAAAAATTTACTATTTTTACCACAATTGATTTTTTGGTCAAAAGTTAACCCATTGGGTCAACGTGGTGGTCATTGGGTCAGAATTGACCATTTTGACCAAAGTTGACTTTTTGGTCAAAAGTTGACATATTTGGTCAATGTGTTGGTATTTGGGTCAAAAATTGAAAATTTTGACCAAAAAAAACTTTTTGGTCAAAAGTTGACATATTGGGTCAATAGGTTGGTCATTAGGTCAAAAATTGACCATTTTGACCAAAGTTGACTTTTTGGTCAAAAGTTGACCTATTGGGTCAATGGATGTTCATTAGGTCAAAAATTGACAATTTTGAGCAAAATTTACTTTTGGTCGAAATCGACTATTAGGTCGATGTATTTGTCATTGGGTCGAGGATTGACCTTTTTGACCAAAGTTGACTTTTTGATCAGAGATTGACTTAGTGAGTCAATAATTGGTCATTAATTCAAAAATTGACTTTTTTGACCAAAATTGACTTTTTGGTCAAAAGTTGACCTAATAGATTAATGAGTTGGTCATTAGGTCAAGGATTGATCTTTTTGACCAAAAGTTATCTTTTTGGTCAAAAGTTGACCTATTGGGTCAATGGGTTGGACATTGGGTTAAGGAATAACCATTTTGACCAAAGTTCACTTTTTGGTCAGAGATTGGCTTACTGGGTCAAGGGTCGGTCTTTAGGTCAAGGATTGACCATTTTAACCAAAGTTGACTTTTTAGTCAAAAGTTGACATGTTTGGTCAATTGGGTGATCATCAGGTCAAAAATTGACTTTTTTAACTAAAATTGACTATTTGGTTAAAAGTTGGCCCATTGGGCGAATGAATTGGTCATTATGTCAAAAATTGACTATTTTGACCAAAATTGATTTTTTCGTCAAAAGTTAACTTATTGGGTTATTGGGTCAAAGATTGACCATTTTGACCATAGTTGACTTATTGGTCTAAAGTTGATCGTTTGGGTCAATGGGTTTGTCATTATGTCAAGGATTGACCAATTTGACCAAAGTTGACGTTTTGGTCAGAGATTGACTTATTGGGTCATTAATTGGTCATTAGGCAAAAAATTGACTATTTGACCAAAATTGACTTTTTGGTCGAAAGTTGACTTTGTTGGGTTAATGGGTTTGTCATTAGGTCAAGGTTTGACCAAAGTTAAATTTTTTATCATAGATTGACTTATTGGGTGATTAATTGGTCATTAGGTCCAAAATTGATTATTTTGACAAAAAAATAATTTTTGGTGAAAAGTTGTCAATAAGGGTTGCTCATCTGGATCAGAAATTGATCATTTTTTACCAAAGTTGACCTTTTTTTCAATGAGTTGGAAATTAGGTCAAGAATTGATCATTTTGACCAAAGATGAGTTTTTGGTCAATAGTTGATCTGTTGGGTCAATGGGTTGGTCATTGGGAAAAAAATTAACCATTTTGACCAAAGTTGACTTTTTGGTCAAAAGTTGACCGATTGGGTCAATGAGTGGTCATTTGGTCAAAAATTGACTATTTTGACCAAAATTCATTTTTTAGTCAAAAATTATCCTATTGGGTCAATGGGTTTGTCATTGGGTCAAGGATTGACGATTTTGATCAAAGATGACTTTTTGGTCATAGATTGATTTATGGGTCAATAATGAATCATTAATTCAAAAATTAATTATAGTGAACAAAATTAACTTTTTAGTGAAAGTTCTCCTATTAGGCCAATGGGTTAGTCATTGGGTCAACTATTGATCATTTTGACCAAAGTTGACTTTTTGGTCAAAAGTTGACCTTGTGGGTTAATGGGTTGGTCATTGGGTTAAAGACTGACCATTTTGACCAAAGTTGACTTCTTGGTCAGAGATGGGCTTACTAGGTTAATAATTAGTCATTAGGTCAAAAATTGGCTATTTAGTCAAAAATTGACTTTTGGTGAAACTTAACTTTATTAGATTGATGGTTGGTCTTTAGGTCAAGGATTGATCATTTTAACCGAAGTAGACTTTTTGTTGAAAGTTGACCATGTGGGTCGAAAGGGTTTATCATTAGATTGACATTGATACATTTTGACAAGTTTAACTTTTTATCGTCAAATTAACTTTTAGTTCGATAATTGGTCATTAGATTAAAAATTTACTATTTTTACCACAATTTAATTTTTGGTCAAAAGTTAACCATTGGGTCAACGTGGTGGTCATTGGGTCAAAAATTGACCATTTTGACCGAAGTTGAATTTTTGGTTAAAAGTTGACCTATTGGGTCAATGGGTTGGTCATTGGATCAAAAATTGACTATTTTGACAAAAGCTGACTTTTTGGTCAAAAGTTGACTATTAGATTGATGGATGGTCATTAGGTTAAAAATTGACAAATTTGACCAAAATTGACTTTTGATCAAAATTTGACATATTGGATCAACGGGTTTGTCATTAGAGTCGATGATTGACCATTTTGACCAAAGTTGACTTTTTGGTCAGAGATTGACTTATTGGGTCAATAATTGGTCATTAATTCAAAAATTGAATTTTTTGACAAAAATTGACTTTTTGGTCAAATGTTGACCTATTAGACCAATGGGTTGGTCATTGGGTCATGGATTGATCATTTTGATTAAAGTTGACTTTTTAGGCAGAGATTGGCTTACTGGGACAATAATTGGTCATTAGGTCAAAAATTGACTATTTTGATGAAAATTGACTTTTTAGTCGAAAGTTGACATATTAGGTCGATTGGGTTGGTCATTAGGTCGAAATAGTCTATTTTGACTAAAATTGACTATTTGGTCAAAAGTTGGTCCATTGGGCTAATGAGTTGGTCATTTGGTCAAAAATTGACTATTTTGACCAAAATTAACTTTTTGGTCAAAAGTTGACCTATTAGGTCATTGGGTCAAAGATTGACCATTTTAACTATAGTTGACTTTTTGGTCAAAAGTTGACCGTTTAGGTCAGTGGGTTTGTTATTGGGTCATGGATTGACCAATTTGACCAAAGTTGACTTTTTGGTCAGAGATTGTCTTATTGGGACACTAATTGGTCATTAGGCAAAAAATTGATTATTTGACCAAAGTTGACTTTTAGTCAAAAGTTGAATTTTTGATCATAAATTGACTTTTGGTTCAATAATTGCTCATTAGATCAAAAAATTACTATTTTTTTACCACGGTTGAATTTTTGGTCAAAAGTTAACCCCTTGGGTCAACGTGGTGGTCATTTGGTCAGAAATTGACCATTTTGACCAATGTTGACTTTTTGGTCAAAAGTTGACATATTTGGTCAATGAGTTGGTATTTGGGTACAGAATTGAAAGTTTTGACCAAATAAGACTTGTTGGTCAAAAGTTGGCCTATTGTGTCAATGGGTTGGTTATTGGGTCAAAAATTGACCATTTTGACCAAAGTTGACTTTTTGGTCAAAAGTTGACCTATTGGGTCAATGGATGGTCTTTAGGTTAAAAATGAACAATTTTAAGCGAATTGACTTTTTGGTCAAAATTTGACCTATTGGGTCAATGGGTTTGTCATTGGGTCAAGGATTGACCTTTTTGACCAAAGTTGACTTTTTTGTTCAGAGATTGACTTATTGGGTCAATAATTGGTCATTAATTCAAAAATTGACTTTTTGACCAAAATTGACTTTTTGGTCAAAAGTTGACCTATTAGACCAATGGGTTGGTTATTGGGTCAACGATTGATAATTTTTACCAAAGTTGTCTTTTTGGTCAAAAGATGACTATTGAGTCGATAGGTTGGACATTGTGCCAAGGATTAACCATTTTGACCAAAGTTGACTTTTTGGTCAGAGATTGGCTTAATGGGTCAAGGGTTGGTCTTTTGGTCAAGGATTGACCATTTTAACCAAAGTTGACTTTTTAGTCAAAAGTCGACATATTGGGTCAATTGGAAGGTCATTAGGTAAAAAATTGACTAAATTGACTATTTGGTCAAAAGTTAGTCCATTGGGCCAATGAGTTGGTCATTATGTCAAAAATTGACTATTTTGACCAAAATTAACTTTGCAGTCGAAAGGTTGACTGATTAGGTCATTAGATTCGAAGTTGACCATTTTAACTATAGTTGACTTTTTGGAAAAAAGTTGACCGTTTGGATCAATGGGTTTGTTATTGGGTCATGGATTGACCAATTTGATCAAAGTTGACTTTTTGGTCATAGATTGACTTTTTGGGTCATTAATTGGTCATTAGGTAAAAAATTGACTATTTGGCCAAAATTGACTTTTTGGTCAAAAGTTAAATTTTTGATCAGAAATTGACTTTTGGTTTAATAATTGGTCATTAGATAAAAAATTTACTGTTTTTTTACCAGAATTGAATTTTTGGTCAAAAGTTAACCCATTGGGTCAATGTGGTGGTCATTGGGTCAGAAATTGAAAATTTGGCAAAAGAAGACTTTTTGGTTAAAAGATGACCTATTGGGTCAATGGGTTGGTTATTGCGTTTGAAATTGACCCATTTTGACCAAAGTTGACTTTTGGTCAAAAGTTAACATATTGGGTCGATGGATGGTCGGTTGTCGAAAATGGACGTATTTTGAGTGAATTGACTTTTTGGTGAAATTTGACCTATTGGGTCAACGGGTTTGTTATTGGGTTCAAGGATTAACCATATTGACCAAAGTTGACTTTTGATCGAGAGATTTACTTATTGGATTCAATAATTGGTCATTAATTCAAAAATTGAATTTTTTGACCAAAATTGACTTTTTGGTCAAAAGTTGACCTATTAGACCAATGGGTTGGTTATTGGGTCAACGATTGATAATTTTTACCAAAGTTGTCTTTTTGGTCAAAAGATGACCTATTGGGTCAATGGGTTGGACATTGTGTCAAGGATTAACCATTTTGACCAAAGTTAACTTTTTGGTCAGAGATTGGCTTAATGGGTCAAGGGTTGGTCTTTTGGTCAAGGATTGACCATTTTAACCAAAGTTGACTTTTTAGTCAAAAGTTGACATATTGGGTCAATTGGCTGGTCATTAGGTCAAAAATTGACTATTTTGTCAAAAATTGACTATCTGGTCAAAAGTTGGTCCATTGGGCCAATAAGTTTGTCATTATGTCAAAAATTGTCTATTTTGACCAAAATTGACTTTTTGGTCAAAAGTTGACCGATTGGTTCATTGGGTCAAAGATTAACCATTTTGACTATAGTTGACTTTTTGGTCAAAAGTTAACCGTTTGGGTCAATGGGTTTGTCATTGGGTCAAGGATTGACCAATCTGACCAAAGTTGACTTTTTGGTCAGAGATTGACTTATTGGGTCATTAATTGGTCATTATTAGGCAAAAAATTAACTATTTAACCAAAATTGACTTTTTGGTCAAAAGTTGACCAATTGGGTCAATGGGTTGGTCATTTGGTCAAGGATTGACCATTTTGACGAGTTTGACTTTTGGTCGAAAAGTTGACTGTTAGGTTGATGAGTTGGTTATTGGGTCAAGGATTGACCATTTTGACCAAAGTTGAACTTGTCATTGGTTCAGAAATTAACCATTTTGACCAAAGTTGACTTTTTGGTCAGTTATTAACTTATTGGGTCAATAATTGGTCAATAATTCAATAAATGACTATTTTGGCGAAAATTAACTTTTTGATCAAATGTTGACGTATTAGGACAATATGTTGGTCATTGGGTCAAGGATTGATCATTTTGACCAAAGTTGACATTTTGGTCAAAAGTTGACCTATTGGGTCAATTGGTTAGTCATTGGGGCAAGGATTGACCATTTTGACCAAAGTTGACTTTTTGGCCAGAGATTGACTTACTGGGTCAGTAATTGGTCATTAGGCCAAAATTGACTATTTTGACTAAAATTGACTTTTTGGTGAAAAGTTGACTTATTGGGTCAGTGGGTATGTCATTGGGTCAAGGATTAACCATTTTGACCAAAGTTGAATTTTTGGTCAAAAGTTCTCTTATTGGGTCAATGGGTTGGTCAGTAGGTCAAGGATTGACCATTTTGACCAAAGTTAAATTTTTTATCAGAGATTGACTTATTGGGTCATTAATTGGTCATTAGGTGAAAATTTGATTATTTTGACAAAATTAATTTTTTTGTCAAAAGTTCACCCATTGGGTCAACGGGGAGGTCCTTCGGTCAGAAATTGACCACTTTGACCAAACTTCCTTTTGGTCAAATGTTGACATATTTGGTCAATTTATTGGTAATTGGGTCAAGAATTGACAATTTTGACCGAAGATGACTTTTTTGTCAAAAGTTGATCTATTGGGTCAACGGGTTGGTCATTGAGTCAAAATTGACCATTTTGACCAAAGTTGACTTTTTGGTCAAAAGTTGACCTATTGCTTAATGGGTGGTCATTAGGTCAAAAATTGACTATTTTGACCAAAATTGACTTTTTGGTCAAAAGTTGACCTATTAGGCCAATGGGTTGGGCATTGGGTCAAAGTTGATCATTTTGACAAAAATTGATTTTTTTTCTAAAGTTGACCTATTGTGTTAATGGGTTTGTCATTGGGTCAAGGATTGACCAATTTGACTAAAGTTGACTAATTATTAACCGAGTAAGCCCATCTCTGACCTAAAAGTCAACTTTTGTCAAAATGGTCAGTCTTTAACCCAATGACCAACCCATAAACCCAAAAGGTCAACTTTTGACCAAAAAGTCAACTTTGGTCAAAATGATCAATCGTTGACCCAATGACTAACCCATTGGCCTAATAGGAGAACTTTCACCAAAAAGTTAATTTTGGTCAATATAGTTAATTTTTGACCCAATAAATCAATCTCTCATCAAAAAGTCAACTTTGTCAAAATCGTCAATCTTGACCCAATGACAAACCCATTGACCCAATAGGATAAATTTTGAATAAAAAATGAATTTCTGTCAAAATAGTCAATTTTTGACCAAATGACCACTCATTGACCCAATAGGTAAACTTTTAACCAAAAAGTCAACTTTGGTCAAAATGGTTAATTTTTTTCTCAATGACCAACCCATTGGTAAAAATTGACCATTTTGACCAAAATTGACTATTTTCTCAAAAGTTGATCTATTGTGTCAACGGGGTGGTCAAAAGGTAAAAAATTGACTTTTTCGACCAAAGAAGACTTTTTGGTCAAAAGTTGACTTATTGGGTCAATGGGTTGGTCATTGGGTCAAAAATTGACCATTTTGACCGTAGTTAACTTTTTGGTCAAAGTTGACCTATTAGACTAATGGGTTGTTGATTGGGTCAATGATTAATTATTTTGACCAAAGTTAACTTTTTGGTTAAAAGTTGACATATTGGGTCAATGGGTTGGTCATTGGGTCAAGGATTAACCATTTTAACCAAAGCTGACTTTTTGGTCAAAGATTGGCTTACTAGGTTAATAATTGGTGATTAGGTCAAAAATTGATTATTTTGATCAAAATTGACTTTTTGGTCAAAAGTTGACCTATTGGGGCAATGGGTTGGTCTTTAGTTCAAGGATTGACCCTTTTAACCAAAGTTGACTTTTTGGTTAAAAGTTGATATATTGGGTCAATTGGGAGGTCATTACGTCAAAAATTAACTATTTTTACTAAAATTGACTATTTGGTCAAAAGTTGGCTCATTGGGCCAAAGAGTTGCTCATATGTCAAAAACTGACTATTTTGACCAAAATTGACTTTTTGATCAAAAGTTGACCTATTGGGTCATTGGGTCAAAGATTGACCTTTTTTACTGTAGTTGACTTTTTGGTCAAAAGTTGACCGTTTGGGTCAATGGGTTTGTCATTGGGTTAAGGATTGACCAATTTGACGAAAGTTGACTTTTTGGTCATGGATTGACTTATTGTGTCATTAATTGGTCATTTGGCAAAAAATTCACTATTTGTCCAAAATTGCCTTTTTGGTCAAAAGTTAACCTAATGGGTCAATGGGTTGGTCATTGGGTCAAGGATTGACCATTTTGACCAGATTTGACTTTTGATCAAAAGTTGACCTATTGGGTCAATGGGTTGGATATTGGGCCAAGGATTAACCACTTTGATCAAAGTTGACTTTTTGGTCAAAGATTGGCGTACTGGGTCAATAGTTGGTCATTAGGTCAAAAATTCACTATTTTGAGCAAAATTGACTTTTTAGTCAAAAGTTGACATATTGGGTCAGTTGGGTGGTCATTAGGTTAAAAATTGACTATTTTGACTAAAATTAACTATTTGGTTAAAAGTTGGTCCATTGGGCCAATGAGTTGGTCATTATGTCAAAAATTGAGTATTTTGACCAAATTTGACTTTTTGGTCAAAAGTTGACCTATTGGGTCACTAGGTCAAAGATTGACCATTTTGACTATAGTTGACTTTTTGGTCAAAAGTTGGTCGTTTGGCTCAATGGGTTTATCATTGGGTCAAGGATTGACCAATTTGACCGAAGTTAACTTTTTGGTGAGAGATTGACTTATTGGGTCATAAATTGGTTATTAGGCAAAAAATTGACTATTTGACCAAAATTGACTTTTTGGTCAAAAGTTAAATTTTTTATCAGAAATTGACTTTTGGTTCAATAATTGATTATTAGATCAAGAATTTACTATTTTTTACCACAATTGAATTTTTGGTCAAAAGTTAACCCATTGGGTCAACGTGGTGGTCATTGGGTCAGAATTGACCATTTTGACCAAAGTTGACTTTTTGGTCAAAAGTTGACATATTTGGTCAATGTGTTGGTATTTGGGTCAAGAATTGAAAATTTTGACCAAATGAGACTTTTTGGTCAAAAGTTGACCTATTGGGTCAATAGGTTGGTCATTGGGTCAAAAATTGACCATTTTGACCAAAGTTGACGTTTTGGTCAAAAGTTGACCTATTGGTCAATGGATGGTCATTAGGTCAAAAATTGATAATTTTGAGGAAAATTAACTTTTTGGTCAAAATTTGACCTATTGGGTCAATGGGTTTGTCATTGGGTCAAGGATTGACCTTTTTGACCAAAGTTGAGTTTTTGGTCAGAGATTGACTTATTGGGTCAATAATTGGTCATTAATTCAAAAATTGACTTTTTTTGACCAAAATTGACTTTTTGGTCAAAAGTTGACCTAATAGACTAATGGGTTGGTCATTAGGTCAAGGATTGATCATTTTGACCAAAAGTTATCTTTTTGGTCAAAAGTTGACCAATGGGGTCAATGAGTTGGACATTGGGTTAAGGAATAACCATTTTGACTAAAGTTCACTTTTTGGTCAGAGATTGGCTTATTGGGTCAAGGGTCGGTCTTTAGGTCAAGGATTGACCATTTTAACCAAAGTTGACTTTTTAGTCAAAAGTTGACATGTTAGATTGATTGGGTGGTCATCAGGTCAAAAATTGACTATTTTAACTAAAATTAACTATTTTGTCAAAAGTTGGCCCATTGGACGAATGAGTTGGTCATTATGTCAAAAATTGACTATTTTGACCAAAATTGACTTTTTGATCAAAAGTTAACCTATTGGGTTATTGAGTCAAAGATTGACCATTTTGACTATAGTTGACTTTTTAGTCAAAAGTTGATCGTTTGGGTCAATGGGTTTGTCATTATGTCAAGGATTGACCAATTTGACCAAAGTTGACGTTTTGGTCGGAGATTGACTTATTGGGTCATTAGGCAAAAAATTGACTATTTTACCAAAATTAACTTTTTGGTCAAAAGTTGACCTATTGAATTAATGGGTTTTTCATTAGGTCAAGGATTGACCAAAGTTAAATTTTTATCAGAGACTGACTTATTGGGTCATTAATTGGTCATTAGGTCCAAAATTGATTATTTTGACAAAAAAATAATTTTTGGTCAAAAGTTGTCAACGTGGTGGTCACTGGATCAGAAATTGATCATTTTTTACCAAAGTTGACCTTTTTTTCAATGAGTTGGAAATTAGGTCAAGAATTGATCATTTTGACCAAAGATGACTTTTTGGTTAATAGTTGATCTATTGGGTCGATGGGTTGGTCATTGGGAAAAAATTAACCATTTTGACCAAAGTTGACTTTTTGGTCGAAAGTTGACCTATTGGGTCGATGAGTGGTCATTTGGTCGAGAATTAGCTATTTTGACCAAAATTGATTTTTAGTCGAAAGTTGATCTATTAGATTAATGGGTTTGTCATTAGGTCAAGGATTGACGATTTTGACCAAAGTTGACTTTTTTGTCAGAGATTGATTTATTGAGTCAATAATTAATCATTAATTCAAAAATTAACTATATTGAGCAAAATTAACTTTTTAGTGAAAGTTCTCGTATTAGGCCAAAGATTGATCATTTTGACAAAAGTTGACTTTTTGTTCAAAAGTTGACCTTTTGGGTTAATGGGTTGGTCATTGGGTTAAAGACTGAACATTTTGACCAAAGTTGACTTTTTGGTCACAAATGGGCTTACTAGGTTAATAATTAGTCATTAGGTCAAAAATTGACTATTTTGTCAAAAATTGACTTTTTGGTCAAAAGTTAACCTATTGGGTCAATGGTTGATCATTGCGTCAAGGATTGATCATTTTAACCAAAGTAGACTTTTTGTTCAAAAGTTGACCAATGGGTAAACGGGTTTATCATTGGGTCAAGCATTGACCATTTTGACCAAAGTTGAATTTTTGATCAGAAATTAACTTTTAGATTCGATAATTGGTCATTAGATCAAGAATTTACTATTTTTACCACAATTCGACTTTTTGGTCAAAAGTTAACCCATTGGGTCAACGTGGTGGTCATTGGGTCGAGAAATTGACCATTTTGACAGAAGTTGACTTTTTGGTCAAAAGTTGACCTATTGGGTCAATGGGTTGGTCATTGGATCAAAAATTGACTATTTTGACAAAAGTTGACTTTTTGGTCAAAAGTTGACCTATTGGGTCAATGGATGGTCATTAGGTTAAAAATTGACAAATTTGACCAAAATTGACTTTTGATCAAAATTTGACCTATTGGGTCAACGGGTTTTGGCATTGGGTCAATGATTGACCATTTTGACCAAAGTTGACTTTTTAGTCAGAGATTGACTTATTGGGTCAATAATTGGTCATTAATTCAAAAATTGAATTTTTTGACAAAATTTGACTTTTTGGTCAAAGGTTGACCTATTAGACCAATGGGTTGGTCATTGGGTCATGGATTGATCATTTTGACCAAAGTTGTCTTTTTAGGAATTGATTGGCTTACTGGGACAATAATTGGTCATTAGGTCAAAAATTGACTATTTTGAACAAAATTAACTTTTTAGTCAAAAGTTGACATATTGGGTCAATTGGGTGGTCATTAGGTCAAAAATGACTATTTTGACTAAAATTGACTATTTGGTCAAAAGTTGGTCCATTGGGCCAATGAGTTGGTCATTATGTTAAAAATTGACTATTTTGACCAAAATTAACTTTTTGGTCAAAAGTTGACCTATTAGGTAATTGGGTCAAAGATTGACCATTTTGACTATAGTTGACTTTTTGGTCAAAAGTTGACCGTTTGGGTCAGTGGGTTTGTTATTGGGTCAAGGATTGACCAATTTGACCAAAGTTGACTTTTTGGTCAGAGATTGACTTATTGGGACACTAATTGGTCATTAGGCAAAAAATTGACTATTTGACCAAAGTTGACTTTCTAGTCAAAAGTTGAATTTTTGATCATAAATTGACTTTTGCTTCAATAATTGCTCATTAGATCAAAAATTTACTTTTTTTTACCACAATTGAATTTTTGGTCAAAAGTTAACCCATTGGGTCAACGTGGTGGTCATTGGGTCAGAAATTGACCATTTTTACCAAAGTTGACTTTTTGGTCAAAAGTTGACATATTTGGTCAATGAGTTGGTATTTTGGTCAAGAATTGAAAGTTTTGACCAAAGATGACTTGTTGGTCGAAAGTTGGCTATTAGTGTCGAATGGGTTGGTTATTGGGTCGAAAATTGACCATTATGACCAAAGTTGACTTTTTGGTCGAAAAGTTGACCTATTAGGTTAATGGATGGTCATTTGGTTAAAAATGAACAATTTTAAGCAAATTGACTTTTTGGTCAAAATTTGACCTATTGGGTTAATGGGTTTGTCATTGGGTCAAGGATTGACTATTTTGACCAAAGTTGACTTTTTGCTCGAGATTGACTTATTAGATTAGATAATTGGTCATTAATTCGACAATTGACTTTTTTGACCAAAATTGACATTTTGGTCGAAGTTAACCTATTAGGTCAATGGGTTGGTCATTGGATCGAGGATTGATCATTTTGACCAAAGTTGCCTTTATGGTCGGAAAGTTGTCTATTAGGTCGATAAGTTGCACATTGACTCAGAAATAACCATTTTGATCAAAGTTGACTTTTAATTGAAGATTAGACTATTGAGGTCGATAGGATTGGTCATTAGGTCAAAAATTGACTATTTTGACCAAAATTGACTTTTTAGTCAAAAGTCGACATATTGGGTTAATTGGGTGGTCATTAGGTCCAAAAATTGACTATTTTGACTAAATTGACTATTTGGTCAAAAGTTGGTCCATTAGATTGATGAGTTGTTCATTATGTCGAAAATTAGTTATTTTGACCAAAATTAACTTTTTAGTCGAAAAGTTGACCTATTAGGTCATTGGGTCAAAGATTGACCATTTTGACTATTATTGACTTTTTGGTCAAAAGTTGACCGTTTGGGTCAATGGGTTTGTTATTGGGTCATGGAATGACCAATTTGATAAAAGTTGACTTTTTAGTCATAGATTGACTTATTGGGTCATTAATTGGTAATTAGGTAAAAAATTGACTATTTTGCCAAAATTGACTTTTTGGTCAAAAGTTGAATTTTTGATCAGAAATTGACTTTTGGTTCAATAATTGGTCATTAGAAAAAAATTTACTGTTTTTTTACCACAATTGAATTTTTGGTCAAAAGTTAACCAACCCATTGGGTCAACGTGGTGGTCGTTAGGTCAGAAATTGACCATTTTGACCAAAGTTGACTTTTTGGTCAAAAGTTGACATATTTGGTCAATGAGTTGGTAATTGGGTCAAGAATTGAAAATTTGGCCGAAGAAGACTTTTTGGTCAAAAGTTGACCTATTGGGTCAATGGGTTGGTTATTACGTCAAAAATTGACCCATTTTGACCAAAGTTGACTTTATGGTCAAAAGTTAACATATTGGGTCAATGGATGGTCATTATGTCAAAAATGGACAATTTTGAGTAGAATTAACTTTTTGGTCGAAAGTTGACTCTATTAGATCGACGGGTTTGTCATTGGGTCGAGGATTAGCATATTGACGAAGTTGACTTTTTGATCAGAGATTGACTTATTGGGTCAATAATTGGTCATTAGTTCGAAAAATTGAATTTTTGATCAAAATTGACTTTTTAGTCGAAGTTGACCTATTAGACCGATGGGTTGGTTATTGGGTCGAGCGATTGATAATTTTGACCAAAGTTGTCTTTTGGTCGAAAGATGACCTATTGGGTCGATGGGTTGGACATTGTGTCGAAGGATTAACCATTTTGACCAAAGTTAAGCATTTGGTTAGAGATTGGCTTAATGGATCGGGTTGGTCTTTTGGTCGAAGATTGACCATTTTAACTAAAGTTTACTTTTTACTCGAAAGTTGACATATTGAGTCATTGTGGTAGTCATTAGGTCAAGAATTGACTATTTTGTCTAAAATTGACTATTTGGTCAAAGTTGGCCTATTGGAGCCAATACGTTTGGTCATTATGTCAAAATTGACTATTTTGACCAAAATTGACTTTTTGGTGAAATTAGTTAGTTGATTGGTTCATTGGGTCAAAGATTGACCATTTTGACTATAGTTGACTTTTTTGTCAAAAGTTAACCGTTTAGGTCAATGGGTTTGTTATTGGGTCAAGGATTGACCAATCTGACCAAAGTTGACTTTTTGGTCAGAGATTGACTTATTGGGTCATTAATTGGTCATTATTAGGCAAAAAATTAACTATTTAACCAAAATTGACTTTTTGGTCAAAAGTTGACCTATTGGATCAATGGGTAGGTCATTTGGTCAAGGATTGACCATTTTGACCAGATTTGACTTTTGGACAAAAGTTGACCAATTGGGTCAACGAGTTGGTTATTGGGTCAAGGATTGACCAAAGTTGACTTTTTCTTCATTGGGTCAGAAATTAACCATTTTGACCAAAGTTGACTTTTTGTTCAGTTATTAACTTATTGGGTCAATAATTGGTCATTAATTCAATAAATGACTATTTTGGCCAGAAATTAACTTTTGATCAAAAGTTGACCTATTAGGCCAATGTGTTGGTCATTGAGTCAAGGATTGATCATTTTGACCAAAGTTGACATTTTAGCCAAAAGTTGACCTATTGGGTCAATTGGTTAGTCAATGGGGAAATGATTGACCATTTTGACCAAAGTTAACTTTTTGGCCAGAGATTGACTTATTGGGTCAGTAATTGGTCATTAGGCCAAAATTGACTATTTTGACTAAAATTGACTTTTTGGTGAAAAGTTGACTTATTGGGTCAGGGGTATGTCATTGGGTCAAGGATTAACCATTTTGACCAAAGTTGAATTTTTGGTCAAAAGTTCTCTTATTGGGTCAATGGGTTGGTCGATTGAATCAAGGATTGACCATTTTGACCAAAGTTAACACTTCTATCAGAGATTGACTTATTGGGTCAGTAATTGGCCATTAGGTGAAAATTGATTATTTTGACAAAATTAACTTTTTTGTCGAAAAGTTCACTCGATGGATGAAGCGGGAGGTCATTGAGTCGAGAATTGACCACTTTGACCAAAGCTTCCTTTTGGTCAAATGTTGACATATTTGGTCAATTTATTAGTAATTGGGTCAAGAATTGACAATTTTAACCGAAGATGACTTTTTAGTCAAAAGTTGATCTATTGGGTCAATGGGTTGGTCATTGGGACAAAAATTAACCATTTTGACCAAAGTTGACTTTTTGGTCGAAAAGTGACTTTATTAGCTTAATGGGTGGTCATTAGGTCAAAAATTGACTATTTTGACCAAAATTAACTTTTTGGTCAAAAGTTGACCTATTAGGCCAATGGGTTGGTCATTGGGTCAAAGTTGATCATTTTGACAAAAATTGAATTTTTTGTCTAAAGTTAACCTGTTGGGTTAATGGGTTTGTCATTGGGTCAAGGATTGACCAATTTGACTAAAGTTGACTTTTTGGTCAGAGATTGGCTTACTAGGTCAATAATTGGTTATTAGGTCAAAAGTTAACTATTTTGGCGAAAATTGACTTTTTGGTCGAAAGTTGACTTATTGGGTCGATGGGTTTGTCATTAGGTCAAGGATTGACCATTTTGACCGAAGTTGACTTTTAGTCAAAGTTGACATATTAGAGTTGATGAGTTGGTTATTTGGTCTAAGATTGACCATTATGACCAAAGTTGACTTTTGGTCAGAGATTAACTTATTGGGTCAATAATTTGTCATTAATTCAAAAATTGACTATTTTGACCAAAATTAACTTTTTAATCAAAAGTTGACATGCTAGGCTAATAGGTTGGTCATAGGGTCAAGGATTGATCATTTTGACCAAAGTTGACTTTTTGGTGAAAAGTTGACCTTTTGGGGCAATTCTTTGGTCATTGGATCAACGATTAACCATTTTGGCCAAAGTTGAGTTTTTGACCAGGGATTGGCTTCCGAGTCAATAATTGGTCATTAGGCCAAAATTAACTATTTTGACAAAAATTGACTTTTTGGTCAAAAACTTACCTATTTGGTCAATGGGTTGGTCATTAGGTCAAGGATTGAACATTTTGACCAAAGTTAAGTTTTTGGTCAAAAGTTGTCTTATTGGGTAATGGGTTTGTCATTAGGTCAAGGATTGACCATTTTGACCAAAGTTAAATTTTTTATCAGAGATTGACTTATTGGGCTAATAATTGGTCATTAGGTTCAAAATTAATTATTTTGATAAAAAATAATTTTTTGGTCAAAAGTTGTCAACGGGGTGGTCACTAGATGAGAAATTGATCATTTTTTACCAAAGTTCACTTTTTGGTCTAAAGTTGACCTATTTTTTCAATGAGTTGGAAATTGGGTCAAAAATTGACCATTTTTTATCGAAGATGACGTTTAGGTCAATAGTTGATTTATTAGGTCAATGAGTTCGTCATTGGGTAAAAAATTAACCATTTTGACCAAAGTTGACTTTTGGGTCAAAAGTTGATCTATTGGGTCAATGAGAGGTCAAAAATTAACTATTTTGACCACAATTCATTTTTTGGTCAAAAGTTGTCCTATCGGGTCAATGGGTTTGTTATTGGGTCAAGGATTGATCATTTTGACCAAAGTTGACTTTCTGGTCAGAGATTGATTTATTGGTTCAATAATTGGTCATAAAATAAAAAATTAACTATTTTGACAAAAATTTACTTTTTGGTCGAAATTTAACATATTCAGCCAATGGGTTGGTCATTGGGTCAAGAATTGATCTTTTTGATCAAAGCTGACTTTTTGGTCAAAAGTTGTCATATTGGGTCAATGGGTTGGTCATTGGGTCAAGAATTGATCATTTTGACCAAAGTTGACTTTTTGTCAAAGATTGGCTTATTGGGTCAATAATTGGTGATTAGGTAAAAAATTGATTATTTTGATCAAAATTGACTTTTTGGTCAAAAGTTGACCTATTGGGTCAATGGGTTGGTCTTTAGTTCAAGGATTGACCCTTTTAACCAAAGTTGACTTTTTGGTCAAAAGTTAACATATTGGGTCAATTGGGAGGTCATTAGGTCAAAAATTGACTATTTTTACTAAAATTGACTATTTGATCAAAAGTTGGCTCATTGGGCCTAAGAGTTTCTCATTATGTCAAAAACTGATTATTTTGACCAAAATTGACTTTTTGGTCAAAAGTTGACATATTGGGTCATTGGGTCTAAGATTGACCTTTTTTACTTTAGTTGACTTTTTGGTCAAAAGTTGACCGTTTGGGTCAATGGGTTTGTCATTGGGTTAAGGATTGACAAATTTGACCAAAGTTGACTTTTTGCTCATAGATTGACTTATTGGGTCATTAATTGGTCATTAGGCAAAAAATTGACTATTTGTCTAAAATTGTCTTTTTGGTCAAAAGTTAACCTATTGGGTCATTGGGTTGGTCATTGGGTCAAGAATTGACCATTTGATCGATTTGACTTTGGTCGAAAGTTGACTGTTAGATTCGATGGGTTTGACATTGGGCAATGATTAACCATTTTTATCAAAGTTGACTTTTTTGTCAGAGATTAGCTTGCTGGGTCAATAGTTGGTCATTAGGTCAAAAATTGCTATTTTGAGCAAAATTGATTTTTTAGTCAAAAGTTGACATATTGGGTCAGTATAGTGGTCATTAGGTTAAAAATTGACTATTTTGACTGAAATTTACTATTTGGCCAAAAGTTGGTCCTTTGGGCCAATGAGTTGGTCATTATGTGAAAAAATGACTATTTTGACGAAAATTAACTTTTTGGTCAAAAGTTGACCTATTAGGTCACTAGGTCAAAGATTGACCATTTTGACTATAGTTGAGTTTTTGGTCAAAAGTTGGTTGTTTGGATCAATGGGTTTGTCATTGGGTCAAGGATTGACCAATTTGACCGAACTTGACTTTTTGGTGAGAGATTGACTTATTGGGTCATTAATTGGTCATTAGGCAAAAAATTGACAATTTGACCAAAATTGACTTTTTGGTCAAAAGTTAAATTTTTTATCAGAAATTAACTTTTGGTTCAAAAATTGGTTATTAGATCAAAAATTTACTATTTTTTACCACATTTGGTTTTTTTGTCAAAAGTTAACCCATTGGGTCAACGTGGAGGTCATTGGGTTAGAATTGACCATTTTGACCAAAGTTGACTTTTTGGTCGAAAGTTGACATATTTGGTCGATGTGTTGGTATTTGGAGTCGAAAATTGAAAATTTTGACCAAAAAAACTTTTGGTCGAAAGTTGACTGATTAGATCGATAGAGTTGGTCATTGGGTCAAAAATTGACCATTTTGACCAAAGATGACTTTTTGGTCAAAAGTTGACCTATTGGGTTAAAGGATGTTCATTAGGTTAAAAATTGACAATTTTGAGCAAAATTTACTTTTTGGTCAAAATTTGACATATTGGGTCAATGTATTTGTCATTGGGTCAAGGATTGACCTTTTTGACCAAAGTTGACTTTTTGATCAGAGATTGACTTATTGGGTCAATAATTGGTCATTAATTCAAAAATTGACTTTTTTGACCAAAGTTGACTTTTTGGTCAAAAGTTGACCTAATAGATTAATGAGTTGGTCATTAGGTCAAGGATTGATCATTTTGACCAAAAGTTATCTTTTTGGTGAAAGTTGACTCTATTGGGTCAATGGGTTGGACATTGGGTTAAGGAATAACCATTTTGACCAAAGTTCACTTTTTGGTCGAAGATTAGCTTCTTGAGGTCGAGAGTCGGTCTTTAGGTCAAGGATTGACCATTTTAACCAAAGTTGACTTTTTAGTCAAAAGTTGACATGTTTGGTCAATTGGGTTATCATCAGGTCAAAAATTGACTATTTTAACCAAAATTGACAATTTGGTTAAAAGTTGGCCCATTAGGCGATTGAATTGGTTATTATGTCAAAAATTGACTATTTTGACCAAAATTGATTTTTTCGTCAAAAGTTAACTTATTGGGTTATTGGGTCAAAGATTGACCATTTTGACTATAGTTGACTTTTTGGTCAAAAGTTGATCGTTTGGGTCAATGGGTTTGTCATTATGTCGAGGATTGACTGATTTGACCAAAGTTGACGTTTTGGTCAGAGATTGACTTATTGGGTCATTAATTGGTCATTAGGCAAAAAATAGACTATTTGACCAAAATTAACTTTTTGGTCAAAAGTTGACCTGTTGGGTTAATGGGTTTGTCATTAGGTCAAGGTTTGACCAAAGTTAATTTTTTTATCAGAGATTGACTTATTGGGTCATTAATTGGTCACTAGGTCCAAAATTGATTATTTTGACAAAAAATAATTTTTGGACAAAAGTTGTCAACGGGGTGCTCTCTGGATCAGAAATTGATCATTTTTTACCAAAGTTGACCTTTTTTTCAATGAGTTTGAAATTAGGTCAAGAATTGATCATTTTGACCAAAGATGAGTTTTGAGTCGATAGTTGATCTGTTAGGTTGATGGGTTGATCATTGGGAAAAAAATTAACCATTTTGACCAAAGTTGACTTTTTGGTCAAAAGTTGACCTATTGGGTCAATGAGTGGTCATTTGGTCAAAATTGACTATTTTGACCCAAATTCATTTTTAGTCAAAACTTATCTATTAGATCGATGGGTTTGTCATTGGGTCAAGGATTGACGATTTTGACCAAAGATGACTTTTTGGTCATAGATTGATTTATGGGGTCAATAATGAATCATTAATTCAAAAATTAATTATAGTGACCAAAATTAACTTTTTAGTGAAATTTCTCCTATTAGGCCAATGGGTTAGTCATTGGGTCAACGATTGATCATTTTGACCAAAGTTGACTTTTTGGTCAAAAGTTGACCTTCTCGGTTAATGGGTTGGTCATTGGGTTAAAGACTGACCATTTTGACCAAAGTTGACTTCTTGGTCAGAGATGGGCTTACTAGGTTAATAATTAGTCATTAGGTCGAAAATTGATTTATTTAGTCGAACTGACTTTTTAGTCGAAAGTTAACGATTGGGTCAATGGTTGGTCTTTGGGTCAAGGATTGATCATTTTAACCAAAGTAGACTTTTTGTTCAAAAGTTGACCAGTGGGTCAAAGGGTTTACCATTGGGTCAAGCATTGACCATTTTGACCAGAGTTTAATTTTTTATCATAAATTAACTTTTAGTTCAATAATTGGTCATTAGATTAAAAATTTACTATTTTTACCACAATTCAATTTTTGGTCAAAAGTTAACCCATTGGGTCAACGTTTTGGTCATTGGGTCAAAAATTGACCATTTTGACCGAAGTTGAATTTTTGGTCAAAAGTTGACCTATTGGGTCAATGGGTCGGTCATTGGATCAAAAATTGACTATTTTGACAAAAGCTGACTTTTTGGTAAAAAGTTGACCTATTGGGTCAATGGATGGTCATTAGGTCAAAAATTGACAAATTTGACCAAAATTGACTTTTGATCAAATTTGACATATTGGGTCAACGGGGTTGTCATTAGATTGATGATTGACCATTTTGACCAAAGTTGACTTTTTGGTGAGAGATTGACTTATTGGAGTCGATAATTGGTCATTAATTAAAAATTGAATTTTTTGACAAAAATTGACTTTTGAGTCGAGGTTGACCTATTAGACCAATGGGTTGGTCATTGGGTCATGGATTGATCATTTTGACCAAAGTTATCTTTTTGGTCAAAAGTTGACCTATTAGGTCAATGGGTTGGACATTGGGTCAAGGATAAAGCATTTTGATTAAAGTTGACTTTTTAGGCAGAGATTGACTTACTGGGACAATAATTGGTCATTAGGTCAAAAATTGACTATTTTGATGAAAATTGACTTTTTAGTCAAAAGTTGACATATTAGGTCAATTGGGTGGTCATTAGGTCAAAATAGACTACTTTGACTAAAATTGACTATTTGGTCAAATGTTGGTCCATTGGGCCAATGAGTTGGTCATTTTGTCAAAAATTGACTATTTTGACCAAAATTAACTTTTTGGTCAAAAGTTGACCTATTAGGTCATTGGGTCGAGATTGACCATTTTAGCTATAGTTGACTTTTTGGTCGAAAGTTGACCGTTTGGGTCGATGGGTTTGTTATTAGGTCGAGGATTGACCGATTTGACCAAAGTTGACTTTTTGGTCAGAGATTGACTTATTGGGACACTAATTGGTCATTAGGCAAAAAATTGACTATTTGACCAAAGTTGACTTTTTAGTCAAAAGTTGAATTTTTAGTCAAAAGTTGAATTTTTGATCATAAATTGACTTTTGGCTCAATAATTGCTGATTAGATAAAAAATTTACTATTTTTTTACCACGATTGAATTTTTGGTCAAAAGTTAACCCATTGGGTCAACGTGGTGGTCAATGGGTTAGAAATTGACCATTTTGACCAAAGTTGACTTTTTGGTCAAAAGTTGACATATTTGGTCAATGAGTTGGTATTTGGGTCAAGAATTGAAAGTTTTGACCAAATAAGACTTGTTGGTCAAAAGTTGGTCTATTGTGTCAATGGGTTGGTTATTGGGTCAAAAATTGACCATTTTGACCAAAGTTGACTTTTTGGTCAAAAGTTAACCTATTGGGTCAATGGATGGTCATTAGGTTAAAAATGAACAATTTTAAGCGAATTGACTTTTTGGTCAAAATTTGACCTATTGGGTCAATGGGTTTGTCATTGGGTCAAGGATTGACCTTTTTGACCAAAGTTGACTTTTTTGTTCAGAGATTGACTTATTGGGTCAATAATTGGTCATTAATTAAAAAATTGACTTTTTTGACCAAAATTGACATTTTGGTCGAAGTTAACTGATGAAGTAATGGGTTGGTCATTGGGTCGAGATTGATCATTTTGACCAAAGTTGCCTTTTTGGTCAAAAGTTGACCTATTAGGTCAATGGTTTGCACATTGGGTCAAGGATAAACATTTTTGATCAAAGTTGACTTTTTGGGCAGAGATTGGCTTAGTGGGTCAATAATTGGTCATTTGGTCAAAAATTGACTATTTTGACCAAAATTGACTTTTTAGTCAAAAGTCGACATACTGGGTCAATTGGGTGGTCATTAGGTAAAAAATTGACTATTTTGACTAAATTGACTATTTGGTCAAAAGTTAGTCCATTGGGCCAATGAGTTGGTCATTATTTCAAAAATTGACTATTTTGACCAAAATTAACTTTTTGGTCAAAAGTTGACCTATTAGGTCATTGGGTCAAAGATTGACCATTTAACTATAGTTGACTTTTTGGAAAAAAGTTGACCGTTTGGATCAATGGGTTTGTTATTGGGTCATGGATTGACCAATTTGATCAAAGTTGACTTTTTGGTCATAGATTGACTTTTTGGGTCATTAATTGGTCATTAGGTAAAAAATTGACTATTTAGCCAAAATTGACTTTTTGGTCAAAAGTTGAATTTTTGATCAAAAATTGACTTTTGGTTTAATAATTGGTCATTAGATAAAAAATTTACTGTTTTTTTACCAGAATTGAATTTTTGGTCAAAAGTTAACCCATTGGGTCAATGTGGTGGTCATTGGGTCAGAAATTGACCATTTTGACCAAAGTTTACTTTTTGGTCAAAAGTTGACATATTTGGTCAATGAGTTGGTAATTGGGTCAAGAATTGAAAATTTGGCAAAAGAAGACTTTTTTGTCAAAAGTTGACTTATTTGGTCAATGGGTTGGTTATTGCGTTAGAAATTGACCCATTTTGACCAAAGTTGACTTTTGGTCAAAAGTTAACATATTGGGTCAATGGATGGTCAGTATGTCAAAAATGGACAATTTTGAGTAGAATTGACTTTTTGGTCAAAATTTGACCTATTGGATCAACGGGTTTGTTATTGGGTCAAGGATTAACCATATTGACCAAAGTTGACTTTTTGATCAGATATTGACTTATTGGGTCAATAATTGGTCATTAATTCAAAAATTGAATTTTTTGACCAAAATTGACTTTTTGGTCAAAAGTTGACCTATTAGACCAATGGGTTGGTTATTGGGTCAACGATTGATAATTTTTACCAAAGTTGCTTTTTTGGTCAAAAGATGACTGTTGGGTCGATGGGTTGGACATTGTGTCGAGGATTAACCATTTTGACCAAAGTTGACTTTTTGGTCAAAGATTGGCTTAAAGGGTCAAGGGTTGGTCTTTTGGTCAAGGATTGACCATTTTAACCAAAGTTGACTTTTTAGTCAAAAGTTAACATATTGGGTCAATTGGCTGGTCATTAGGTCAAAAATTGACTATTTCGTCAAAAATTGACTATCTGGTCAAAAGTTGGCCCATTGGGCCAATAAGTTTGTCATTATGTCAAAAATTGTCTATTTTGACCAAAATTGACTTTTTGGTCAAAAGTTGACCTATTGGTTCATTAGGTCAAAGATTGACCATTTTGACTATAGTTGACTTTTTGGTCAAAAGTTAACCGTTTGGGTCAATGGGTTTGTCATTGGGTCAAGGATTGACCAATCTGACCAAAGTTGACTTTTTGGTCAGAGATTGACTTATTGGGTCATTAATTGGTCATTATTAGGCAAAAAATTAACTATTTGACCAAAATTGCCTTTTTGGTCAAAAGTTGACCTATTGGGTCAATGAGTTGGTCATTTGGTCAAGGATTGACCATTTTGATCAGATTTAACTTTTGGTTAAAAGTTGACTGATTAGATTGACGAGTTGGATTATTAGATCGAGGATTAGTAGTTTTGATAAAGTTGACTTTTTCAGATCATTAGGTCAGAAATTAACCGTTTTGACCAAAGTTGACTTTTGGTCGATTATTAACCAAAAAATCGACTTTGGTCAAAATGGTTAATTTTTCTAATGATTGACCCATTAGTAATAAATTGACCATTATGACCAAAATTGACTATTTTCTCAAAAGTTGATCTATTGTGTCAACGGGGTGGTCAAAAGGTAAAAAATTGACTTTTTCGACCAAAGAAGACTTTTTGGTCAAAAGTTGACTTATTGGGTCAATGGGTTGATCAATGGGTCAAAAATTGACCATTTTAACCGTAGTAGACTTTTTGGTCAAAGTTGACCTATTAGACTAATGAGTTGTTCATTGCGTCAATGATTAATTATTTTGACCAAAGTTGACTTTTTGGTTAAAAGTTGGCATATTGGGTCAATGGGCTGGTCATTGGGTCAAGGATTAACCATTTTGACCAAAGTTGACTTTTTGGTCGAAGATTGAAGCTCTTGGGTCGATAATTGGTGATTAGATCGAAAATTGATTATTTTGATCAAAATTGACTTTTTGGTCGAAAGTTGACTGTGTGGCAATGGGTTGGTCTTTGGATTCGAGATTGACCCTTTTAACCAAAGTTGACTTTTTGGTTAAAAGTTGATATATTAGATCGATTGGGAGGTCATTATGTCGAAAAATTAAGCTATTTTTACTAAAATTGATTATTTGGTGAAAGTTGGCTCATTGGGCCGAAGACTTGCTCATATGTCAAAAGCGACTATTTTGACCAAATTGACTTTTTGGTCGAAAGTTGACTTTATTGGGTCATTGGGTTGAAGATTGACCTTTTTCTTGTAGTTGACTTTTTGATCGAAAGTTGATCGTTTGGGTCGATGGGTTTGTCATTGGGTTAAGGATTGACCCGATTTGACCAAGAGTTGACTTTTTGGTCATGGATTGACTTATTGTGTCATTAATTGTTCATTTGGCAAAAAATTGACTATTTGTCTAAAATTGTCTTTTTGGTCAAAAGTTAACCTATTGGGTCAATGGGTTGGTCATTGGGTCAAGGATTGACCATTTTGACCAGATTTGACTTTTGGTCAAAAGTTGACCTATTGGGTCAATGGGTTGGATATTGGGCCAAGGATTAACCACTTTGATCAAAGTTGACTTTTTGGTCAGAGATTGGCTTACTGGGTCAATAGTTGGTCATTAGGTCAAAAATTAACTATTTTGAGCAAAATTGACTTTTTAGTCAAAAGTTGACATATTGGGTCAGTTGGGTGGTCATTAGGTTAAAAATTGACTATTTTGACTAAAATTAACTATTTGGTTAAAAGTTGGTCCGTTGGGCCAATGAGTTGGTCATTATGTCAAAAATTGAGTATTTTGACCAAATTTGACTTTTTGGTCAAAAGTTGACCTATTTGGTCACTAGGTCAAAGATTGACCATTTTGACTATAGTTGACTTTTTGGTCAAAAGTTGGTCGTTTGGTTCAATGGGTTTATCATTGGGTCGAAAGTTGACAATTTGACCGAAGTTGACTTTTTGGTGAGAGATTGACTTATTGGGTCATTAATTGGTCATTAGGCAAAAAATTGACTATTTGACCAAAATTAACTTTTTGGTCAAAAGTTAAATTTTTTATCAGAAATTGACTTTTGGTTCAATAATTGGTTATTAGATCAAGAATTTACTATTTTTTTACCACAATTGAATTTTTGGTCAAAAGTTAACCCATTGGATGTCGACGTGGTGGTCATTGGGTCAGAATTGACCATTTTGACCAAAGTTGACTTTTTGGTCAAAAGTTGACATATGTGGTCAATGTGTTAGTATTTGGGTCAAGAATTGAAAATTTTGACCAAATGAGTCTTTTTGGTCAAAAGTTGACCTATTGGGTCAATAGGTTGGTCATTGGGTCAAAAATTGACCATTTTGACCAAAGTTGACGTTTTGGTCAAAAGTTGACCTATGGGTCAATGGATGGTCATTAGGTCAAAAATTGACAATTTTGAGGAAAATTTACTTTTTGGTCAAAATTTGACTTATTGGGTCAATGATTTTGTCATTGGGTCAAGGATTGACCTTTTTGACCAAAGTTGACTTTTTGGTCAGATATTGACTTATTGGGTCAATAATTGGTCATTAATTCAAAAATTAACTTTTTTGACCAAAATTGACTTTTTGGTCAAAAGTTGACCTAATAGACTAATGGGTTGGTCATTAGGTCAAGGATTGATCATTTTGACCAAAAGTTATCTTTTTGGTCAAAAGTTGACCGATGAGATCGATGGGTTGGACATTGGATTAAGGAATAACCATTTTGACTAAAGTTCACTTTTTGGTCGAGAGATTGGCTTATTGGGTCGAGGGTCGGTCTTTAGGTCGAGGATTGACCATTTTTAACCAAAGTTGACTTTTTAGTCAAAAGTTGACATGTTGGGTCAATTGGGTGGTCATCAGGTAAAAAATTGACTATTTTAACTAAAATTGACTATTTTGTCAAAAGTTGGCCCATTGGACGAATGAGTTGGTCATTATGTCAAGAATTGACTATTTTGACCAAAATTAACTTTTTGATCAAAAATTAACCTATTGGGTTATTGAGTCAAAGATTGACCATTTTGACTATAGTGGACTTTTTAGTCAAAAGTTGACCGTTTGGGTCGATGGGTTTGTCATTATGTCGAGGATTGACTATTTGACAAAAGTTGAAGTTTTGGTCGGAGATTGACTTGATTAGGTCATTAAGTGAAAAAATTGACTATTTGACAAAAATTAACTTTTTGGTCAAATGTTGACCTGTTGGGTTAATGGGTTTGTCATTAGGTAAAGGTTTGACCAAAGTTAAATTTTTTATCAGAGTTTGACTTATTGGGTCATTAATTGGTCATTAGGTCCAAAATTGATTATTTTGACAAAAAAAATTTTTGGTCAAAAGTTGTCAACGGGGTGCTCACTGGATCAGAAATTGATAATTTTTTTACCAAAGTTGACCTTTTTTTTCAATGAGTTGGAAATTAGGTCAAGAATTGATCATTATGACCAAAGATGAGTTTTTGGTCAATAGTTGATCTGTTGGGTCAATGGGTTGGTCAATGGGAAAAAAATTAACCATTTTGACCAAAGTTGACTTTTTGGTCGAAAATTTACTCGATTAGGTCGATGAGTGGTCATTTGGTCGAAAATTGACTATTTTGACAAAATTCGATTTTAGTCAAAGTTATCTATTAGATCAATGGGTTTAGTCATTGGGTCGAAGATTAGTGATTTTGACCACAGATGACTTTTTGGTCATAGATTGATTTATTGGGTCGATAATGAATCATTAATTCAAAAATTAATTATAGTGACCAAAATTAACTTTTTAGTGAAAGTTCTCTACATTAGGCTGATGGGTTAGTCATTGAGATTGACGATTGATCATTTTGACCAAAGTTGACTTTTTGGTGAAAGTTGACCTTTTGGGTTTATGGGTTGGTCATTGGGTTAAGGATTGAACATTTTGACCAAAGCTGACTTTTGGTCGAGAGATGGGCTTACTAGGTTAATAATTAGTCATTAGGTCGAAAATTGATTATTTAGTCGAAAATTGACTTTTTGGTCGAAAGTTAACTCATTAGATTGATGCTTGGTCTTTGGGTCGAGAGATTGATCATTTTAAGCTAAAGAGACTTTTGTTGAAGTTGACTGGTGGGTCAAAGGGTTTACCATTGGGTCAAGCATTGACCATTTTGACCAGAGTTTAATTTTTTATCATAAATTAACTTTTAGTTCAATAATTGGTCATTAGATCAAAAATTTACTATTTTTACCACAATTCAATTTTTGGTCAAAAGTTAACCCATTGGGTCAACGTGGTGGTCATTGGGTCAAAAATTGACCATTTTGACCGAAGTTGAATTTTTGGTCAAAAGTTGACCTATTGGGTCAATGAGTTGGTCATTAGATCAAAAATTGACTATTTTGACAAAAGCTGACTTTTTGGTCAAAAGTTGACCATTGGGTCAATGGATGGTCATTAGGTCAAAAATTGACAAATTTGACCAAAATTGAGTTTTGATCAAAATTTGATATATTGGGTCAACGGGTTTGTCATTGGATTCGATGATTGACCATTTTGACCGAAGTTGACTTTTTGGTCGAAGATTGACTTATTAGATTGATAATTGGTCATTAGTCAAAAATTGAATTTTTTGACAAAAATTGACTTTTTGGTTAAAAGTTGACTATTAGACGAATGGGTGAGTCATTGGGTCATGGATTGATCATTTTGACCAAAGTTGTCTTTTTGGTCAAAAGTTGACCTATTATGTCAATGGGTTGGACATTGCGTCAAGGATAAACCATTTTGATTAAAGTTGACTTTTTAGGCAGAGATTGGCTTACTGGGACATTAATTTGTCATTAGGTCAAAAATTGACTATTTTGATGAAAATTGACTTTTTAGTCAAAAGTTGACATATTAGGTCAATTGGGTGGTCATTAGGTCAAAATAGACAATTTTGACTAAAATTGACTATTTGGTCAAAAGTTGGTCCATTGGGCCAATGAGTTGGTCATTATGTCAAAAATTGACTATTTTGACCAAAATTAACTTTTTGGTCAAAAGTTGACCTATTAGGTCATTGGGTGGAATGACCAGTTTTAAGCATAGTTGACTTTTAGTCGAAAGTTGACCGTTTGGGTCGAGTGGGTTTGTTATTGGGTCGAAGATTGACTGATTTGATAAAGTTGACTTTTTGGTCAGAGATTGACTTATTGGGACACTAATTGGTCATTAGGCAAAATATTAACTATTTGACCAAAGTTGTCTTTTTAGTCAAAAGTTGAATTTTTGAACATAAATTTACTTTTGGTTCAATAATTGCTCATCAGATCAAAAATTTACTATTTTTTTACCACGATTGAATTTTTGGTCAAAAGTTAACCCATTGGGTCAACGTGGTGGTCATTGGGTCAGAAATTGACCATTTTGACCAAAGTTGACTTTTTGGTCGAAAGTTGACATATTTGGTCGATGAGTTGGTATTTAGGTCGAAAGTTGAAAGTTTTGACCAAATAAGACTTGTTGGTCGAAAGTTGGCTTTATTGTGTCGATGGGTTGGTTATTGGGTCGAAAATTGACCATTTTGACCAAAGTTGACTTTTTGGTCAAAAGTTGATCTATTGGGTCGATGGATGGTCATTAGGTTAAAAATGAACAATTTTAAGCGAATTGACTTTTGGTCGAAATTTGACTGTTATTAGATTGAATGGGTTTTTCATTGGGTCGAGATTGACCTTTTTGACTAAAGTTGACTTTTTGTTACGAGATTGACTTATTGGGTCGAATAATTGGTCATTAATTCGAAAAATTGACTTTTTTGACCAAAATTGACATTTTGGTCGAAAAGTTAACTATTAGTATTGGGTTGGTCATTGGATCGAGGATTGATCATTTTGACCAGAAGTTGCCTTTTGGTCGGAGTTGACTGTTAGGTCGATAGTTTGCACATTGGATCGACGGATAAACCATTTTGATCAAAGTTGACTTTTTGAGGCGAGAGATTGGCTTAGTGGGTTCGATAATTGGTCATTAGGTCGAAAGTTATCTATTTTGACCAAAATTGACTTTTTAGTCAAAAGTCGACATATTGGGTCAATTGGGTGGTCATTAGGTAAAAAATTGACTATTTTGACTAAATTGACTATTTGGTCAAAAGTTAGTCCATTGGTCCAATGAGTTGGTCATTATGTCAAAAATTGACTATTTTGAACAAAATTAACTTTTTGGTCAAAAGTTGACCTATTAGGTCATTGGGTCAAAGATTGACCATTTTAACTATAGTTGACTTTTTGGAAAAAAGTTGACCGTTTGGATCAATGGGTTTGTTATTGGGTCATGGATTGACCAATTTGATCAAAGTTGACTTTTTGGTCATAGATTGACTTTTTGGGTCATTAATTGGTCATTAGGTAAAAAATTGACTATTTGGCCAAAATTGGCTTTTTGGTCGAAAAGTTAAATTTTGATCAGAAATTGACTTTTGGTTTAATAATTGGTCATTAGATAAAATTCTTGTTTTTACCGGAATTGAATTTTTGGTGAATAGCTAACCCATTAGATTCGATATGGTGGTCATTGGGTCAGAAATTGACCATTTTGACCAAAGTTAACTTTTTGGTCAAAAGTTGACATATTTGGTCAATGAGTTGGTAATTGGGTCAATAATTGAAAATTTGGCAAAAGAAGACTTTTTGGTCAAAAGTTGACCTATTGGGTCAATGGGTTGGTTATTGCGTTAGAAATTGACACATTTTGACCAAAGTTGACTTTTTGGTCAAAAGTTAACATATTGGGTCAATGGATGGTCATTATGTCAAAAATTGACAATTTTGAGTAGAATTGACTTTTTGGTCAAAATTTGACCTATTGGATCAACGGGTTTGTTATTGGGTCGAGATTAACCATATTGACAAAGTTGACTTTTTGATCGAGAGATTGACTTATTAGATTGATAATTGGTCATTAATTCGAAATTGAATTTTTTGACCCAAAATTGACTTTTTGGTCGAAAGTTGACCAATTAGACCGATGGGTTGGTTATTAGGTCGAACGATTGATAATTTTACCAAAGTTGTCTTTTTGGTCGAAAGATGACTATTGGATTCGATGGGTTGGACATTGTGTCAAGGATTAACCATTATGACGAAAGTTGACTTTTTGGTCAGAGATTGGCTTAATGGGTCAAGGGTTAGTCTTTTGGTCAAGGATTGACCATTTTAACCAAAGTTGACTTTTTAGGTCAATTCGCTGGTCATTAGGTCAAAAATTGACTATTTCGTCAAAAATTGACTATATGGTCAAAAGTTGGCCCATTGGGCCAATAAGTTTGTCGTTATGTCAAAAATTGTCTATTTTGACCAAAATTGAGTTTTTGGTCAAAAGTTGACCGATTGGTTCAATGGGTCAAAGATTGACCATTTTGACTATAGTTGACTTTTTGGTCAAAAGTTAACCGTTTGGGTCAATGGGTTTGTCATTGGGTCGAGGTGATTGATATCGACCAAAGTTGACTTTTTGGTCAGAGATTGACTTATTGGGTCATTAATTGGTCATTATTAGGCAAAAAATTAACTATTTAACCAAAATTGACTTTTTGGTCAAAAGTTGACCTATTGGGTCAATGAGTTGGTCATTTGGTCAAGGATTGACCATTTTGACCAGATTTGACTTTTGGTCAAAAGTTGACTGATTAGATTGATGAGTTGAGTGTATTAGGATCGAAGTTGACCATTTTGACCAAGTTGACTTTTTTCATCATTGGGTCGGAAATTAACCATTTTGACCAAAGTTGACTTTTTGGTCAGTTATTAACTTGTTGGGTCAATAATTGGTCATTAATTCAATAAATGACTATTTTGGCCAAAATTAACTTTTGATCGAAAGTTGGCGTATTAGGCCGATGTGTTATTCATTAGATTGAGGATTGATCATTTTGACCAAAGTTGACATTTTGGTGAAGTTGACTTTATTAGGTCGATTGGTTAGTCATTGGAGCGATGATTGACCATTTTGACCAAAGTTGACTTTTTGGCCGAAAGATTGACTTATGTAGTCGATAATTGAGTCATTAGGCCAAAATTGACTATTTTGATTAAAATTGATTTTTTGGTGAAAAGTTGACTTATTAGATCGGTGGGTATGTCGTTAGATCGATGATTAACCATTTTGACCGAAGTTGAATTTTTGGTCGAAAGTTCTCTTATTGGGTCGATGGGTTGGTCGATGTAGGTCGAGGATTGTCCATTTTGACCAAAGTTAAATTTTTATCGAGAGATTGACTTATTGGGTCATTAATTGGTCATTAGGTGAAAATTTGATTATTTTGACAAAATTAATTTTTTTGTCAAAAGTTCACCCATTGGATCAACGGGGAGGTCCTTCGGTCAGAAATTGACCACTTTTACCAAAGCTTCCTTTTGGTCAAATGTTGACATATTTGGTCAATTTATTGGTAATTGGGTCAAGAATTGACAATTTTGACCGAAGATGACTTTTTGGTCAAAAGTTGATTTATTGAGTCAATGGGTTGGTCATTGGGTCAAAAATTGACCATTTTGACCAAAGTTGACTTTTTGGTCAAAAGTTGACCTATTGCTTAATGGGTAGTCATTAGGTCGAAAATTAGTTTATTTTTGACCGAAATTGACTTTTTGAGTCGAAAGTTGACGTATTAGGCCAATGGGTTGGTCATTGGGTCAAAGTTGATCATTTTGACAAAAATTGATTTTTTTTCTAAAGTTGACCTATTGGGTTAATGGGTTTGTCATTGGGTCAAGGATTGACCAATTTGACTAAAGTTGACTTTTTGGTCAGAGATTGGCTTACTAGGTCAAAAATTGTTCATTAGGTCAAAAGTTAACTATTTTGTCGAAAATTGACTTTTTGGTCGAAAGTTGACTGTTAGATTGATGGGTTTGTCATTGGGTCAAGGATTGACCATTTTAACCAGAGTTGACTTTTGGTCAAAAGTTGACCTATTGGGTCAATGAGTTGGTTATTTGGTCTAAGATTGACCATTTTGACCAAAGTTGACTTTTTTGTCATTGGGTCAGAAATTATCAATTATGACCAAAGTTGACTTTTTGGTCAGAGATTAACTTATTGGGTCAATAATTGGTCATTAATTCAAAAATTGAATATTTTGACCAAAATTAACTTTTTTATCAAAAGTTAACCTATTAGGCCAATAGGTTGGTCATAGGGTCAAGGATTGATCATTTTGACCAAAGTTGACTTTTTGGTGAAAAGTTGACCTTTTGGGACAATTCTTTGGTCATTGGGTTAAGGATTAACCATTTTGACCAAAGTTGAGTTTTTGGCCAGGGATTGGCTTCTGAGTCAATAATTGGTCATTAGGCCAAAATTAACTATTTTTACAAAAATTGACTTTTTGGTCAAAAGCTTACCTATTTGGTCAATGGGTTGGTCATTGGGTCAAGGATTGAACATTTTGACCAAAGTTGAGTTTTTGGTCAAAAGTTATCTTATTGGGTAATGGGTTTGTCATTAGGTCAAGGATTGACCATTTTGACCAATGCTAAATTTTTTATCAGAGATTGACTAATTGGGCTAATAATTGGTCATTAGGTTTAAAGTTAATTATTTTAACAAAAAATGAATTTTTGGTCAAAAGTTGTCAACGGGGTGGTCACTGGATCAGAAATTGATCATCTTTTTTACCAAAGTTCACTTTTTGGTCTAAAGTTGACCTATTTTTTCAATGAGTTCGAAATTGGGTCAAAAATTGATCATTTTGATCGAAGATGACTTTTTGGTCAATAGTTGATTTATTGGGTCAATGGGTTGGTCATTGGGTAAAAAATTAACCATTTTGACCAAAGTTGACTTTTTGGTCAAAAGTTGATCTATTGGGTCAATGAGAGGTCAGAATTGATTATTTTGACCACAATTCATTTTGGATCGAAAGTTGTCTGATTGGGTCGATGGGTTTGTCATTGGGTCGAGGATTGACCATTTTGACCAAAGTTGACTTTACGGTCGAGAGATTGATTTATTGGGTCAATACTTGGTCATTAAATCAAAAATTAACTATTTTGACAAAAATTTACTTTTTGGTCTAAATTTGACCTATTCGGCCAATGGGTTGGTCATTGGGTCAAGAATTGATCATTTTGATCGAAGTTGACTTTTTGGTCAAAAGTTGACATATTGGGTCAATGGGTTGGTCATTGGGTCAAGGATTAACCATTTTGACCAAAGTTTACTTTTTGGTCAAAGATTGGCTTACCGGGTCAATAATTGGTGATTAGGTCAAAAATTGATTATTTTGCAAAAATTGATTATTTTGATCAAAATTGACTTTTTGGTCAAAAGTTGACATATTGGGTCAATGGGTTGGTCTTTATTTCGAAGTTGACCCTTTTAACCAAAGTTGACTTTTTGGTCGAAAGTTGAAATATTGGATTCGATGGGAGGTCATTAGGTCGAAAATGGACTATTTTTACTAAAATTGACTATTTGGTCGAAAAGTTGGCTCATTGGGCGAAGAGTTACTCATTATGTCGAAGAATGACTATTTGACCAAGGCGACTTTTTGGTGAAAAGTTGACATATTGGGTCATTGGGTCAAAGATTGATCCTGTTTACTATAGTTGACGTTTTGGTTAAAAGTTGATCGTTTAGGTCAATGGGTTTGTCATTGGGTTAAGGATTGACAAATTTGACCAAAGTTGACTTTTTGGTCAAAGATTGACTTATTGGGTCATTAATTGGTCATTAGGCAAAAAATTGACTATTTATCTAAAATTGCCTTTTTGGTCAAACGTTAACCTATTGGGTCAATGGGTTGGTTATTGGGTCAAGGATTGACCATTTTAACCAGATTTGACTTTTAGTCAAAAGTTGACCTATTGGATCAATGGGTTGGACATTGGGTCAAGGATTAACCATTTTGATCAAAGTTGACTTTTTGGTAAGAGATTGGCTTACTGGGTCAATAGTTTGTCATTAGGTCAAAAATTGACTATTTTGAGCAAAATCGACTTTTTAGTCAAAAGTTGACATATTGGGTCAGTTGGGTTGTCATTAGGTTAAAAATTGACTATTTTGACTAAAATTGATTATTTGGTCAAGGTTGGTCCATTAGTGATGAGCTAGTCATTATGTCGAAAATTGACTATTTTTGACTAAAATTGACTTTTACGTCAAAAGTTGACCTATTGGGTCACTAGGTCAAAGATTGACCATTTTGACTATAGTTGACTTTTTGGTCAAAAGTTGGCCGTTTGGGTCAATGGGTTTGTCATTGGCTCAAGGATTGACCAATTTGACCGAAGTTGACTTTTTTGTGAGAGATTGACTTATTGGGTCATTAATTGGTCATTAGGCAAAAAATTGACTATTTGACAAAAATTGACTTTTTGGTCATAAGTTAAATTTCTTATCAGAAATTGACTTTTGGTTCAATAATTGGTTATTAGATAAAAAATTTACTATTTTTTAAACACAATTGAATTTTTGGTCAAAAGTTAACCCATTGGGTCAACGTGGTGGCCATTGGGTCAGCATTGACCATTTTGACCAATGTTGACTTTTTGGTCAAAAGTTGACATATTTGGTAATGTGTTGGTATTTGGGTAAAAAATTGAAAATTTTGACCAAAGAAGACTTTTTGGTTAAAAGTTGATCTATTGGGTTCAATAGGTTGGTCATTGGGTCAAAAATTGACCATTTTGATCAAAGTCGACTTTTTGGTCAAAAGTTGACCTATTGGGTCAATGGATGTTCATTAGGTCAAAAATTGACAATTTTGAGCAAAATTTACTTTTTGGTGAAAATTTGACCTATTGGGTCAATGGGTTTGTCATTGGGTCAAGGATTGAATATTTTGACCAAAGTTGACTTTCTGGTCAGAGATTGATTTATTGGGTTGATAATTGGTCATTAATTCAAAAATTAACTATTTTGACAAAAATTTACTTTTTGGTCGAAAGTTGACCTATTCGGCCAATGGGTTGGTCATTGGGTCAAGATTTGATCATTTTTATCAAAGTTGACTTTTTGGTCAAAAGTTGACATATTGGGTCAATGGGTTGGTCATTGGGTCAAGGATTAACCTTTTTGACCAAAGTTGACTTTTTGGTCAAAGATTGGCTTATTGGGTCAATAATTGGTGATTTGGTCAAAAATTGATTATTTTGATCAAAATTGACTTTTTTTGTCAAAAGTTGACCTATTGGGTCAATGGGTTGGTCTTTATTTCAAGGATTGAACCTTTTAACGAAAGTTGACTTTTTGGTCAACAGTTGACATATTAGGTCAATTAGGAGGTCATTAGGTCAAAAATTGACTATTTTTACTAAAATTGACTATTTGGTCAAAAGTTGGCTCATTGGGCCAAAAAGTTGCTCATTATGTCAAAAACTAACTATTTTGACCAAAATTGATTTTTTGCTCAAAAGTTGACTTATTGGGTCATTGGGTCAAAGATTGACCTTTTTTACTATAGTTTACTTTTTGGTCAAAAGTTGACCGTTTGTGTCAATGGGTTTGTCATTGGGTTAAGGATTTACCAATTTGACCAAAGTTGGCTTTTTGGTCATAGATTGACTTATTGGGTCATTAATTGGTCATTAGGCAAAAAATTGTCTATTTGTCAGAAATTGCCTTTTTAGTCGAAAGTTAACTTATTGAATTCGATGGGTTAGTCATTGGGTCGAAGATTGACCATTTTGACAGATTTGACTTTTCGTCGAAAAGTTGACCAATTAGATTCGATGGGTTGGACATTGGGTCAAGGATTAACCATTTTGATCAAAGTGGACTTTTTGGTCAGAGATTGGCTTCCTAGGTTATTAGTTGGTTATTAGGTCAAAAATTGACTATTTTGAGCAAAATTGACTTTTTAGTCAAAAGTTGACATATTGGGTCAGTTGGGTGGTCATTAGGTTAAAAATTGACTATTTTGACTAAAATTGGCTATTTCGTCAAAAGTTGGTCCATTGGGCCAATGAGTTGGTCATTATGTCAAAAATTGACTATTTTGACCAAAATTGACTTTTTGGTCAAAAGATGACCTATTGGGTCACTATGTCAAAGATTGACCATTTTGACTATAGTTGACTCTTTGGTCAAAAGTTGGTCGTTTGGGTCAATGGGTTTGTCATTGGGTCAAGGATTGACCAATTTGACCGAAGTTGACTTTTTGGTGAGAGATTGACTTATTGGGTCATTAATTGGTCATTAGGAAAAAAAATTGACTATTTGACCAAAATTTACTTTTTGGTCAAAAGTTAAATTTTTTATCAGAAATTGACTTTTGGTTCAATAATTAGTTATTAGATCAAGAATTTACTATTTTTTTACCATAATTGAATTTTTGGTCAAAAGTTAGCCGTTAGATTGACGTGGTGGTCATAGGGTCGGGAATTGACCATTTTGACCAAAGTTGACTTTTTGGTCGAAAGTTGACATATTTGGTTAATGTGTTGGTATTTGAGTTGACAATTGAAAATTTTGACGAAAAGATACATTTTTAGTCGAATGTTGAGCACTATTAGATTGAGAGATTGGTCATTAGGTCAAAAATTGACCATTTTGACCAAAGTTAACTTTTTGGTCAAAAGTTGACCTATTGGGTCAATGGATGGTCATTAGATCAAAAATTAACAATTTTGAGCAAAATTTACTTTTTGGTCAAAATTTGACCTATTGGGTCAGTGGGTTTGTCTTTGGGCAAAGGATTGACTTTTTTGACAAAAGTTGACTTTTTGGTCAGAGATTCACTTATTGGGTCAATAATTGGTCATTAATTCAAAAATTGACTTTTTGGTCAAAAGTTGACCTAATAGACTAATGGGTTGGTCATTAGGTCAAGCATTGATCACTTTGACCAAAAGTTATCTTTTTAGTCAAAAGTTGACATATTGGGTCAATGGGATGGACATTAGGTTAAGGAATAACCATTTTGACCAAAGTTCACTTTTTGGTCAGAGATTGGCCTTCTTGGGTCGAGGTCGGTCTTTAGGTCGAGATTGACCATTTTAACCAAAGTTGACTTCTTAGTCGAAAGTTGACATGTTGGGTCGATTGGGTGGTCATCGGGTCGAAAATTGATTGTTTGACTGAAATTGACTATTTGGTCGAAAGTTGGCTCATTGGGCTGATGAGTTGGTCATTAGGTCAAAAATTGACTATTTTTACCAAAATTGACTTTTTGGTCAAAAGTTAACCTATTGGGTTATTGGGTCAAAGATTGACCATTTTGACTATAGTTGACTTTTTGGTCAAAAGTTGACCATTTGGGTTAATAGGTTTGTCATTATGTCAAGGATTGACCAATTTGGCCAAAGTTGACGTTTTGGTCAGAGATTGACTTATTGGGTCATTAATTGGTCATTAGGCAAAAAATTGACTATTTGACCAAAATTAACTTTTTGGTCAAAAGTTGACCTATTGGGTTAAAGGGTTTGTCATTAGGTAAAGGATTGACCAAATTTAAATTTTTTATCAGAGATTGACTTATTGGGTCATTAATTGGTCATTAGGTCCAAAATTGATTATTTCGTCAAAAAAATAATTTTTGGTCAAAAGTTGTCAACGGGGTGGTCATTGGATCAGAAATTGATCATTTTTTACCAAAGTTGACCTTTTTTTCAATGAGTTGGAAATTAGGTCAAGAATTGATCATTTTGACCAAAGATGACTTTTTGGTTAATAGTTGATCTATTGGGTCAATGGGTTGGTCATTGGGAAAAAAATTAACCATTTTGACCAAAGTTGACTTTTTGGTCAAAAGTTGACCTATTGGGTCAATGAGTGGTCATTTGGTCAAAATTAATTATTTTGACCCAAATTCATTTTTAGTCGAGTTATCTGATTAGATTCGATGGTTTGTCATTTAGTGTCGAGATTGACGATTTTGACCAAAGTTAACTTTTTGGTCAGAGATTGATTTATTGGGTCAATAATTAATCATTAATTCGAAAATTAAATATATTGACCAAAATTAACTTTTTAGTGAAAGTTCTCCTATTAGGCCAATCGGTTAGTCATTGGGTCAAGGATTGATCATTTTGACCAAACTTGACTTTTTGGTTAAAAGTTGACCTTTTGGGTTAATTGGTTGGTCATTGGGTTAAAGACTGACCATTTTGACCAAAGTTGACTTTTTATTCAGAGATGGGCTTACTAGGTTAATAATTAGTTATTAGGTCAAAAATTGACAATTTTGTCAAAAAATGACTTTTTGGTCAAAAGTTAACCTATTGGGTCAATGGTTGGTCATCGGGTCAAGGATTGATCATTTTGACCAAAGTAGACTTTTTGTTCAAAAGTTGACCAGTGGGGCAACGGGTTTGTCATTGGATCAAGCATTGACCATTTTGACCAAAGTTGAATTTTTGATCAGAAGTTGACATGTTGATTCGATAATTGGTCATTGGATCAAAATTTCACTCATTTTTTACCACAATTCAATTTTTGGTCAAAAGTTAACCCATTAGGTCAACGTGATGGTCATTGGGTCAGAAATTGACCATTTTGACCGAAGTTGACTTTTTGGTCAAAAGTTGACATATTGGGTCATTGGGTTGGTCATTGGATAAAAAATTGACAGTTTTGACCAAAGTTGACTTTTTGGTCAAAAGTTGACCTAATGGGTCAATGGATGGTCATTAGGTCAAAAATTGACAAATTTGACCAAAATTGACTTTTGATCAAAATTTGACCTATTGGGTCAATGGGTTTGTCATTGGGTCAAGGATTGACCATTTTTACCAAGTTGACTTTTTGGTCAGAGATTGACTTATGGGTCAATAATTGGTCATTACTTCAAAAATTGAATTTTTTGACAAAAATTGAATTTTTTGACAAAAATTGACTTTTTGGTAAAATGTTGACCTATTAGACCAATGGGTTGGTCATTGGGTCATGGATTGATCATTTTGACCAAAGTTGTCTTTTTCGTCCAAAGTTGACATATTAGGTCGATGGGTTGGACATTAGATTGAGGATAAACCATTTTGATTAAAGTTGACTTTTAGGCGGACGATTGACTTCTTAGGGACGATGATTGGTCATTAGATCAAAATTAGTATTTTAACGAAATTGACTTTTTAGTCGAAAGTTGACATATTAGGTCGATTTGGGGGTCATTCGGTTGAAGATTGATTATTTTGACTAAATTAATTATTTGGTCGAGGAGTGGGTTCATTGGATCGATGAGTTGGTCATTATGTCGAAGTGGTAGTTTTGACCGAAATTGACTTTTTGGTGCAAAGTTGACATATTGGGTCATTGGGTCGAAGATAGACCATTTTGTATCATAGTTGACTTTTTGTGAAAAGTTTGCTAGTTTGGGTCAATGGGTTTGTTATTGGGTCAAGGATTGACCAATTTGACCAAAGTTGACTTTTTTGGTCAGAGATTGACTTATTGGGACATTAATCGGTCATTAGGCAAAAAATTAACTATTTGACCAAAGTTGACTTTTTGGTCAAAGTTGAATTTTTGATTAGAAATTGACTTTTGGATCAATAATTGGTCATTAGATCGAAAATTTACTATTTTTTTACCATGATTGAATTTTTGGTCAAATGTTTGCATCATTGGTCGACGTGATGGTCATTGGGTCGGAAATTGTCATTTTGACGAAAGTTGACTTTTTAGTCGAAATTTGACATATTTGGTCGATGTGTTGGTATTTAGGTCGTAGAATTGAAAATTTTGAGCCAAAATGACTTGTTGGTCGAAAGTTGACCAATTGTGGTCGATGGGTTGGTTATTGGGTCGAAAATTGACCATTTTCACCAAAGTTGACTTTTTTGGTGAAGTTGACTGTGTGGGTCGATGGATGATCATGAGGTTAAAAATGAGCAATTTTAAGCAATTTGACTTTTTGGTCGAAATTTTACTATTAGGTCGATGGGTTTGTCATTGGGTGAGGATTAATTATTTTGACGAAGTTGACTTTTTTGGTCGAGAGATTGACTTATTGGATCAATAATGGTGGTCATTAATTCGATAATTGACTTTTTAGACCAAAATTGACATTTTGGTTCGAAAGTTAACCTATTAGGTACGATGGGTTGGTCATTGGGTGAGGATTGATTATTTTGACCGAAGTTGTCTTTTTGGTGAAAGTTGACTGTCGGATCGATGGGTTGCACATTGGCTCAAGGATAAACCATTTTGATCAAAGTTGACTTTTTGGTTGAGAGATTGGCTTACTGGGTCAATAATTGGTCATTAGGTCAAAAATTGACTATTTTGACCAAAATTGACTTTTTAGTCAAAAGTCGACATATTGGGTTAATTGGGTGGTCATTAGGTCCAAAAATTGACTATTTTGACTAAATTGACTATTTAGTCGAAAAGTTGGCTCAATTGGACGATGAGTTGATCATTATGTCGAAAATTGACCATTTTGACCAAAATTAACTTTTTGGTCGAAAGTTGACCTATTAGGTCATATGGGTGAAAGATTAAGCCATTTTGATTCGATAGTTGACTTTTTGGTCGAAAGTTAACGATTGGGTCGATGGGTTTGTTATAGAGTCATGGATTGACTATTTTGATCGAAAGTTGACTTTTTGGTCATAGATTGACTTATTGGGTCATTAATTTGTCATTAGATCAAAATTGAGCTATTTTGACGAAAATTGACTTTTTGGTCGAAAGTTAAATTTTTTTGAAATTGACTTTTGGTTCGATAATTGGTCATTAGATAAAAAATTGACTATTTTTTTTACCACAATTGAATTTTTGGTCAAAAGTTAACCCATCGGGTGAACGGGGTGGTCATTGGGTCAGAAATTGACCATTTTGACCAAAGTTGACTTTTTGGTCGAAAGTTGACATGTTTAGTCGATGAGTTGGTAATTGGGTCGAGAATTGAACAATTTGACCAAAGATGACTTTTTGGTGAAAAGTTGACTGTTGGGTCGATGGGTTGGTCATTGGGTCGAAAATTGACCCATTTTGAACAAAGTTGACTTTTTGGTCGAGAAGTTGATCATATTGGGTTGATGGATGAGTCATTATGTCGAAAATTGACATATTTTGAGTAAAATTAACTTTTTGGTCGAAAGTTGACTATTGGGTCAATGGGTTTGTCATTGGGTCGAGAGATTAACCATTTTGACCAAAGTTGACTTTTTGGTCGGAGATTGACTTATTGGGTCGATAATTGGTCATTAATTGAAAATTGAATTTATTTTGACCAAAATTGACTTTTTGGTCGAAAAGTTGACTTTATTAGGCCAATGGGTTGGTCATTGGGTCGACGATTGATCAATTTTGACCAAAGTTGACTTTTTGGTCGAAAAGTTGACTATTTGGTCGATGAAGTTGGCATTGGGTCGAGAATTAACCATTTTGACTAAAGTTGACATTTTGGTCGAAGTTGAGCTTATTGGGTCGATGGGTTGGTCATTGGGTCAAGGATTAACCATTTTGTCCAAAGTTGACATTTTGGTCTAAAGTTCACCAATTGGGTCTATGGGGTGGTCATTAGTTTAAAAATTGACTATTTTGACTAAAATTGACTTTTTGGTCTAAAGTTGACCTATTAGGTTCGATGGGTTGGTCATTAGGTCAAAAATTGATCTATTTTGACCAAAATTGACTTTTTGGTCAGAGTTGACTTGACGTGATTGGTTCATTGGGTCGAAGATTGACACATTTTGACCAAAGTTAACTTTTTGGTCAAAAGTTAACCGTTTAGTTTAATGGATTTGTCATTGGGTCAAAAATTGACCATTTTGACCAAAGTTGACTTTTTGGTTAGAGATTGACTTATTGGGTCATTAATAGGTCTTTATTAGGTCAAAAATTGACTATTTTGACCAAAATTGACTTTTTGGTCAAAAGTTGACCTATTGGGTCAATGGGTTTGTCATTAGGTCGAAAGTTGACCATTTTGACCAGATTGACTTTTGGTGAAGTTGACTGTTGGATCGACGAGTTGGTTATTGGTCGGATTGACGATTTGACAAGTTGACTTTATCGTCTTGGATCGAAGAAATTGACCATTTTGACCAAAGTTGACTTTTTGGTCGAATAGTTAACTTATTAGATTCGATGAATTGGTCATTAGTTTAATAAATGACTATTTTGACCAAAATTAACTTTTAGATCGAAAGTTGACCTGTTAGGTCGATGTGTTGGTCATTAGGTCGAGGATTGATCATTTGACCAAAGTTGACTTTTTGGTCGAAAAGTTGACTATTGGAGTCGATTGGTTGGTCATTAGGTCAAGGATTGACCATTTTGACCAAAGTTGACTTTTTGATTGGAGATCGACTTATTGGGTCAATAGTTGGTCATTAGGTCAAAAATTGACTATTTTGACATAAATTGACTTTTTGGTCAAAAGTTGACTTATTTGGTCGGTGGGTATGTCATTGGGTGAGGATTAACCATTTTGACGAAGTTGATTTTTGGTCGAAAGTTCTCTTATTGGGTTAATGGGTTGGTCGTTGGGTCGAAGATTGACCATTTTGACCAAAGTTAACTTTTTGTCGGAGATTGACTTATTAGGTCGATTAATTGATCATTAGGTGAAAATTTGATTATTTTGACAAAATTGAATTTTTGGTCGAAAAGTTAGCTAATTGGATCAACGGGGTGGTCATTGGATCGAGAAATTGACCACTTTGATGAAAGCTTACTTTTGGTCGAATGTTGACATATTTGGTCGATTGATTGGTAATTAGCTTAAAATTGACAATTTTGATTGAAGATGACTTTTTGGTCAAAAGTTGATCTATTGGGTCAATGGGTTGGTCATTGGGTAAAAAATTGACCATTTTGACCAAAGTTGACTTTTTGGTCAAAAGTTGACCTATTGGCTTAATGGGATGTCATTATGTCAAAAATTGACTATTTTGACCAAAATTGTCTTTTTGGTCAAAAGTTGACCTATTAGGCCAATGGGTTGGTCATTGGGTCAAAGTTGATCATTTTGACGAAAATTGATTTTTGATCAAAGTTGATCTATTGGGTTAATGGGTTTGTCATTAGGTCGAGATTGACCATTTTGACTAAAGTTAACTTTTTGGTCGAGAGATTGGCTTACTAGGTCGATAATTGGTCATTAGGTCGAAAGTTGGCTATTTTGACGAAAATTGACTTTTTGGTCGAAAGTTGACTGTTAGATTGATGAGTTTGTCATTGGGTCGAGAATTGACCATTTTGACGAGAGTTGATTTTTGGTCGAAAGTTGACTGATTGGGTCGATAGGTTGGTTAATTAGGTTAAGATTTGACCATTTTGACCAAAGTTGACTTTTTCAGTTCATTGGATGTGAGTCAAATTATACATTATGACCCAAAGTTGACTTTTTGGTCAGAGATTAACTTATTGGGTCAATAATTGGTCATTAATTCAAAAATTGACTATTTTGACCAAAATTGACTATTTTGACCAAAATTAACTTTTTGATCAAAAGTTGACCTGTTAAGCCAATAGGTTGGTCATAGGGTCAAGGATTGATCATTTTGTCCAAAGTTGACTTTTTGGTGAAAAGTTGACCTTTTGGGACAATTCTTTTGTCATTGGGTCAAGGATTAACCATTTTGACGAAAGTTGAGTTTTTGGCCGGGGATTGGCTTAGATTCGATAATTGGTCATTAGGGCAAAATTGAGCTATTTTGACGAAAGTTGACTTTTTGGTCGAAAGTTGACTTGTTTGGTAAATGGGTTGGTCATTGGGTCGAGATTGAACATTTTGACCAAAGTTGAGTTTTTTGTCAAAAGTTGTCTTATTGGGTAATGGGTTTGTCATTAGGTCAAGGGTTGACCATTTTGACCAAAGTTAAATTTTTTATCAGAGATTGACTTATTGGGCTAATAATTGGTCATTAGGTTCAAAATTAATTATTTTGACAAAAAATAAATTTTTGGTCAAAAGTTATTAACGGGGTGGTTACTGGATCAGAAATTGATCATTTTTTTTACCAAAGTTCACTTTTTGGTCTAAAGTTGACTTTATTTTGTCGATGAGTTGAAGATTGGAGTCGAAAATTGACCATTTTGATCAAAGATGACTTTTTAGTCGATAGTTGATTTATTGGGTCGATGGGTTGGTCATTGGGTAAAAATTAACCATTTTGACCATAGTTGACTTTTTAGTCAAAAGTTGATCTATTAGGTCGATGAGAGGTCGAAAAATTGACTATTTTGACCACAATTCATTTTTTGGTCAAAAGTTGTCTATTAGATTGATGGGTTTGTCATTGGGTCGAGGATTGACCATTTTGACCAAAGTTGACTTTACTGGTGCGAGATTGATTTATTGGGTCGACAATTGGTCATTAAATCGAAAATTAAGCTATTTTGACGAAAATTCACTTTTTGGTCGAAAGTTGACCTATTCGACCAATGGATTGGTCATTGGGTCAAGAATTGATTTTTTTTATCAAAGTTGACTTTTTGGTCAAAAGTTGACATATTGGGTCAATGAGTTGGTCACTGGGTTAAGGACTGACCATTTTGACCAAAGTTATCTTTTTGGTTAGAGATGGGTTTACTCGATTAATAATTAGTCATTAAGTCAAAAATTGACTATTTTTTCAAAAATTGACTTTTTGGTCAAAAGTTAACATATTGGGTCAATGGTTGGTCATTGGATCAAGGATTGATCATTTTGACCAATGTAGACATTTTGTTCAAAAGTTGACCATTGGGTCAACAGGTTTGTCATTGGGTCAAGCATTGATCATTTTGACCAAAGTTGAATTTTTGATCAAAAATTAACGTTTGGTACAATAATTGGGCATTAGATAAAAAATTTACTATATTTTTACCACAATTGAATTTTTGGTCAAAAGTTAACGCATTGGGTCAATGAGGTGATCATTGGGTTAGAAATTGACCATTTTGATCAAAGTTGAATTTTCAGTCAAAAGTTGACATATTTAGTCAATGAGTTAGTAATTGGGTCAAGAATTGACCATTTTAACCAAAGTTAACTTTTTGGTCAAAATTTGACCTATTAGACCAATGGGTTGGTCATCGGGTCAAGGATCTATCATTTTGACCAAAGTTGACTTTTTGGTCAAAACTTGACCTATTGGGTCATTGGGTCATTGGGTCAAGGATAAACCATTTTGACCAAAGTTGACTTTTGGTTAGGTAGCTTGCTTTGGATTCGATAATTGGTGATTAGGTCAAAAATTGACTATTTTCACCAAAATTGACTTTTTGGTCAAAAGTTGATCTATTGGGTCAATAGGTTGGTCTTATGGCAAGGATTGACCATTTTAACCAAAGTTGACTTTTTGTCGAAGTTACTAGTTGGGTTCGATTAGGTGGTCGTTAGGTCGAAAATTGTTATTTTGACTCAAAATTAAGCTATTTGGTCGAAAATTGGCTCATTAGGCGATGAGTTGCTCATTATGTCGAAAATTGATTATTTTGACCAAAATTAATTTTTTGGTCAAAAGTTAACTGATTAGGTCATTGGGTCGAAGGTTGACCTTTTTGGTATAGTTGACTTTTTAGTCGAAAAGTTGACCTTATTGAGTCGATGGGTTTGTCATTGGGTCGAGATGTGACGATTTGACCAAAGTTGACTTTTTGGTCAGAGATTGACTTTTTGGGTCATTAATTGGTCATCACGCAAAAATTGACTATTTGACCAAAATTGACTTTTTGGTCAAAAGTTGACCTATTGGGTCAATGGGTTGGTCATTGGGTCAAGGATTGACCATTTTGTCCAGATTTAACTTTTGATCAAAAGCTGACCTATTGAGTCAATGAGTTGGTTATTGGGTCAAGGATTTGCCATTTTGACCAAAGTTGACTTTTTCGTCATTGGGTCAGAAATTAACTATTTTGACCAAAGTTGACTTTTTGGTCAGTGATTAACTTATTGGGTCAATAATTGGTCATTAATTCAAGAATTGACTATTTTGACCAAAATTAACTTTTTGATCAAAAGTTGACCTATTAGGCCAATGGGTTGGTCATTGGGTTAAGGATTGATCATTTTGACCAAAGTTGACATTTTGGTCAAAAGTTGACCTATTGAGTCAATTCGTTGGTCATTGGGGCAAGGATTAACCATTTTGACCAAAGTTGGCTTTTTGGCCAGAGATTGAATTACTGGGTCAATAGTTGGTCATTATGCCAAAATTCACTATGTTGACTAAAATTGACTTTTTGGTCAAAAGTTGACTTATTGGCTCAATGAGTATGTCATTTGGTCAAGGATTGACCATTTTGACCAAAGTTGAGTTTTTTGTCAAAAGTTGTCTTTTTGGGTCAATGGGTTGGTCATTGGGTCAATGATTGACCATTTTGACCAAAGTTGAATTTTTAATCAAAGATTGACTTATTGGGTCAATGAATTGTCATTAGGTCAAAAATTGTATATTTTGACAAAAATTATTTTTTTTGTCAAAAGTTCACCCATTGGGGGGTCAGCGGGGACATCATTCAGTCACAAATTGACCATTTTGACTAAAGTTGTCTTTTTGGTCAAAAGTTAACATATTTGGTCAATGAGTTGGTAATTGGGTCTAGAATTGACCATTTTAACCGAAGATGACTTTTTGGTCAAAAATTGATCTATTGGGTCAATGGGTTGATCATTGGGTCAAAAATTGACCATTTTGACCAAAGTTGACTTTTTGGTCAAAAGTTGACCTATTGGGTTAATGGGTGGTCATTAGGTCAAAAATTGTCAATTTAGACCAAAATTGACTCTTTGGTCCAAAGTTGACCTATTCGGCCTAATGGGTTGGTAATTGGGTGAAAGATTGATCATTTTGACAAAAATTGACTTTTTGGTCTAAAGTTGACCTATTGGGTCAATGGGTTGGTCATTGGGTCAAGGATTGTCTATTTTAACCAAAGTTGATTTTTTGGTCAGAGATTGGCTTACTAGATCAATATTTGCTCATTAGGTCAAAAATTGACTATTTTGACCAAAATTGACATTTTGGTCAAGAGTTGACCTATTGGGTCAATGGGTTGGTCATTGGATCAAGGATTAAACATTTTGACCGAAGTTGACTTTTGGTCAAAAGTTGACCTATTGGGTAAATGAGTTGGTTAATTGGGTCAAGGATTGACCATTTTGACTAAAGTTGAGTTTTTCTTCATTGGGTCAGAAAATTAATCATTTTGACCAAAGTTGACTTTTGGTCAGAGATTAAATTATTCGTTCAATAATTGGTCATTAATTCGAAAATTGACTTCTTTGACCAAAATTTAGTTTTTGGTCGAAAGTTGACTTATTAGGTCAATGAGTTGGTCATTGGCTTAAGGATTGATCATTTTGACCAAAGTTGACTTTTTGGTTAAAAGTTAACCTATTGGGATAAATGGTTGGTCATTGGGTAAAGGATTGACGATTTTGACCAAAGTTGACTTTTTGGCCAGAGAATGGCTTACTGGGTCAATAATTGGTCATTAGGCCAAAATTGACAATTTTGACTAAAATTAACTGTTTGGTCAAAAGTTGACCTATTGGGTCAATGGGTTGTCATTGGGTCAAGGATTAAGCATTTTGACCAAAGTTGTGTTTTTGGGTCAAAAGTTGTCATATTGGGTCAATGGTTTGGTCATTTTTCAAGGATTGACCATTTTGACCAAAGCTGAATTTTTTATCAAAGATTGACTTATTGGGTCAATAATTGGTCATTAGGTCCAAAATTGATTATTTTGACAAAAAAAAAATTTTGGTCAAAAGTTGTCAGAGGGTGGTCATTGGATCAGAAATTGATCATTTTTTACCAAAGTTGACTTTTTAGTCTAAAGATGACTATTCTTTGATAGAGTGAGTAATTAGATCGAGAATTGACCATTTCGACCAAGATGACTTTTTGGTGAATAGTTGATTTATTGGAAGAATGGGTTGGTCATTGGGTAAAAAATTAACCATTTTAACCAAAGTTGACTTTTTGGTTAAAAGTTGATCTATTGGGTCAATGAGTGGTCATTAGGTCAAAAATTGAGTATTTTGACCAAAATTCATTTATTTGTCAAAAGTTACCCTATTGGGTCAAAGGGTTTGTCACTGGGTCAAGGATTGACCATTTTGATCAAAGTCGACTTTTTGGTCAAAGATTGATTTATTGGATTAATAATTGGTCATTATTTAAAAAATTAACTATTTTGACCAAAATTAACTTTTGGTCGAAAGTTGACTGATTAGATTCGATGGGTTGGTCATTGGGTCGAGATTGATCATTTTGATTAAAGTTGACTTTTTCTCGACAGTTGACCTATTGGATCAATGTGTTGGTCATTGAGTGAAGGACTGATCATTTTGACCAAAGTTGACTTTTTGGTCACAGATGGGCTTACTAGGTCAATAATTTGTCATTAGGTCAAAAATTGATCTATTTTGTCAAAAATTGACTTTTTGGTCGAATGTTGATCCATTGAGTCGATGGGTTAGTCATCAGGTCGAAGGATTGATCATTTTGACGAAAGTAGACTTTTGTTCGAAAGTTGACTTATTAGGTCAACGGGTTTGTCATTAGATCGACATTGATCATTTTGACCAAAGTTGAATTTTTCATCAGAAATTGACTTTTGGTACAATAATTGGTCATTAGATAAAAAATTTACTATATTTTTTATCAGAAATTGACTTTTGGTTCAATAATTGGTCATTAGATAAAAAATTTACTATTTTTTACTACAATTGAATTTTTGGTCAAAAGTTAATCGATTGGGTCAACGTGGTGGTCATTGGTTCAAAAATTAACCATTTTGAACAAAGTTGACTTTTTGGGTCAAAAGTTAAAATATTTGGTCAATGAGTTAGTAATTGGGTCAAGAATTGAAAATTTTGACCAAAGAAGACTTTTTGGTCAAAAGTTGACCTATTGGGTCAATGAGTTGGTCATTGGGTCAAAAATTGACCATTTTGACCATAGTTAACCTTTTGGTCAAAGTTAACCTATTAGACCAATTGATTGGTCATTGGGTCAAGGATTGATCATTTTGACCAAAGTTGACTTTTTGGTCAAAAGTTGACTTTTTGGTCAAAAGTTGATTTATTGGGTCATGAATTAACCATTTTGACCAAAGTTGACTTTTTGGTCAAAGATTGGCTTACTGGGTCAATAATTGGTGATTAAGACAAAAACTGACTATTTTGACCAAAATTGACTTTTTGGTCAAAAGTTTACCTATTGGGGCAATGGGTTAGTCTTTAGGTTAAGGATTAACCATTTTAACCAAAGTTGACTTATTGGTCAAAAGTTGACATATGGGTCAATTGGGTGGTCATTAGGTTAAAAATTATCAATTTTGACTAAAATTGACTATTTGGTCAAATGTTGACCCATTGGGCCAATGAATTGGTCATTATGTCAAAAATTTAGTATTTTGACAAAAATTGACTTTTTTGTCAAATGTTGACATATTGGGTCATTGGGTCAAAGATTGACCACTTTGACTATAGTTGACATTTTGAACAAAAGTTGACTGTTTGGGCCAATGGGTTTGTCATTAGGTCAAGGATTGACCAATTTGACCAAAGTTGACTTTTTGGTCAGAGATTGACTTATAGGGCCATTAATTGGTCATCAGGCAAAAAATTGACTATTTGTCCAAAATAGCCTTTTTGGTCAAACGTTAACCTATTGGGTTAATGGGTTGGTCATTGGGTCAAAGATTGATCATTTTGACCAAATTTGACTTTTGGTCAAAAGTTGACCTATTGGGTCAAGGATTTACCATTTTGACCAAAGTTGACTTTTTTGTCATTGGGTCAGAAATTAACAATTTTGACCAAAGTTGACTTTTTGGTCTGTGATTAACTTATTGGATCAATAATTGGTCATTAATTCAAAAATTGACTTTTTCCTCAAACGTTAACCTATTAGACCAATGGGTTGGTCATTGGGTCAAAGATTGATCATTTTGACCAAAGTTGTCTTTTCGGTCAAAAGTTAACCTATTAGGTTAATGGGTTGGACATTGGGTCAATGATCCATTATGGCCAAAGTTTACTTTTTGGTCAGAGATTGGCTTACAGGGTCAATAATTGGTCGTTAGGTCAAAAATTGACTATTTTGACCATAGTTGACTTTTTAGTCAAAAGTTGACAAACTGGCTCAATTGGGTGGTCATTAGGTAAAAAATTGACTATTTTCACTAAAATTGACTATTTAGTCGAAAGTTGGTCCATTGGGTCGATGGGTTGAGTCATTATGTCAAAAATTGACAATTTTGGCCATAGTTGACTTTTTCGTCAAAAGTTGACCTATTGGGTCAAAGGATCGTCATTAACAATTTTGACCAAAATTGACTTTTTGGTCAAAATTTGTCCTATTGGGTCAATGGGTTTGTCATTGAGTCAAGGATTGACATTTTGACCAAAGTTGACTTTTTGGTCAGAGATTGACTTATTGGGTCAATAATTGGTCAATAATTCAAAAATTAACTTTTTGACGAAAATTAACTTTTTGGTCAAGAGTTGACCTACTAAAATAAGGGGTTGGACATTGGGTCAAGGATTGATCATTTTGATCAAAGTTGTCTTTTTGGTCAAAAGTTGACCTATTGGGTCAATGCGTTGGACATTGGGTCAAGGATTAACCATTTTCACCAAAATTGACTTTTTGGTCAGAGATTGGCTTACTGGGTTAAGGGTTGGTCTTTAGGTCAAGGATTGACCATTTTAACCAAAGTTGACTTTTTAATCAAAAGTTGACATATTAGGTCAATTAGGTGGTCATTAGATCAAAAATTGACCTTTTTGACTAAAATTGACTATTTGGTCAAAAGTTGGCCCATTGGTCCAATGAATTGGTCATTATGTCAAAAATTGAATATTTTCACCAAAATTGAATTTTTGGTCAAAAGTTGACATATTGGGTCATTGGGTTAAAGATTGAGCATTTCGACTATAGTTGACTTTTTAGTCAAAAGTTGACCGTTTGGGTCATTGGGTTTGTCATTGGGTCAAGGATTGACCAGTTTGACTAATGTTGACTTTTTGGTCAGAGATTGACTTATTTGGTCATTAATTGGTCATTAGGCAAAAAATTGATTATTTGACCAAAATTGACTTTTTGGTCAAAAGTTAACGTATTTGGTCAATGGGTGGGTCATTGGGTCAAGAGTTGACCATTTTGACCATATTTGACTTTTGGTCAAAAGTTGACCTCTTGGGTCAACGAGTTGGTTATTGGGTCAAGGATTGACCATTTTGACCAATGTTGACTTTTTCGTTATTGGGTAAAAAATTAACCATTTTGACCAAAGTTGACTTTTTGGTCAGTGATTAACCTAGTGGGTCAATAATTTGTCATTAATTCTAAAAATTAACAATTTTAACCAAAATTAACTGTTTGATCAAAAGTTGACCTATTAGGCCAATGGGTTGGTCATTGGGTCAAGGATTGATCATTTTGACCAGAGTTGACATTTTGGTCAAAGGAAGACCTATTAGGTCAATTGATTGGTCATTGGGGCAAGGATTGACCATTTTGACCAAAGTTGACTTTTTTGTCAGTGTTTGACTTATTGGGTCAGTAATTGGTCATTAGGCCAAAATTGACTATTTTGACTAAAATTGACTTTTTGGGCAAACGTTGACTGATTGGGTCAATGGGTTTGTCATTGGGCCAAGGATTGACCATTTTTTACCAAAGTTGAGTTTTTGGTCCAACGTTCTCTTATTGGGTCAATGGGTTGGTTATTGGGTCAAGAATTTACCATTTTGACCAAAGTTGAATTTTTTTATCATAGATTGACTTATTGGGTCATTAATTGGTCATTAGGTCAAAAATTGATTATTTTGCCAAAAATTAATTTTTTTGTCAAAAGTTCACCCATTCGGTCAATAGGGAGGTAATTCGGTCAGAAATTGACCACTTTGACCAAAGTTATCTTTTGGTCAATAATTGACATATTCGGTCAATGAGTTGGTAATGGGTCAAGAATAGACCATTTTGACCGAAGATGACTTTTTGGTCAAAAGTTGATCTATTGGGTCAATGGGTTGGTCATTGGGTCAAAAATTGACCATTTTGACCAAAGTTGACTTTTTGGTCAAAAGTTGACTTATTGGGTTAATGGGTGGTCATTAGGTCAAAAAATGACTATTTTGACCAAAATTGACTTTTTGGTCAGAAGTTGGCCTATTAGGCCAATGGGTTGGTCATTGGGTCAGAGATTGATCATTTTGACAAAAATTGACTTTTTGGTCTAAAGTTGACCTATTGGGTCAATGTGTTGGTCATTGGGTCAAGGATTGGCGATTTTGACAAAAGTTGACTTTTTGGTCAGAGATTGCACTAGGTCAATAATTGGTCATTAGGTTAAAAATTAACTATTTTGACAAAAATTGACTTTTTGTTCAAAAGTTGACCTATTGGGTAAATGGGTTGGTCATTGGGTCAAGGATTAACCATTTTGACGAGAGTTCACTTTTGGTTAAAAGTTGACTTATTGGGTCAATGAGTTGGTTATTTGGTCAAGGATTGTCCATTTTGACCAAAGTTGACTTTTTCGTCATTGGGTCAAAAATTATCCATTTTAACCAAAGTTGACTTTTTGGTCAGAGAATAACTTATTGGGTCAATAATTGGTCATTAATTCAAAAATTGTCTATTTTGAGCAAAATTAAATTTTTGATCAAAAGTTGACCTATTAGGCCAATGGGTTAGTCATTGGGTCAAGGATTGATCATTTTGACTAAAGTTGAATTTTTGGTCAAAAGTTGACCTTTTGGGACAATTGTTTGGTCATTGAGTCGAGGATTGACCATTTTGACCAAACTTAACTTTTTGGTCAGAGATTGGCTTACTGAGTCAATAATTGGTTATTAGGCCAAAATTAACTATTTTGACTAAAATTTGACTTGTTGGTCAAAAGTTGACCTATTTGGTCGATGAGTTGGTCATTGGGTCAAGGATTGAACATTTTGCCCAAAGTTGAGTTTTTGGTCAAAAGTTGTCTTATTGTGTCAATGAGTTTGTCATTAGGTCAAGGATTGACCATTTCTACCAAAGTTAAATTTTTTATCATAGATTGACTTATTGGGTCAATAATTGGTCATTAGGTCCAAAATTGATTATTTTGATAAAAATTAAATTTTTGGTCAAAAGGTATCAACGGGGTGGTGACTAGGTCAGAAATTGACCATTTTTTACCAAAGTTGACTTTTTAGTCTAAAGTTAACCTATTTTTTCAATGAGTGAGAAATTGGGTAAAGAATTGACCCTTTCAACCGAAGATCACTTTTTGGTGAATAGTTGATTTATTGGATCAATGGGTTGGTCATTGGGTAAAAAATTAACCATTTTAACCAAAGTTGACTTTTTGGTTAAAAGTTGACCTATTGGGTCAATGAGTGGTCATTAGGTAAAAAATTGATTATTTTGACCAAAATTCATTTTTTGGTCAAAAGTTGCCCTATTGGGTCAATGTGTTTGTCATTGGGTCAAGGATTGACCATTTTGATCAAAGTTGACTTTTTGGTCAGAGATTGATTTATTGGATCAATAATTGGTCATTAATTAAAAAATTAACTATTTTGACCAAAATTTACTTTTTGGTCAAAAGTTGACCTATTAGGCCAATGGGTTGGTCATTGGGTCAAGGATTGATCATTTTGATTAAAGTTGACTTTTTGTCAAAAGTTGACCTATTGGATCAGTGTGTTGGTCATTAGGTGAAGGACTGACCATTTTGACCAAAGTTGACTTTTTGGTCAGAGATGGGCTTACTAGGTCAATAATTAGTCATTAGGTCAAAAATTGACTATTTTGTCAAAAATTGATTTTTTTGTCAAAAGTTGATCTATTGAGTCAATGGTTAGTCATTAGGTCAAGGATTGATCATTTTGACCAAAGTAGACTTTTGTTCAAAAGTTGACCATTGGGTCAACGGGTTTGTCATTGGGTCAAGCATTGATCATTTTGACCAAAGTTGAATTTTTCATCAGAAATTGACTTTTGGTACAATAATTAGTCATTAGATAAAAAATTTACTATATTTTTTTATCAGAAATTGACTTTTGGTTAAATAATTGGTCATTAGATCAAAAATTTATTATTTTTTTACCAGAATTGAATTTTTGGTCAAAAGTTAACCGATTGGGTCAACGTGGTGGTCATTGGGTCAGAAATTGACCATTTTGAACAAAGTTGACTTTTTGGTCAAAAGTTAACCTATTTGGTCAATGAGTTAGTAATTGGGTCAAGAATTGAAAATTTTGACCTAAGAAGACTTTTTGGTCTAAAGTTGACCTATTGGGTCAATGGGTTGGTCATTGGGTCAAAAATTGACCATTTTGACCATAGTTAACTTTTTGGTCATAGTTGACCTATTAGACCAATGGGTTGGTCATTGGGTCAAGGATTGATCATTTTGACCAAAGTTGACTTTTTTGTCAAAAGTTGACTTATTGGGTCTAGGATTAACCATTTTGACCAAAGTTGACTTTTTGGTCAAAGATTGGCTCTTGGGTCAATAATTGGTGATTAAGACAAAAACTGACTATTTTGACCAAAATTAACTTTTTGGTCGAAAGTTTACCTATTGGGTCAATGGGTTGGTCTTTTGGTCAAGGATTAATCATTTTAACCAAAGTTGACTTTTTGGTCAAAAGTTGACATATGGGTCAATTGGGTGGTCATTAGGTCAAAAATTGATCATTTTGACTAAAATTAACTATTTGGTCGAACGTTGGCTCAGTTAGACTGATGAGTTGGTCATTATGTCAAAAATTTACTATTTTGACAAAAATTGACTTTTTGGTCAAAAGTTGACATATTGGGTCATTGGGTCAAAGATTGACCATTTTGACTATAGTTGACATTTTGAACAAAAGTTGACCTTTTGGGTTAATGGGTTTGTCATTGGGTCAAGGATTAACCAATTTGACCAAAGTTGACTTTTTGGTCAGAGATTGACTTATAGGGTCATTAATTGGTCATGAGGCAAAAAGTTGACTAATTGTCCAAATTTGCCTTTTTGGTCAAAAGTTAACCTATTGGGTTAATGGGTTGGTCATTGGGTCAAAGATTGATCATTTTGACCAAATTTGACTTTTGGTCAAAAGTTAACCTATTGGGTTAATGAGTTGGTTATTGGGTCAAGGATTAACCATTTTGACCAAAGTAGACTTTTCTTCATTGGGTCAGAAATTAACTATTTTGACCAAAGTTAAATTTTTGATCAAAAGTTGACCTATTAGGCCAATGGATTGGTCATTGGGTCAAGGATTGATCATTTTGACCGAAGTTGACATTTTGGTCAAAAGTTGACCTATTGGGTCATTTGGTTGGTCATCGGGCAAGATTGACCATTTTGACCAAAGCTAGCTTTTTGGCGAGAGATTGACTTGTTGGGTCAATAATTGGTCATTATGCCAAAATTGACTATTTTGACTAAAATTGACTTGTTAGTCAAAAGTTGACTCATTGGGTCAATGGTTATGTCATTGGGTCATGGATTGACTATTTTGACCAAAGTTGAGTTTTTAGTGAAAAGTTGTCTTATTGGGTCAACGGGTTGGTCAATGGGTCAATGATTGACCATTTTGGCTAAAGTTGAATTTTTTATCAGAGATTGACTTATTGGGTCAATAAATTGTCATTAGGTCAAAAATTGATTATTTAAAAAAAATTAAATTTTTTGTCAAAAGTTCAGAAATTGACCGTCATATGGTCAGAAATTGACCGTTTTGACTAAAGTTGTCTTTTTGGTCAAAAGTTGACATATTTGGTCATTGAGTTGGTAATTGGGTCAAGAATTGACCATTTTGACCGAAGATGACTTTTTGGTCAAAAGTTAACCTCTTGGGTCATTGGGTCATTGGGTCAGAAATTAACCTTTTTGACCAAACTTGACTTTTTGGTCAAAAGTTTATCTATTTGGTCAATGGGATGGTCATTAGGTCAAAAATTAATTATTTTGACCAAAATTAACTTTTTTTTGTCTAAAGTTGAGCTATTTAGTCAATGGGTTGGTCATTGGATCAAGGATTGACCATTTTGACGAAATTTGACTTTTTTGTCAGAGATTGACTTATTGGGTCAATATTTGGTCATTAGGTAAAAAATTGATTATTTTGACCAAAATAGAATTTTTTGTCAAAAGTATGCCCGCTGGGACATTGGTGTTGTCATTGTGTCAGAAATTGACCAGTTTGACCAAAGTTGACTTTTTGGTTAGACTTTGACTTACTGGAACAATAATTGGTCAATAGGTCAAAATTGACTATTTTGACCAAAATTAACTTTTTTGTCAAAAGTTGACCTATTGGGTAATGGGTTGGTCATTGGGTCAAGGATTGACCAGTTTGACTAAAGTTGTCTTTTTGATCAAAAGATGACTTATTGGATCAATGTGTTGGTAATTGGGTTATGGATTGACAATTTTGACCAAAGTTGACTTGTTGGTCTGAGATTGACTTATTGGGTCAATAATTGGTCATTAGGTCAAAAATTGATTTTATTTGACCAAAATACAATTTTTGGTCAAAAGTTGACATATTGGTTCAAAGGGTTGGTCATTGGGTTAAGGATTGACCATTTTGACCAAAGATAACTTTTTGGTCAAAAGTTGACCTATTGGTCAATGAATTAGTCATTGGGTCCGAAATTGACCATTTTACCAGAGTTGACTTTTTTGTCAAAAGTTGACCCATTGGGTCAATTGGGTGGTCATTATGTCATAAAATTGACCATTTTGATCAAAATTGACTATTTTCTCAAAATTTGACCTATTGTGTAAATGGGGTGGTCAAAGGTAAAAAATTGACTATTTTGACGGAAGTTGACTTTTAATCAAAAGTTAACCCATTTGGTCAATTGGGTGGTCATAATGACATTAAATTGACCATTTTGACCAAAATTGCCTATTTTCTCAAAAGTTGGCCTATTGTGTCAACGGGGTGGTTAAAAGGTAAAAAATTGACTATTTCGACCAAAGAAGACTTTTTGGTCCAAAGTTCGCCTATTGGGTTAATGGGTTGGTCATTGGGTCATAAATTGACCATTTTGACCATAGTTGACTTTTTGGTCAAAGTTGACCTATTAAACCAATGGGTTGTTCATTGGGTCAATGATTGATCATTTTGACCAAAGTTGATTTTTTGGTCAAAAGTTGACATATTGGGTCAATGGGTTGGTCATTGGGTCAAGGATTAACCATTTTGACCAAAGTTGACTTTTTGGTCAAAGATTGACTTACTGGGTTAATAATTGGTGATTAAGTCAAAAATTGATTATTTTGATCAAAATTGACTTTTTGGTCAAAAGTTGACCTATTGGGTCAATGGGTTGGTCTTTAGTTCAAGGATTGACCCTTTTAACCAAAGTTGACTTTTTGGTCAAAAGTTGACATATTGGGTCAATTGGGAGGTCATTAGGTCAAAAATTGACTATTTTTACTAAAATTGACTATTTGGTCAAAAGTTGGCGCATTGGGCCAATGAGTTGCTCATTATGTCAAAAACTGACTATTTTGACCAAAATTAACTTTTTGGTCAAAAGTTGACCTGTTGGGTCATTGGGTGAAAGATTGACCTTTTTTACTATAGTTGACTTTTTCGTCAAAACTTGACCGTTTGGGTCAATGGGTTTGTCATTGGGTTAAGGATTGACCAATTTGACCAAAGTTGACTTTTTGGTCATAGATTGACTTATTGGGTCATTAATAGGTCATTAGGCAAAAAATTGACTATTTGTCCAAAATTGCCTTTTTGGTCAAAATTTAATCTATTGGGTCAATGGGTTGGTCATTGGGTCAAGGATTGGCCATTTTGACCAGATTTTACTTTTGGTCAAAAGTTGACCTCTTGGGTCAATGAGTTGGTTATTGGGTCAAGGATTGACCATTTTGACCAAGGTTGACTTTTTCGTCATTGGGTCAGAAATTAACTATTTTGTCCAATATTGACTTTTTGGTCAGTGATTAACTTATTGGGTCAATAATTGGTCATTAATTCAAAAATTGACTATTTTGACCAAAATTAACTTTTTAATCAAAAGTTGACCTATTATGCTTATGGGTTGGTCATTGGGTCAAGGATTGATCATTTTAACCAAAGTTGACATTTTGGTCAAAAGTTGACCTATTAGGTCAATTGGTTGGTAATTAGGGCAAGGATTGACCATTTTGACCAAAGTTGGCTTTTTGGTTTGAGATTGACTTACTGGGTCAATAATTGGTCACTATGCCAAAATTGACTATTTTGATTAAAATTGATTTTTTTGTCAAAAGTTGACTTATTGGGTCAATGGGTATGTCATTGGGTCAAGGATTGACCATTTTAACCAAAGTTGAGTTTTTAGTCAAAAGTTGTCTCATTGGGTCAATGGGTTGGTCATTGGGTCAATGATTGACCATTTTGACTAAAGTTGAATTTTTGATCAGGGATTGACTTATTGGGTCAATAAATTGTTATTAGGTCAAAAATTGATTATTTTGAAAAAAATTAAATTTTTTGTCAAAAGTTCACCCATTGGATCAACGGGGACGTCATTCGGTCAGAAACTTACCGTTTTGACTAAGTTTTCTTTTTGGTCAAAAGTTGACATATTTGGTTAATGAGTAGGTAATTGGGTCAAGAATTGACCATTTTGAACGAAGATGACTTTTTGGTCAAAAGTTGACCTATTGGGTCATTGGGTCAAAAATTAACCATCTTGACCAAACTTGACTTTTCGGTCAAAGGTTTATCTATTTGGTCAATGGGATGGTCATTTGGTCAAAAATTGATTTTTTTGACCAAAATTGATTTTTTGTTCAAAAGTTGAGCTATTTAGGATCGAGGATTGACCATTTTGACCAATTTTTACTTTTTTATCAGAGATTGACTTTTCGGGTCAATAATTGGCCATTAGGTCAAAAATTGATTTTTTTGACTAAAATTGAATTTTTGGTCAAAAGTTTGCCCGCTAGGACAATGGTGTTGTCATTGTGTCAAAAATTGACGATTTTGACCAAAGTTGACTTTTTGGTCAAAAGTTGATTTATTGGGTCAGAGGGTTGGTTATTGGGTCAAGGATTGAACATTTTGACCAAAGTTGACTATTTGGTTAGACTTTGACTTACAAGGACAATAATTTGTCAATAGGTCAAAATTGACTATTTTGACTAAAATTGACTTTTTTGTCAAAAGTTGACCTATTGGGTAATGAGTTGGCCATTGGGTCAAGGATTGACCATTTCGACCAAAGTTGTCTTTTTAGTCAAAAGCTGACTTATTGGATCAATGTGTTGGTCATTGGGTTATGGATTGACCATTTTGACCAAAGTTGACTTGTTGGTCTGAGATTGACTTATTGGGTCAATAATTGTTCATTAGGTCAAAAATTGACTATTTTGACCAAAATTGAATTTTTGGTCAAAGGTTGACGTATTGGTTTAATGGGTTGGTCATTGGGTCAAGGATTGACCATTTTGATCAAAGTTAACTTTTTGGTCAAAAGTTGATCTATTGGGTCAATGGGTTAGTCATTGGGTCCCAAATTGACCATTTTGAGCAGAGTTGACTTTTTGATCAAAAGTTAACCAATTTGGTCAATTGGGTGGTCATTATATCATAAAATTGACCATTTTGACCAAAATTGACTATTTTCTCAAAAGTTGACCTATTGTGTCAATGGGGTGGTCAAAAAGTAAAAAATTGACTATTTTGACCAAAGTTGACTTTTTGGTCAAAAGTTGACCTATTGGGTCAATGAGTTGGTCATTGGATCAAGGATTGACCATTTTAAATAAAATTGACTTTTTGGAAAAAAGTTGACCTATTGAGTTAATGGGTTGGTCATTGGGTTAGAAATTGACCATTTTAACAGAAGTTGACATATTGGGTTAATGGGGTGGTCATTAGGTCAAAAATTGACTATTTTGACCAAAATTAACTTTTTGGTTAAAAGTTGACCTAGTGTGTCAATGGGTTGGTTATTGGGTCAAGGATTGACCATTTGACCTAAGTTAACTTTAGGGTCGAAGTTGACTGTTAGATTCGATCGATTAAGCTTTAGTTCGAGGATTGACCATTTTGTCAAAGTGACTTTTTGGTCATTGATTGACATATTGGGTCGAAAATTGAGTCGATAGGTCAAAAATTAACTACTTTGAAAAAAGTGGACTTTTTTTTGTCAAGGTTGACCTATTTAGTCATTGGGTCAAGGGATAACTTTTTTTAGCAAAGTTAAATTTTTGGTCAAAAGTGGACCTGTTAGGTCAATAGGTTGGTTATTGGGTCAGAAATTGACCATTTTTACTAAAGTTGACTTTCTGGTTAAAAGTTGACCTATTGGGTCAATGAGGTGGTTATTAGGTCAAAAATTAACTATTTTGTCCAAAATTGACTTTTTGGTCACAAGTTGACCTATTGGTTCAATGGGTTAGTCATTGGGTCAAGGATTGACCATTTTGACCAAACTTAACTTTTAATTCAAAAGTTGACCAATTGGGTCAACAGTTCTGCCATCGATTCGAGGATTGACAAATTTAGCCAAAGTTAACTTTTTAGTCAGAGATTGACTTGTTGGGTGAATAATTGCTCATAGGTCAAAATTTGATTATTTTGACAAAGATTGACATTTTCGACAAATGTTGACATGTTGGGTCAATTGGTTAGTCATTGGGTCAAGGATTGATCATTTTGACCATAGTTGACTTTTTGGTCAAAAGTTGACTTATTGGGTCAATGGGTTAGTCACTTTATCAGAAATTGACCATTTTGACTAAAGTTGATCTATTGGGTCAATGGGGGTGTCAATAGGTCAAAAGTTAAATATTTTGTCCAAAATTGACTTTTTGGTCAAAAGTTGACCTATTGGGTCAAGGATTGACCATTTTGACCTTAGTTGACTTTTTTGTCAAAAGTTGACCTATTAGTTCATTGGGTTTGTCATTGGGTCAAGGATTGACCATTTTGACTAAAGTTGACTTTTTAGTCAGAGATTGACTTATTGGGTCAATAATTAGTCATTAGGTCAAAATTGACTATTTTGACCAAAATTAAATTTTCGGTCAATATTTATCCTGTTGGGTCAATTCGTTGGTCATTTGATAAAAAATTGACTATATTGACCAAAATTAACATTTTGGTCCAAAGTTAACATATTGGGTCAATGGGTTGGTCATTGGGTCAAAGATTGATCAATTTTACTAAAGTTGACTTTTTGGCTACAGATTGACTTATTGGGTCAATGGGGTGGTCAATAAGTCAAAAATTAACTATTTTTACCAAGATTGACTTTTTGGTCAAAAATTGATCTATTTAGTCAATGGGTTGGTCATTTGGTCAAGGATTGACCATTTTGACCAGAGTTGTCTTTTTGGTCAGAGATTGAGTTATTGGATCAATAATTGGTCATTATGTCAAAATTCTTATTTTGACTCAAATTGAATTTTTTGGTCATAAGTTGACCCATTGGATCAATAGGGTGGTCATTAGGTCAAAATTCACTTTTTGGTCAAAAATTCACCTATTGGGTTAATGGGTTGGTCTTTGGGTCAAGAATTGACCATTTTGACCAAAGTTAACTTTTTGGTCAAAAGTTGACTTGTTGGGCAATGGGTTAGCCATTGGGTAAAGGATTTACTATTTTGACCAAAGTTGACTTTTTTGTCAGAGATTGACTTATTGGGGCAATAATTGGTCAATATATCAAAAGTTGACTATTTAGACCAAAATTGACTTTTTGGACAAAAGATAACCTATTTGTCAATTGGTTGGTCATTGAGTCAAGGATTGATCATTTTGACCAAAGTTGACATTTTGGTCAAAAGTTGACCTATTGGTTCCATGGGATGGTCGTTAGGTCAGAAATTGAAAAATTTAAGCAAAGTTGACCTATTGGGTTAATGGGGTGGTCATTAGGTCAAAAATTGTCTATTTTGACCAAAATTGGTTTTTTGGTCAAAAGTTGACATATTGGGTCAATGGGTTGGTCATTAGGTCAAGAATTGACTAGTTTGACAAAAGTTAACTTTTTCGTTAAAAGTTGACATTTTGGGTCAATGGGTTGGTCATTGAATCAAGGATTGACCATTTTCACCGAGTTAACTTTTTGGTCTGAGATTAACTTTTTGGGTCATTACTTGGTCATTAGGTCAAAAATTGATCACTTTGACTAAAATTTACTTTTTGGTCAAAGTTAACTTATTGGGTCAATGGGTTAGTCTTTTGGTCAAGGATTGACCATTTTGACAAAAGTTGACTTTGTGGTCAGAGATTAACTTATTGGGTTAATAATTGGTCATTGGGTCAAAATTGACTATTTTGACGCAATTTAAATTTTGGGTCAAAAGTTGACCCATTGGGTCAATGGGGTGGTCATCAGGTCAAAAATTGACTAGAATGACCAAAATTGACTTTTTGGTCAAAAGTTGACATATTTGGTTAATGTTTAGTTCATTGGGTCAAGGATTGACAAAACTTAACTTTTTGTCAAAAGTTGACCTATTGGGTTAATGGGTTGGTCATTATGTCAGAAATTGACACTTTTGACAAAACTTGACTCTTTTGTCAAAAGTTGACCTATTGGGTCAATGGGGTGGTCATTAGATAAAAAATTGGTTGTTTTGACCAAAATTGACTTTTTTGTCAAAAGTTGACCTATTGGCTCAATGCGTTGTTCATTGGATCAAGGATTGACCATTTTGACAAAAATTAACTTTTTGGTCAAATGTTGACCTATGAGTGAAGGAGTTGGTTATTGGGTCAAGAATTGACCATTTTGATCGAAGTTGACTTTTTGGTCATTGGGTCAGAAATTAACAATTTTGACCAAACTTGACTTTTTGGGCAAAAGTTTATCAATTTGATTAATGCGATGGTCATTAGCTCAAAAATTGACTATTTTGACCAAAATAGACTTTTTGGTCAAAAGTTGAACTATTTAGTCATTGGGTTGGTCATTGGATCAAGGATTGACCATTTTGACCAAATTTGACTTTTTTGTCAAAGATTGACTTATTGGGGCAATAATTGGTCATTAATTCAAAAATTGACTTTTTTGACCAAAATTGACTTTTTGGTCAAAAGTTGACCTATTAGTCTAATGGATTGGTCAGTGGGTCAAGTATTGATCATTTTGAACAAAGTTGACTTTTTAGTCAAAAGTTGACCTACTGGGTCAATGGACTGGTCATTGGGTTAAGGACAGGCCATTTTTACCAATGTTAACTTTTTTGTCATAGATGGGCTTACTAGGTCAATAATTGGTCATTAGGTCAAAAAATGATTATTTTGTCAAAAATTGACTTTTTGGTCAAAAGTTGACCTATTGGGTGAATGGTTGGTCATTGGGTCAAGGATTGATCATTTTGACCAAGTAGACTTTTTTGTTCAAAAGTTGATCATTGGGTCAACGACTTTGTCATTTGGTTAAGGATTGAACATTTTAACCAAAGTTGAATTTTTTATCAGAAGTTGACTTTTGTTACAATAATTGGTCGTTAGATAAAAAAATTTACGATTTTTTTACCACAATTGAATTTTTGGTCAAAAGTCAACCCATTGGGTCAACGTGGTGGTCATTGGGTCAGAAATTGACCATTTTGACTAAATTTGACTTTTTTGGTCAAATGTTGACATATTTTGTCAATGAGTTTGTATTTGGATCAAGAATTGAAAATTTTGATGAAAGAAGACTTTTTGGTCAAAAGTTGACCTATTGGGTCAATGGGTTGGTCATTGGGTCAAAAATTGACTATTTTGACCAAAGTTGATTTTTTGGATAAAAGTTGACCTATTGGGTCAATGGATGGTGATTAGGTCAAAAATTGATAATTTTGACCAAATTTGACTTTTTGGTCAAAATTTGACCTATTTGGTCAATGGGTTTGTCATTGGGTCAAGGATTGACCATTTTGACCAAAGTTGTCTTTTTGGTCAGAGATTGACTTTTTGGGTCAATAATTGGTCATTAATTCTAAAATTGACTTTTTTTGACCAAAATTGACTTTTTGGTCAAAAGTTGACCTATTGGACCAATGTGTTGGTCATTGGGTCAAGGATCGGTCATTTTGACCAATGTTGACTTTTTTGTCAAAAGTTGACCTATTGGGTCAATGGGTTGGTCAATGGGTCAAGGATTAACCATTTTGACAGAAGTTAACTTTTTGGTCAGAGTTTGGCTTACTGGGTCAATAATTGGTCATTATGTCAAAAATTGACTATTTTGACCAAAATTGACTTTTTGGTCAGAAGTTGACCTATTGGGTCAATGAGTTAGTCTCTAGGTCAAGGATTGACCATTTTAACTAAAGTTAACTTTTTGGTCAAAAGTTGACATATTGGGTCAATTGTGTGGTCATTATGTCAAAAATTCACTATTTTGACTAAAATTGACTTTTTTGTCAATAGTTGGCCCATTTGGTCAATGAGTTTGTCATTATGTCAAAAATTATTTATTTTGACCAAAAATGGCTTTTGTGTCAAAAGTTGACTTATAGGGTCATTAAGTCAAGGATTGAACATTTTGACTATAGTTGACTTTTTGGTCAAAAGTTGACCGTTTGGGTCAATGGGTTTGTTATTGGGTTAAGATTTACCATTTTGACCAAAGTTGACTATTTGGTCACAGATAGACTTATTGGGTCATTAATTGGTCATTAGGCAAAAAATTAACTATTTGACCAAAATTGACTTTGTGGTCAAAAGTTGACCTATTGGGTCAATGAGTTGGTCATTGGGTCAAGGATTGACCATTTTGACCAGAGCTGACTTTTAGTCAAATGTTGACATATTGGGTCAATGAGTTCGTTATTGGGTCAAAAATTGGTCATTTTAACAAAACTTGACTTTTTCGTCATTGGGTCAGAAATTAACCATTTTAACCAAAGTTGACTTTTTGGTCAGTGATTAACTTATTGGGTGAATAATTGGTCATTAATTAAAAAATTGTTTTGTTTTACGAAAATTAACTTTTTTATCAAAAGTTGACCTCTTAAACCAATGGTTTGGTCATTGGGTCAAGGATTGATCATTTTGAAGAAAGTTGACATTTTGGTCAAAAGTTGAACTATTGGATCAATTGGTTGGTCATTGAGGCAAGGATTTGCCATTTTGACCAAAGTTGACTTTTTGGCCAGTGATTGACTTACTAGGTCAATAATTAGTCATTAGGCCAAAATTGACTATTTTGACTAAAATTTACTTTTTGGTCAAAAGTTGACTTACTAAGTCAATGGGTATGTCATTGGGTCAAGGATTGACCATTTTGACTAAAGTTGAGTTTTTGGTCAAAAGTTCTCTTATTGGGTCAATGGGTTGGTCATTGGGTCAAGGATTGACCATTTTGACCAAAGTTGAATTTTTTATCATAGATTGACTTAATGGGTCAATAATTGGTCATTAGGTCAAAAATTGATTATTTTGACAGAAATTAAATATTTTGTCAAAAGTTCACCCACTGGGTCAACGGGGAGGTCATTCGGTCAGAAATTGACCATTTTGACCAAAGTTGTCTTTTTTGTCAAAAGTTGACATATTTGGTCAATAAGTTGGTAATTGGGTCAAGAATTGACCATTTTGACCGAAGATGACTTTTTGGTCAAAAGTTGATATGTTGGGTCAATGGGTTGGTCATTGGGTCAAAAATTGACCATTTTGACCAAAGTTGACTTTTTGGTCAAAAGTTGACCTATTGGGTTAATGGGTGGTCATTAGGTCAAAAATTGATTATTTTGACCAAAATTAACTTTTTGGTCAAAAGTTGACCTATTAGGCCAATGGGTTGGTCATTATACCAAAGATTGATCATTTTGACAAAAAATAGACTTTTTGGTCTAAAGTTGACCGATTGGGTCAATCGGTTGGTCATTGGGTTACGGATTGAGCATTTTGACCAAAGTTAATTTTGACCAAAGTTAAATTTTGGTCAGAGATTGGCTTACTAGGTTAATAATTGGTCATTTGGTAGAAAATTGACTATTTTGACCAAAATTGACTTTTTGGTCAAAAGCTAACCTATTGAGAAAATGGGTTGGTCATTGGTTCAAGGATTGACCATTTTGACCTGAGTTGACTTTTGGTCAAAAGTTGACCTATTGATCAATGAGTTGGTTATTTGGTCAAGGATTGACCATTTTGACTAATGTTGACTTTTTCGTCATTGGATCAGAAATTAACCATTTTGACCAAAGTTAACATTTCGGCAGAGATTAGCTTATTAGTTCAATAATTGGTCATTAATTTAAAAATTGACTATTTTGATCAAAATAAACTTTTTGATCAAAAGTTAACCTATTAGGCCAATGGGTGGTCATTGGGTCAGGGATTGATCATTTTGAACAAAGTTATCTTTTTGGTCAAAAGTTTACCTATTGGGACAATTGGTTGGTCAGCGGGTCAAGGATTGACCATTTTGACCAAAGTTAACTTTTTAGTTGAGATCAGATTTCTTGGGTTAATAATTGGTCATTAGGCCAAGATTAACTATTTTGACTACAATTAACTTTTTGGTCAAAAGTTGACCTATTGGGTCAATGGGCTGGTCATTGGGTCAAGGATTGAACATTTTGACCAAAGTTGAGTTTTTGGTCAAAAGTTGTCTTATTGGGTCAATGGGTTTCTCATTGAGTTAAGGATTGACCATCTTGACCAAAGTTAAATTTTTTATCAGAGATTCACTTATTGGGTCAATAATAAGTCATTTTGTCCAAAATTGATTATTTTGACAAAAATTAAATTTTTTGTCAAAAGTTGTCAACGAGGTGGTCATAGGGTCAGAAATTGACCATTTTTGCCAAAGTTGACTTTTTGGTCTAAAGTTGACCAATTTTTCAATGGGTGGGTAATTGGGTCAAGAATTGACCATTTTGACCGAAGATGACTTTTTGGTCAATAGTTGATCTATTGGGTCAATGGCTTGGTCATTGGGTAAAAAATTAACCATTTTGATCAAAGTTTACTTTGTGGTCAAAAGTTGACCTATTGGCTCAATGAGTGGTCATTAGGTCAAAATTGACTATTTTGACAAAAATTCATTTTTGGGTCAAAAGTTGTCGTATTGGGTCTATGGGTTTTTCATTGGGTGAAGGATTGACCATTTTGACCAAAGTTTACTTTTTGGTCAGAGATTGATATATTGGGTCAATATTTGGTCATTAATTCAAAAATTAACTACTTAGACCAAAATTAACTTTGTGGTGAAAAGTTGACCTATTAGGCCAATAGGTTGGTCATTGGGTCTAGGATTGATCATTTTGACCAAAGTTGACTTTTTGATCAAAATGTTGACATATTAGGTCAATGGGTTGGTCAATGGGTTAAGGATTGAAAATTTTGACCAAAGTTGACTTTTTGGTCGAGAGATTGGCTTATTAGGTCGACAATTGGTCATTAGATCGAAAATTGACTATTTTGTCGAAAATTGACTTTTTAGTCGAAAGTTGACTTTATTAGATCAAGGGTTGTTCATTGGGTCAATGATTGACCATTTTGACCAAAGTAAACTTTTTGTTCAAAAGTTGACCTATTCGGTCAACGGGTTTATCATTGGGTCAAGGATTGACCATTTTGACCAAAGTTCAATTTTTTATCAGAAATTGACTTTTGGTTCAATAATTGGTCATTTGATCAACAATTTACCTTTTTTACCACAATTAAATTTTTGGTCAAAAGTTATCCCATTGGGTCAACGTGGTGGTCATTCTGTCAAAAATTGACCATTTTGACCAAATTTGATTTTTTGGTCAAAAGTTGACATATTTGGTCAATGAGTTAGTATTTAGGTCAAGATTTTTTTACCAAAGAAAACTTTTTGGTCAAAAGTTGACATATTGGGTCAATGGGTTGGCCATTGGGTCAAAAATTGACCATTTTGACCAAAGTTGTCTTTTTGGTCAAAAGTTGACCTATTGGGTCAATGGATGGCCATTAGGTCAAAAGTTGACAAATTTAACCAAAATTGACTTTTTGGTCAAAAGTTAACCTATTGGGTCAATGGGTTTGTCATTGGGTCAAGGATTGACCATTTTGACCAAAGTTGACTTTTTGGTCAGAGATTGACTTATTGGGTTAATAATTGGTCATTAATTCAAAAATTGACTTTTTTTGACCAAAATTGACTTTTTGGTCAAAAGTTAACCTATTAGACCAATGGGTTGGTCATTGGGTCAAGGATTGATCATTTTGACCAAAGTTGTCTTTTTGGTCAAAAGTTGACCTATTGGGTCAATGGGTTGGACATTGGGTCAATGATTAACCATTTTGGCCAAAGTTCACTTTTTGGTCAGAGATTGGCTTACACGGTCAATAATTGGTCGTTAGCTAAAAAATTGACTATTTTGACCATGATTGACTTTTTAGTCAAAAGTTGACAAATTGGGTTAATTGGGTGGTCATTAGGTCAAAAATTGACTATTTTCACTAAAATTGACTATTTGGTCAAAAGTTGGTCCATTGGGCCAATGAGTTGGTCATTATGTCAAAAATTGACTATTTTGACCAAAATTGACTTTTTGGTCAAAAGTTGACCTATTGGGTCATTGGGTCAAAGATTGATCATTTTGACAATAGTTGACTTTTTGGTGAAAAGTTGACTGTTTGGGTCAATTGGTTTGCCATTGGGTCAAGGATTGACCAATTTGACCAAAGTTGACTTTCTGGTCAGAGATTGACTTATTGGGTCATTAATTAGTCATTAGGCAAAAAATTGACTATTTGACCAAAATTGACTTTTTGGTCAAAATTTGAATTTTTGATCAGAAATTGACTTTTAGTTCAATAATTGGTCAAAAGATCAAAAATTTACTATTTTTTACCACAATTGAATTTTTGGTCAAAAGTTAACACATTCAGTCAACGTGGTGGTCATTGGATCAGAAATTGACAATTTTGACCAAAGTTGACTTTTTGGTCAAAAGTTGACAAATTTGGTCAATGAGTTGGTATTTGGGTCAAGAATTGAAAATTTTGACCAAAGAAGACTTTTTGGTCAAAAGTTGACCTATTTGGTCAATGGGTTGTTCATTGGGTCAAAAATTGACCTTTTTGACCAAAGTTGACTTTTTAGTTTAAACTTAACCTATTGGGTCAAAGGATGGTCATTAGGTCAAAAATTAACAATTTTGACCAAAATTGACTTTTTGGTCAAAATTTGTCCTATTGGGTCAATGAGTTTGCCATTGAGTCAAGGATGAACCATTTTGATCAAAGTTGACTTTATGGTCAGAGATTGACTTATTGGGTCAATAATTGGTCATTAATTTAAAAATTAACTTTTTGACCAAAATTGACTTTTTGGTCAAAAGTTGACCTATTAGAACAATGGGTTGGTCATTGGGTCAAGGATTGATCATTTTGACCAAAGTTGACTTTTTGGTCAAAAGTTGACCTATTGGGTCAATTGGTTGGACATTGGGTCAAGGGTTGGTCTTTAGGTCAAGGATTGACCATTTTAACCAAAGTTGACTTTTTTGTCAAAAGTTAACTTAATGGGTCAATTAGGTGGTCATTAGGTCAAAAATTGACTATTTTGACTAAAATTGACTATTTGGTCAAAAGTTGGCCCATTGGGTCAATGAGTTTGTCATTATGTCAAAAATTGACTATTTTGTCCAGAATTGACTTTTTGGTCAAAAGTTGACATATTGGGTCATTAGGTCAAAGATTTACCATTTTGATTATAGTTGACTTTTTGGTCAAAAGTTGACAGTTTCGGGTCAATGGGTTTGTCATTGGGTCAAGGATTGACCAATTTGAACAATGTTGACTTTTTGGTCAGAGATTGACTTATTGGGTCATTAATTGGTCATTAGGCAAAAAATTGACTATTTGACCAAAATTGACTTTTTAGTCAAAAGCTGACGTATTAGGACAATGGTTTGGTCATTGGGTCAAGGATTGACCATTTTGACCAGATTTGACTTTTGGTCAAAAATTTACCTATTAGGTCAACGAGTTGGTTATTGGGTCAAGGAATAACCATTTTGACCAAAGTTGACTTTTTCGTTATTGAGTCAGAAATTAACTATTTTGAGCAAAGTTGACTTTTTGGTCAGTGATTAACTTACTGGGTCATTAATTGGTCATTAATTCAAAAATTGTCTCTTTTGACCAAAATTAACTGTTTGATCAAAAGTTGTCCTATTAGGCCAATGGGTTGGTCATTGGGTCAAGGATTGATCATTTTGACCAGAGTTGACATTTTGGTCAAATGTTGACCTATTGGGTCAATTGGTTGGTCATTGGGGCAAGGATTGACCATTTTGACCAAAGTTGACTTTTTTGGTCAGAGTTTGACTTATTGGGTCAGTAATTGGTCATTACGCCAAAATTGACTATTTTGACTAAAATTGACTTTTTGGTCAAAAGTTGACTTATTGGGTCAATGGGTATGTCATTGGGTCAAGGATTGACCATTTTTGACCAAAGTTGAGTTTTTGGTCAAAAGTTCTCATATTGATTCAATGGGTTGGTCATTGGGTCAAGAATTTACCATTTTGACCAAAGTTGAATTTTTTATCAGAGATTGACTTGTTGGGTCATTAATTGGTCATTAGGTCAAAAATTGTTTATTTTGATAAAAATTGATTTTTTTGTCAAAAGTTCACCCATTGGGTCAACGGGGAGGTCATTCGGTCAGAACTTGACCACTTAGACCAAAGTTGTTGATTAGTCAATAGTTGACATATTTGGTCAATGAATTGGTAATTGGGTCAAGAATTGACCATTTTGACCGAAGATGACTTTTTAGTCAAAAGTTAATCTATTGGGTCAATGGGTTGGTCATTTGGTCAAAAATTGACCATTTTAACCAAAGTTAACTTTTTGGTCAAAAGTTGACCTATTAGGCCAATGGGTTGGCCATTGGGTCAGAGATTGATCATTTTGACAAAAATTGACTTTTTGGTCTAAAGGTGACCTATTGGGTCAATGGTTTGGTCATTGGGTCAAGGATTGGCGATTTTGACCAAAGTTTGCCTTTTCAGTCAGAAGATTGCACTAGGTCAATAATTGGTCATTAGGTCAAAAATTAACTATTTTGATAAAAATTGACTTTTTGTTCAAAAGTTGACTTATTTGATCAACGGGTTGGTCATTGGGTCAAGGATTGACCATTTTGATCAGAGTTGACTTTCAGTCAAAAGTTGACTTATTGGGTCAATGAGTTGGTTGTTTGGTCAAGGGTTGACGATTTTGCCAAAGTTGACTTTTTCATCATTGGATCATAAATTATCCATTTTAACCAAAGTTGACTTTTTGGTCAGAGATTAACTTATTGGGTCAATAATTGGTCATTAATTCAAAAATTGATTATTTTAAACAAAATTAACTTTTTGATCAAAAGTTGACCTATTAAGCCAATGGGTTGGTCATTAGATCATGGATCGATCATTTTGACCAAAGTTGACTTTTTTCTCAAAAGATGACCTTTTGGGACAATTTGTTTGGTCATTGGGTTGAGGATTGACCATTTTGACCAAAGTTAACTTTTTGGTCAGAGATTGGCTTACTGAGTCAATAATTAGTCATTAGGCCAAAATTAACTATTTTGACTAAAAATTGACTTTTTGGTCAAAAGTTGACCTTTTTGGTCAATGGGTTGGTCATTAGGTCAAGGATTGACCATTTTGACCAAAGTTGAGTTTTTGGTCAAAAGTTGTCTTATTGGGTCAATGGGTTTGTCATTAGGTACCATTTTGACCAAAGTTAAAATTTTTATCAAAGATTGACTTATTGGGTCAATAATTGTTCATTAGGTCCAAAATTGATTATTTTGACAAAAATTAAATTTTTGGTCAAAAGTTGTCAACGGGGTGATCATTGGGTCAGAAATTGACCATTTTTTACCAAAGTTGACTTTTTGGTCTATAATTGACCTATTTCTTCAATGAGTAGGAAATTGGGTCAAGAATTGACCATTTCGACCAAATATGACTTTTTGGTCAGTAGTTGATCTATTGGATCAATGGGTTGGTCATTGGGTAAAAAATTAACCATTTTGACTAAAGTTGAATTTTTTGTCAAAAGTTGACCTATTTGGTCAAAGAGTGGTCATTAGGTCAAAAATTGACTATTTTGACCAAAATTTCTTTTTGGTCAAAAGTTGCCCTATTGGGTCAAAGGGTTTATCACTGGGTCAAGGATTGACCATTTTGACCAAAGTTGACTTTTTGGTCAGAGATTGATTTATTGGGTCAATAATTGGTCATTACATAAAAAATTAATTATTTTGACCAAAATTTACTTTTTGGTCAAAAGTTGACATTTTAGGCTGATGGGTTGGTCGATGGGTCAAGGATTGATCATTTTGATCAAAGTTGACTTTTTGGTCAAAAGTTGACCTATTGGGTCAATGTGTTGGACATTGGGTGAAGGACTGACCATTTTGATCAAAGTTGACTTTTTGGTCAGAGATGGGCTTACTAGGTCAATAATTAGTCATTAGGTCAAAAATTGAGTATTTTGTCAAAAATTGACTTTTTGGTCAAAAGTTGACCTATTGTGTCAATGGTTAGTCATTGGGTCAAGGATTGATTATTTTGACCAAAGTAGACTTTTGTTCAAAAGTTGACCATTGGGTCAACGGGTTATTCATTGGGTCAAGCTTTGATCATTTTGACCAAAGTTTAATTTTTCATCAGAACTTGACTTTTGGTACAATAATTGGTCATTAGATCAAAAATTTACTATATTTTTTAGCAGAAATTGACTTTTGGTTCAATAATTGGTCATTAGAAAAAAAATTTACTAGTTTTTACCACAATTGAATTTTTGGTCAAAAGTTAATCGATTGAGTCAACGTGGTGGTCATTGGGTCAAAAATTGACCATTTTGACCAAAGTTGACTTTTTGGTCAAAAGTTGACCTATTTGGTCAATGAGTTAGAAATTGGGCTAATAATTGAAAATTTTGACCAAAGAAGACTTTTTGGTCAGAAGTTGACCTATTGGGTCAATGGGTTGGTCATTGGGTCAAAAATTGACCATTTTAACCATAGTTGACTTTTTGGTCAAAGTTGACCTTTTAGACCAATGTGTTGGTCATTGGGTTAAGGATTGATCATTTTGACCAAAGTTGACTTTTTGGTTAAAAGTTAACTTATTGGGTCAATGGGTTGGTCATTGGGCAACGATTAACCATTTTGACCAAAGTTGACTTTTTGGTCAAACATTGGCTTATTGGGTCAACATTTAGTGATTAGGACAAAAATTATCTATTTTGACCAAAATTGACTTTTTGGTCAAAAGTTTACCTATTGGGTCAATGGGTTGGTCTGTAGGTCAAGGACTGACCATTTTAACCAAAGTTGACTTTATGGTCAAAAGTTGACATATTGGGTCAATTGGGTGGTCATTAAGTAAAAAATTGACTATTTTGACTAAAATTGACTATTTGGTCAAAAGTTGGCCCATTGGGCCAATGAGTTGGTCATTATGTCAAAAATTGACTATTTTGACCAAAATTGACTTTTTGGTCAAAAGTTGACATATTGGGTCGTTGGGTCAAAGATTGATCATTCTGACTATAGTTTACTTTTATGTCAGAGATTGACTTACAGGGTCATTAATTGGTCATTAGGCAAAAAATTGACTATTTGTCCAAAATTGCCTTTTTGGTCAAAAGTTAACCTATTGGGTTAATGGTTTGGTCATTGGGTCAAAGATTGACCATTTTGACCAGATTTGACTTTTGGTCAAAAGTTAACCTATTGGGTCAATGAGTTGGTTATTGGGTCAAGGATTAACCATTTTGACTAAAGTTGACTTATTCTTCATTGGGTCAGAAATTAACTATTTTTTCAAAAGTTGACTTATTGGTCAGTGATTAACTTATTGGGTCAATAATTGGTCATTAATTCAAAAATTGACTATTTTGACAAAAATTAACCTTTTTTATCAAATGTTGACCTATTAGGCCAATGGCTTGGTCATTGTGTCAAGGATTGATCATTTTGACCAAAGTTGACAATTTGGTCAAATGTTGACCTATTGGGTCAATTGGTTGGTCATTGGGGCAAGGATTGACCATTTTGACCAAAGCTGGCTTTTTTGGCCAGAGATTGACTTGCTGGGTCAATAATTGGTCATTATGCCAAAATTGACATTTTTGACTAAAGTTGACTTGTTGGTCAAAAGTTGACTCATTGGGTCAATGGGTATGTCATTGGGTCAAGGATTGACCTTTTTGACCAAAGTTGAGTTTTTAGTCAAAAGTTGTTTTATTGGGTCAACGGGTTGGTCATTGGGTCAATAATTGACCATTTTGACTAAAGTTGAATTTTTGATCAAAGATTGACTTATTGGGTCAATAAATTGTCATTAGGTCAAAAATTGATTATTTAAAAAAAATTAATTTTTTTGTCAAAAGTTTACCCAATGGGTCAACGGGGACATCATATGGTCAGAAATTGACTGTTTTGACTAAAGTTGTCTTCTTGGTCAAAAGTTGGCATATTTGGTCAATGAGTTGGTAATTGGATCAAGAATTGACCATTTTGACCGAAGATGACTTTTTTGTCAAAAGTTGACCTATTGGGTCATTGGGTCAGAAAATAACCCTTTTGACCAAACTTGACGTTCTGGTCAATAGTTTATCTATTTGGTCAATGAGATGGTCATTAGGTTAAAAATTGATTATTTTGACCAAAATTGACTTTAGTCTAAAGTTGAGCTATTTAGTCAATGAGTTGGTCATTGGATCAAGGATTGACCATTTTGACCAAATTTGACTTTTTTGTCAGAGATTGACTTATTGGGTCAATAATTGGTCATTAGGTCAAAAATTGATTATTTTAACCAAAATTGAATTTTTCGTCAAAAGTATGCCCGCTGGGACAATGTTGTTGTCATTCTGTCAGAAATTGACCATTTTGACCAAAGTTGACTTTTTGGTCAAAAGTTGATTTATTGGGTCAGTGGGTTGGTCATTGGGTCAAGGATTGACCATTTTGACCAAAGTTGACTGTTTTGTTAGACTTTGACTTACTGGGACAATAATTGGTCAATAGGTCAAAATTGACTATTTTGACCAATATTGACTTTTTTTGTCAAAAGTTGACCTATTGGGTAATGGGTTGGTCATTGGGTTAAAGATTGACCATTTCGACCAAAGTTGTCTTTTTATTCAAAAGCTGACTTATTGCGTCAATATGTTGGTCATTGAGTTTTGGAGTAACCGTTTTGACCAAAGTAGACTTATTGGTCTGAGATTGACTTATTGGGTCAATAATTGGTCATTAGGTCAAAAATTGACTTTTTTGACCAAAATTGAATTTTGGTCAAAAGCTGACCTATTGGTTCAATGGGTTGGTCATTGGGTTAAGGATTGACCATTTTGACAAAAGTTAAATTTTTGGTCAAAAGTTGACCTATTGGATTATTGGATTAGTCATTGGGTCCAAAATTGACCATTTTTACTAGAGTTAACTTTTTTGTCAAAAGTTGACCCAATGGGTCAATTGGGTTGTCATTATGTCATAAAATTGACCATTTTGACCAAAATTGACTATTTTCTCAGAAATTGACCTATTGTGTCAATAGGGTGGTCAAAAGGTAAAAAATTGATTATTTTGACCAAAGTTGACTTTTTAGTCAAAAGTTAACTCATTGGGTCAATTAGGTGGCCATTATGTCATAAAATTGACCATTTTGACCAAAATTGACTATTTTCTCAAAAGTTGGTCTATTGTGTCAATGGGGTGGTCAAAATGTAAAAAATTGATAATTTCGACCAAAGAAGACTTTTTGGTCAAAAGTTGACCTATTGGGTCAATGGGTTGGTCATTATGTCAAAAACTGACTATTTTGACCATAGTTAACTTTTTGCTCAAAGTTGACCTATTAGATCAATGGTTGGTCATTGGGTCAATGATTGATCATTCTGACCAAAGTTGACTTTTTGGTCAAAAGTTAACTTATTGGGTCAATGGGTTTGTCATTAGGTCAAGGATTGACCATTTTGACCAAAGTTGACTTTTTGGTCAGAGATTGACTTATTGGGTCAATAATTGGTCATTAATTCAAAAATTGACTTTTTGACCAAAATTGACTTTTTGGTCAAAAGTTGACCTATTAGACCAATGGGTTGGTCATTAGGCAAGGATTGATCATTTTGACCAAAGTTGACTTTTTGGTCAAACATTGGCTTACTGGGTCAATAATTGGTGATTAGGTCAAAAATTGACTATTTTGACCAAAAATGACTTTTTGGTCAAAAGTTGACCTATTGGGTCAATGGGTTGGTCTTTAGTTTAAGGATTGACACTTTTAACCAAAGTTGACTTTCTGGTCAAAAGTTGACATATTGGGTCAATTGGGAGGTCATTAGGTAAAAAATTTACTATTTTGACTAAAATTGACTATTTGGTCAAAAGTTGGCGCATTGGGCTAATGAGTTGCTCATTATGTCAAAAATTGACTATTTTGACCAAAATTGACTTTTTGGTCAAAAGTTGACCTATTAGGTCAAAGATTGACCTTTTTCTTATAGTTGACTTTTTGGTCAACCGTTTGGGTCAATGGGTTTGTCATTGGGCCAAGGATTGACCAATTTGACCAAAGTTGACTTTTTGGTCAGAGATTGACTTATTGGGTTATTAATTGGTCATCAGGCAAAAAATTAACTATCTGTCCAAAATTGCCTTTTTGGTCAAAAGTTAACCTATTGGGTCAATGGGTTGGTCATTGGGTCAAGGATTGACCATTTTGACCAGATTTGGTTTTGCTCAAAAATTGACCTCTTGGGTCAATGAGTTGGTTATTGGGTCAAGCATTGACCATTTTGACCAAAGTTGACTTTTTCGTCATTGGGTCAGAAATTAACTATTTTGTCAAAAGTTGACTTTTTGGTCAGTGATTAACTTATTGGGTCAATAATTGGTCATTAATTCAAAAATTGACTATTTTGACCAAAATTAACATTTTGATCAAAAGTTAACCTATGAGGCCAATGCGTTGGTTATTGGGTCAAGGATTGATCATTTGACCAAAGTTGACATTTTGTTCAAAAGTTGACCTATTTGGTCAATTGGTTGGTCATTGGAGCAAGGATTAAACATTTTGACCAAAGTTGGCTTTTTGGCCATAGATTGACTTACTGGGTTAATAATTGGTCATTATGCCAAAATTGACTATTTTGACTAAAATTGACTTTTTGGTCAAAAGTTGACTTATTGGGTCAATGAGTATGCCATTGGGTCAAGGATTGACCTTTTTGACCAAAGTTGAGTTTTTAGTCAAAAGTTGTCTTATTGGGTCAATGGGTTGGTCATTGGGTCAATGATTGACCATTTTGACTAAAGTTGAATTTTTGATCAGAGATTGACTTATTGGGTCAATAAATTGTCATTAGGTCAAAAATTGATTATTTTGAAAAAAATTAAAATTTTTTTCAAAATTTCACCCATTGGGTCAACGGGGACGTCATTCGATCAGAAATTGACTGTTTTAACTAAAGTTGTGTTTTTGTTAAAAGTTGACATATTTGGTCAATGAGTTGGTAATTGGGTCAAGAATTGACCTTTTTGACTGAAGATGACTTTTTGGTCAAAAGTTGACTTATTGGGTCATTGGGTCATTGGGTCAGAAATTAACCCTTTTGACCAAAATTGACTTTTTGGTCAAAAGTTTATCTACTTGGTCAATGGGATGGTCATTTGGTCAAAAATTGATTTTTTTAACCAAAATTGACATTTTGGTCAAAAGTTGAGCTATTGAGTCAATGGGTTGGTTATTGGATCAAAGATTGACCATTTTGACCAATTTTGACTTTTTTTGTCAGAGATTGACTTTTTGGGTCAATAATTTGTCATTAGGTAAAACAATTGATTATTTTGACCAAAATAGAATTTTTGGTCAAAAGCCCGCTAGGACAATGGTTTTGTCATCGTGTCAAAAATTGACGATTTTGACCAAAGTTGAATTTTTGGTCAAAAGTTGACCTATTGGTTCAATGGATTGGTCATTGGGTCAAGGATTGACCATTTTGACCAAAGTTAACTTTTTGGTCAAAAGTTGACCTATAGGGTCAATGGGTTTGTCATTAGGTCCCAAATTGACCATTTTGACCAGAGTTGACTTTTTGGTCAAAAGTTGACCTATTGGGTCAATGAGTTGGTCATTGGGTGAAGGATTGACCATTTTGAACAAAGTTCACTTTTTGGAAAAATTTTGACCTATTGGGTCAGAAATTGACCATTTTAATAAAAGTTGACTTATTGGGTTAATGGGGTGGTCATTAGGTCAAAAATCGACTATTTTGACCAAAATAAACTTTTTGGTTAAAAGTTGACCTATTATGTCAACGGGTTGGTCATTGGGTAAAGGATTGACCATTTGACCTAAGTTAACTTTAGGGTCAAAAGTTGACCAATTTGGTCAATCGATTAAGCTTTAGTTCAAGGATTGACCATTTTGTCCAAAGCTGACTTTTTGGTCAGTGATTGACATACTGGGTCAAAAATTGGTCATTAGGTCAAAAATTGACTATTTCGAAAAAACTTGATTTTTTTGGTCAAGGTTAACCTATTTAGTCATTGGGTCAAGGACTGACTATTTTGAGCAAAGTTAAATTTTTGCTCAAAAGTGGACCTATTGGGTCAGAAATTGACCATTATTACTAAAGTTGGCTTTTTGGTTAAAAGTTGACCTATTGGGTCAATGAGGTGGTCATTAGGTCAAAAATTAACTATTTTGTCCAAAATTGACTTTTTGGTCAAAAGTTGACCTCTTGGTTCAATGGGTTAGTCATTGGGTCAAGGATTGACCATTTTGACCAAAGTTAACTTTTAATTCAAAAGTTGACCAATTGGGTCAACGGTTTGGTCATCGAGTCGAGGATTGACCAATTTGGCCAAAGTTGACTTTTTGGTCAGAGATTGACTTGTTGGGTGAATAATTGGTCATTAGGTTAAAATTTGACTATTTTGACCAAAATTGACATTTTCGACAAATGTTGACATGTTGGGTCAATGGGTTAGTTATTGGGTCAAGGATTGGCCATTTTGACTGAAGTTTACTTTTTGGTCAAAAGTTGACTTACTGGGTTAATGGGTTAGTCACTTGGTCAGAAATTGACCATTTTGACTAAAGTTGACTCTTTGGTCAAAAGTTGACCTATTGGGTCAATGGGGGTGGTCATTAGGTCAAAAATTAAATATTTTGTCCAAAATTGACTTTTTGGTCAAAAGTTGACCTATTAGGTCAAGGATTGACCATTTTCACCGAAGTTGACTTTTTTGTCAAAGGTTGACCTATTAGTTCATTGGGTTTGTCATTCGTCAAGGATTGACCATTTTGACTAAAGTTGACTTTTTGGTCAGAGATTGACTTATTGGGTCAATAATTGGTCATTAGGTCAAAATTGACTATTTTGACCAAAATTGAATTTTTGGTCAAAATTTGTCATGTTAGGTCAATTGGGTGGTCATTTGGTCAAAAATTGACTGTATTGACCAAAATTGACATTTTGGTCTAAAATTGACATATTGGGTTAATGGGTTGGTCATTGACTTAAGGATTGATCATTTTTACTAAAGTTGACTTTTTGGCTAGAGATTGACTTATTGGAATGGGGTGGTCAATAGGTCAAAAATTAACTATTTTGACCAAAATTGACTTTTTGGTCAAAAGTTGATCTATTTAGTCAATGAGTTTGTCATTTGGTCAAGGATTGACCATTTTGACCAGAGTTGTCTTTTTGGTCAGTGATTGACTTATTGGGTCAATAATTGGTCATTATGTCAAAATTGACTATTTTGACTTAAATTAAATTTTCGGTCATAAGTTGACCCATGAGATCAATGGGGTGGTCATTAGGTCAAAAATTAACTATATAGACCAAAATTCACTTTTTGGTCAAAAGTTCACCTATTGGGTTAATGGGTTGGTGAGTCAAGAATTGACCATTTTGACAAAAGTTAACTTTTTGGTCAAAAGTTGACTTAATGGGTCAATGGGTTAGCCATTGGGTCAAGGATTGACTATTTTGACCAAAGTTGACTTTTTGTCAGAGATTGACTTGTTAGGGCAATAATTGATTAATATATCAAAAATTGACTATTTAGACCAAAATTGACTTTTTGGACAAAAGATGACCTATTTGTCAATGGGTTGGTCTTTGAATTAAGGATTGATCATTTTGACCAAAGTTGTCATTTTGGTCAAAAGTTGTCTTATTGGTTCCATGGGTTGTTCTTTGGGTCAGAAATTAAAAAATTTAAGCAAAGTTGACCTATTGGGTTAATGGGGTGGTCATTAGGTCAAAAATTATTTATTTTGACCAAAATTGACTTTTTGGTCAAAAGTTGACATATTGGGTCAATGGGTTGGTCATTCGGTCAAGAATTGACAAGTTTGGCAAAAGTTAACTTTTTCGTCAAAAGTTGACATATTGGGTCAATGGGTTGGTCATTTAATCAAGGATTGATCATTTTCACCGAGTTAACTTTTTGGTCTGAGATTAACTTTTTGGGTCAATAGTTGGTCATTAGGTCAAAAATTGATCACTTTGACCAAAATTGACTTTTTTGGTCAAAAGTTAACTTATTGGGTCAATGGGTTTGTCTTTTTGTCAAGGATTGACCATTTTGACAAAAGTTAACTTTGTGGTTAGAGATTAACTTATTGGATTAATAATTGGTCATTGGGTCAAAATTGACTATTTTAACCCAATTTAAATTTTGGGTCAAAAGTTGACCCATTGGGTCAATGGGGTGGTTAGTAGGTCAAAAATTGACTTTTTGCTCAAAAGTTGACCTATTGGGTTAATGTGTTGGCATTAGGTCAAGGATTGACCATTTTGACGAAAGTTAACTTTTTGGACAAAAATTGACATATTGGGTCAGTGGGTTGGTCATTGGGTCAAGGATTGACCGTTTTCACCAAAGTTAACTTTTTGGTCTGAGATTGACTTATTGGATCAATAATTGGTCATTAAGTCAAAAAATAATTATTTTACCAAAATTGACATTTTGGTAAAAAATTAACCTATTGGGCCAATGGTTTTGTCATTTCGTCACGGATTGACCATTTTGACCAAAGTTGACATTTTGGTCAAAAGTTGACCTATTGGTTCAAAGGGTTGGTCATTGGGTCAGAAATTGACCATTTTAACCAAAGTTGACTTTTGGGTCAATAGCTGACATATTGGGTCAATGGGTTGGTCGTTGGGTCAAGGATTGACCATTTTGACTAAAGTTGACTTTTTGGTCAACGTTTGACATATTCAGTCAATGGGTTGGTCATTTGGTCAAAGATAGACAATTTTGACCAAAGTTGACTTTTTGGGCAGAAATTGACTTATTTGGTCAATAATCGGTCATTAGGTCAAAATTTTACTATTTTGACCAAAATTAAATTTTTGGTTAAAAGTTGACTCGTTGGGTCAATGGGGTGGTTATTCAGTCAGAAATTGACCATTTTGACCAAAATTGATTTTTTGATCAAAAGTTGACCTATTAGGTCATTGTGGTGGTCATTTGGTCAAAAATTGATTATTTTGACCAAAATTAACTTTTTAGTCAAAATTTGACCTGTTGGGTCAATGGATTGGTCATTTAGTCAAGAATTGAACATTTTGACCAAAGTTGACTTTTTGGTCAAAAGTTGACCTATTAGGTCAATGGGTTGGTTTTGGCTCCAGGATTGACCATTTGGACCAAAGTTGACTTTATGGTCAATAGTTGACCTATTGGGTCAATGAGGTGGTCATTGGGTCGAGGATTGACCTTTTTGAACAATGTTGACTTTTGTGTCACAGATTGACTTATTGGGTCAATAATTGGTCATTATCTCGAAAATTGACTTTTTTGTCCAAAATTAAATTTTTGATCTAAAGGATCGACCATTTTGTCCAAAGTTGACTTTTTGTTCAAAAGTTGACCTATTGGGTCAACGGATTGGTCATTGGGTCAACGATTGGCCATCTTGGCCAAAGTTGACTTTTTGGTCAGAGATTGACTTATTGGGTGCATAATTGGTCATTAGGTCAAAAATTGACTATTTTGACCAAAATTGACATTTTCGTCAAAAGTTGACCTATTGGGTCAATGGGTTAGTCATTAGGTTAAGGATTGGCCATTTTGACAAAACTTGACTTTTTGGTTAAAAGTTGACATAATTGGTTAATGGGTTAGTCATTGGGTCAGAAGTTGACCATTTTGACTAAAGTTGCCTTTTTGGTAAAAACATGACCTATTGGGTCAATGGGGCTGTCATTAGGTCAAAAATTAACAATTTTGACCAAAATTTACTTTTTAGTCAAAAGTGACCTATTGGGTCAAGGTTTGACAATTTTGACTGAAGTTGACTTTTTGGTCAAAAGTTGACCTATTAGTTCAATAGGTTTTTCATTGGGTCAAGGATTAATCATTTTGACCAAAGTTGACTTTTTGGTCATAGATTGACTTATTGGGTCAATAATTGGTCATTAGGTCAAAATTGACTATTTTGACTAAAATTGAATTCTAGGTCAAAATTTAACTAGTTGGGTCAATGGGTTGGTCATTAGGTCAAAAATTGACTATTTTGACCAAAATTGACATTTTGGTCAAGGGTTGACCTATTGGGTCAATTGGTTGGTCATTGGGTCAAGGATTGATCATTTTTACCAATGTTGACTTTTTGGTCAGGGATTAACTTATTGGGTCAATGGGGTGGTCAATAGGTTAAAAATTAACTATTTTGACCAAAATTGACTTTTTGGTCATAAGTTGACCTATTTAGTCTATGGGTTAGTCATTGGGTCAAGGATTAACCATTTTGACAAAATTTGTTTGTTTGTTCAGAGATTGACTTATTGGGTCAATAATTGGTCATTAGGTCAAAATTGACTATTTTGACTCAAATTAAATTTTCGGTCAAAAGTTGACCCATTGGATCTATTGGGTGGTCATTACGTCAAAAATTGACTGTATTGACAAAAATTTTTTTTGGGTCAAAAGTTCACCTATTGGGTTAATCTGTTGGTCGTTGGGTCTAGGATTGACCATTTTAACCAAATTTAACTTTTTGGTCAAAAGATGACCTATTAGTCAACGAGTTGGTCATTGAGTCAAGGATTGATCATTTTGACCAAAGTTGACTTTTTGGCCAAAAGTTGACCTATTGGTTCAATGGGTTGGTCTATGGGTCAGAAATTGATAATTTTAAGCAAAGTTGACCTATTGGGTTAATGGGGTGGTCAATAGGTCAAAAATTGACTATTTTGACCAAAATTTACTTTTTGCTCAAAAGATGATATATTGGGTCAATGGGTTAGTCATTGGGTCAAGAATTGACCATTTTGACAAAATTTAACTTTTTAGTCAAAAGTTGACATATTGGGTCATTAGGTTGGTCATTGGGCCAAGGATTGACCATTTTCACCAAGTTAACTTTTTGGTATGAGATTGACTTATTGGGTCTATGGGTTGGTCATTTTGTCAAGGATTGACCATTTTGACAAAAGTTGACTTTTTTGTCAGAGTGACTTTTTGGGTCAATAATTGGTTATTAGGTCAAAATTGACTATTTTGACCAAATTTAATTTTTTGGTAAACAAGTTGACCCATTGGGTCAATGGGTGGTCAGTAGGTCAAAAATTAACTATATTGACCAAAATTGACTTTTTGGTCAAATGTCGACCTATTGGGTTAATGGGTTGCTCATTGGGTCAAGCATTGACCATTTTGACCAAAGTTAACTTTTTGGTCAAAAGTTGACATATTGGGTCAATGGGTTGGTCATTGGGTCAAGGATTGACTATTTTCGCCACAGTTTAACTTTTTCGTCTGAGATTGACTTATTGGGTGAATAATTGGTCATTAGGTCATAAATTGATTATATTGACCAAAATTGACTTTTTGGTCAAAAGTTGACCGGTTAGGTCAATGGGTTGGTTATTGGGTCAAGGATTAAACATTTTGACCAAAGTTGACTTTTTGGTCAAAGGTTAACCTCTTGGGCAATGGATAGGTCATTAGGTCAAGGATTGATCATTTTGATCAAAGTTGACTTTTTGGTCAAACGTTGACCTATTGGGTCAATGAGGTGGTCATTGGGTCAAGGATTGACTATTTTGACAAAAGTTGACTTTCTTGTCAGAGATTGACTTATCGGGTCAATAATTGGTCATTATGTAGAAAATTGACTTTTTTTAACCAAAATTGACTTTTTGGTCGAAAGATAACATATTGGGTCAATGGGTTGGTAGTTGAGTCAAGGATTGATTATTTTGACCTAAGCTGACTTTTTAGTCAAAAGTTGACCTTTTGGGTCAACGGGTTGGTCATTGGGCCAAGGATTGACCATTTTGACCAAATTTCACATTTTTGTCAAAGCTTAACTTATTTGGTCAATAAATGGTCATTAGGTCAAAAAATGACCATTTTGACCAAAATTGACTTATTGGTCAAAAGTTGACCTATTGAGTCATTAGGTCTAGGATTAACCATTTTGACCAAAGTCTTTGGTCAAAAGTTTACCTATTAGGTCAATGGGTTGGTCATTGGGTCAGAAATTGACCATTTTAACTAAAGTTAACTTTTTGGTCAAAAGTTGACCTATTGGATCAATGTGTATGTCATGATTTCAGGGATTGACCATTTTGACTAAAGTTGACTTTTTTGTCAAAAGTTTACATATTGGGTCATTGGGTTGGTCATTTGGCCAAGGATTGACCATTTTCACCAAGTTAATTTTTTTGTCTGAGATTGACTTATTGGGTCAATGGTTTGGTCATTTGGTCAAGGATTGACCATTTTGACAGAAGTTGACTTTTTGGAGAGAGTGACTTTTTGGGTCAATAATTGGTCATTAGGTCAAAATTGACTATTTTGACCCAATTTAAACTTTTGGTCAAAAGTCGACCCATAGGGTTAATGGGTGGTGAGTAGGTCAAAAATTGACTATATTGATCAAAATTGACTTTTTGGTCAAATGTTGATATATTGGGTTAATGGGTTAACTCATTGGGTCAACGGGGTGGTCATTAGGTCAGAAAATGACCATTTTGACTTAAGTTGACTTTTTGGTCAAAAGTTATTTTATTTGGTCAATAAGTTGGTAATTTGGTTAAGAATTAACCATTTTGAACAAAGATGACTTTTTGGTCAAAAGTTGACATTTTGGGTCAAAGGGTCAAATATTGATCATTTTGACCAAAGTTGACTTTTTGTTCAAAAGTCGACCTATTGGGTCAATAGGTGTTCATTAGGTCAAAAATTGACTATTTTGTCCAAAATTGACTTTTTGATCAAAAGTTGACCTATTGGGTCAATGGGTTTGATTTTGCGTCAAGGATTTGCCATTTTGACCAAAGTTAATTTTTTGGTCAAAGATTGATTTATTGGGTCATTAATTAGTCATTAATTCAAAAATTCACTATTTTGACCAAATTTAACTTTTTTCTCACAAGTTGGCCTGTTAGGCCAATTGGCTAGTCATTGGGTCAAGGATTGATCATTTTGACCAAAGTTAACTTTTTGGTCAAAAGTTGACCTATTAGGTCAATGGGTTGGTCATTAGTTCATGGATTGCCCATTTTGACCAAAGTTGAATTTTTTGTCAGAGATTGGCTTACTGGATCAATATTTGGTCATTAGGTCAAAAATTGACTATTTTAACCCAAATTAACTTATTGGTCAAAAGTTGAACTATTGGGTCAATGGGTGGTCATTGGGTCAAGGATTGACCATTTTAACCAAAGTTGACCTTTTGTTCAGAGATTGTCTTATTGGGTCAATAATTGGTCATTATGTCAAAAATTAATTATTTTGGTCAAAAGTTGACCTATTGGATCAATGTGTTGGTCATTGGGTTAAAAGTTGACCATTTTGACCAAAGTTTCTTTTTGGTCAAAAGTTTACCTATTGGGTCAATGGGTGGTCATTAGGGCAAAAATTGACTATTTTGATCAAAATCGACTTTTTGGTTAAAAGTTGACTTATTGGATCAAAGGGTTTGTCATTGCGTCAAGGATTGACCATTTGACGAAAGTTAACTTTCTAGTCAGATTTTGACTTATTGGCCAATAATTGGTCATTAATTCAAAAATTGACCACTTTGTCCAAAACTGACTTTTTAGTTAGAAGTTGACCTATTAAGTCAATTGGTTGGTCATTGGGTCAAGGATTGATCATTTAGACCAAAGTTGACATTTTGGTCAAAAGTTGACCTATTGGGTCAATGGGTTGGTCATTGGGTCAAGGATTGAGCATTTTGACCAAACTTGACTTTTTGGTCAGAGATTGACTTGATGGGTTAATAATTGGTCTTTATGCAAAAAATTAACTATTTTAACCAAAATTGACTTTTTGGTCAAAAGTTGACCTATTGGGTCACTTGGGTGGTCATTAGGTCAAAAATTGACTCTTAACTAAAAATTGACCTTTTGGTCAAAAGTGACCTATTGGGTCATTTGGTCAAAGATTGACCATTTTGAACATAGTTGACTTTTTGGTCAGAAAATGACCGACTGGGTCAATGGTTTGGTCATTGGGTCAAGGATTGAGCATTTTGACCAAAGTTGAATTTTTGGTCAGAGATTGACTTATTGGGTCAATAATTGGTCATTATGTCAAAAATTAACTATTTTGACCAATATTGAATTTTTGGTTAAAAGTTGACTCATTGGGTCAATGGGGTGGTCATTGGGTAAAAAATTGACCATTTTGACCAAAATTGACTCTTTGGCAAAAGTTGACATATTGGGTCAATGGGGTGGTCATCCGGTAAAAAATTTACTATATTGACCAAAATTAACATTTTGGTCAAAAGCTGACCTATTGTTTCAATGGGTTCGTCATTGTGTCAAGGAATGACAATATTGACTAAACTTCACTTTCTGGTCAAAAGTTGACCTATTGGGTCAATGGGTTGGTCATTGGGTCAAGAATTGACCATTTTAACCAAAGTTGACCTTTTGTTCAGAGATTGTCTTATTGGGTCAACAATTGGTCATTATGTCAAAAATTGATTATTTTGGTCAAAAGTTGACCTATTGGGTCTATAGGTTGGTCGTTGGGTCAAGGATTGAGCATTTTGACAAAGTTGACTTTTCGGTTAAAAGCTGATTAGGTTAATGGGGCGGTAATTAGATCAAAAGTTGAAAAATTTGACCAAAATTAACTTTTGGGTCAAAAGTTGACTTATTAGGTCAATGGGAAAAAATTGACCAATTTGATCAAAGTTGACTTTTTGGGCAGAAGTTGTCCTATTTGGTAATGGGAGTTCATTAGATCAAATTTGACTATTTTTACCAAAATTAACTTTTTGGTCAAAAGTTGACCTATTGGGTCAATGGGTTTGCCATTGGGTCAATGTTTGACCATTTTGACCGAAGTTGACTTTTTGGTCAGTGATTAACTTATTGGTTCAATAATTGGTCATTAATACAAAAATTGATTATTTTGATCAAAATTGATATTTTTTGTCAAAAGTAGACCTATTAGGTCAATGAGTGTGTACTTGGGTCAAGAATTTACCATTTTGACCAAAGATGACTTTTTGGTCAAAAGTTGATCTATTGGGTCAAAGGGTTGGTCATTGGGTAAAAGATTGACCATTTTGACCAAAGTTGACTTATTGGTCAGAGATTGGCTTACTGGGTATATAATTGGTTGTTAGGTCCAAAATCGTCTATTTTGACGAAAATTAACTTTTTGGTTAAAAGTTAACCTATTGGGTCAGTGGGTTGGTCATTGGGTCAAAGATTGACCATTTTAACCAAAGTTGACTTTTTGGTCAAAATTTAACCTACTGGGTCAATGGGTTTGTCATAGGGTTAAGGATTGACCATTTTGATCAAAGTTGACATTTTGGTCAGAGACTGACTTATGGGTCAATAATTGGTCATTAGGTCAAAAATTGATTATTTTCACCAAATTTAATTTTTTGGCCAAAAGTTGACCGATTGGGTCAACAGGATGGTCATTTGGTCAGAAATTGATTATTATGACCAAAGTTGTGTTTTTTGGTCAAAAGTTGACACATTTAGTCAATGAGTTAGTAATTGGGTCTTGAATTGACTATTTTCACCGAAGGCAACTTTTTGGTCAAAAGTTGATCCAATGGGTTTAATGGGTTTGCCATTGGGTCAAAAATTGAGCATTTTGACCAAAGTTGACTTTTTGGTCAAAGGTTGACCTATTGGGTCTGAGTGGTCATTAGGTAAAAAATTGACTATTTTGACCAAAATTAACTTTTTGGTCAAAAGTTAACATATTGGGTCAATGGGTTTGTCATTGAGTCAAGCATTGACCATTTTGACCAAAGTTGACTTTTGGTCAGAGATTAACTTATTTAGTCAATAATTAGTCATTGAGTCAAAAATTTACTATTTTGACCAAAATTAAATTTTTGGTCAAAAGTTAACTCATTGGATCAACAAGTTGGTCATTGGGTCATAAATTGGCCATTTTGGCCAAAGTTGACTTTTCGGTCCAAAGTTGACATATTTGGTCAATGAGTTGGTATTTGGGTCAAGAATTGTCCATTTTGACCAAAGATGACTTTTTGGTCAAAAGCTGACCTATTGGGTCAATGGTTGGTCATTGGGTCAAACTTTGACCACTTTGACCCAAGTTTCTTTTTGGTCAAAAGTTGACCTAATGGGTCAATTGGTGGTCATTAGGGCAAAAATTAACTATTTTAACCAAAATTAATTTTTTAGTTAAAAGTTGACCTATTAGATCAAAGGGTTTGTCATTGGGTCAAGGATTGACCATTTGATTAAAGTTGACTTTTTGGTCAGAGATTGACTTATTGGTCAATAATTGGTCATTAATTCAAAAATTGATTATTTTGACCAAAATTGACTTTTTGGTGAAATGTTGACCTATTAAGTCAATTGGTTTATCATTGGGTCAAGAATTGATCATTTTGACCAAAGTTGACTATTTGTTTAAAAGTTGACCTATTGGGACAATGGGTTGGTCATTGGGTCAAGGATTGACCATTTTGACCAAACTTGACTTTTTGGTCAGAGATTGGCTCGTTGGGTTAATAATTGGTCTTTAGGTCAAAAATTAACTATTTTGACAAAAATTGACTTTTGGTCAAAAGTTGACCTATTGGGTCACTTCGGTGGTCATTAGGTCAAAAATTAATTTTTTGTTCAAAAGTTGACCGATTAGGTCAATGGGTTGGTCATTGGGTCAAGGATTGACCATTTTGACTACAGTTGACTTTTTGGTCAGAGATTGACTTATTGGGTCAATAATTGGTCTTTATGTAAAAAATTAGCTATTTTGACCAATATTGAATTTTTAGTCAAAAGTTGACCCATTAGGTCAATGGGGTGGTCATTGGGTCAGAAATTGATCATTCTGACCAAAGTTGACTTTTTGGTCAAAAGTTGACATATTGGGTCAATGCTGTGGTGATTAGGTAAAAAATTTACTATATTGACTAAAATTAACTTTTTGGTCAAAAGCTGACGTATTGTGTCAATGGGTTGATCATTGTGTCAAGGAATGACAATATTGACTAAAGTTCACTTTTTAGTTAAAAGTTGACCTTTTGGGTCAATGGGTTGGTCATTGGGTCGAGGATTGACCATTTTGACCAAAGTTGACCTTTTATTCAGAGATTGTCTTAGTGGGTCAATAATTGACATTATGTCAAAAATTGATTATTTTGGTAAAAAGTTGACCTATTAGGTCTATAGGTTGGTCATTGGGTTAAGGATTGACCATTTTGACCAAAGTTGACCCTTTGGTTAAAAGCTGACATTTTGGGTGAATGGGTTAGTCATTGGGTCAGAAATTGACCATTTTAACCAAACTTGACTTTCTGATCAAAAGTTGATTTATTGGTTAATGGGACGGTCATTAGGTCAAAAGTTGACAATTTTGACCAAAATTAACTTTATGGTCAAAAGTTTACTTATTAGGTCAATGTGTTGGTCATTGCGTAAAAAGTTGACCAATTTGACAAAAGTTGACTTTTTGGTCAAAAGTTGACCTATTGGGTCAATGGGTGTTCATTAGGTCAAAAATTGACTATTTTTACCTAAATTAACTTTTTGGTCAAAAGTTGACCTATTGTGTCAATGGGTTTGTCATTGAGTCAAGGTTTGACCATTTTGACCGAAGTTAACTTTTTGGTCAGTGATTGACTTATTGGTTCAATAAGTGGTCATTAATTCAAAAATTAATTATTTTAATAAAAATTGACTTTTTTGTCAAAAGTAGACATATTAGGTCAAAGGTTTGGTTATTGGGTCAAGGATTCATCATATTGATCAAAGTTAACTTTTTGGTCAAAAGTTGACTTATTAGGTCAAAGGGTTGGTCATTGGGTAAATGATTGACCATTTTGACCAAAGTTGATTTTTTGGTCAGAGATTGGCTTACTGGGACAATAATTGGTCATTAGGTCAAAAATTGACTTTTTGGTTAAAGGTTGCCTATTGGGTCAGTGGGTTGGTCATTGGTTCAAGGATTGACCATTTTGACCAAAGTTGACTTTTTCGTCAAAATTTAACCTATTGGGTCAATGGGTTTGTCATTGGGTCAAGGATTGATCATTTTGACCAAAGTTGACTTTTTAGTCAGAGACTGACTTATGGGTCGATAATTGGTCAATAGGTCAAAAAATGATTATTTTCACCAACTTTAAATTTTTAGTCAAAAGTTGACCGATTGAGTCAACAGGGTGGTCATTTGGTCAGAAATTGATCATTATGACCAAAGTGTTGTTTTTTGGTCAAAAGTTGACATATTTAGTCAATGAGTTGGTAATTGGGTCTTGAATTGACTATTTTGACCGAAGACGACTTTTTGGTCAAAAGTTGATCCAGTGGGGTTAAGGGGTTGGTCATTGGGTAAAAAATTGAGCATTTTGACCAAAAATAACTTTTTAGTCAAAAGTTGACCTACTGGGTCTGGGTGGTCATTAGGTAAAAAATTGATTATTTTGACCAAAATTGACTTTTTCGTGAAAAGTTAACCTATTGGGTCGATCAGTTTGTCATTGAGTCAAGGAATGACCATTTTGACTAAAGTTGACTTTTTGGTCAGATATTAACTTATTTAGTCAATAATTGTTCATTGGGTCAAGAATTTCTTATTTTGACCAAAATTAAATTTTTGGTCGAAAGTTAACTCATTGGGTCAACGGGTTGGTCATTGGGTCATAAATTGACCATTTCGACCAAAGTTGACTTTTTGTCAAAAGTTGACCTATTGGATCAATGTGTTGGTCATTGGGTTAAAATTTGACCATTTTGACCAAAGTTTCTTTTTGGTCAAAAGTTGACCTATTGGGTCAATGCGTGGTCATTAGGGCAAAAATTGATTATTTTGACCAAAATCGACTTTTTGGTTAATTAATGACATATTGGATCAAAGGGTTTGTCTTTGGGTCAAGGATTGACCATTTGACCAAAGTTGACTTTTTGGTCAAAGATTGACTTATTGGTTAATAATTGGTCATTAATTCAAAAATTGACTATTTTGACCAAAATTGACTTTTTGGTCAAATGTTGACATATTAAGCCAATGAGTTGGTCATTGGGTCCAGGATTGATCATTTTGACCAAAGTTGACATTTTGGTCAAAAGTTTACCTATTGGGTCAATGGGTTGGTCATTGGGTCAATGATTGACCATTTTGACCAAACTTGTCTTTTTGGTCAGAGGTTGGCTTACTGGTTTAATAATTGGTCATTATGTCAAAAATTAACTATTTTGACCAAAATTGACTTTTTGGTCAAAAGTTGACCTATTGGGTGACTTGGTTGGACATTAGGTCAAAAATGGACTATCTTGACCGAAAGTTGACTTTTTGATCAAAAGTTGACCTATTGGATCATTGGGTCAAAGATTGACCATTTTGACCATAGTTGACTTTTTGGTCAAAAGTTGACCGATTAGGTCAATGGGTTGGTCATTGGGTCAAGGATTGACCATTTTGACCAAAGTTGACTTTTTGGTCAGAGATTGACTTATTGGGTCAATAACTGATCATTATGTCCAAAATTAACTATTTTGACAAAAATTATTGGGTCAATGGGATGGTCATTGCATCATAAATTGACAATTTTGACCAAAGTTGACTTTTTGGTCAAAAGTTGACATAATGGGTCAATGGGCTGTCCATTAGGTAAAGATTTTTCTATATTGACCAAAATAAACTTTTTGGTTAAAAGCTAACCTATTGTGTCAATGGGTTGTTCATTGTGACAAGGAATGATAATATTGACTAAAGTTCACTATTTGGTCAAAAGTTAACCTATTGGGTCAATGGCTTGGTCATTGGGTCAAGGATTGAACATTTTGAGCAAAGTTGACCTTTTGTTTAGAGATTGTCTTATAGGGTCAATAATTAGTCATGATGTCAAGAATTGATTATTTTGGTCAAAAGTTGACCTATTGGGTCTATAGGTTGGTCGTTGGGTCGAGGATTGACCATTTTGACCAAAGTTGACTTTTTCGTTAAAAGCTGACCTTTTGGGTGAATGGGTTGGTCATTGGGTCAGAAATTGACCATTTTAATCAAAGTTGACTTTCTAGTCAAAAGTTGCCTTATTGGGTTAATGGGGAGGTCATTTGGTCAAAAGTTGACAATTTTGACAAGAATTAACTTTTTGGTCAAAAGTTGACTTATTAGGTCAATGGGTTGGTCATTAGGTAAAAAATTGACTAATTAGATCAAAGTTAACTTTTTGGTCAAAAGTTGACATACTGGGTCAATGGGTGTTCATTAGATCAAAAATTGACTATTTTTACAAAAATAAACTTTTTGGTCAAAAGTTGACCCATTGGGTCAATGGGTTTGCCATTGGGTCAAGGTTTGACCATTTTGACCGAAGTTGACTTTTTGGTCACTGATTAACTTATTGGTTCAATAATTAGTCATTATTTCAAAATTTATTTATTTTGACCAAAATTGACTTTTTGTCAAAAGTAGACATATTGGTCGATGGGTTGGTTATTGGGTCAAGGATTGCCCATTTTGACCAAAGTTGACTTGTTGGTCAGAGATTGACTTATTCGGTCAATAATTGGTCATTAGGTCAAAAATTGACTATTTTTACCAAAATTAATTTTTTGATCAAAAGTTGACGAATTTGGTTAATGGGGTGGTTATTTGATCAGAAATTGAACATTTTAACCAAAGTTGATTTTTTTATCAAAAGTTGACATATTTGGTCAATGAGTGTGTACTTGGGTCAAGAATTTATCATTTTGACCAAAGATGACTTTTTTGTCAAAAGTTGATCTATTGGGTCAATGGGTTGGTCATTGGATCAAAAATTGACCATTTCTACCAAAGTTGAATCTTTGGTCAAAAGTTGACCAATTAGGTCATTGGTTGGTTATTAAGTCATAAATTGAATATTTTGACCAAAATTGTCTTTTTGGTCAAAAGTTGACCTATTGGGTCAATGGATGAAGGATTGATCATTTTGACCAAAGTTAACTTTTTGCTCAGAGATTGACTTATTGGGTCAATAATTGGTCATTAGGTCAAAAAATGACTATTATGAACAAAATTTAATTTTTTGTCAAAAGTTAACTCAATGGGTCAACGACGTGGTTATTGGTTCAAAAATTGACCATTTTGACCAAAGTTGACTTTTTGGTTAAAAATTGACATATTGGGTTAATGGGTTCATCATTTGGTCAAAGATCGACCATTTTAGCTAAACTTGACTTTTTGGTTAAAAGTTGACATATTTGGTCATTGGGTTGTCATTGGGTCATTGGATTGGTCATTAGGTCAGAAATTGTCCATTTTGACCCATGTTAAATTTTTAGTAAAAAGTTAACTTCTTGAGTCATTGGGCAGTCATTAGGTCAAAAATTAACTACTTTGACCAAAATTGACTTTTTGGTCAAAAAGTTTACCTTTTGGGTCAATTGGTTGGTCATTGGGTCAACGTTTGACCATCTTAACAAAAGTTGTCTTTTCGGTCAAAAGTAGACCTATTCGGTCAATGGGTTGGTCATTGGTTCAAGGTTTGACCATTTTGACGAAAGTTGACTTTTTGGTCCGAGATTGACTTATTGGGTCCTTAATTGCTCGTTAGGTTAAAAAATATAATATTTTGACCAAAATTGAATTTTAGTCAAAAGTTGACCCCTTGAGTTAACGGGGTGGTTATTGGGTCAGAATTTGACTATATTGACAAAAATTGACTTTATGGTCAAAAATTGACCTATTGGCCCAATGAGTTGGCCATTATGCCAAAAACTATCTATTTTGACCAAAATTGACTTTTTGGTCAAAAGTTGACCTATTGGGTCTTTGGGTTAAAGATTGACCATTTTGACCATAGTTGACTTTTGGTCAGAAGGTGACATATTGGGTCATTGGGTTGGTATTTGGGTCAAGGATTGACCATTTTGACCGAAGTTGACTTTTTTTGTCAGAGATGGACATATTGGGTAAGTAATTGGTCATTTGGTCAAAAATTGACTATTTTGACCAAAATTGAACTTTCGGTCAAAAGTTGACCCATTGGGTCAATGGGGTGGTCATTGGGCCAGAAATTAATCATTTTGACCAAAGTTGACTTTTTGGTCAAAAGTTGACATATTGGGTCAACGGGGTGGTCATTAGGTAAAAAATTGGTTTTATCGACCAAAATGAACTTTTAGTCAAAAGTTGACCTATTGTGTCAATGAGTTGGTCATTGTGTCAAGGATCGACTATTTTAACTAAAGTTCACTTTTTGGTGAAAAGTTGCTTATTGGTTCAATGAGTTAATCATTGGGTCATGGATTAACTATTTTGACCAAAGTAGACCTTTTGGTCAAAGATTGACTTATTGGATCAATATTTGGTCGTTATGTCAAAAATTGACTATTTTGGTTAGAAGTTAACCTGTTGGGTCTATGGATTGGTCATTGGTACAAGGATTGACCATTTTGACCAAAGTTAACTTTTTGGTCAAAAGTTGACCTAGTGGGTTTATGGGTTAGTCATTAGGTCAGAAATTGACCATTTTAACCAAACTTGACTCTTTGGTCAAAAGTTGACTTATTGGGTTAATGGGGTGGTCGTTGGGTCAAGATTTGACTATTTTAACCAAAGTTGTCATTTTGGTCAAAAGTTGACCTATTGGGTCAATGGGTTGGTCATTGGGTCAAGATTGACCATTTTGACTAAAGGTGACTTTTTGGTCAGAGATTGACTTATTAGGTTAATAATTGCTCATTAGGTCAGAAATTTACTATTTTGACCAAAATTAAATTTTTGTCAAAAGTTAACCCATTGGACCAACGCTGTGGACATTGGGTCACTAATTGGCTATTATGGCCAGTGTTAACTTTTTGGTCAAAAGTTGACTTATATGATTAATGAGTTAGTAATTGGGTCAAGGATTGACCAGAACAGAGTTAACTCTTTCGTCAAAAGTTAACCTATTGGGTCAATGGGTTGGTCATTGGGTTAGAAATTGACCATTTTGACAAATGTTGACTTTTAGGTCAAAAGTTGACCTATTGGGTCAATTCGATGGTCATTAGGTCAAAAATTGATTATTTTGACCAAAATTAACTTTTTTGCTCAAAAGTCGACCTACCGAGCCTATGAGTTGGTCATTAGGTCAAAAATTGACCATTTTGGCCAAAGTTGACTTTTTGGTTTAAAGTTGGCCTATTGGGTCAATGGGTTGGTCATTGGGTTGGAAATTGACCATTTTGACCATGATTATTTTGTCAAATGTGTGTTCATTAGGTCAAAAATTAAATATTTTGACCAAAATTGACTTTTTGTTCAAAAGTTGACCTATTGGGTAATGGGTTGGTCATTGAGTTAAGGTTTGACCATTTTGGCCAAAGTTGTCTTTTTTGTCAAAAGTTGACATATTGGGTCAATGGGTTGTCATTGGGTCAAGGATTGATCATTTTGACTAAAGTTGGCTTTTTGGTCAAAAATTGACTTATTTGGTCAATAATTAGTCATTAGGTCAAAGATTGACTATTTTGACCAAATTTTATATTTTGGTGAAAAGTTGACATATTGGGTCAACGGGGTTGTCATTGGGTTAGAAATTGACCATTTTAGCCAAAGTTGACATTTTGGTCAAAACTTTACCTATGGGATCAATGAGCTGGTAATTGGGTCAAGAATGGACCAATTTGACTGAAGATGACTTTTCAGTAAAAAGTTGACCTGTTGGGTCAATGGATTGGTCTGGGTAAAAAATTTACCATTTTAACCAAAGTTGACTTTTTTGGCCAAAAGTTGTCATATTGGGTCAATGGGTGGCGATTAGGTCAAAAATTGACTATTTTGACCAAATTTAACTTTTTGGTCAAAAGTTGACCTATTGGGTCAATAGGTTTTTCATTGGGTCAAGGATTAACCATTTTGACCAAAGTTGACTTTTGGTCAAAGATTGACTTATTGGTTCAATAATTAGTCATTAGGTCAAAAATTGACTATTTTGACAAGAATTGAATTTTTTAACAAAAGTTAACCCATTGGGTTAACGAGGTGGTCATCGGGTTAGAAATTTACATTTTGACCAAAGTTGACTTTTTGGTCAAAAGATAACATATTTGGTCAATGAGTTGGTAATTTTGTCAAGAATTGATCACTTTGACCAAAGATGACTTTTTGGTCGAAAGTTGACCTATTGGGTCAATGAGTTGGTCATTGGGTCAGAAATTGTCAATTTTAACCAAAATTAACTTTTTGGTCAAAAGTTGACCTATTGGGTCAATGGGTTGGTCTTTTGGTCAGAAATTGACCATTTTGACAAAAGTTGACTTTTTGGTCAAAATTTGATCTATTGGGTTAATTGGGTGGTCATTAGGTAAAAAATTGAATATTTTAACAAAACATAACTTCTTGCTCAAATGTTGACTTACTGGGCCAATGAGTTGGTCATTATGTAAAAGAGTAACAATTTTAACCAAAATTGACATTTTGGTCAAAAGTTGACTAATTGGCTCATTGGATCAAAGATGGTCTTGACCATAGTTGACTTTTTGGTCAAAAGTTGAATTGTTGGGTCAATGAGTTGGTCATGGGTCAAGGATTTACCATTTTGACCGAAGTTGATGATTTGGTTAGAGATTGACTTATTGGGTCAATAATTGGTCATTAGTTAAAAAATTGACTATTTTGACTACAATTAAATTTTTGGTCAAAAGTTGACTCATTGGGTCAATGGGGTGATCATTGGGTCAGAAATTGACCATTTTAACTAAAGTTAACTTTTTGGTCAAAAGTTGACATATTGGGTCAATGGGGTGGTCATTGGGTCAGAAATTGACCATTTTGACCAAAGTTGACTTTTTGATCAAAAGTTGACCTTTTGGGTCAATGGGGGTGGTCATTATGTTAAGGATTGACTATTTTGACTAAAGTTCAATTTTTAGTCAAAAGTTGACCTATTGGGTCAATGGGTTGGTCATTGGGTCAAGGATTGACCATTTTGACCAAAGTTGACTTTTTGGTCAAAAGTTGACTATTGGGTTAATGGGTTGCTCATTAAGTCAGAAATTGATCATTTTAACCAAACTTGACTTTTTGGTTAAAAGTTGACTTATTGGGTTAATCTGGTGGTCATTAGGTCAAAAATTGATAATTTTGACCAAAATTAACTTTTTAGTCAAAAGTTGACCTATTAGGTCAATGGGAAGGTCATTCGGTCAAGAATTGATTCTTTTGACTAAAATTGACTTTTTGGTCAATAGTTAAGCTACTTAGTCAATGGGATCGTCATTGGGTCAAGGATTGACCATTTTTACCAAAATTGACTACTTTTGCTAGAGTTTGACTTTTTAGGTCAATAATTGGTCAATAAATCAAAAATTAATTATTTTGAACAAAACTGAATTTTTGGTCAAAAGTTTACCCGTTGGGTCAACGGTGTTGTCATCATGTCAGAAATTGATTATTTTGACCAAAGTTGACTTTTTGGTTAAAAGTTGATTTATTGGGTTAATGGGTTGGTCGTTGGGTCAAGGATTGACCATTTTGACCAAAGTTGACTTTTTGAATAGAATTTGACATACTGTGTCAGTAATTGATCAATGGGTCAAAATTGATTGTTTTGACCAAAATTATCTTTTTGGTCAAAAGTTGACCTATTGGGTTAATGGGTTGGTCATACGGTCAAGGATTGACCATTTCGACCAAAGTTGACTTTTTGGTCAATGGTTGACCTATTAGGTCAATGAGTTGGTCAATTGGACCATTTTGACCAAAGATGACTTTTTAGTTAGAGATTGACTTATTGCTTCAATAATTGGTCGTTAGGTTAAAATTGATTATTTTGACCAAAATTGAATTTTTGGTCAAATGTTGGCCCTATTGGGTCAATGGGTGGTCATTATGTCAGAAATTGACCATTTTGACCAAAGTTGGATTTTTGGTCAAAGGTTGACCCATTTGGGACAATGAGGTAGTCATAGGTCAAAAATTAACAATTTGATCAAAATTAAATTTTTGGTCAAAAGTTGACCTATTGGGTTAATGGGTTAGTCATTAGGTCAATGATTAACCAATTTGGTCAAAGTTGACTTTTTGCTTAAAAGTTGACCTATTGGGTCAATGGGTTAGTCATTGGGTCAGAATTTGACCATTTTGGTCAAAGTTGATTTTTTGGTTAAAAGTTGACTTATTGTGTCAATAGGTGGTCATTCGGTCAAAAATTTACTATTTGACCAAAATTAACATTTTGGTCAAAAGTTTGCCTATTGGATCAATGAGTTGGTCATTAGGTCAACGTTTGACAATTTTGACCAAAGTTGTCATTTTGGTCAAAAGTTGACCATTGGGTAAATGGGTTGGTCATTGGGTCAAAAATAGACCATTTTTACCAAAGTTGACTTTTTGGTTAGAGAGTGACTTATTGGGTCAATATGTGGTCATTAGGTCAAAATTTGAATATTTTGATCAAAATTAAATTATTGGTCAAAAGTTGACCTATTGGGTCGACGGGAAGCTCTTTCAGTCAGAAATTGAACATTTTGACCAATGTTGACTTTTTGGTCAAAAGTTGATCAACTTGGTCAGTTAGTTTGTAATTGGGTCAAGAATTGATAATTTTGACCAAAGAAAACTTTTTGGTCAAAAGCTGATCTATTGGGTAAATGGGTTGGTCATTGGGTAAAAAATTGATCATTTTAACCAAAGTTGACTTTTTGGTTAAAAGTTGACCTATTGGGTCAATGGGTGTTCATTAAGTTGAAAATTAACTATTTTGACCAAAATTACCTTTTCGGCCAAAAGTTGTCCTACCAGGTCAATGAGTTTGCCATTGGATCAAGGATTGACCATTTTGACCAAAGTTGACTTTTTGGTCAGAGATTGACTTATTGGGTCAATAATTGGTCATTAGGTCAAAAATTGACTATTTTGACCAAAATTGAATTTTTGGTCGAAAGTTAACCCATTGGGTCAACGGAGTGGTCATTGGGTCAAAAATTGACCATTTTGTCCAAAGTTGCCTTTTTGGTCAGAAGTAGACCTATTTAGTCACTGAGTTGGTAATTTGGTCAAGAATTGACCATTTTAACCAAATATGACTTTTTCGTGAAAAGTTGACTTATTGGGTCAATGGGTTGGTCATTGGGTAAAAAATTATCCATTTTGACCAAAGCTGACTTTGTGGTCAAATGTTGACCTATTGGGTCAATGGATGTTCATTAGGTCAAAAATTGATTATTTTGACCAAAATTCACTTTTTGGTCAAAACTTGACCTTTTGGGTCAATGGGTTTGTCATTGGGTCAAGGATTGAGCATTTTGACCAAAGTTAACTTTTGGTCAGAGATTAGCTATCTTGGAGTCGATAATTGGTGGTTAGGTCAAAAATTGACTATTTTGACCAATTTTGACTTTCTGGTCAAAAGTCAATCTATCGGGTCAGTGGGTTGGTCATTGGGTCAATGATTTACCATTTTGACTAAAGTTGACTTTTTGCTCAAAAGTTAACCTATTGGGTCAATGGGTTTGTCATTGGGTCAAGGATTGACCATCAAGAACAAAGTTAACTTTTTGGTCAGAGATTAACTTTTTGGGTCAATAATTGGTCATTATGTCAAAAATTGATTATTTTGACTAAAATTAACTTTTTGTATAAAAGTAGACTTATTGGGTCAATGCGTTGGTCATTGGGTCAAGAGTTGAGCATTTTGACCAAAGTTGACTTTTTGCTCAAAAGTTGACCATTTTGAGAAAAGTCGATTTTTTGGTCCAAAGTTGACTTATTTGGTCAACGGGTGGTCATTAGGTCAAAATTTGACTATTGTGACCAAAGTTAACTTTTTAGTCAAAAGTTGACCTATTGGGTCAATGCGTTGGTCATTGGGTCAGAAATTAACTAATTAGACCAAAGTTGACTTTTTGGTCAAAAGTTAATCTATTGGATCAATGGGTTTGTCATTAGGACAAAGATTAACCATTTTGACCAAAGTTGACTTTTTGTTAAAAGATTGACTTATTGGGTCAATAATTGGTCATTAGGTCAAAAAATGACTTTGTTGACCAAATTAACTTTGTTGTCAAAAGTTTACCTATTAGTTTTGTGGGTTGGTCATTAGGTCAAGATTGACCATTTTGACCAAAGTTAACTTTTTGGTCAAAAGTTGATCTATTGGGTCGATGGATTGGTCATTGGGTCAGAAATTGACCATTTTGACCAAGCATACAAAATTTGACTTTTGGGTCAAAAGTTGACATATTAGGTTAATATGGTGGTCATTAGGTCTAAATCTGACAATTTTGACCAAAATTAACTTTTGGGTCAATGGTTGACCTTATTGGGTCAATGGGTTGTTCATTAGGTCAAGGATTGATCATTTTGATCAAAGTTGACTTTTTGGTCAAATGTTGACCTATTGGGTCAATGAGTTGGTCATTGGGTGAAATATTGACCATTTAGACCAAAGTTGACTTTTTGGTAATAGATTGACTTATTGGGTCAAAAATTGGTCATTCGGTTAAAAATTGATCAATTTGACCAGAAATGAATTTTTGGTCAAAAGTTGACCCTTTGAGTCAATTGGGTGGTCATTGTGTCAGAAATTGACCATTTAGACCAAAGTTGACTTTTTGGTCAAAAGTTGACCTATGTGGTCAACGGGTGGTCACTAGGTCAAAATTTGACTATTTTGACTAAAGTTAACTTTTTGGTTAAAAGTTGACTTATTGGGTCATTTGGTTGGTCATTGGGTCAGAAATTGACCATTTTGACCAAATTTGACTTTTTGGTAAAAAGTTGACCTATTGGGTCAAAGAGTTTGTCATTAGAACAAACATTAATCATTTTGACCAAAGTTGACTTTTTGTAAAGAGATTGACTTATTGGCTCAATAATTGGTCATTAGGTCAAAAAATGACTTTATTGACCAAATTAATTTTGTTTTCAAAAGTTTACCTATTAGGTTTATGGGTTGGTCATTAGGTAAAGATTGACTATTTTGACCAAAGTTGACTTTTGGTCGAAAGTTGACCTGTTGGGTCGATGGATTGGTCATTGGGTCAGAAATTGACCATTTTGACCAAACAAACTAAACTTGACTTTTGGGTCAAAAGTTGACTTATTGGGTTAATATGGTGGTCATTAGGTCAAAATTTGAAATTTTTGACCAAAATTAACATTTTGGTCAATGGTTGACCTTATTGGGTCAATGGGTTGTTCATTAGGTCAAGTATTGATCATTTTGATCAAAGTTGACTTTTTGGTCAAATGTTAACCTATTGGGTCAATGAGTTGGTCATTGGGTGAAATATTGACCATTTAGACCAAAGTTGACTTTTTGGTAATAGATTGACTTATTGGGTCAAAAATTGGTCATTCGGTTAAAAATTGATCAATTTGACCAGAAATGAATTTTTGGTCAAAAGTTGACCATTTCGGTCAATTGGGTGGTCATTATGTCCGAAATTGACCATTTAAACCAAAGTTGACTTTTTGGTCAAAAGTTGACCTATGTAGTCAACGGGTGGTCATTAGGTCAAAATTAGACTATTTTGACTAAAGTTAACTTTTTGGTCAAAAGTTGACCTACTGAGTCATTTGGTTGGTCATTGGGTCACAAATTGATCATTTTGACCAAAGTTGACTTTTTGGTCAAAAGTTAACCTATTGGGTCAATGGGTTTGTCATTGGGACAAAGATTAACCATTTTGACAAAAGTTGACTTTTGATTAAGAAATTCACTTATTAGGTCAATAATTGGCCATTAGGTCAAAAAATGAATTTATTGACCAAATTAAATTTGTTTTCAAAAGTTTACCTATTAGGTTTATGGGTTGGTCATTAGGTAAAGATTGACTATTTTGACCAAAGTTGACTTTTTGGTCAAAAGTTGACCTGTTGGGTCGATGGATTGGACATTGGGTCAGAAATTGACCATTTTGACCAAACAGACTAAATTTGACTTTTGGGTCAAAAGTTGACCTATTGGGTTAATATTGTGGTCATTAGGTCAAAATTTGAAATTTTTGACCAAAATTAAAATTTTGGTCAATGGTTGACCTTATTCGGTCAATGGGTTGTTCATTAGGTCAAGGATTGATCATTTTGATCAAAGTTGACATTTTGGTCAAATGTTGACCTATTGGGTCAATGAGTTGGTCATTAGGTGAAATATTGACCATTTAGACCAAAGTTGACATTTTGGTAATAGATTGACTTATTGGGTCAAAAATTGGTCATTCGGTTAAAAATTGATCAATTTGACCAGAAATGAATTTTTGGTCAAAAGTTGACCCTTTGGGTCGATTAGGTGGTCATTGTGTCGGAAATTGACCATTTAGACCAAAGTTGACTTTTTGCTCGAAAAGTTGATCTATGTGGTCGACGGGTGGTCATTAGGTCAAAAGTTGACTATTTTGACTAAAGTTAACTTTTTGGTCAAAAGTTGACCTAGTGAATCATTTGGTTGGTCATTGGGTCAGAAATTGATCATTTTGACCAAAGTTGACTTTTTGGTCAAAAGTTAACCTATTGGGTCAATGGGTTTGTCATTGGGACAAAGATTAACCATTTTCACAAAAGTTGACTTTTGATTAAGAGATTCACTTATTGGGTCAATAATTGGCCATTAGGTCAAAAAATGAATCTATTGACCAAATTAATTTTGTTTTCAAAAGTTTACCTATTAGGTTTATGGGTTGGTCATTAGGTAAAGATTGACTATTTTGACCAAAGTTGACTTTTTGGTCAAAAGTTGACCTGTTGGGTCAATGGATTGGTCATTGGGTCAGAAATTGACCATTTTGACCAAACAGACTAAACTTGACTTTTGGGTCAAAAGTTGACCTATTGGGTTAATATGGTGGTCATTAGGTCAAAATTTGAAATTTTTTACCAAAATTAACATTTTGGTCAATGGTTGACCTTATTCGGTTAATGGGTTATTCATTAGGTCAAGGATTGATCATTTTGATCAAAGTTGACTTTTTGGTCAAATGTTGACCTATTGGGTCAATGAGTTGGTCATTGGGTGAAATATTGACCATTTAGACCAAAGTTGACTTTTTGGTAATAGATTGACTTATTGGGTCAAAAATTGGTCATTCGGTTAAAAATTGATCAATTTGACCAGAAATGAATTTTTGGTCAAAAGTTGACCCTTTTGGGTCAATTGGGTGGTCATTGTGTCACAAATTGACCATTTAGACCAAAGTTGACTTTTTGGTCAAAAGTTGACCTATGTGGTCAACGGGTGGTCATTAGTTCAAAATTTGACTATTTTGACTAAAGTTAACTTTTTGGTCAAAAGTTGACCTATTGAGTCATTTGGTTGGTCATTGGGTCAGAAATTGATCATTTTGACCAAAGTTGACTTTTTGGTCAAAAGTTAACCTATTGGGTCAATGGGTTTGTCATTGGGACAAAGATTAACCATTTTGACAAAAGTTGACTTTTTGTTAAGAGATTCACTTATCGTGTCAATAATTGGTCGTTATGTCAAAAAATGAATTTATTGACCAAATTAAATTTGTTTGTCAAAGGTTTACCTATTATGTTTATGGGTTGGTCATTAGGTCAAGATTTACCTTTTTGACCAAAGTTGACTTTTTGGTCAAAAGTTGACCTATTGAGTTGATGGGTTGGTCATTGGGTCAGAAATTAACCATTTTGACCAAACAGACCAAACTTGACTTTTGGATCAAAAATTGACCTATTCGGTTAATATGGTGGTCATTGTGTCCGAAATTAACCAAAATTAACTTTTTGGTCAATGGTTGACCCATTGGGTCAATTGGGTGGTCATCGTGTCCGAAATTGATCATTTTAACCAGAGTTGACTTTTTGGTCAAAAGTTGACCTATTTGGTCAACGGGTGGTCATGAGATCAAAATTTGACTATTTTGACCAAAGTTAACTTTTTGGTCAAAAGTTGACCTATTGGGTCATTTGGTTGGTCATTGGGTCAGAAATTGACAATTTTGACCAAAGTTGACTTTTTGGTCAAAAGTTGACCTATTAGGTCAATAAGTTTGTCATTGGGACAAAGATTAACCATTTCGACCAAAGTTGACTTTTTGTTAAGAGAATGACTTATTGGGTCAATAATTGGTCATTAGGTCAAAAAATGACTTTATTGACCAAATTAATTTTGTTGTCAAAAGTTTACCTATTAGTTCTATATGTTGGTCATTAGGTCAAGATTGACCATTTGGACCACAGTTGACTTTTTGGTCAAAAGTTTACCTATTGGGGCGATGGATTGATCATTGGGTCAGAAATTGACCATTTTGACCAAACAGACTAAACTTAACTTTTGGGTCAAAAGTTAACCTATTGGGTTAATATGGTGATAATTTGGTCAAGATCTGATAATTTTGACCAAAATAAACTTTTGGGTCAATGGTTGACCTTATTGGGTCAATGGGTTGTTCATTGGGTCAAGGATTGATAAGTTTGACCAAAGTTGACTTTTTGGTCAAAAGTTGACATATTGGGTCAATGGGTTAGTCATTGGGCGAAATATTTGCCATTTAGACCAAAGTTGACTTTTTGGTCGTTGATTGACATATTGGGTCAAAAAATGGTCATTCGGTTAAAAATTGATTATTTTGACCAAAAATAAATTTTTGATCAAAAGTTGACCTATTGGGTCAATTGGGTGGTCATTGTGTCAGAAATTGACCTTTTTGACCAAAGTTGACTTTTTGGTCAAAAGTTGACATATTTGGTCAATGGGTGGTCATTAGGTCAAAATTTGACTATTTTGACCAAAGTTAACTTTTTGGTCAAAAGTTGACCTATGGGGTCATTTGGTTGGTCATTGGGTCAGAAATTGACCATTTTGACCAAAGTTGACTTTTTGGTCAAAAGCTGACATATAGGGTCAACGGGTTTGTCATTGGGACAAAGATTAACTATTTTGACCAAAGTTGACCTTTTGTTAAGAGATTGACTTGTTAGGTCAATAATTGGTCATTAGGTCAAAAAATGACTTTTTTGACCAAATTAATTTTGTTGTCAAAAGTTTACCTATTAGTTCTATGGGTTGGTCATTAGGTAAAGATTGACCATTTTGACCAAAGTTGACTTTTTGGTCAAAAATTGACCTTTTGGGTCGATAGATTGGTCATTGGGTCATAAATTGACCATTTTGACCAAAGTGACTAAACTTGACTTTTGGGTCAAAAGTTGACCTAGAGGGTTAATATGGTGGTCATTTGATCAAAATCTGACAATTTTGACCAAAATTAACTTTTTCGTCAATGGCTGACCGTATTGGGTCAATGGGTTGTTCATTTGGTCAAGGATTGATCATTTTGACCAAAGTTGACTTTTTGGTTAAAAGTTGTCCTATTGGGTCAATGGGTTGGTCATTGGGCGAAAGATTCACCATTTAGACCAAAGTTGACTTTTTGGTCATAGATTGACTTATTGGGTAAAAAATTGGTCATTCGGTTAAAAATTGATTATTTTAACCAAAAATTAATTTTTGGTCAAAAGTTGACCCATTTAGTCAATTGGGTGGTCATTGTGTCAGAAATTGACAATTTTAACCAAAGTTGACTTTTTGGACAAAAGTTGTCCTATTTGGTCAACGGGTGGTCATTAGGTCAAAGTTTGACTATTTTGACCAAAGTTAACTTTTTGTTTAAAAGTTGACTTATTGGGTCATTTGGTTGGTCCTTAGGTCAGAAATTGGTCGAAAGTTGACATATTGGGTCAATGAGTTTGTCATTGGGACAAAGATTAACCATTTTGACCAAAGTTGCTTTTTTTAAGAGACTTATTGGGTCAATAATTGGTCATTAGGTCAAAAAATGACTTTATTGAGCAAATTAATTTTGTTGTCGAAAGTTTACCTATTAGGTATATGGGTTGGTCATTAGTTAAAGATTGACCATTTTAACCAAAGTTGACTTTTTGGTCAAAAGTTGACCTATTGTGTCGATAGATTAGTCATTGGGTCAGAAATTGACCATTTTGACCAAACAAACTAAACTTGACTTTTGGGTCAAAAGTTGACCTAATGGGTTAATATGGTGGTCATTAGGTCAAAATCTGACAATTTTGACTAAAATTAACTTTTTGGTCAATGGTTGACCTTATTGGGTCAATGGGTTGTTCATTAGGTCAAGGATTGATCATTTTGACCAAAGTTGACTTTTTGGTCAAAAGTTGACCTATTGGGTTAATGAGTTGGTCATTGGGCGAAAGATTGACTATTTAGACAAAAGTTGACTTTTTGGTCATAGATTGACTTATTGGGTCAATAATTGGTCAATCAGTTAAAAATTGATTATTTTGACCAAAAATTAATTTTTTGTCAAAAGTTGACCCATTTGGTCAATTGGGTGGTCATTGTGTCAGAAAATGATAATTTTGACCAAAGTTAACTTTTTGGTTAAAAGTTGACCTATTTGGTCAACGGGTGGTCATTAGGTCAAAATTTGACTATTTTGACCAAAGTTAACTTTTTGGTTAAAAGTTGACTAATTGGTTCATTTGGTTGGTCATTAGGTCAGAAATTGACAATTTTTACTAAAGTTGACTTTTTTGGTCAAAAGTTGACCTATTGGGTCAATGAGTTTGTCATTGGGACAAAGATTAACCATTTTGACCAAAGTTGGCTTTTTGTTAAGTGATTGACTTATTGGGTCAATAATTGGTCTTTAGGTCAAAAAATGACTTTATTGACCAAATTAATTTTGTTGTCGTAAGTTTACCTATTAGGCCTATAGGTTGGTCATTAGGTAAAGTTTGACCATTTTAACCAAATTTGACTTTTTGATCAAAAGTTGACCTACTAGGTCGATGGATTGGTAATTAGGTCAGAAATTGACCATTTTGACCAAACAGACTAAACTTGACTTTTGGGTCAAAAGTTGACCTATTGGGTTAATATGATGGTCATTAGGTCAAAATCTGACAATTTTAACCAAAATTAACTTTTTTGTCACTGGTTGACCTTATTGGGTCAATGGGTTGTTCATTTGGTCAAGGATTGATCATTTTGACCAAAGTTGACTTTTTGGTCATAGATTGACTTATTGGGTCCAAAATTGGTCATTCGGTTAAAAATTGATTATTTTGACCAAAAATTAATTTTTGGTCAAAAGTTTACCCATTGGGTCTATTGGGTGATCATTGTGTTAGAAATTGACCATTTTGAGCAAAGTTGACTTTTTGGTCAAAAGTTGACCTATTTGGTCAACGGGTGGTCATTAGGTCAAAATTTGACTATTTTGACCAAAGTGAACTTTTTGGCCAAAAGTTGACCTATCAGATCATTTGGTTGGTCATTGGGTCAGAGATTGACCATTTTGACCAAAGTTGAGTGTTTGGTGAAAAGTTAACCTATTGGGTCAATGGGTTTGTCATTGGCACAAAGATTATCCATTTTGACCAAAGTTGACTTTTTGTTAAGAGGTTGACTTATTGGGTCAATAATTGGTCATTAGGTCAAAAAATGACTTTATTGACCAAATTAATTTTGTTGTCGAAAGTTTACTTATTAGGTCTATGGGTTGGTCATTAGGTAAAGATTGATCATTTTGACCGAAGTTGACTTTTTGGTCAAAAGATGACCTATTGGGTCGATGGATTGGTCATTGGGTCAGAAATTGACCATTTTGATCAAATAAACTAAACTTGACTTTTGGGTCAAAAGTTGACCTATGGGGTTAATATGGTGGTCATTAAGTCAAAATCTGACAATTTTGACCAAAATTAACTTTTTGGTCAATGGTTAACCTTATTGGGTCAAGGGGTTGTTCATTCGGTCAAGGATTGATCATTTTGACCAAAGTTGACTTTTTGGTCAAAAGTTGACTGATTGGGTCAATGGATTGGTCATTGGGCGAAAGATTGACCATTTAGACCAAAGTTGACTTTTTGGTCATAGATTGACTTATTGAGTCAAAAATTGGACATTCATTTAAAAATTGATTATTTTGACCAAAAATTAATTTTTGGTCAAAAGTTGACCCATTTGGTCAATTGGGTGGTCATTATGCCTTAAATTGACCATTTTGACCAAAGTTGACTTTTTGGTTAAAATTTGACCTATTTGGTCAACGAGTGGTCATTAGGTCAAAATTTGACTATTTTGACCAACGTTAACTTTTTGGTCAAAAGTTGACCTACTGGGTCATTTGGTTGGTCATTGGGTCAGAAATTAACCATTTTGACCAAAGTTAACTTTTTGGTCAAAAGTTTACTTTTTGGTTAAAAGTTGACCTATTGGGTCAATGAGTTTATCATTGCGACAATGATTAACCATTTTGACCAAAAGTTGACTTTTTGTTAAGAGATTGACTTATTGGGTCAATAATTGGTCATTAGGTCAAAAAATGACTTTATTGACCAAATTAATTTTGTTGTCAAAAGTTTACCAATTTGGTCTATGGGTTGGTCATTAGGTCAAGATTGACCATTTTGACCAAAGTTGACTTTTTGGTCAAAAGTTGACCTATTGGGTCGATGGATTGGTCATTAGGTCAGAAATTGACAATTTTGACCAAACAGACCAAACTTGACTTTTGGGTCAAAAGTTGACCTATTGGGTTAATATGGTGGTCATTAGGTTAAAATCTGATAATTTTGACCAAAATTAACTTTTTGGTCAATGGTTGACCTTATTGGGTTAATTGTGTCAAGGATTGATCATTTGGACCAAAGTTGACTTTTTGGTCAAAAGTTGACCTATTGGGTTAATTGGTTGGTCGTTGGGCGAAAGATTGACCATTTAGACCAAAGTTGACTTTTTGGTCACAGATTGACTTATTGGGTCAAAAATTAGTCGTTCGGTTAAAAATTGATTATTTTGATCAAAATTGAATTTTTGATCAAAAGTTGACCCATTTGTTCAATTGGGTGGTCATTGTGTCAGTAGTTGACTATTTTTACCAAAGTTGACTTTTTGTCAAAAGTTGACCATTGGGTCAATGGGTTGGTCATTGGGTCAGAAATTAACCAAACTTGACTTTTTTATCGAAAGTTGACCTATTGGGTCAATGGGGTGGTCATTACGTCAAAAATTGACTATTTTGACCAAAGTTGACTTTTTGGTCAAATATTGACCTTTTGGGTCAATGGGTTGGTAATTGGATCAATGATTGACCAATTTAACCAAAGTTGACTTTTTTTGACAAAAAATAACATATTGGCTCAATTGATTGGTCATTGGGTCAGAAATTGACCATTTTGACCAAAATTGACTTTTAGGTCAAAAGTTAACATATTGGGTCAATGAGTGTCATTAGGTCAAAGATTAACCATTTTGATCAATGTCGACTTTTTTGTTTGAGATTGACTTATTGGGTCAATAATTGGTCATTAGGTCAAAAATTGACTATTTTGACCAAAATTTACTTTTAGTCAAATTTTAACTTATTGGGTCATTAGGTTGGTCATTGGGTCAAGGATTGATCATTTTTCTTAAAGTTGACTTTTTGGTCAAAAGTTGACCATTCGGTCAATGAGTCCTAAATTGACCATTTTAACCAAAGTAAACTTTTTGGTCAAAAGTTACCAATTGGGTCAATGAGTGGTCATTAGGTTAAAATTGACTATTTTGACAAAAATTAATATTTTTTATCGAAAGTTGACATATTGTGTCAATGGGTTAGTCATTAGGTAAAAGAATGACCATTTTGACCAAAGTTGACTTTTAGTTAAGAGTTAACCTATTGGGTCAATGGAGTGGTCATTGGGTCAAGGATTGACCATTTTGAACAACATTGACCATTTCGCCAGAGATTGACTTATTAGGTCAATAATTGTTCATTATGTCAAAAGTTGACCTATTGGGTCAATGAGTTGGTCTTTGGGTGAAAGATTGACCATTTAGACTAAAGTTGACTTTTTGGTCAATAACAAGTCATTCGGTCAAAAATTGATCATTTTGACCAAAATCGAATTTTTGGTCAAAAGTTGACCCATTAGATTCGATTGGGTGGTCGTGAGGTCGAAGTGACCATTTTGACCAAAGTTGACCATTTTCGAAGTTGACTATTGGGTTAACGAGTTGGTCGATGGGTCGAAATTGACCTTCTTGTCAAAACTTGACTTTTTTTATCAAAAGTTGATCGTTGGGTCGATGTGGTGGTCATTAGGTAAAGAATTGATTATTTTGACAAAATTAACTTTTTGGTCGAAAGTTGACTGTTGAGTTGATGCGTTGGTCATTGGGTCAAGGATTGACCATTTTGACCAAAGTTGAGTTTTTGGTCAAAAGTTGACCTATAGGGTCAATGAATTGGTTATTGGGCAAGGATTGACTATTTTGACCAAAGTTGACTTTTTGGTCGGAGATTGACTTATTGGGCAATTAATTGGTCATTCGATTAAAAATTGATTATTTTGACCAAAATTGTATTTTTGGTTAAAAGTTGACCCATTGGGTTAATCGGGTGGTCATTGTGTCAGAAATTGACCATTTTGACCAAAGTTGACTTTTTGTCAAAACTTGATCAATATATTGGGTCAATGGGTTGGTCATTGGGTCAGAAATTGTCCATTTAGACCAAACTAGACTTTTTTGTCAAAAGTTGACATAATGGGTCAATGGGGTGGTCATTGGGTCGAGGATTGACTATTTTGACCAAAGTTGACTTTTTGGTAAGATATTAACATGTTATGTCAATAATTGGTCATTAGGTCAAAATTGACTATTTTGACCAGAATTGACTTTTTGGTCAAATATTGACCTATTGGGTCAATGATTGACCAATTTGACCAAAGTTTACTTTTTGGTTGATAGTTAACATTGTGGGTCAATTGGTTGGTCATTGGGTCAGAAGTTGACCATTTTGACCAAAATTGACTTTTAGGTCAAAAGTTGACATATTGAGTTAATTAGTTTGTCTTTGGGTCGAAGATTAACCATTTTTACCAAGGGTGACTTTTTGGTTAGAGATTCACTTATTGGGTCAATAATTGGTCATTAGTTCAAAAATTGACTATTTTGACCAAAATTGACTTTTGGTCAAAAGTTAACCTATTGAGTCAATGGGTTGTTTATTGGGTCAAGGATTGATCATTTTGCCCAAATTTGACTTTTTAGTCAAAAGTTGACCATTAGGTCAATGGGTTGGTCATTGGGTAAGAATATGACCATTTTACCCAAAGTTGACTTTTTAGCCACAGATAGACATATTGGGTCATTGGGGTGTTCATTAAGTCAAAAAATTGACTATATTGACCAAAATTGACTTTTGGTCCAAAGTTGACCAATTGGGTTTTTGGATTAAGGATTGACCATATTGACAAAGTTGACTTTTTGGTCAAAAGTTGATCTATTGGGTCAATGGGTTGGTCATTTGGTTAATCATTGACCATTTTGACCAAAGTGGACTTTTATGTCAAAGATTGACTTATTAGGTCAATAATTGGTCACTATGTCAAAAATTGACTATTTTGACCAAAATTGACTTTTTGATCCAAAGTTGGCCTATTGGATTAATGAGTTGGTCATTGGGTCAAGAATTAACTTTTTGACCAAAGTGTACTTTTTGGTCAAAGGTTGACCTATTGTGTCAATGGGTTGTCATTGGGTCAAGGATTAACCAATTTGACCAAATTTAACTTTTTAGCGAGAGATTGACTTTTTGGGTCAATTGGGGGGGTCATTAGGTCAAAAATTAACTATTTTGACCAAAATTGACTTTTAGGTCAAAAGTTGACATATTGGGTCAATGGGTTTTCATTGTGTCAAAGATTAACCATTTTGATCAAAGTTGACTTTTTGGTTAGTGATTGACTTATTGGGTCGATAATTATTATTAGGTTAAAAATTGACTACTTTGAATAAAATTGACCTTTGGTCAAAAGTTAACCTATTTGTTAATTGGGTTGGTCATTGCTTCAAGAATTGATCATTTTACCCAAAGTTGACTTTTTGGTCAAAAGTTGACCAATGGTTCAATGGGTCAGAAGTTGACCATTTTAACAAAAGTTAACTTTTTGGTCAACAGTTAAGCTATTGGGTCAAAGTGTGGTCATTAGGTTAAAATTGACTATTTTGACCAAAATTGACATTTGTTGTGAAAAGTTGACCTATTGGGTCAATGGGTTGGTCGTTTGGTAAAGGAATTGACCACTTTGACAAAGTGGACTGTTTGGTCAAGAGTTAACCTTTTGGGTCAATGGGGTGGTCACTGGGTCAGGGATTGACCATTTTGACCAAAGTTGACATTTTCATCAGAGATTGACTTATTAGGTCAATAATTGGCAATTATGTCAAAAGTTGACCTATTAGGTGGGTTGGTCTTTGGGTCAAAGATTGACCATTTCGACCAAAGTTGACTTTTTGCTCAAAGATTGACTTATTGGGACAATAATATGTCATTCAGTCAAAAATTGATTATTTTGACCAAAATTAAATTTTTAGTCAAAAGTTGACCCATTGGGTTAATTGGGTGGTCATGAGGTCTAAAATTAACCATTTTGACCAAAGTTGACTTTCTGTCAAAAGTTGACCAATTGGGTCAATGAGTTGGTCATTGGGTCAGAAATTGACCATTTTGACCAAACTTGACTTTTTTTCTCAAAAGTTGACCTATTGGGTCAATGTGGTGGTCATTACGTAAACAATTGACTATTTTGACCAAAATTGACTTTTTGGTCAAAAGTTGACCTATTTGATCAATGAGATGGTCATTGCGTTAAGGAATGACATTTTGACCAAAGTTGAGTTTTTGGTTAAAAGTTGATCTATATGGTCAATGAGTTGGTTATTGGGTCAAAAATTGACCATTTTGACCAAAGTTGACTTTTTGGTCAGAGATTGACTTATTGGGTCAATAATTGGTCATTAGGTCAAAAATTGAATATTTTGATCAAAATGAAATTTTTGGTCAAAAGTTGACCCATTGGGTCGACGGGGAGGTCTTTTAGTCAAAAATTAAGCATTTTGATCAAACTTGACTTTTTGGTCAAAAGTTGATATACTTGGTCAATGAGTTTGTAATTTGGTCAAGAATTGACTATTTTGACCAAAGATAACTTTTTGGTCAAAAGTTGATCTATTGGGTAAATGAGTTGGTCATTGGGTAAAAAATTGATCATTTTGACCAAAGTTGACTTTTTGGTTAAAAGTTGACCTATAGGGTCAATGGGTGGTAATTAAGTTAAAAATGTACTATTTTGACAAAAATTACCTTTTCGCTCAAAAGTTTACCTACTGGGTCAATGGGTTTGTCATTGGATTAAGGATTGACCATTTTGACCAAAGTTGACTTTTTGGTCAGAGATTGAATTATTGGGTCAATAATTGGTCATTAGATCAAAAATTGACTATTTTGACCAAAATTGAATTTTTGGTCAAAAGTTAATTCATTGGGTTAACGGAGTGGTCATTAGGTCAGAAATTGTCCATTTTGTCCAAAGTTGACTTTTTGGTCAAAAGTATACATATTTAGTCAATGAGTTGGTAATTTGGTCAAGAATAGACCATTTTGACTAAATATGACTTTTTCGTCAAAAGTTGACCTACTAGGTCAATGGGTGTCATTAGGTCAAAAATTATCCATTTTGATCAAAGTTGACCTATTGGGTCACTGGCTGTTCATTAGGTCAAAAATTGATAATTTTGACCAAAATTGACTTTTTGGTCAAAAGTTGACCTTTTGGGTCAATGGGTTTGTCATTGGGTCAAGGATTGAGCATTTTGACCAAAGTTGACTTTTGGTCAGAGATTGGCTTACTGAGTCAATAATTGGTGATTAGGTCGAAAATTGACTATTTTGACCAAAATTGACTTTCTGGTCAAAAGTCGATCTATCGGGTTAGTGGGTTGGTCATAGGGTCAACGATTTACCATTTTGACTAAAGTTGACTTTTTGCTCAAAAGTTGACCTATTGGGTCAATGGGTTTGTCATTGGGTCAAGGATTGACCATCATGACTAAAGTTAACGTTTTGGTCAGAGATTAACTTATTGGGTCAATAATTGGTCATTATGTCAAAAATTGATTATTTTGACCAAAATTTATTTTTTGTTCAAAAGTAGACTTATTAGGTAAATGTGTTGGTCATTGGGTCAAGAATTGACCATTTTGACCAAAGTTGACTTTTTGCTCAAAAGTTTACCATTTTGACAAAAGTTAACTTTTTGGTCAAAAGCTGACCTATTTAGTCAACGGGTGGTCATTAGGTCAAAATTTGACTATTTTGACAAAAGTTAACTTTTGGGTTAAAAGTTGACCTATTGGGTCATTGGGTTGGTCATTGGGTCAGAAATTGACCATTTTGACCAAAGTTGACTTTTTGGTCAAAAGTTGACCTATTGGATAATGTGTTTGTTATTGAGACAAGGACTAACCATTCTGACCAAAGTTGACTTTTTGTTAAGAGATTTACTTATTGTGTCAATAATTGGTCATTAGGTCAATAATTGGTCATTAGGTCAAAAATTGACTATTTTTGCTAAAATTAATTTTTTTGTAAAACGTTTACCTATTAGATCTATGGGTTGGTCATTAGGTCAAGATTGATCATTTTGACCAAAGTTGACTTTTTGGTCAAAAGCTGACCTGTTGGGTCGATGGGTTGGTCATTGGGTCAGAAATTGACCATTTTGACCAAACAGACCAAACTTGACTTTTTGGTCAAAAGTTGACCTATTGTGTTAATATGGTGGTCATTAGTTCAAAATTTGATAATTTTGTCCAAAATTAACTTTTTGGTCAATGGTTGACATTAATGGGTCAATGGGTTGTTCATTGGGTCAAGGATTGATCGTTTTGACCAAAGTTGACTTTTTGGTCAAAAGTTGACCTATTGGGTCAATGGGTGGTTCATTTGGTGAAATATTGACCATTTAGACCAAAGTTGACTTTTTGGTCATAGATTGACTTATTGGGTCAAAAATTGGTCATTTTGTTAAAAATTGATTATTTTGACCAAAATTGAATTTTTGGTTAAAAGTTGACCCATTGGGTCAATTGGGTGGCCATTGTGTCAAAAATTGATCATTTTGACCAAAGTTGACTTTTTGTCAAAAGTTGATCTATTGGGTCAATGGGTTGGTTATTGGGTCAGAAATTGACCAAGCTTGATTTTTTGTCAAAAGTTGACCTATTGGGTCAATGGCGTGGTCATTAGGTTAAAAATTGACTATTTTGATCAAGGTTGACTTTTTGGTCAAATATTGACCTATTTGGTCAATGGGTTGGTAATTGGATCAATGATTGACCAATTTGACCATAGTTGACTTTTTGGACAAAAGTTAACATTTTGGGTCAATTAGTTGGTCATTTGGTCAAAAATTGACCATTTTGAACAAAATTGACTTTTAGGTCAAAAGTTGACATATTGGATCAATGGGTTTGTCATTAGGTCAAAGATTAACCATTTTGATCAATGTTGACTTTTTGGTTTGAGATTGACTTATTGGGTCAATAATTGGTCATGAGGTCAAAAATTGACTATTTTGACCAAAATTGACTTTTGGCCAAATTTTAACTTATTGGGTCATTAGGTTAGTCATTGGGTCAAGGATTGATCATTTTTCTTAAAGTTGACTTTTTGGTCAAAAGTTGACCATTGGGTCAATGGGTCCTAAATTGACCATTTTAACCAAAGTTAACTTTTTGGTCAAAAGTTACCTATTGTGTCAATGAGTGGTCATTAGGTTAAAATTGACTTTTTTGACAAAAATTGACATTTTTTATCGAAAGTTGACCTATTTCGTCAATGAGTTAGTCATTGGGTAAAAGAATGACCATTTTGACCAAATTTGACTTTTTAGTCAAGAGTTAACTTATTTGGTCAATGGGGTGGTCATTGGGTCAAGGATTGACCATTTTCACCAACGTTGACTTTTTCGTCAGAGATTGACTTATTAGGTTTATAATTGGTCATTATGTCAAAAGTTGACCTATTGGGTCAATGGGTTGGTCTTTGGGAGAAAGATTAACCATTTAGACTAAAGTTGACTTTTTGGTCAGAGATTAACTTTTTGGGTCAATAACATGTCATTCGTTCAAAAAATGATTATTTTGACCAAAATTGAATTTTTTTTCAAAAGTTGACCCATTGGGTCAATTGGGTGATCATGAGGTCAGAAATTGACCATTTTGACCAAAGTTGACTTTTTGTCAAAAGTTGACCTATTGGGTCAACGAGTTGGTCATTGGGTCAGAAATTGACCATCTTGACCAAACTTGACTTTTTTTATCAAAAGTTGACCTGTTGGGTCAATGTGGTGGTCATTAGGTAAAAAATAGACTATTTTGACAAAATTAATTTTTTGGTCAAAAGTTAACCTATTTGGTTAATGAGTTGGTCATGGGGTCAAGGATTGACTATTTTGACCAAAGTTGAGTTTTTGGTCAGAAGTTGACCTATAGGGTCAATGAATTGGTTATTGGGCAAGGATTGACTATTTTGGCCAAAGTTGACTTTTTGGTCAAAGATTGACTTATTGGACCAATAATTGGCCATTAGGTTAAAAATTGATTATTTTGACCAAAATTGAATTTTTTGTTAAAAGTTGACCCATTGGGTTAATCGGGTGGTTATTGTTTTAGAAATTGACCATTTTGACCAAAGTTGATTTTTTGTTAAAACTTGCTCTATTGGGTCAATAGGTTGGTCATTGGTTCAGAAATTGACCATTTAGACCAAACTTGACTTTTTTTGTCAAAAGTTGACATATTGGGTCAATGGGGTGGTCATTGGGTTGAGGATTGACTATTTTGACCAAAGTTGACTTTTTAGTAAGAGATAGACTTGTTAGGTCAATAATTGGTCATTAGGTCAAAATTGACTATTTTGACTAAATTGACTTTTTGGTCAAATATTCACCTATTGGGTCAATAGGTTGGTCATTGGGTCAATGATTGACCAATTTGACCAAAGTTGTCTTTTTTATTGATAGTTAACATAGTGGGTCAATTGGTTGGCCATTGGGTCAGAAGTTAACCATTTTGACCAAATTAACTTTTAGGTCAAAAGTTGACATATTGGGTCAATCAGTTTGTCTTTGGGTCAAAGATTAACCATTTTGAGCAAAGTTAACTTTTTGGTTAGTGATTGACTTATTGGGTTAATAATTGGTCATTAGGTAAAAAATTGACTATTTTGACCAAAATTGACTTTTGGTCAAAAGTGAACCTATTGAGTCAATGGGTTATTCATTAGGTCAAGGATTAATCATTTTGCCCAAAGTTGACTTTTTAGTCAAAAGTTGACCATTGGGTCAATGGGTTGGTCATTGGGTAAGAATATGACCATTTTACCCAAAGTTGACTTTTTAGCCACAGATAGACTTATTGGGTCATTGGGGCGGTTATTAGGACAAAAATTGACTAGATTGACCAAAATTAACTTTTGGTCAAAAGTTGACACATTGGGTTTTTGGGTTAAGGATTGACCATTTTGACAAAGTTGACTTTTCGGTCAAAAGTTGATCTATTAGGTCAATGGGTTGGTCATTTGGTCAATCGTTGACCATTTTGAACAAAGTTGACTTTATGACAAAGATTGACATATTAGGTCAATAATTGGTCACTATGTTAAAAATTGACTTTTTTGACCAAAATTAACTTTTTGATCCAAAGTTGATCTATTGGATTAAGGGGTTGGTCATTTGGTCAAGAATTAACTTTTTGATCAAAGTGGACTTTTTGGTCAAAGGTTGACCTATTGTGTCAATGGGTTGGTCATTCGGTCAAGGATTAACCATTTTGACCTAATTTGACTTTTTAGCCAGAGATTGACTTATTGGGTCAATTGGGGGGTCATTAGGTCAAAAATTGATAATTTTGACCAAAATTGACTTCTAGGTCAAAAGTTGACATATTGGGTCAATGGGTTTTTCATTGCGTCAAAGATTAACCATTTTGATCAAAGTTGACTTTTTGGTTGGTGATTAACTTATTGGGTCGATAATTGGTCATTAGGTCAAAAATTGACTAGTTTGACCAAAATTGACTTTTGGTCAAAAGTTAACCTATTTCTTAATTGGGTTGTCATTGGGTCAAGGATTGATCATTTTATCCAAAGTTAACTTTTTGGTCAAAAGTTGACCATTGGGTCAATGGGTCAGAAGTTGACTATTTTAACCAAAGTTAACTTTTTGGTCAACAGTTAAGCTATTGGGTCAATGAGTGGTCATTAGGTTAAAATTGACCATTTTGACCAAAATTGATATTTTTTGTGGAAAGTTGACCTATTGAATCAATGTGTTGGTCATTAGGTAAAGGAATGACCTCTTTGACCAAAGTGGACTGTTTGGTCAAGAGTTAAGCTATTGGGTCAATGGGGTGGTCATTGGGTCAGGGATTGACCATTTTGACCAAAGTTGACTTTTTCGTCAGAGATTGACTTATTAGGTCAATAATTGGTCATTATGTCAAAATTGACTGATCCATGAAAAAAATACCCATTTTTATGCCTTAATTTTTATCAAATTTTTAAGGGTATTATGCTTTAATGAAAGGTATTTTTGTGTTTTTGGATATAGGCGATGGAAAAATGTTCAAGAAGAAAAAAAAAGTGAGGAAGGAGCAAAAATAGAGCCAAAATGCAAAATTGTCAAAATTATTGGTCTGGCGCTTAGGCGCCAGAATCCAGCGTCTAAGCGCCAGGTCGATACGAGATCTGTCAAGATTTTAGACGACTTTTGGACGGTTATTTTAACAGTGTTAGCGGTTATTGGACCTTCTAGAAAACTGGCAGTTGTTCCTGGTTTATAGGACATGTGATACAATGTATTTAGACACTTGGAAGCGGTTTTAATCGCCAAGAGGTGTGATCAAAAGTGAAGAGGTGCGAAGAACTAGACACAAAGTCTGGCGCCTAGGCGCCAGATTCCAGCGCCTAGGCGCCAGACACACCTTCTAGAAGATTCATTGAATGTGGACACATTTTGAAGAGTTTCCACAAGGCAACCCTTGAAGCCTATATATAGGAGGGTACTCCTTCAGATAAAAACGCCCATACGCCCCACATAAGCCCCCATACATCAACCTATCTAGAGCCCCATCTAGAAGGAGAATTAGAGAAATACTTTAGGGCCACTTTTATTAATTAGTGAGTTTATTTTGAGTGTTTATTGAGAGTTTAAAGAGTTGGTGCTTTTGAAGTTTATTTGCTTTGGAGTCAGAAGAATTCAGAGGTTCAGTAGGAGAAACACTTGAGATAAGTATTTATAATTTTATTCAAAGTTTTATTATCATGTTTTGTTGTTTAAATTCAATGTGTTCTGAGTAGTTAGTTTACATCATACTAGGAAAGGATCACTAGTAGGGCCGACCATAGCCACCCTTGGACATCTAGTAGTGTGAGCCTAGATTACCCATTTTACTAACAATACATCCGGTCCTGATCTATAGGCTAGCCAATATTCGTTACACTTGGATCAAAAGATAAAGAATATGAATGCTTCTATTTGGCACAATACCATAAATTTATATTCTCCACGAATATTATCATTATCTTAGAAAATCTTGGATTAATTGAAAGGAAGAAAGTTGTGTTCTTATTGTTATTTACACCAATCATTTCATTACTTGCTTTATTATTTCATCTTTCATTATCGCTTTATTATTGCATCTAGTAAATTAAAAATATCAAATTTATAAACTATAAAAGAAATACATAAAAATAAAATTAAAATATTTAAAAATCCATAACTCACTCCTCAATGGGATCGATGCGGGGACTTTGTTTCAAAGCCCTATATTACTTGATACGATACGTATACTTGCGTAGTACCCTCAGTGTGTAAAATATTTTCAATAAAATTATATCTGTATACACTAGTTGCTATTATTATCTATTACATATATTTGAAAGCATTAATTATTATATTTATCATCAGCGGATTGCGGGTCAAGTTTTTGGCACCGTTTTCGGGTATTGAATTTTTAGTACGCATATATATAACATTAAGTCGTTGACCTATTAGGTCAACGGGTTGGTCTTTGGGTCAAAGATTGACCATTTCGACCAAAGTTAACTTTTTTGTCAGAGATTGACTTATTAGGTCAATAATATATCATTCAGACAAAAATTGATTATTTTGACCAAAATTGAATTTTTAGTCAAAAGTTGACCCATTGGGTCAATTAGGTGGTCATGAGGTCAAAAATTAACCATTTTAACCAAAGTTGACTTTTTTTCAAAAGTTGACTAATTGGGTAAATAGGTTGGTCATTGGGTCAGAAATTGACCATTTTGACTAAACTTGGCTTTTTTCTCAAAAGTTGACCTTTTGGGTCAATGTAGTGGTCATTAGGTAAAAAATTGACTATTTTGACCAAAATATACATTTTGGTCAAAAGTTGACCTATTTGGTCAATGAGTTGGTCATTGGGTCAAGGAATGACTTTTTGACTAAAGTTGAGTTTTTGGTTAAAAGTTTACCTATAGGGTCAATGAGTTGGTTATTGGGTCATGGATTGACTATTTTGACCAAAGTTGACTTTTTGGTCAGAGATTGACTTATTAGGCCAATAATTGGTCATTCGGTTAAAAATTGATTATTTTGACCAAAGTTGAATTTTTGGTCAAACGTTGACCAATTGGCTCAATTAGTGGTCATTGTGTCAGAAACTGACCATTTTGACCAAACCTGACTTTTTTGTCAAAAGTTGACCTATTGGGTCGATGGGGGTGATCATTGGGTCACGGATTGATTATTTTGGCCAAAGTTGACTTTTTAGTAAGAGATTGACTTGTTAGGTCAATAATTGGTCATTTTGACCAAAATTGACTTTTAGGTCAAAAGTTGACATATTGGGTCAATGGGTTTGTCATTGGTCAAAGATTAACCATTTTAACCAAAGTTGACTTTTTGGTTAGAGATTGACTAGGTCATTAGGTCAACGATTGACTATTTTGACCAAAATTGACTTGTCAAAAGTTAACCTATTGGGTCAGTGAGTTGGTCATTGGGTCAAGGATTGATCTTTTTGCCCAAAGTTGACTTTTTGGTCAAAAGTTGACCATTGAGTCAATGGGTTGGTCATTGGGTTAGAAATTGACCATTTTAACCAAAGTTGACTTTTTAGCCACAGAATGACTTATTGGATCAATGGGGTGATCATTAGGTCAAAATTTGAATATTTTGACCAAAATTGACTTATTGGTCAAAAGTTGACCTATTGGGTTTTTGGGTCAAGAATTGACCATCATGACATAGTTGATTTTTTGGTCAAAAATTGATCTATTCGGTAAATGGGATGGTCATTGGGTCAATGATTGACCATTTTGACCAAAGTTGACCTTTTTGTCAGAGATTGACTTGTTAGGTCAATAATCGGTCATTATGTCAAAAATTGTCTATTTTGACCAAAATTGACTTTTTGATCCAAAGTTGACCTATTGGGTTAATGGGTTGGTCATTGGGTCAAGGATTAACTTTTTTATCAAAGTGGACTTTTTGGTCAAAGGTTGACCAATTGGGTCAATGGGTTGGTCATTGGGTCAAGAATTGACCATTTTGACCAAATTTGACTTTTTAGCCAGAGATTGACTTATTGGGTCAATTGGGTGGTCATGGGGTCAAAAATTGACTATTTTTCCCAAAATTAACATTTTGGTCAAAAGTTAACTTATTGAGTTGTTGGTTCAAGGATTGATAATTTTGACCAAAGTTGACTTTTTGGTCAAAAGTTGACTTACTGGGTCAATGGGTTATTTATTATGTCAAGGATTGACCATTTTGACCAAAATTGTGTTTTTATCAGAGATTGACGTATTGGGTCAATAATTGGTCAATAGGTAAAAAAATAACTATTTTGACCAAAATTAAATTTTCGATCAAAAGTTGACTTATTGGGTCAATGGTGTGGTCATTGGGTCAGAAATTGATCATGTTGACCAATGTTGACTTTTTGGTCAATAGTTGACCTATTGGGTCAATGGGGTGGTCATTAGGTCATAAATTAACTATTTTGACCAAAATAGACTTTTTGGCCAAAACTTGACCTATTGGGACAATTGGTTGGTCATTGGGTCAAGGATTTACCAATTTAACCAAAGTTGACTTTTTGGTAAAAAGTCGACTTATTGGGTCAAGGTGTTGGTCATCTTTGGTCAAAATGCTCAATGCTTGACCCAATGACAAACCCATTAACCCAAAAACTTAATTTTTTACCAAAAAGTAAATTTTTGTCAAAATAGTCAATTTTTGACCTAATAGTTCATCTTTTGACTAAAAAGTCAACTTTAGTCAAAATGGTCAATTGTTGGCCCAATGACCAACCCATTGAACTAATAGATCATTTTTTGACCAAAAAGTCATCTTCGATCAAAATGGTCAATTCTTGACCCAACTACCAACTCATTGACCAAATAGGTCAACTTTTGATAAAAAAAGTCAACCTTAGTCAAAATGAACAATTTCTGACCCAATGACAACCCATTTGACCCAATGGGTTAACTTTTGAAAAAAAATTTAATTTTGCTCAAAATGGGTCAACTTTTGAACATAAAGTCATCTTTGGTCAAAATGGTTAATTTCTGACCCAATAACCCCCCATTGACACAATAGGTTAACTTTTAACCAAAAACTCAATTTTGGTCAAAATAGTCAATTTTTAACCTAATGACCAATTGTTGACCCAGTAAGCCAATCTCTGACCAAAAAGACAACTTTGGTCAAATTGGTCAATCCTTGACCCGATGACGAGCTCATTGACATAATAGGTCGACTTTTGACCAAAAGTCAACCTTGGTCAAAAAGATAAACCCTTGACCCAATAACCTACCCATTGACCTAATAGGTCAACTTTTGACCAAAAAGTTAATTTTGGTTAAAAAAGTCAAATTTTGAATTAATGACCAATTATTGACCCAGTAAGTCAATCTCTGAATGAAAAGTCAATTTTGGTCAAAATAGACAATTTTTGACCTAATGACCACCCATTGACCAAAATGGTCAATCCTTGACCCAATGAAAAACCCATTGACCCAATATGTCAACTTTTGACGAAAAAGTCAATTTTGGTCAAAATAGTCAATTTTTGTCTTAATGACCACCCATTGACACAATTGGTCAGATTTTGACAAAAAAGTCAATTTTGCTGAAAAATTATCAATTTTTAACCTAATGACCAATTATTGACCCAGTTCACTAATCTCTCACCAAAAAGTCAACTTTGGCTAAAATGATCAATCATTGACCCAATGACCAACCCTTTGACACAATAAGTCAACTTTTGACCAAAAAGTCAACTTTGGTGAAAAATATCAATCCTTGACCCAATGACCAACCCATGGGCCTAATAGGTCAACTTTTGACCAAAAATTTAATTTTAGTCAAAATAGTCAATTTTTGACTTAATGACTAATTATTGACCCAATAAGTCAATCTTTGACCAAAAAGTCAACTTTGGTCAAAATTGCCAATTCTTGGCCCAATTACCAACTCAATGACCCAATAGGTGAACTTTTAACCAAAAAGTCAATTTTGGTGAAAATAGTCAATTTTTGACCTAATGACCACCCATTGACCCAATAGTTCAACTTTTGACAAAAAAGTCAACTTTGGTAGAAATTGTCAATTTTTACCCAATGACCAACCCATTGCCCCAATAAGTCAACTTTTGACGAAAAAGTCATCTTTGGTCAAAATGGTCAATTCTTAACCCAATTACTAACTCATTAGCCAAATAGGTCAAAATGGTCAATTCTTAACCCAATTACTAACTCATTAGCCAAATAGGTCAACCTTTGACCAAAAAGTCAACTTTGGTCAAAATGATCAATTTCTTACCCAATGACCACCCCGTTCACCCATTGGGTTAACTTTTGACTAAAAATTCAGTTTTGGTAAAAAAAAGTCAAATTTTGACCTAATGACCAATTATTGACCCAATAAGTCAATCACTGACCAAAAAGTCAACTTTGGTCAAAATGCTCAATCATTGACCCAACGACAAACCCATTAACCAAATAGCTCAATTTTTGAGCAAAAAGTCAATTTTTGACCTCATGACCACCCATTGACCCAATAGTTCAATTTTTGACCAAAAGTCAACTTGCTCAAAATGGTCATTGTAGACCCAATGACCAACCCATTGAATAAAGAGATCATCTTTTGACCAAAAAATCATCTTCAGTCAAAATGGTCAATTCTTGACCCAACTGCCAACTCATCGACTAAATATGTCAGCTTTTGACCAAAAAGTCAATTTTGGTCAAAATGGACAATTTCTATCCCAATGACCACCCCGTTGACCAAAAAATCAATTTTGATCAAAATAGGTCAACTTTTGACAAGAAATCATCTTTTGGTCAAAATGATTAATTTCTAAAAGGGTTACCAAAAATTCTATTTTGGCAAAATAGTCAATTTTTGACCTAATGACCAATTATTGACCCCATAAGTTAATCTCTGACCAAAAAGTCTACTTTGGTCAAAATGGTCAATCCTTGACCCAATGAAAAACTCATTGACCCATTATGTCAACTTCTGACCAAAAAGTCTATTTTGGTCAAAATAGTCAATTTTTAACATAATGACTACCCATTGACCCAATAAGTCATCTTTTGACCAAAAAGTCAACTTTGGTCAAAAAGATCAATACTTGACCCTATGACCAACCCATTGGCCTAATAGGTCGACTTTTGACAAAAAAAGTCAATTTTGGTCAAAATAGTCAATTTTTAACTTAATGACCAATTATTGACCCAATAAGTGAATCTCTAACCAAAAAGTTAACTTTGGTCAAAATGGTCAATCCTTGACCCAATTACTAACTCAATGACCCAATAGGTCAACTTTTGACCAAAACGTCAATTTTGTTCAAAATAGTCAATTTTTAACCAAATGATCACCCATTGACCCAGTAGATCAACTTTTGACCAAAAAGTCAACTTTGGTCAAAATGGTCAATTTTTAACCAAATGACCAATCCATTGACCCAAAAGGTTTACCTTTGACTAAAAAGTCATACTTGGTCAAAATGATCAATTCATAACCCAATTACCAACTCATTGACCAAATATGTTAACTTTTGACTAAAAAGTCAGCTTTGGTCAAAAAGGTCAATTTCTGACCGAATGACCCCCCTGTTGACCCATTGGGTTAACTTTTGACCAAAAATTCAATTTTGGTTAAAAAGTTAATTTTTGACTTAATGACCAATTATTGACCCACTAAGTCAATCTCTGACCAAAAAGTCAACTTTGGTCAAATTGGTTAATCCTTGACCCAATGATAAACCAATTGGTCCAATTGGTCAACTTCTGACAAAAAAGTCAATTTTGGTCAAAATAGTCATTTTTTAACCTAATCAGCACCCATTGACCCAATAGGTCAACTTTTGACCAAAAACTCAACTTTGGTCAAAATGATCAATTTTTGACCCAATAACCAACCCACTGACCCAATAGATCAAATATTGACAAAAAGTCATCTTCGGTCAAAATGGTCAATTCTTGACCCAATTACCAACTGATTGACCAAATAGGTCAACATTCGACCAAAAAGTCAACTTCGGTCAAAGTTGTCAATTTCTGACCCAATGACCATCCCATTGACCTATTGGGTTAACTTTTGACTAAAAATTCAGTTATGCTCAAAAAGTTAAATTTTGACCTAATGATCAATTATTGACCCAATAAGTCTATCTCTGACCAAAATATTATTTTTGGTCAAAATGGTCAATCCTTGACCTAATGACAAACCCATTGACCCAATAAGTCAATTTTTGACCAATAAGACAATTTTAGTCAAAATAGTCAATTTTTGACCTAATAACCACACATTGACCCAATAGTTCAACTTTTGAACAAAAACTCAACTTTGGTCAAAATGGTCAATTTTTGACCCAATGACCAACCCATTGAACCAATAGATCAACTTTTGACCAAGAAGTCATCTTCAGTCAAAATGGTCAATTCTTGACCCAACAACCAACTCATTAACCAAATAGGTCAACTTTTGACCAAAAAGTTAACTTTGGAAAAAATGGACAATTTTTGACCCAATGACCACCCCTTTGATCCAATGGTTTAACTTTTGACCAAAAATTCAATTTTGCTCAATATGGGTCAACTTTTGACCAAAAAGTTAATTTTGGTCGAAATGGATAATTTCTGACCCAATGACCACCCCGTTGACCTAATCGGTTATCTTTTGACCAAAAATTCAATTTTTTGTCAAAATTGGTCAACTTTTGACTTAATGACCAATCATTGACCCCATAAGTTAAGCTCTGATAAAAAAGTCTACTTTGGTCAAAATGGTCAATCCTTGACTCAATGAAAAACCCATTGACCCAATATGTTTAATTCTGACAAAAAAGTCAATTTTGATAAAAATAGTCAATTTTTAACTTAATGACTACCCATTTACCCAATAGGTTAACTTTTTACCAAAAAGTCAACTTAGTCAAAATAGTCAATTTTTAACCTAATGACCAATTATTGACCCAATAAGCCAATCTCTGACCAAAAAGTTAACTTTGAACAAAAAGTTCATTCTTAACCCAATGACCAACTCATTGACCCAATAGGTCAACTTTTGACCAAAAAGTCAACTTTGGTAAAAAAGATCAATCCTTGACCCAATGACCAACCCATTGGCCTAATAGGTCAACTTTTGACAAAAAAGTAAATTTCGGTCAAAATAGTTAATTTTTTACTTAATGACCAATTATTGACCCAATAAGTCAATCTCTGACCAAAAAGTAAACTTTGGTCAAAATAGTCAATTCTTGACCCAATTACCAACTCAATGACCCAATAGGTCAACTTTTGAACAAAAAATCAATTTTGGGTCAAAATAGTCAATTTTTGACCTAATGACCTCCGATTGACCCGATAGGTCAACCTTTGATCAAAAAGTCAACTTTGGTCGAAATGGTCTATTTTTTGCCCAATGACTAACCCATTGACCCAATAGGCCAACTTTTGACTAAAAAGTCATCTTTGGTCAAAATAATCGATTCTTGACCCAGTTACCAACTCATTGGCCAAATAGGTCAACCTTTGACTAAAAAGTCAACTTTGGTCAAAATGGTCAAATTCTGCCCACTGACTACCCCGTTGACCCATTAGGTTAACTTTTGACTAAAAATTCAGTTTTGATAAAAAAAAGTCAAATTTTGACCTAATGACCATTTATTGACCCAATAAGTCAATCACTTACCAAAAAGTAAACTTTGGTCAAAATGCTCAATCCTTGACCTAATGACAAACCCATTAACGCAATAGGTCAATTTTTGATTAAAAATTCATCATTGGTCGAAATGTTTAATTTCTGACCCAATGACCCTACCGTTAACCCAATGGGTTAACTTTCGACAAAAAATTCAATTTTGGCTAAAATAGTCAGTTTTTGACATAATGACCAATTATTGACCCAATAAGTCAATCTCTGAACAAAAAGTCAACTTTGGTCAAAATGGTCAATCCTTGACCCAATGAAAAACCCAATGACCCAATATGTCAACTTCTGACCAAAATGTCAATTTTGGTTAAAATAGTCAATTTTTAACTTAATGACCACCCATTAACCCAACAGGTCAACTTTTGACCAAAAAATATATTTTGGTCAAAAAAATTAATTTTTAACCTAATCACCAATTATTGTCCCAGTCAAGTCGATCTTCGACGAAAAGTCGACTTTGGTCGACAATGGTCGATCTTGACCCGATGACCGACTCATTGACCCGATAGGTCGACTTTTGACTAAAAATCGACTTTGGTCAAAAAATATCGATCCTTAACCCAATGACTGACCCATTGGCCTAATAGATCGACTTTTAACCAAAAAGTCGATTTTGGTCAAAATGATCGATTTTTGACTTAATGACCGATTATTGACTGATAAGTTAATCTCGGACCAAAAACTCGAGCTTTAGTCAAAATGCTCGATCCTTGACCCAATTGCCGACTCGATGACCCGATAGATCGACTTTTGACCAAAAAGTCAATTTTGGTCAAAATAGTCAATTTTTTACGTAATTACCACCCATTGACCCAATAGATCAACATTTGACCAAAAACTAAACATTGGTCAAAGTGGTCAATTTTTTACCCAATGACCAACGCATTGACCCAATAGGTCAACTTTTAACTAAAAAGTCATCTATGGTCAAAATGGTCAATTCTTGACCCAATTACCAACTTAATAGCCAATTAGATCGACCTTTGACCAAAAAGTCGACTTTGGTCGAAATGGTCGATTTCTGACCCAATGACCACCCCGTTTACCCATTGGGTTAACTTTTGACTAAAAATTCAGTTTTGATCAAAAAAGTTAAATTTCAACCTAATGACCAATTATTGAACCAATAAGTCAATCACTGACCAAAAAGTCAACTTTGGTCAAAATGCTCAATCCTTGACCCAATGACATACCCATTAACCCAATTGGTCAATTTTTGACCAAAAAGTCAATCTTTGTTAAAATAGTCAATTTTTGACCAAATGACCACCCATTGACCCAATAGTTCAACTTTTGACCAAAAAGTCAAATTTGGTCAAAATGGTCAATTGTTGACCCAATGACCAACTCATTGAACTACTAGATCATCTTTTGACCAAAAAGTCATCTTCGGTCAAAATAGTCAATTCTTGACCCAACTACCAACTCATTGACTAAACAGGTCAACTTTTGACCAAAAATACAACCTTTGTCAAAATGGACAATTTCTGAGCCAATGACCACCCATTTGACCCAATGGGTTAACTTTTGACAAAAAAATTAATTTTGCTCAAAATGGGTCAACTTTTGAACAAAAATTCATCCTTGGTCAAAATGGTTAATTTCCGACTCAATGACCCTCCATTGACTCAATGAGTTAACTTTTAACCAAAAAATCAATTTTGGTCAAAATAGTCAATTTTTAACCTAATGACCAATTATTGACCCAGTAAGCCAATCCTTGACCAAAAGGTTAACTTTCGACCAAAAAGTCAACTTTGGTCAGAATGATCAATCCTTGACCCAATAACAAACTCAGTGACCTAATAGGTCAACTTTTGACCAAAAAGTCAACCTTGGTAAAAAAGATAAACCCTTGACCCAATGACCTACCCATTGGCCTAATAGGTCAACTTTTGACCAAAAAATCAATTTTGGTTAAAATAGTCAAATTTTGAATTAATGACCAATTATTGACCCACTAAGTCAATCTCTGACCAAAAAGTAAATTTTAGTCAAAATAAAAATTTTTTTACTTAATGACCACCCATTGAACAAAATGGTCAATCCTTAACCCAATGAAAAACCCATTGAGCCAATATGTCAACTTTTGACGAAAAAGTCAATTTTGGTCAAAATAGTCAATTTTTATCTTAATGACCACCCATTGACCCAATTGGTCAGATTTTGACAAAAAAGTCAACTTTGGTCAAAATAATCAATTTTTAACCTAATGACCAATTATTGACCCAGTTAGCTAATCTCTGACCAAAAAGTCAACTTTGGCTAAAGTGGTCAATCCTTGACCCAATGACCAACCCTTCGACCCAATAAGTCAACTTTTGACCAAAAAGTTAACTTCGGTAAAAAATGTCAATCCTTGACCCAATGACTAACCCATTAACTGTAACAGTCGACTTTTGACGAAAAGTCGATTTTAGTCAAAATGATCAATTTTCAGATTTAATGACTAATTATTGATCGACTAAGTTAATCTCTCGACCAAAAAGTCAATTTTGGTCAAAATGGTCAATCCTCGGCTCAATTACCAACTCAACTGACTGATGAAGTGAACATTTAACCAAAAAATTAATTTAGGTGAAAATAGTCAATTTTTGACCTAATGACCACCCATTGACCCAATAGGTCAACTTTTGACAAAAAAAGTCAACTTTGGTAGAAAAGGTCAATTTTTACCCAATGACCAATCCTTTGTCCCAATAGGTCAACTTTTGACTAAAAAGTCATCTTTGGTCAAAATGGTCAATTCTTGACCAAATTACCAACTCATTAGCCAAATAGGTCAACCTTTGACCAAAAAGTCAACTTTGGTCAAAATAATCAATTTATTACCCAATGACCACCCCGTTCACCCATTGGGTTAACTTTTGACTAAAATTTCAATTTTGGTCAAAAAAAGTCAAATTTTGACCTAATGACCAATTTCTGACCCAATAAGTCAATCAGTGACCAAAAAGTCAACTTTGGTCAAAATGCTCAATTCTTGACCCAACGACAAACCCATTAACCCAAAAGGTCAAATTTTGACTAAAAAGTCAATTTTTGACCTCTTGACCACCCATTGACCCAATAGTTATATTTTTGACCAAAAAGTCAACTTGGTCAAAATGGTTAATTGTAGACCCAATGACCAACCCATTGAACAAAGAGATCATCTTTTGACCAAAAAGTCATCTTCGGTCAAAATAATCAATTCTTGACCTAACTGCCAACTCATTGACTAAATATGCTAACTTTTGACCAAAAAGTCAATTTTGGTCAAAATGGACAATTCTGACCCAATAACCACCCCGTTGACCTAATCGGTTATCTTTTGACCAAAATTTCAATTTTAGTCAAAATAGGTCAACTTTTGACCAGAAGTCATCTTTGCTCAAAATGATTAATTTATGACCCAATACCCTCCCGTTGACCAAAAGGGTTAACTTTTGACCAAAAATTCAATTTTGGCCAAAATAGTCAATTTTTGACCTAATGACCAATTATTGACCCCATAAGTTAATCTCTGACCAAAAGTCTACTTTGGTCAGAATTAATTGATCCTTAACCCAGTGAAAAACCCGATGACCCAATACGCCAACTTAATGAAAAAGTCTATTTTTGGTCAAAATAGTCAATTTTTAACTTAATGACTAATCATTGACCCAATTGGTCAACTTTTGATCAAAAACTCAATTTTCGTTAAAAAAGTCAATTTTTAACCTAATGACCAATTATTGACCAAGTCAATCTCTGACCAAAAAGTCAACTTTGGTAAAAAAGGTCGATCTTAACCCAATGGCCAGAGCCCATTGACCGATGATCAACTTTTGACCAAAGATCAACTTTGGTAAAAAGATCAATCCTTGACCCAATATTCGACCATTGACTTTATTGGTTAACTTTTGACAAAAAAGTTAATTTTGGCCAAAATAATCAATTTTTAACTTAATGACCAATTATCGAACCAATAAGTGAATCTGTGACCAAAAAGTTAACTTTGGTCAAAATGGTCAATCATTGACCCGATTGACGACTACGATGACCCCGAAGGTCGGCTTTTGACTAAAACGTCAATTTTGTTCAAAATAGTCAATTTTTGACCTAATGACCACCCATTGACTCAATAGGTCAACCTTTGAACAAAAAGTCAACTTTGGTCGAAATGGTCAATTTTTTGCCCAATGTCCAACCCATTGTCCCAATAGGTCAACTTTTGACTAAAAAGTCATCTTTGGTCAAAATGGTCATTTCTTGACCCAGTTACAAACTCATTGGCCAAATAGGTTCACCTTTGACCTAAAAGTCAACTTTGGTCAAATTGGTCAATTTCTGACCAAATGACCACCCCGTTGACCCATTGGGTTAATTTTTGACTAAAAATTCAATTTTGGTCAAAAAAGATAAATTTTGACCTAATGACTAATTATTGACTCAATAAGTGAATCACTGACAAAAAAGTCAACTTTGGTCAAAATGCTCAATCCTTGACCTGAACGAGCCCATTAACCTGATAGATCGATTTTGACCAATAAAGTCATTTTTGGTCGAAATAGTTAATTTCTGACTTAATGGCCACTGATTGATCCAATAGTTCGACCTTTGACGAAAAGTCGACTTTGTTAAAATGGCGATTGTTGACCGAATGACTGACCCATTGAACCAATAGATCGTCTTTTGACCAAAAAGTCATCTTGGTCAAAATGGTCGATTCTTGACCCGACTACCGAAGCTCATTTGACCAAATAAGTCAACATTTGACCAAAAAGTCAATTTTGGTCAAATTTGACAATTTTTGACCCAATGACCACCCCGTTTACCCGATGGGTTAACTTTTGACCAAAATTCAATTTTGGTCAAAATAGGTCAAATTTTGACCAAAAAATCATTTTTGCACAAAATGGTTAATTTCTAACCTAATGACCCTCCCGTTGACCCAATGGGTTAACTTTTGACCAAAAATTCAATTTTGGCTAAAATAGTTAATTTTTGACCTAATGACCAATTATTGACCCAATAAGTAAATCTTTGACCAAAATGTCTACTTTGATCAAAATGGTCAATCCTTGACCCAATGAAAAACCCATTGACCCAATATGTCAACTTGTGACCAAAAAGTCAATTTTGGTCAAAATAATCAATTTTTAACTTAATGACTACCAATTTACCCAATAGGTCACCTTTTTACCAAAATGTTAATTTTGGTCAAAATAGTTAATTTTAACCTAATGACCAATTATTGACCCAGAAGGCGATCTCGACCGAAAAGTCGACTTTGGTCAAAAAGGTCGATCTTGACTGATGACCAGACCCATTGACCCGGTAGAGTCGACTTTTGACCAAAATGTCGACTTTGGTCGAAGATCGATCACTGACCCAATGATCGAGCCCATTGGTCTAATAGGTCGACTTTTGACTAAAAGTCGATTTTGGTGAAAATAGACGATTTTTACTAATGATCGATTATTGACCCTATAAATCGATCTCGACCGAAAAGTCGACTTTGGTCAAAATGTTGAATCCTTGACCGATGATGCAAACCCATTGACCCGATAGATCGACTTTGACGAAAAGTCAATTTTGGTGAAAATAATCGATTTCTGACGCTATGACCCCCATTGACCCGATGAATTGACTATTGACAAAAGTCGACTTTGGGTGCAGAAGTAGGTCGATTTTTTACGATGACCAACTCATTGACCCAATAGGTCAACTTTTGACAAAAAACTCATCTTTGGTCAAAATCGTCAATTCTTGACCCAATTACCAACTTTTTGACCAAATAGGTGAACCTTTGACTAAAAGTCATACTTGGTCAAAATGGTAAATTCATGACCCAATTACCAACTCATTGGCCAAATATGTTAACTTTTGATCAAAAAGTGAACTTTGGTAAAAAAAGGTCAATTTCTGACCCAATGACCACCCCGTTGACCCATTGTGTTAACTTTTGACCAAAAATTCATTTTTGGTCAAAAAGTTAATTTTTGGCCTAATGACCAATTAATGACCCAATAAGTCAATCAGACAAAATGGTCAAACCTTGACTCAACGACAAAACCATTGCCCAAAAGGTCAACTTTTGACAAAAAAAGTCAATTTTGGTCAAAATAGTCAATTTTTGACCCATTGAGCACCCATTGACCCAATAGGTCAACTTTTGACAAAAAATTCACCTTTGGTCAAAATGCTCCATTTTTGACCTAATGACCAACCCACTGATCCAATAGATCAACTTTTGACCAAAAAGTCATCTTCAGTCAAAATGGTCAATTTTTTACCCAATTACCAACTCATTGACCAAATAGGTTAAATTTTGACCAAAAGTCGAATTCGAGTCGAAATTGTCACTTCGACCCAATGATTATCCCGTTAACCCATCAAGGTTAACTTTTGATTGTGGATCCAGTTTTGGTCAAAAAGTCAATTTCGACCTAATGATAATTATCGACCTAATAAGTCAATCTGACTAAAAAGTCAACTTCTAATCAAAATGGTCAATCCTTGACCTAATGACAAACACATTGACCCAATAAGTCAATTTTTCGACCAAAAGACAATTTTAGTCAAAATAACACCACCAATCGACCACCCAATGACGCCAATAGCTCAACTTTCGACCAAAAAGTCAATCCTTTGGTTAAAATGGTCAATTTTGACCCAATGACCAACCCATTGAACCAATAGATCAACTTTTGACCAAAAAGTCATCTTTAATAAAAATGTTCAATTCTTTTCCCAACTACCAACTCATTGACCAAATAGGTCAACTTTTGACCAAAAATTCAACTTTGGTCAAAATGGTCAATTTTTTACCCAATGACCACCCCTTTGACCCAAAGAGTTAACTTTTGACCATAAATTCGATTTTGCTCAAAATGGGTCAACTTTAACAAAAGTCATCTTTAGTCAAAATGGTTGATCGATCTAATGACTCCCGTTAATCAAATTGGTTAACTTTTGACCAAAAAGTCAATTTTGGTCAAAATAGACAATTTTTAACCTAATGACCAATTTTTGGCCTAGTAAGCCAATCTCTGACCAAAAAGTCAACTTTGGTCATGATGGTTAATCCTTGACCTAATGACAAACTCATTGACCCAATAAGTCAATCTTTGACCGAAAACTCAACTTTGGTCAAAATGGTCAATCTTTGACTCAATGACAAACACATTGGTCCAATAGGTCAACTTTTGAAAAAAAGTTAATTTTAGTCAAAATAGTCAAATTTTGACATAATACATACCCATCATCTGATGAGTCAACTTTCGACCAAAACTCAACTTTGGTCAAAAATTGTCGATTTTCGATCAAATGACCAACCCATTCGACCCGATAGTTCAACTTTTGACTCGAATAGTTATCTTCGGTCAAAATGGTCGATTCTTAACCTGATTACTGACTCATCGACCATATAGATCGACCTTCGTTCAAAAAGATCAACTTTAGTCAAAATTAACTCGATTTTTGACCGAATGACCATCTCGTTGACCCATTAGGTTAACTTTCGACAAAAAATTCAGATTTTAGCCAAAAAGTCAAATTTCGACATAATGATCAATTATCGACGCCAATAAGTCGATCTTTAACCAGAAATTCAACTTTAGTCAAGATTGGTCAATCCTTGACCTAATGACAAACCCATCGACCCTATATGTCAATTTTTGACCAAAAAGTCGATTTTAGTCAACATAGTCGATTTTTGACCTTATGACCACCCATTGACCCAATAGTTCAACTTTTGATCAAAAAGTCAACTTTGGTCAAAATGGTCAATTTTGGCCCAATGACCAACTGAACCAATAAATCAACTTTTGACTAAAAGGCATCTTCAGTCGAAATGGCCAATTCTTCACCCAACTACCAACTCCGACGACAAAATAAGTCAACATTTAATGAAAAATCAACTTTAGTCAAAATGGACAATTTACTTGATCTAATGACCATTCCATTCACCCATCGAGTTAACTTTTAACCAAAAATTCAATTTTAGTGAAAGTAAGTCAACTTTTTACGAAATGTCTTCTTTGGTCAAAATGGTTAATTTACGACCAATGCACTCTGTTGGACAATGGGTTAACATTTGACCAAAAATTCAATTTTGGCCAAAATAATCAATTTTACCTAATGACCGATTATTGACCGAATAAATTAATCTCGACCGAGAAATTGACTTTGGTCAAAATGGTGATCCTTGACCATAATGACAAGTGACCCACGATAAGTCACTTTTACGACGAAAAGATAATTTTAGTCAACCAATACGCAATGCTGACACTAGTGACCGCCCATTGTATTCAATAGTTCTACTTTTGACCAAGAAATTGACTTTGAAATCGAAAATGGTCGATATTTGAATCTAGAACCGACCAACTGAACCAATAGATCAACTTTTGATCAAAAAGTCATCTTCGATCGAAAATAGTGATTCTTGACCAACTAGCTGACTCATTGACTAAATAGTAAACTTTTGACCGAAAATTGACTTTGGTAAAAATGGTATTTCTAACGATAATGGCCCCTTTGACCGAATGAGTTAATTTTTGACCAAAAATTCAATTTTGCTCAAAATGGGTCAACTTTTGAACAAGTAGTCATCTTGGCCAAAATGGTTGATTTCTAACCCAATGAACCCCGTTCACCCAATGGGTTAACTTTTAACCAAAAAGTCAATTTTGATCAAAATAGTCAATTTTTAACCTATTGACCAATTATTGATCCGATGGTCAATCTCGTAGAAAAAGTCAACTTTGGTCAAAATGATCAATCATTTGACGATAAACTCATTGACACAATAAGTCGATCTCAGACCGAAAATCGATTTGGTCGAAAATGATCAGATCCTTGACTCGATGACGAAAACATTCAGTCGAATATGTCGACTTTTGACAAAGTCGATTTTGGTGAAATGATTCAATTTTGTGCAAAGTCGATTTATTGCCTAATGGTACCATCAATTCAATGTGATCAAGCTTTTACAAAAACTAAACTTTGGTGAAAATTATCGATTTTCGACCGAATGACCCAACCCACTCGATAGATCAACTTTTGACCAAAAAGTCATCTTCGATCAAAATGGTGAATTCTTGATCACTAACTCATTGACCAGAATAGCAGTCGATATTCGACCAAAAAGTCAACTTTAGTCAAAATTGTCGATTTCGGACCCAATGACTATCCGATTGATCCATTAAGTTAGCTTTTACTAAATTGGATTTGCATCAGACAATCTGACTAATGACCAAATATCGATCTAATAAGTCGATACTCGGCGAGAAAGTCAACTTTGGTCGAAAGTGAGTCGATCCTTGACCCAATGACAAACCCATTGATCTGATATGTCGATTTTTGACGAAAAAGCGATTTTGGTCAAAATAATCGATTTTGACCAACTACCATGCGACCCACGATAGTTGACTTGTGACCAAAAAGTCGACTTTGCTCAAAATGGTAAGTTTTCTCGTAATGAGCGACCCATTGAACCAATCAGATCGACTTTTACCAATAAGCATCTCAATCGAAATGGCCAATTCTTAACATCAACTACTGACTCATTGACCAAATAAGTCGAACCTTTGACAAAATCGACTTTGGTCAAAATGGATAATTTCTGACCCAATGACCATCCCGTTCACCCAATGGGTTAACTTTCGACCAAAAATTCAATTTTGGTCAAAATAGGTTAACTTTTAACCAAAATGTCATCTTTGGTCAAAATGGTTAATTTCTGACCCAATGACCCTCCTGTTGAACCAATGGGTTAACTTTTGACCAAAAATTAAATTTTGGCTAAAATAGTTAATTTTTGACCTAATGACCAATTATTGACCCAATACGTCAATTTCTCACCAAAAGTCAACTTTAGTCAAAATGGTCAATCCTTGACCCAATGAAAAACCCATTGACCCAATATGTCAACATTTTACCAAAAAATCAATTTTGGACAAAATAGTAAATTTTTGACTTAATGACCACCCATTGACCCGATAGGTCGACTTTTGACTAAAAAGTCAATTTTGGTCAAAATAATCGATTTTAGCTCTAATGACCGATTATCGACCTGATCTATTAATCTCGACCAAAAAGTCAACTTCCTTGACCCGATAATCGAACCAATTGACCGCTATAGTCGACTTTTCGACCAAAAGTCGATTTGGTCCAAAATAGTCGTTTTTGACTTAATGACCATTATTGACTCGATAAGTCGATCTCGACCAAAAGTCAACTTTGGTCGGTATGGCCAATCCTCGACCTAATTACCGACTCGATGACGCGATAGGTCAACTTTTGACCGAAAAGTCGATTTTGGTCAAATAGTGAACCATTGACCTGTGACGAACGATAACGCAATGGAGTCGACTTTGACCAAAAGTTAACTTTGGTTGAAATGCTCGATTTTTGCCAGATAGACGGCCCATTAACCTGATAGGTCATTTTTGATTAAAAGTCATCTTTTGTCAAAATGGTCGATTCTTGACGATGCCGACTTATTGGCCCGAATAGGTCGACCTTTGACCAAAAAGTTAACTTTGGTCGAAATGGCGATTTCGACCCGATGACCAATCTAGTTGACCCATTGGGTTAACTTTTGACTAAAAATTCAATTTTGGTAAAAAAAAAGTCAAATTTTGACATAATGATAAATTATTGACCCAATAAGTCAATCTCTCACCAAAAAGTTAACTTTGGTCAAAATAGTAAATCCTAAACCCAATGACAAACCCATTGACCCAATATGTTAATTTTTGACCAAAAGTCGATTTTGGTCGAAATAATCGATATCGACCTAATAACCACTTCAATTGACGAATTTCGAATTTTGACATAAAAGTCAACTTTGGTCAAAATGGCCAATTATTGACCTAATGACCAACCCATTGAACCAATAAATCATCATTTAACCAAAAAGGTCATCTTCTGTCAAAATGGTCAATTATTGACCCAACTACCAACTCATTGACCAAATAAGTCAACACTTGAATAAAAAGTCAATTTTGGTCAAAATGGACAATTTCTGACCCAATGACCATCCCGTTGACCCATTGGGTTAACTTTTGACTAAAAATTCAGCTTTGGTCAAAAAGTCAAATTTTGACCTAATGACCAATTATTGACCCGATAAGTCGATCGTCTGAACAAAAGTCGACTTTGGTCAAAATGGTCGATCATTGACTCGATGAAAAACCCGTTGACCCGATATGTCGAGCTTCGACAAAAATGCCGATTTTTAACTTAATATTACCAATTGACCCGATATGTCGACTTTTGACCAAAATCGATTTTGGTCAAAATAGTAAATTTTTAATATAATGACTGATTATTTACCGATCAAGACGATCTACGACCAAAGTCGACTTTGGTCAAAAGGTCGATCTTGACTAGATGACCGACTAATTGACTAGAAGATCGACTTTTGACGAAAAAGTCGACTTTGGAAAAAAAGATCAATCATGACCCAAGACTAACCCAGTAGCCTAATGAGATCGACTTTTGACCAGAAAAGTCGATTTTGGTCAAAATAGTCAATTTTGCTTAATGACTGATAAATTAATCTGACGTAAAATGTCGACTTTGGTTAAAATGGTCGATCTTAACACGATTACCAACTCGATGACCTGATAGATCGACTTTTGACCAATCAATTTAAGTCAAAATAATCAATTCGACTAATGACCACTTCGGTATTGATAGATCGACTTTTGACCAAAAAGTCGACTTTGGTCTAAATGGTTAATTTTTTACTATATGAAGCCCCATTAACCTAATAGGTCGACTTTGACAAAAATGTCGATCTTTAGTCGAAATGGTCGATTCTTGACCCGATTACCAAGTCATAGACGAATAGGTCGACCTTTGACCGAAAAGTCAACTTTGGTCAAAATGGTCGATTTCGATCACATATGACCAAAGTTAACCCATTAGGTTAACTTTTGACAAAAAATTCAATTTTGCTCGAAAAAGTCGAATTTCGACCTAATGACCGAATTATTGACCGACATGTCGATCGGTGACCAAAAAGTCGACTTTGGTCGAAATGCTCGATCCTTGACCTGATGGCGAACCCATTAACCCGATAGGTTAATTTTTGACCAAAAAGTCGATTTTTGTCAAAATAGGCGATTTTTGACTCTAATGACCACATTGACCCAATTGTTCGACTTTTGACCAAAAGTCGACTTTGGTCGAAATGGTCGATTGTTCGCCACGATGACCAGACTCGATTGAACCAATAGATCATCTTTTGACCAAAAAGTCAATCTTCGATGAAAATGAGTCGATTCTTGACCTAACTACCGACACATTGAGCAAAAATGTCGACTTTTGACAAAAAACTCAATTTTAGTCGAAATGGATAATTTACTGACGATGATCGCCACGTTGACCAAATGAGTTAACTTTTAACCGAAAATTCAATTTTGGTCAAAATAGGTCAACTTTTGACCAAAATGTCATCTTTGGTCAAAATGGTTAACTTATGACCCAATGACCCTCCCATTGACCCAATCGGCTATCTTTCGACTAAAAATTTAATTTTGGCCAAAATAGTCAATTTTTGACCTAATGATTATTTATTGACCCAATTAGTCAATCTCTGACCAAAAAAGTGAACTTTGGTCAAAATGGTGCATCCTTGACTCGATATGAGCCCATTGACCCAATATGTCGAATTCGGACCAAAAAGTCGATTTTGGTCAAAATAGTCGATTTTTGACCTGATGGCCACCCGTGATCTGATAGGTCGACCTTTGACCAAAAGTCGGCTTTGGTCGAAATGTTCATTTTCGACTGCAATGAGCAACGTTGACCCAATAGATTAACTTTTGACCTAAAAGTCATTTTCGGTCAAAATGACTAGTTCTTGACCCAATTACCAACTCAGTGACCAAATAGGTCAACTTTAGACCAGAAAGTAAAATTTAGTCAAAATGGTCAAATTTCTGACCCAATGACCACCCTATTGACCCAATGGGTCAACTTTTAACCAAAAACTTAATTTTGGTCAAAATAATCAACTTTTGACCTAATGACCAATTATTGACCTAATAAGTCAATCATTAATCAAAAAGTCAACTTAGGTTGAGATGGTTAATCCTTGACCCAACGACCAACCCATTGACCCAATAGATCAACTTTTGATCAAAAAGTCAATTTTGGTCAAAATGGTTAATCCTTGACTAAATGACCAACCAATTGACCCAATAAGAAAACCAATTGACCAAAAAGTCAATTTTATTTAAAATAATAAGTTTTTGACCTAATGACCAATTATTGACCCAGTAAGCCAATCTATGACCGAATAGTACTGCGCGTGAAATAGTCGATCTCGACCGAAAAGTCGAGCATTAGTCGATATGGTCGATCCTTCGACCGAATGACAAACCCATTGACCCGTTAGGTCGACTTTTTACAAAAAATTATTTTGGTCGAAATAATCTATTTTTGACCTAATTACCACCCATGTGACCACATAGATCGACTTTTATCAAAAATGACTTTAGTCAAAACGGTACGATTTTGACCGATGACCAGACCCTTTGACCCGATAGGTCGAAGTTTGACAAAAAATCGTCTTTGGTCAAAATTGGCGAATTCTTGACCCGATTCGCAAGCTCATTCGACCAAATATGTCGACTTTTGACCATAAAGTCGACTTTGGCAAAAAAGGTGAACTTCTTGCCGATGACCTCCCGCTGATCGATGCGTTCAACTTATTGACCAAAATATCGATTTTTGTCGAAATGATCGATTTTGACCTCTTGATGAAGCTATTGACCCGAATAGTCGTTCTACGATCAAAAAGTCGACTTTGTTAAAAATATTCGATCCTTGACCCAGATGACGAACCCATTGACCCGTATGAGTCGACTTTTGACCAAAAGTCGATTTTGAGTCGAAATAGTCATTTTTGACTGTGTATTGCTCGTTAACCCATAGATCGACTTTTGACGAAGAAGTCGATTTTGGTCGAAATGGTCATTTTTACTTGAATATCGACCTATTAGTTCATGATAGATCAAATTTCGACCGAAAAGTCATCTTCGGTCGAAATGGTCGATTCATTGATCCAATTCACCGACTCGTTGACCAAATATAGTCGACCTTTGTCGAATGATCGATTTCGAACTAATTACCGCTTGTTGACCTACTGTCGGTAAACTTTTCGACCAAAATCTTAATTTTGGTCGAAATAACCGATTTCTGACCGAATTAACGATTATTGACCCGATAAGTCGATCTCGACAACGAAAAGTCAACTTTGGTCAAAATGGTCAATCATTGACCCAATGACCAACCTATTCAACCAATAAGTCAACTTTTGACTAAAAAGTCAACTTTGGTCAAAATGGTCAATTCTTGACCCAATGACCAACCTATTGACATAATATGTTAACTTTTCACCAAAAAATCAATTTTGGTAAAAAAAGTCAATTTTTAACCTAATGACCAATTATAGACCACGATAGCCGATCTGCGACCAAAAGTCGACTTTGGTCGAGAATGGTCATACTTGACCCGATAATGAAACCCATTGACCCGATCGATCGACTTTTGACCAAAAGGTTAACTTTGGTCGAAAATGATCGATCACTTAACCCGATGATGCCAAGCTGACTGGCCTAAATGGTCAACTTTTGACCAAAAAGTCAATTTTTGAATTAATGACCAATTATTGACCCAATAAGTCAATTTTTGACAAAAAATTGAATTTTAGTCAAATGGTCAATCCTTGACCCAATGAGAAACCCATTAACCCAATAGGTCAACTTTCGACCAAAAAGTTAATTTTTGACATAATGACAATTGGTTGACCCAATAGGTCAACTTTTGACCAAAAAATAAACTTTGGCCAAAATGGCCAATTTTTTACCCAAAGTCTAACCCATTGACTAAATAGGTCAAATTTTGACTAAAAACTCATCCTTGGTGAAAATGATTAATTCTCAAACCAATTACCAACTCATTGCCCAAATAGGTAAACTTTTGCCGAAAAAGTCAACTTTGGTCAAAAAGGTTAATTTCTGACCCAATGACCACCCCATTTACCCATTGTGTGGCTTTGACCAAAAATTTAATTTTGGTCGAAAAGTTAATTTTTGACTATTGACGAGTTGTTGACCCGATAAGTGAATCTACGACGAAAAGTAAACTTTGGTCGGGAGTCGATCCTTGACCAATCTGAGCCCATTGGCCGAAAGAACGACATTTGACAAAAAGTCGATTTTGGTCGAAATAGTCGATTTTTGACTGTGAGCACTGAATTGACCCCGATAAATTGACTTTTGACCAAAAGCTCGACTTTGGTCGAAATAGTCGATTTTAGACCAGATGACTGACCCACGACCCAATAGATCGACTTTTGACCGAAAAGTCGTCTTAAGTCGAAATAGTCGATTCTTGACCCATTACCCAACTCATTGACGAATAGGTCGACTTTTGACAAAAAGTTAACTTCGGTCAAAATTGTCGATTCGACCGAATGACCATCCGTTAACCCGTTAGGTTAACTTTTGACTAAAAATTCATTTTTCGGTCGAAAAGTCGAATTTTGACTCTAATGACCGATTATTCCGATAAGTCGATCTACTAGCAGGAAAATCCACTTTGGTCGAAAATGGTCGATCAGCCGACCCAATGACAAACCGATTGACCCAATAAGTCAATTTTTTAACAAAAAGATAATTTAAATCAAAATAGTCAATTTTTAACCTAATGACCACCCATTGACCCAATAGTTCAACTTTTGACCAAAAAGTCAACTTTGGTCGAAATGGTCAATTTTTGACCCAATGATCAACACATTGAGCCAATAGATCAACTTTTGAGCAAAAAGTCATCTTCAGTCAAAATAGTCGATTCTTGACCCAACATCCAACTCATTGACCAAATAGGTCAACTTCTGACCAAAAAGTCAACTTTAGTAAAAAATGGACAATTTCTGACCCAATTACTGGTCGTTTTACCCAATGGGTTAACTTTTCACCAAAAATAAAAATTTGTTCAAAATCGGTCAACTTTTAAACAAAAAGCCATCTTTGGTCAAAATGGTTAATTTCTGACCCAATTACCTCCCATTCACCCAATGAGTTAACTTTTGAGCAAAAAAGTCAATTTTGGTCAAAATAGTCAATTTTTAACCTAATGTCAAATTATTGGCCCAGTAAGCCAACTTTGGTCGAAATGGTCAATTTTTTGCTAATGACCAACACATTGACCCGATAGGTCGACTTTTAACTAAAAAGTCGTCTTTGGTCGAGATGGTCGATTCTAGCCGAATACTACGATTCATTGGCCAAATAGGTCAACCTTTGACCAAAAAGTTAACTTTGGTCAAAATGGTCAATTTCTGACCCAATGGCCACCCCGTCGATTCATTGGGTTAACTTTTGACTAAAAATTTAGTTTTGGTCAAAAAAGTCAAATTTTGACCTAATGACCAATTATTGACCCAATAAGTCAATCTCTAATAAAAAAGTCAACTTTGATCGAAATGGTCAATCCTTGAGCCAATGACAAACCCATTAACCCAAAAAGTCAATTTTGGTCAAAATAGTCGATTTTTTTACCTAATGACCACCCATTGACCCAACAGTTCAACTTTTGACCAAAAAGTCAACTTTGGTCAAAATGGTCAATTGTTGACCCAATGTCCAACCCATTGAACCAATAGATCAAATTTTGATCAAACAGTGATCTTCAGTCAAAATGGTCAATTCTTCACCCAACTACCAACTCATTAAACAAATAGGTTAACTTTTGACCAAAAAGACAACTTTGGTCTAAAAGGACAATTTCTGACCGAATGATACCCCGTTGATCCAATTGGTTAACATTTGACCAAGGATTCAATTTTGGTCAAAATAAATAAGTGGACCAAAAAAGTCATCTTTGATCAAAATGGTTAATTTACGACCCGAATGATTAACTTTTGACCACAAATTCAATTTTGCCAAAAATAAGTCGATTTTTTACCTAATAGTAATTATCGAAGCTGATTAATCAATCTCGGACTAAAAAGTCAACTTTAATTAAATGCTCAGTTCATTGACGATGACAAACCCGTTGAGCTAATATGTCAATCTTTTTGAACAAAAAAGTCGATTTTGGTCGAAATAGTTAATTTTTTACTTAATGACCGCCCATTAACCCGATAAGTCGATATTTGACCGAAAAGTCAATTAAATTAAATAGTCGATTTTTTACCTAATGACCGATTATTGACCCAATGAAGTCAATCTCTGATCAAAATGTCAACATTGGTAAAAAATGGTCAATCCTTGACCCAATGACTAACCCATTGACCCAATAGGTCAACTTTTGACCAAAAAGTCAACTTTGGTCAAAATGGTCAATTTCTGACCCAATGACAACACCGTTGACCCATTCGGTTAACTTTTGACCAAAGATTCAATTTTGGTCAAAAAGTCAATTTTTGACATAACGACCAATTATTGACCCAATGAGTCAATCTCTGACTACAAAGTCAACTTTGGTCAAAATGGTCAATCCTTGAACAAATAAAAAACCCATTAACCCAATAGGTAAACTTTTGACCAAAAAGTAAAATTTGGTCAAAATAGTCATTTTTGAACCTGATGAGCACCCATTGACCCAATAGGCCAACTTTTGACCAAAAAGTTAACCTTGATGGTCAATTTTTGACCTAGTAGATCAACCTTTGACCAAAAAGTCATCTTCGGTCAAAATGGTCATTTCTTGACCCAATTACCAAATCATTGACCAAATAGGTCAACTTTTGACCAAAAAGTCAACTTTTGTCAAAATGGTGAATTTCTGACCCAATGACCATCCCGTTCACCTATTGTGTTAACTTTTGACTAAAATCTCAATTTTGGTCGAAAAAGTCAAATTTTGACCTAATGACCAATTATTGACCCAATAAGTCGATCTCTGACCAAAAAGTCAACTTTGGTCAAAATGGTTAGTCCTTGGCCCAAAGACAAACACATTGAACCAAAATAGTCAAGTTTTTACCTAATGACTCCCCATAGACCCAATAGTTCAACTTTTGACCAAAAAGTCAACTTTCGTCAAAATGGTCAACTTTTGACCCAATGGCCAACCCATTGAATCAATAGATCAACTTTTGACCAAAAAGTCATTTTCGGTCAAAATGGTCTATTATTGACCCAACTACCAACTCTTTAACCAAATAGATCAACTTTTGAAGGAAAAGTCAACTTTGGTCAAAATGGACAATTTCTGACCGAATGACCACCCCGTTAACCCAATGGGTTAACTTTTGACCAAAAATTTAATTTTGGCCAAAAAAGTCAATTTTTGACCTAATGACCAATTATTGACCCAATAAGTCAATCTCTGTCCAAAAAGTCAACTTTGGTCAAAATGATCAATCATTGACCAATTTGTCAACTCTTGACCAAAAGGTCAATTTTGGTCAAAATAGTCAATTTCTGACTTAATGACCACCCATTGACCCAATAGATCAACTTTTGACCAAAAAGTCAACTTTGGTCAAAATGGTCAATTTTTGACCCAATGACTAACCCATTGACTGAATAGATAAACTTTTGCCCAAAAAATCATCTTCGGTCAAGATGGTCAATTCTTGACGAGTTTACCAACTCAATGACCAAATAGGTCAACTTTTGACCAAAAAGCCAATTTTGGTCAAAATGGTCAATTTCTGACCTAATGAGCACTCATTGACCCAATGGATCAACTTTTGAAAAAAATTTAATTTTAGTCAAATAGTTAATTTTTGACCTAATGACCAAAATAGTTAATTTTTGAATTAATGACCAATTATTTACCCAATAAGTCAATCTCTGACCAAAAAAGTCAACTTTGGTCAAAATTGTCAATCCTTGACCCAATGACAAAACAATTGACTCAGAAGGTCAACTTTTGACGGAAAAGTCAATTTTGGTCATAATAGTTAATTTTGACCTAATGAGCAACCATTGACCTAATAGGTCCAACTTTTGACAAAAAAGTCAACTTTGGTCAAAATAGTTAAGTTTTGACCTAATGACCACCCATTAACCAAATAGGTCAACTTTTGACCAAAAAGTCAACTTTGGTCAAAACGGACAATCCTTGACTTAATGACCAACCCATTGACCCAATAGGTCAACCTTTGACAAAAAAGTCAACTCTAGTCAAAATGATCAATCCTTGACCCAATGACCAACTTATTAGCCTAAGAGGAGAACTTTTGACCAAAATGTTAATTTTGGTCAAAATAGTCAATTTGTGAATTAATAACCAATTATTTACCTAATAAGTCAATCTTTGACCAAAAAGTCAACTTTGTTCAAAATGGTCAATCCATGACCCAATGACAAACCCATTGACCCAATACGTCAACTTTTGACCAAAAAGTTAATCTTGGTCAAAATAGTCAATTTTTGACCTAATCGCCAACCATTAGGATAGGTCAACTTTTAACCAAAAATTCAACTTCTGTCAAAATTGTCAATTCTTGACCCAATTACCAACTCATTGACCAAATAGGGCAACATCGGTCAAAATGGTCGATTTACGACCCGATGAGCCAACTTTTGACAAAAAAATTAATTTTGGTCAAAGTAATCAATTTTTGACCTGATGACCAATTATTGACCCAATAAGTAAATTCTAACAAAAAGTCAACTTTGGTGAAAATGCTCAATCCTTGACCCAATGACCAACCCATTTACCCAATAGATCAACTTTTGACCAAAAAGTTAACTTTGCTCAAAATGGTCAATCCTTGACCCAATGACCAATCCATTGACACAATAAAGTCGACTTTTACCAAATAGATCAATTTTGGTCAAAATAATCAATTTTTGATCTATGATCGATAATGAACCGAGAGAAAGCCGATATCGGATCGAATAGTCAACTTTGGTCAAAATGGTTAATACTTGACCCAATGACCAACCGATTGACCCAGTAGGTCTACTTTTGACCAAAAAGTCAACTTTTGTCAAAATGGTCAATCCTTAACCAAAAGATAAACCCATTTACCAAATAGGTCAACTTTTAACCAAAAAGTCAATTTTAGTCAAAATAGTCAATTTTTTACCTAATGACCACCCATTGACCCAATAGGTCAACTTTTGAACAAAAGTCATTTTCGGTCAAAATGTTCAATTCTTGACCAAATTACCTACTCATTGACCAAATAGGTCAACTTTTCACCGTAGAAGTCAACTTAGTCGAAATTAGTCGAATTTCTTACCTGATGACCAGCTCCGTTGATCTGATAGGATAACTTTAAACAAAAACTTAAGTTTGGTCGAAATAATCGATTTTTGATCTAATGACTGATTATTGACCCAATAAGTCGATCATTGACTGAATAATCAACTAAGGTCAAAATGGTTAATCCTTGATCCGAACGACCGACTCATTGATCTGATAAGTCGACTTTTAAACAAAAATCAAATTTAGTCGAAATGGTCGATTTTTGATCCGATGACCGACTCATTAGACTGATAGTCAATTATTGACTAAAAAGTCGATTTTGTTTAAAATAGTCGATTTTGACTAATGACCGATTATTGATCCGATGAAGCCGATCTCGACTAAAAAGTCTGCTTTCGTCAAAATATGATCGATCTTTGACCAAAAGTCAACTTTGGTCAATATGATTCAATCCTTGACCTAATGATGAACCCATCGACCCGATAGGTTAACTTTTGACCGAAAAGTCGATTATGGTCAGAATAATCTATCTTTGACCTAATGACGATCCATTGACCCGATATGTCGACTTTTGGCCAAAAAGTCGACTTTGGTCGAAATGGTCGATTTTGACCGATGGCGAACCCATTGACCCGATGAGGTCAAATTTCGACCAAAAAAATCATCTTTGGTCAAAATGGTCAAATTCTTGACCCAATTACCAACTCATTGACCAAATATGTCAACTTTTGACCTAAAAGTCAACTTTGGTCAAAAAGGTCAATTTCTTACTTGATGATCTCCGTCGACTCGATAGGTTAACATTTGACAAAAAATTCGATTTTTGTCGAAATAGATCGATATTTGACCTCATCGACCGATTATTGATCCAATAAGTCGATCTCCGACCGATAAAGTCGACTTTGTTAAAAATTGTCGATCCTTGACCCGATGATGAACCCATTGACTCAAGTATGTCAACTTTTGACCAAAAAGTCAATTTTAGTCAAAATAGTCAATTTTTGACCTAATGAGCACCCATTAACCCAATGGGTCAACTTTTGACCAAAAAGTCAACTTTTGTCAAAATGGTCATTTTTTACCCAATGACCAACCCGTTGACCCAATAGATCAAATTTTGACTAAAAAGTCATCTTCGGTCAAAATGGTCAATTCTTGACCCAATTACCAACTCATTGACAAAATATGTCAGCTTTTAACCAAAAGGTCAACTTTGGTCAAAATAATCAATTTTTGACCTAATGATCAATTATTGACCAAATAAGTCAATTTCAAACTAAAAAGTCAACATTGATCAAAGTGGTCAATCATTGAGCAAATGACCAACCCATTGACCCAATAAGTCAACTTTGGTTAAAATGGTCAATTCTTGACCCAATGACCCAATAGGTTAACTTTTAACCAAAAAATTAAATTTAATCAAAAAACTTTTGACCAATTATTGACTTAGTAAGCCAATCTCTAACCATAAAATCAACTTTAGTCAAAATAGTCTATCCTTGACCCAATGACCAACCCATTGACCCAATTGGTCAACTTTTGACCAAAAGGATAACTTTGGTCAAAATGATCAATCCTTAACCCAAGGACCAACCCATTGGCCTAAACGGTCAACTTTTGACCAAAAAGTCAATTTTGGTCAAAATAGTCAATTTTTAACCTAATGACCACCCATTGACCCAAAATGTCAACTTTGGTCAAAATGATCATTTTTTGACCCAATGACCAACCCATTGACCCAATAGATCAACTTTTGACCAAAAAGTCATTTTCGATCAAAATGGTCAATTCTTGACCTAATGATTACTCGATTGATCTGATAGGTCACTTTCGACGAAAAATAAACTCTGGTCAAAATGGTCGATTTTACCCAAACCCATTGATCCAATAGGTCAAATTTTGACTAAAAAGTCATCTTTGGTCCAAATGATCAATTCTTGAACCAATTACCAACTCATTGACCAGATAGGTTAACTTTTGACCAAAAAGTCAAACTTTGGTCAAAATGGTCAATTTCTAACCCAATGACCACCCCCTTAACCCAATGAGTTAAATTTTGACGAAAAATTCAATTTTGGTCAAAATAGTCAATTTTTGACCTAATGACTAATTGTTGACCCAATAAATAAATCTTTGACCAAAATGTCAACTCAAAATAGTCAATCCTTGACCCAATGACAAACCCATTGACCCAATAAGTCAACTTTTGTCCAAAAATATAATTTTGGTCAAAATAGTCAATTTTTGACCTATTGATCACTTATTGACGGTATAGATCAACTTTTGACCAAAAAGTCATCTTTAGTCAAAACGGTCAATTCTTGATCCAATTACCAACTCATTGACCAAATATGTCAACCTTTGACCAAAAAGACATCTTTCGTCAAAATGGACAATTTCGACACAATGACCACCCTATTGACCCAATGGGTTAACTTTTAACTAAAAATTCAATTTTTGTCAAAATAGGCCAACATTTGACCGAAAAATCATCTTTGGTCAAAATGATACATTACGATCCGAAATCCCGATTCACCGATGGGTTGGCTTACGTCGAAAATTGAATTTTGTTCGAAATAGTCGATTTTTTAACCTAATGGCCGATTATTCACCCAATATGTCGATCTTTGACCAAAAAGTCAACTTTGGTCAAAATGGTCGATCCTTTACCGATGACGAACCCATTGACCGAATTAGAATTGACTTTTGACGAAAAATTAATTTTGGTCGAAATAATCGATTTCTAACTTAATGACCACCGATTGAACCAATAAATTGACTTTTGAAGAAAAATCGATTTTGGTCAAAATAGTCGATTTTGACCTAATGACCGATTATTTACCCGATAAGCCGATCTGCGAGAAGCAAGTCGACTCCGGTCGAAATGGTCGATCCTCGATCCGATGACCGACCCATTGACCCGATAGGTCGACTTTTGAATAAAAGTCGACTTTGGTCGAAATGATCGATCCTTGACCCGATGAGCAGCCCATTGGCACTAATAGGTCGACTTTTGACAAAAAGTCGATTTTGGTCGAATATAGTCGATTTTGAATTAATGACCGATTATCGACACAATAAGTCGATCTCGACCGAAAAGTCATCTTTGGTTAAAATGGTCGATCCTTGACCACGATGACAAACTCATTGACCTGATAGGTCGACTTTTGACCAAAAAGTCGATTTTGGTCGAATAAGTCGATTTATTACCTGCGACGCTCGTTGACCGATTGAATCGACTTTTGACCAAAAAGTCAACTTTGGTCGAAATGGTAAATTTTGACCCGATAGTAACTCATTGACCGATAGATTGACTTTTGACTAAAAAGTTATCTTTGGTCAAAATGGTCAATTCTTGACCCAATTACCAACTCATTGGCCAAATACGTTAACCTTCCACCAAAAAGTCAACTTTGGTCAAATTTGTCAATTTCGACCCGATCACCGGCCGTTGACCCGTTAGGTTAACTTTTGACTAAAAATTCGATTTTGGTCGAAAAGTCGATTTTGACGTAATGACCGATTATTGACCCATTAAGTTAATCTCTAGCCAAAAAGTCGACTTTGGTCGAAATGGTCGATCTTTGACCGATAACGAACTCATATACCAATAGGTCGACTTTTGACAAAAAAGTCGATTTATTCGAAATAGTCAATTTTTGAGCTAATGACCACCAATTGAACAAATATGTCAACTTTTGACCAAAAAGTCAACTATGGTGAAATGATCGATTTTTGACCAAATGACTGACCCATGACATAGTAGGTCGACTTTTGACTAAAAGTCGTCTTTGGTCGAAATGGTCGATTTTGAACCGATTACCGACTCATTGGCGAATAGATATACTTTTGATCGAAAAGTCGACTTTGGTCGAAAATGGTCGAGTTCGACCGATAACTCGCCGTTGACTCATTGGTTTAGTTTTTACCAAAATTCGATTTTAGTCGAAAAAGTCGATTTTGACTGATAGCCGATTATTGACCTGATAAGTCGATCTCGACCAAAAAGTCAACTATGGTCGAAATGGTAAAATGGTCGATCGTTGACCGATAACAAACCCATTGACTCGATATGTCGACTCTTGACCAAAAAGTCGATTTTGGTGAAAATGGTCGATTTCGACTTAATGACCACCGATTGACCAGATAGATCGACTTTTGACCAAAAGTCGACTTTGGTCGAAATGGTCGATTTTTGACCCGATGACTAACCCATTAATCGAATAGATAAACTTTTGACCGAAAAATCATCTTCGGTCAAGATGGTCGATTCTTGACGAGTTTCGCACTCGATGACCAAAATAGTCGACTTTTGACCAAAAGCAATTTTGGTCAAAATGGTCGATTCGACCTAATGAGCACTCATTGACCCGATGGATCAACTTTTGAACAAAAATTTAATTTTAGTCGAATAGTTAATTTTGACCTAATGACAAAAATAGTTAATTTTTGAATTAATGACCAATTATTTACCCGATAAGTCGATCTCGACCAAAAAAGTCAACTTTGGTCAAAATTATCGATCCTTGACCCGATAATGAAAACAATTGACTCAAAAGGTCAACTTTTGACCGAAAAGTCAATTTTGGTCATAATAGTTAATTTTGACACTAATGAGCGACCATTGACCTAATAGGTCGAACTTTGACAAAAGTCGACTTTGGTCGAAATAGTTAAGTTTTGACTAATGACCGCCCATTAACCAAATAAGTCGACTTTTGACCAAAAAGTCGACTTTGATCAAAACGGACGATCCTTGACCTAATGACCGACCCATTGACCCGATAGGTCGACCTTTGACAAAAGTCGACTCTGAGTCGAAAAATCGATCCTTGACCCGATAACGAACTCTTTAGCTCTAATAGGAGAACTTTTGATCGAAATGTTAATTTTGGTCGAAATAATCAATTTTTGAATTAATAACCGATTATTTACCTAATAAGTCGATCTTTGACCAAAAAGTCAACTTTGTTCAAAATGGTCGATCCATGACCCGATGATAAACCCATTGACTTGATACGTCGACTTTTGACCGAAAAGTTAATCTTAGTCAAAATAGTCGATTTTCGACCTGTCGTGACCATTAGGATAGGTCAACTTTTAACCAAAAATTCAACTTCTGTCAAAATTGTCAATTCTTGACCCAATTACCAACTCATTGACCAAATAGGGCAACATCGGTCAAAATGGTCAATTTCTGACCCAATGGTCCAACTTTTGACAAAAAAATTAATTTTGGTCAAAGTAATCAATTTTTGACCTGATGACCAATTATTGACCCAATAAGTAAATTCTAACAAAAAGTCGACTTTGGTGAAAATGCTCGATCCTTGACTCCGATGACCAACCCGTTTAACCATATAGATCGACTTTTGACCAAAAAGTTAACTTTGCTCAAAATGGTCAATCCTTGACTCAATGACCAACCAATTGACACAATAGGTCAACTTTTTACCAAATAGTCAATTTTGGTCAAAATAATCAATTTTTGACCTAATGACCAATAATAGACCCAGAAAGCCAATATCAGACCAAATAGTCAACTTTGGTCAAAATGGTTAATACTTGACCCAATGACCAACCGATTGACCCAGTAGATCATACTTTTGACCAAAAAATCGACTTTGGTGAAAATGGTCGATCCTTAACGAAAGATAAACCCATTTACCAAATGAGTCAACTTTTAACCGAAAAGTCGATTTTAGTCAAAATAATCGATTTTTTACTATGACCACCCATTGACCGATAGATCGACTTTTGAACAAAAGTCATTTTCGGTCAAAATGTTCAATTCTTGACCAAATTACCTACTCATTGACCAAATAGGTCAACTTTTCACCAGAAAGTCAACTTAGTCAAAATTGTCAAATTTCTTACCCAATGACCACTCCGTTGACCCAATGGGACAACTTTAAACAAAAACTTAAGTTTGGTCAAAATAATCAATTTTTGACCTAATGACCAATTATTGACCCAATAAGTCAATCATTGACCAAATAGTCAACTAAGGTCAAAATGGTTAATCCTTGACCCAAACGACCAACTCATTGACCCAATAGGTCAACTTTTAAACAAAAAATCAAATTTGGTCAAAATGGTCAATTTTTGACCCAATGACCAACCCATTGAAGCAATAGGTCAACTATTGACTAAAAAGTCAATTTTGTTTAAAATAGTCAGTTTTTGACCTAATGACCAATTATTGACCCAGTAAGCCAATCTCTGACCAAAAAGTCTACTTTCGTCAAAATAGTCAATCTCTGACCAAAAAGTCAACTTTGGTCAATATGGTCAATCCTTGACCTAATGACAAACCCACTGACCCAATAGGTTAACTTTTGACCAAAAAGTCAATTTTGGTCAGAATAATCTATCTTTGACCTAATGACAATCCATTGACCCAATATGTCAACTTTTGACCAAAAAGTCAACTTTGGTCAAAATGGTCAATTTTTGACCCAATGACGAACCCATTGACCCAATAGGTCAAATTTTGACCAAAAAAATCATCTTTGGTCAAAATGGTCAAATTCTTGACCCAATTACCAACTCATTGACCAAATATGTCAACTTTTGACCTAAAAGTCAACTTTGGTCAAAAAGGTCAATTTCTTACCCAATGATCTCCCCGTCGACCCAATGGGTTAACATTTGACAAAAAATTCAATTTTTGTCGAAATAGTCAATATTTGACCTACTGACCAATTATTGATCCAATAAGTCAATCTCTGACCAAAAAGTCAACTTTGTTAAAAATTGTCAATCCTTGACCCAATGACGAACCCATTGACCCAGTATGTCAACTTTTGACCAAAAAGTCAATTTTAGTCAAAATAGTCAATTTTTGACCTAATGAGCACCCATTAACCCAATGGGTCAACTTTTGACCAAAAAGTCTACTTTGGTCAAAATGGTCATTTTACCGATGACTGACCCGTTGACCCGATAGATCAATTTTGACTAAAAAGTCATCTTCGGTCGAAAATGGTCGATTCTTGACCCGATTACACAACTCATTGACAAAATATGTCGACTTTTAACCAAAAGGTCGACATTGGTCAAAATAATCGATTTTTGATCTAATGATCAATTATTGACGAAATAAGTCGATTTCAACTAAAAATCAACATTGATCAAAGTAGTCGATCATTGAAGCGAATAATGAACCCATTGATCTGATAAGTCGACTTTGGTTAAAATGGTCAATTCTTGACCTGATGACCCGATAGGTTAACTTTTAACGAAAAATTAAATTTAATCAGAAAAACTTTTGACCGATTATTGACTTAATAAGCGATCTCTAACCATAAAATCAACTTTAGTCAAAATAGATCTATCCTTGACCGATGACCAACCCATTGACCTGATTAGTCGACTTTTGACCAAAAGGATAACTTTGGTTAAAATGATCAATCCTTAACGAGGACGAACCCATTGGCCTAAGCGGTCAACTTTTGACCAAAAAGTCGATTTTAGTCAAAATAATTGATTTTCAACTTTAATGACCACCCATTGACCCAAAATGTCAACTTTGGTCAAAATGATCATTTTTTGACCCAATGACCAACCCATTGACCCAATAGATCAACTTTTGACCAAAAAGTCATTTTCGATCAAAATGGTCAATTCTTGACCTAATGACTACTGATTGACCCAATAGGTCCACTTTTGACCAAAAAATAAACTCTGGTCAAAATGGTCAATTTTTTACCCAAACTCATTGATCCAATAGGTCAAATTTTGACTAAAAAGTCATCTTTGGTCCAAATGATCAATTCTTGAACCAATTACCAACTCATTGACCAGATAGGTTAACTTTTGACCAAAAAGTCAAACTTTGGTCAAAATGGTCAATTTCTAACCCAATGACCACCCCCTTAACCCAATGAGTTAAATTTTGACGAAAAATTCAATTTTGGTCAAAATAGTCAATTTTTGACTTAATGACTAATTGTTGACCCAATAAATCAATCTTTGACCGAAATGTCAACTCAAAATAGTCAATCCTTGACCCAATGACAAACCCATTGACCCAATAAGTCAACTTTTGTCAAAAAATATAATTTTGGTCAAAATAGTCAGTTTTTGACCTATTGATCACCTATTGACGGTATAGATCAACTTTTGACCAAAAAGTCATCTTTAGTCAAAACGGTCAATTCTTGATCCAATTACCAACTCATTGACCAAATATGTCAACCTTTGACCAAAAAGTCATCTTTCGTCAAAATGGACAATTTCTGACCCAATGACCACCCTATTGACCCAATGGGTTAACTTTTAACTAAAAATTCAATTTTGGTCAAAATAGGCCAACATTTGACCAAAAAATCATCTTTGGTCAAAATGGTCTATTTCTGATCCGAAATCCCCCCGTTCACCCAATGGGTTAGCTTCTGTCCAAAAATTCAATTTTGCTCAAAATAGTCAATTTTTGCTGATGTATGCTAGAGCTGTTACATGTGTTCGAATTGAAGGAGGATTAACCAAGTATTTTACTATTTCTGTTGGTTTACATCAAGGATCGGCTTTAAGCCCATATCTTTTTGCTTTATTTATGGATGGTCTCACTTGGGCATTTACAAGAGGATGTACCTTGGTGTATGCTTTTTGTCGATGATATCCTCCTTGTGGATAAGACAAGAGAAAAAGTACAGGAAAAACTTGAATTATGGAGGTCTACATTGGAGTGCAAAGGTCTTCGTTTGAGTAGAACTAAAGCTGAATACATGGAATGTAATTTTAGTAATAGTAGGTCTAGTGACGACGGTGTAACTTTGGGTGATCAAATTATTAAAAGGTGTGAACGATTTAGATATCTCGGGTCCATTGTTGAAAGCGATGGTGATATAGATGGGGATGTTAATAGTAGAATTCGGGTTGGTTGGTTGAAGTGGAGGAATGCGTCGGCTTTATTGTGTGATAGAAAAGTACCGCTTAGGTCGAAAGGAAAATTTTATAAGATGGTGGTGAGACCTTGATGCTACATGGTGCTTGAATGTTGGCCTTTAAAAGAGAAGCATAATGTTAAGTTAAGTGTTGCTTGAGATGAGAATGATTAGGTGGATGAGTGGCATTACACTTAGAGACAAAATGCGAAATGAATATATCCAGTAAAAGGGTTGGAGTTGCACGAGTGATGGATAAAATTAGAGAGAGTCGCCTTAGATGGTTTGGTCACATTAGACGTCGACCACACGATGATCCGATTAGGAGAGTAGATGTTTTAAATACAACTTATGTTAAGAAAGGCGAGAGTGAGACCTTGGAAAACTTGGGCTTATTGCATAAAAAATGATCTTAATTTATTAGAATTAAACGAAAATTTGACACTAAATAGGACGCAATGGAGAAAAAGGATTCATGTAGCCGACCCCACTTAGTAGGATTAAGGCTTTGTTGTTGTTGTTGTTGTTGCTCAAAATAGTCAATTTTTAACCTAATGGCCAATTATTCACCCAATATGTCAATCTTTGACCAAAAAGTCAACTTTGGTCAAAATGGTCAATCCTTTACCAATGACAAACCCATTGACCCATTAGGTTAACTTTTGACCAAAAAATTAATTTTGGTCAAAATAGTCAATTTTTAACTTAATGACCACCCATTGAACCAATAATTCAACTTTTGAAGAAAAAATCAATTTTGGTCAAAATAGTCAATTTTTGACCTAATGACCAATTATTTACCCAATAAGCCAATCTCTGAGAAACAAGTCAACTCCGATCAAAATGGTCAATCCTCGATCCAATGACCAACCCATTGACCCAATAGGTCAACTTTTGAACAAAAAGTCAACTTTGGTCAAAATGATCAATCCTTGACCCAATGACCAACCCATTGGCCTAATAGGTCGACTTTTGACAAAAAGTCGATTTTGGTCAATATAGTCGATTTTTGAATTAATGACCGATTATCGACACAATAAGTCGATCTCGACCAAAAAGTCATCTTTGGTTAAAATGGTCGATCCTTGACCCAATGACGAACTCATTGACCTAATAGGTCGACTTTTGACCAAAAAGTCGATTTTGGTCAAATATGTCGATTTATTACCTAATGACCACCCATTGATCTGATTGAGTCGACTTTTGACCAAAAAGTCGACTTTGGTCAAAATGGTAAATTTTTGACCCAATGACTAACTCATTGACCCGATAGGTCAACTTTTGACTAAAAAGTTATCTTTGGTCAAAATGGTCAATTCTTGACCCAATTACCAACTCATTGGCCAAATACGTTAACCTTCCACCAAAAAGTCAACTTTGGTCAAATTTGTCAATTTCTGACCCAATCACCAACCCGTTGACCCATTGGGTTAACTTTTGACTAAAAATTCAATTTTGGTCAAAAAAGTCAATTTTTGACGTAATGACCAATTATTGACCCATTAAGTTAATCTCTAACCAAAAAGTCAACTTTGGTCAAAATGGTCAATCTTTGACCCAATGACAAACCTATATACCCAATAGGTCAACTTTTGACAAAAAAGTCAATTTTATTCAAAATAGTCAATTTTTGACCTAATGACCACCAATTGAGCCAATATGTCAACTTTTGACCAAAAAGTCAACTATGGTCAAAATGATCAATTTTTGACCAAATGACCAACCCATGACATAGTAGGTCAACTTTTGACTAAAAGTCATCTTTGGTCAAAATGGTCAATTTTGAACCCAATTACCAACTCATTGGCCAAATAGATAGACTTTTGATCAAAAAGTCAACTTTGGTCAAAATGGTCAAGTTCTGACCCAATAACCACCCCGTTGACTTATTGGTTTAGTTTTTACCAAAAATTCAATTTTAATCAAAAAAGTCAATTTTTGACCTAATGACCAATTATTGACCCAATAAGTCAATCTCTGACCAAAAAGTCAACTATGGTCAAAATGGTCAATCCTTGATCAAATGACAAACCCATTGACCCAATAGGTCAACTTTTGACCAAAAAATCAAATTTGGTCAAAACGGTCAATTTTTTACCTAAAGACCACTCATTGACCCAATAGGTCAACTTTTGACCAAAAAGTCAACTTTGGTCAAAATTGTCAATTTTTGACCCAATGTCTAATTATTGACCCAGTAAGCCAATCTTTGGTCACAAAGTCACTTTTGGTTAAAATGGTCAATCCTTGACCAAATGACCAACCCATTGACCAAATAGGTCAACTTTTGACCAAAAAGTCAACTTTACACAAAATGATCAATCCTTGACCCAATGACTGTCGGCATATTTTTAGGTTCGTATTGTATTTTGAAAAAGGGGTCGCCTACAGAAATTATAGGCGAATTTAATTTAAATTTAAATATATATATATATATATATAGTTTTGGAAAGAAGATTTTTTTAATATAACTTTAAGTTTGAAAATTTTAAGATATGAAATCAAACCGATCTCACATTCTAAATAGTTTATATAAACGAGCACCGCGTCACAAACCATGTATCTATCCCGAAGAATAGACACACTGCTTGATGATGGGGCTCGATTAAATAAACTAGAAGATTTGTGACATCCGTTTGGTCTGCAAACCAATTTTATAAGCCGACAAGTTCCCTTGTTTAATATAAAGGAATTAAACAGGGTTTATATTACCTGGGATCTTAATGTTCCCTATAAGGGCAAGCCCCTATAGTTAATTACATCTTAAACGACGAGAATCATTGAAGAAAACTCTCGATAATTATCAGTGGTTTTGTTCTCAAGAATTTCAAAGTTTAAGGTTTTCAAAGCATTGAATTTTGGAATTTCAAAAGGGATTAGCTCAAATTTGGAACAATTAATATTAGGAGTCCAAAGGAAGAGAAGTAAGAAAAGCTGAGGATCCATGAAGAATTTTTGCAACTTCCAAAACTATCCTTTTGTTTGGCTTCAATTTGAGAGTTTATTTAATGTTGTAATCCTGCCAATTTTAGTTATTTAGGACTTATATTTATATGACATGATCATATAAACAGCCTCGAAGAAGTGAGAGTAAATGTCGTACCAAACGACAACCTCAGAGTCTTAAAACTTGTTAGGGCTTAATTTGCATGACATGATTATGTAAATGCCTAACGAAAAGTTGAGGATTTATGTTGCACAAGGCAAACTACCTCAAAATCTTATGGCTTGGTTATTTAATTCTAGAAAAGGTTTTGTTGATGTGGATTCCAGTTTGGCTGACGACGATGGCCGTGCTGCCCAGTATGCTCCAACCTCCTTGTTGTTGCCACAGAGGATTAGTTTTAGAAAATGATAATCAAGAGATGAGAGAAGTGTTTTGGTTTAGAGAAATCTTAAAGTCCAAATGTCTTTAATGTTTTAATTAAAACAAATCTTAAAGTTGGTTAAACAGAACCGATTAAGATCCCACGGTTTCGTCATCCCGGTACCGTTATTTTCATCGAATTCACTTAGTCCAGATGAATTTACTAAATTCAACTGAGTGAGTTCCACACTTTCATTTAGACCGTGGGAAATCCCGTTAGCAACACGTGGGTTACATCATTCGAGGTATTCTCGATCATCCAACGAGACGTTTTAATTTAGTCGCAATTGTAGTTTTGTTGTTCTGTTTGTGATTAAATTTTGAGTTGTTTTATATTTTGAATGTTGTAGCGGTGAATTTTATCTTGTTGTGACTTTTAATTTAGTTTTGGGTTTCAGTTTTGTGGCAATCCTAAAGGTTTCAGTTTTCATGCAGGTTGTCAATCTTGTTTAACTTGCAAGAAAAGTAAAGTGCAGTGCAGGTAAGTAAATAAATTGCAATAAAATAAAAGCATACCTGGAGGGTCTTCTCATCATTTCCAAGCTGCAATTAAAACACATGTTAAGACATTTATATATTTGCAACAAGTACCTAGGTAAAGCTAAGGAAAGGTTTTGGTTTTCTACCAAAATCCTAATCCTATTGCTAGTCAATCCCTATGACGTCTAGGTTCTTTAGTTTTTGTGGATGATTTTCTTCACCAAAGAACAATTAAATTTTATTGTTCTTCTAAAATACCCCATCATATTGAGGAAGTGTTTAGGATGAGTCCTAAACATCTTTTCAATATTTTTGGGATTATTTTGAGTCCAAATGAGTTTTATTGTACTGGTGAATTGATCATCCAAAAATTTTATTTAGTTTGTTTCTTGCTCAGTGAATTAGGATGTTTGATTATCCTATGAGTATAGTGACATTTCACTTGATGCTTTACTTAAGAGTTATAATAATGAAAGCCATGTGGGGGCAAATCATTTTGTTAAAGAATTTAACCACTCTGATTAAAGTTGAATTAATGATTTAGGATGATTTAATTTAGTTTCAAAATTCAAGTTGATTTTCTCTTAAGTTTTTTAAATTGTTTAATTTGTAGGAGGTGTTTAGATTATTCAATTTAATTAAACTTTTAATGATTTAAATTTAATTTGACTTAATTGTAACATTTTAGATCAACTTTAATTGGTTTGATTTTTTATGTTTTTAATTATGAATTGTCTTAAGGTTGATTTTCTTTAATATTTCAAATTTGTTTTAGATTTGTTTTTTAAGTGATTTCAAATTAATTTTAATGTTTTAAATTTATTTCAATTTGATTATCAAATCACTTAATGTCTTAAGCTTTTAATTTAATTAAGGTTTATTTTCCTTTTAATTATTTAATTATTAATTTTAATTATCATTTCTTGAGTTTGATTAAGAGTTGAATATTATTAAAGTGATTCATTTAGGGGTTTTAAATTAAATAATTGATATCTTCTTAAATCATATCCCTAATCTTAATAATTCAAACTTTAACTTATTCTTCCAAAATTCAAATTGTTTAATTAATTAAAATTTACTTTAAATATTTTCAAGATGATTAATGGGTTTCTAACCCTTAATTCCCTAGGTTTCAATTATTTAATGAAAATTTTAAAATAAGATTTTTACCCTCCCCTTGATTAAACCTAAATATTAATTAGGGTTAAAATTCTTTAATTACCTTTATGTCCTTTTAAGCAAGTTCATTTAATAACTCATCAAATTAAGCTCAAATGAACTTAAAATTTTTATTTCACTTCACTCACATCTCAATTAAGACACTAGAGGAAAAAATGTGATTTTTCAGAATTTAATTTAATTTTATATATATTTTTTTGTGAAAAATATGGGTTTTCAATAAAAATTCAACAACATGACCAAGTTAAGGTTTCTATCCTTAGGAAAATTATAAGATGTTCCTATTGACTAGAGGATCATTTGGATCAATTTTAGTGATTTTTTGAATTATTTTTTATTTATTATAATTATTTTGAGTTTTGGAATGTTAATTAATTATAAAATAAATTTAAGGTTGAAAAATGAATTTTATATTTTTCATAAATCTCTCTGACCTCAAGGAGTTCAGAGAAGCAATTTTTTTATTTTTCTAATTTTTCTTTGATTTACTAGAATTAATTTAGTGAAAATATGGGGAAATTCATTTTTTAATATTAAAAATTGTTTTAAGCCTTTAAAATTCAATATCTCAACCTATGGACTTGAGAAAAATATTTGGTTTGTTCCTAAGTGATTAGGAGACAAAATGTGATATTTTTATGATTGTTATTATTTTTTTATTATTAAAATATTAAAATATGGTGAAAAATGAAGATTTTTAGAAAATTCCAATTTTAATTTTCTTAAACTCCTCTGATATCAGAGAAGTCTCAAAACTAATTTGGTGAATTTTTGAAATGTACTTTGGGAGTTGTGAATTTTTAAAGTTTAATTTTGGTTATGTGACTTAATTAATTCATTTAGTGGGTTAAATCATTTCCAATTGATTTCAAATTTTTATGTTAGACTTCTCTGACCCTAAACATCAGTGGAGAGTTGTTTTCAAGTGGTTTTGATGTGTGTTTAATCCTAATTAATTAAAATTTAATTTTGAATGTTTAGGCCAATTAGGATTATTCTTGAGGAATCAAACCAAACCAAAATTTTCCTAAGGTCCTCTGGTCATAAGATACCTCCCTAAATTTTTTTAGAATTTTCTAAGCAACATACTAATTATTGGAATTAAAATGCCAAAATAGACACTTAAACTTGAAAAATCAATAACTTGCCATAGAGATGGCTACTGAACTTGGCAAATTCAGGGAATGTTCCTAAGAATTGAGGCTACAAAAGCCCTATGGTCTCATGTCATGGTGAATTGTGTGTGTGAGTGGAGAATTAAAACACTAAAATCAGTAAATAATTAATTAAAAATAAAATACTTATCAAATTAACTTAATTCTTTTTCCACATTGTTCTCCTCTATTCACTGAGCAAGAGAAAATTTTTATTTTATTTTTTTGATTTTTCTACACAAAGATATGGATTTTTAAAGTTCTGGGTATTTCAATAAATCAGAAAATACCTAATTTCCTACTTATTCCAGTCAACGCCGCGTCAACCTCAGCAGCTCTGAAGGCCCACGCGGCGTGCTCCTGTTCGACGCTGCCACCTGAGTCAGCAGCCACGAGTCCTGCGGTCTCACTTCATCTCCTTGTCCGGCTCGATCTGGATCGTCCATTCGATACATGCACGATCTGATGGTTCCTTGTTATCGTCTACGACTGGTGTGTGTCGAGAGCCGTCCACACTAAAACCCTAATATCTCCCTCATTTCTTAACCAATTTACATGAAATTTGATCCTATGTGTTCCTCTAAACGAGAGCTACAAATCCACACAGCTAACATGCATTAAAATTAACTCAAATGAAATGGAGAATCGCTGGAAGCTCTCTGGAGGGAGGAGTTCCATACCTTGGCTCTAAGAAGTGAAGCTTCAATCAGAGGGGCTTGGCACGTTTGTTGGAGCTATAGGAGCCTAGGGATGAAGCCTCTGGCTAAGATGGTTGAAGTCAAAAGTGAAGGTTTAAAGGATGAGTTCCCTATAGGACTCTTTGGCCTTAGGACCACCTTGGGTAGCTTGGTCTGGTGAAGGTTGACTTACACACTCACTACACTCATACTCTACACTCTCACACACACAATCCAAATCCTAAAACCACACCCATACCCAACTTGACTCCTTGACTCATTTAGGTAATTCATATGGATGGACCTTAACCCCTAAGCCCCTGGCTAAGAGGGTTAGGAACAACAAGGTGAATGCCTTAAATGAGTCCTCTCATGGCTTATATAGGCTTAATATGGATTCATGGATCAATCAAAGTGATTCCATTTCACTCATATTTGATCAATCTTCTCTTTTCAAAAATTTCAATTTTTGACCCCGGGGACCCTACACCTATCAAACCTACCAAAAGACCTTAAAATTGCCCAAATCCTCCAAAATTTCCAAATCACCCAAAATTCCCCAAAATTAACCTTGAACATTTCCTCACCACTCAAATTGATCATCCATAGCCAAAAATACGAAAAATTCCAAAAGTACCCCCCAATACCCTCCAAATACCCAAAATGCTCCTCTTAGCCAAAAAATCCAAAAATTCAGAAAATTTCCAGAAAATTCCAGAAAATCCCAAATATTCTCAATTTCATTTTGTTAAACTACACCATGAGCTGATTTTGTCAATATACCCCACTTTGTCAAAAACCCCCAATTTACCCCATTCTTAACCCAAGTAAACCCAATGTCAAACCAAACCTACCCAAATGACCCAAATTTTGGTCCAATTCAATTCTAAACTTCAATTCGATATCCACAATATCAATCTAGACCAAATCCAAGTCCAATTTGATTGACATTTGGGTCCAATTTCACTTTTGAGTTTAAGGCCCAATTTGGACCCATGACCCAAACTTAGCCCAAACCAAACCAATTCAACTCCAATTAACCCAAACCTTTTCTAAACCTTCCCTAACATCCCCATAAACAAAACACTAACATGATTTGCCCAAAATTTGGACCCAAACCCCACTCAAATTCAACCCAAAACCAAAAGGGTCAATTTTGACCTAAACCCAAACCTAACCCAAATATGCCCAAATCCCAAAATCAAAACCCAACCAAAGTCAAAAACTCTTTGAAACACTCCCATAAACATTTCCCAATATTAATTTTACATCAATTTCAACCCTAGCCCAACATTGGCCCAAGTTAGCCTAATTTCACCTACATTGGCCCATTTACTAAATCAACTCAAATCCAACCCAATTCAAACCCAAATCACTCCAAACTCATTTCAAATCACTCATGACATATTCCTAAACCAAACCAAACAATTATTTGGCCCAAACTTCTACAAAATTCTCATCCATGAATTCATTCTTAAACCTAAAGGGGTCATCCCCTTAAGCCCTCCTAAAAGCCCACTTCCACCAAATTCAAAAGCCCAAATCAATTTAAAGCCCACATGACACTTTCCCTCATCACATATTCAATTTAAAATCATTCCTAAAGTCCTAATTTATCAATTAAACAATTCCAAATCAAGCCTCATAACAATTCCCATCAAAATGCCAAAATTCACAAAACCCTTTTTCATGAAGTTGACTTAACTTTTCCCAAGCCAAAGATGAGCCATGAACAAGCCATTCTCAAGCCACCTGAAGCCATGAGGGTTTTGACTTGTCATTAGTCCATTTATGGCAAGAAGAGGGGGTTCTTCCTTAAACCTCCCTTAAACCTTTTTTACCTTAAGCATGTCACACACTAAACCATGCTTAGCCACCTCACCATGGATGGGGACTTCACTACCTCAATTCAGCTGACCCAAATGATTCTCCCTCAGCCCAAGGTCAAGCCTTGGATGGCGAACCTGGCCCAAATGCATGAGTTGAACCAAACCAAGCCAAAATGAGCCTTCTCCCATTCCATTTAAATCAAACTCCTTTACACATGTCCATGGCCAATTGACTGCACTAAACCCCAGCCCTGACCCACCTGAACCTGAGGGTGACCCATGCCTGCCGGCCAGCCACCTGGATCGCCGGAAAACACCATGGTCGAAACCTTGGGAGGAGCCAAAGTTTGGAATTCCCACTTGCTGAGCTGTCCCATGCCCAATGGCCACCATGGCTGTTCTTCCCTTGACCTAAGCAGTCGATCCCAAGCCCTAACTCCCCACAGGAGAGCCTCCAGCCATGCCTATTTAAACACGACCACCTCTCGGCCAAATAAGCTGCTGAAACAAACCTTAAGGAAACTTTGCCAAAATTGTTCCAGATTACTCCCCACACATAGAGAACTTGATCCCCACTGAAACCCCCTGCCATTTCCTCTCTGTGAGCTCAATTTCAGAGTTAAAATCCAAGCCTAAAACCAGGACACTTCTCCACATTGAGCCAATCCCCAAATTGATTGGTCCTACACCTTCACCAGACCAAGAGAAGAGGTTTCCCCCTAAAAACCCCCTCTCCATGCCAGCCATTGCTTCCAGCCTCCAAGCTTTGTGATCGGGCTTGGTCAAAATCATTCCTAGACAATTCACCAGGCCAAGGGACTTCATCTGGAGCTTGCTTGGACCCAATCGAACGTGACATAACTCTTAGATTGAAGCTTCACTTCTCTTAGGAAAGGTATGGACTCACTCTTCTTCCCGAGCTTCCAGAGATTCTCAAGTTAGTTTGGGTTAATTTCAATACATGTTTACCGTATGGATGTGTTTTTCTCTTCAAGATGAATCCATAGAGCATAAGAACTCGAAAATCCATTGAGAATCGAGTGAGAAATTAGGGTTAGAAGGTTGACGGTCACGGGTTCACACCAGTCGTAGACGATGACTAGGAGCCGTCGGATCGCGTGTGTATCGAGCGGACGGCCAAGATCGCGCCGGACAGAGTAATGGGACATGAACCACGGGCCCTTGGAGCGCTGAGTCGGATGGCGGCGCCGAATCAGGAGACGTCGCGTGGCCTTTCGGAGCTGTCGAGGATGGCGTGGCGCCATGAGAATAAGTAGGAAATTAGGGTTATTTTCTATTTATTTAATTACCAGAACTTTGAAAATCCATAACTTTGTGTATAAAATTCCTAAATATAAAATAAAAATACCCTCTTGCACAGTGAACAGAGGAGAATAATGTGGAAAAGAAATCATGTAATTTCATCAAGTATTTTATTTTTAATTATTTATTTACTCTCTGCACTATTTTAATTCTCCATGCATATAGAAAATTTACCATGGCATGAAACCATGGGCTTTTGAAGCCTCTAAACTTGGGAACATTCTCTGAATTTTCTAAGGTCAGAGGCCATCCCTATGAGAAGTTATTGATTTTACAAATTCATGCGACTGTTTTGATTATTTTAATTCTAATAATTAGCATGTTGAGAAATAAATTCTAGGAAAATTTGGCGATGTTTCTTATGACCAGAGGACCCTAGGAATAAATAGTTTTTGAGTTAATTCACTTTGAACAACCCTAATTGGCCTAAATACCCAAAAGTGAACTTTAATTAATTAGGGTTAACCATTCATCAAATTAACTTAAAAACAATTCTCCACTATCCTTTAGGGATAGGAGAACACCACATAAAAATTTGAAAACAATTGGACTTGATTAACCCCACCAAATGGGTTGATTAAGCCACTTAAGCAAAAATAGGTAAAATTAAACTTTAAAAATTTATAACTCACAAAATACTTTTCAAAAATTCACAAAATTGGTTTTGGAGCCTCTCTGATATCAAAGGAATTTAAGAAAATTAAAATTGCAATTTTCTAAAAAAGTTGATTTTTAAGCATATTTTAATATTTTAATAATTAAAAATAATAATAATAATCACAAAAATATTAAAAATCACCAAAATGTCACATTTTGAATTCTAATCACTTAGGAACAAACTAAATATTTTTCCTAAGTCCCTAGGGTAAGATATTGAATTTTAAAGGCTTAATGTAATTTTTAATATTAAAAAAATGTATTTTTCCAACCTTTTCACTAAAATAATTCTAATAAATCAAAGAAAAATCAAAAAATTATAAAAATTGGTTTCTGATTTCTCTGATATCAAAAAGATTTTTGAAAAATATAAAATTCATTTTTCAACCTTTATTTTATTTTTAAATTAATTAATACTCCAAAATTAAAAATAATTATAATAAATAAAATAAAATTCAAAAAATCACCAAAATTTGTCCAAATGGTCCTCTGATCATTCGGAATGGCCCATAATTTTCTTAAGAGTAGAAGAATTCCCTTGGTCATGTTAATGAATTTCCCTTGAAAAACCACTATTTTCCATTAAAAATAATTACATAAATAGATTAAATACAGAAAAATCACATTTTCTCCTCTAATGTCTTAATTTACATGTAAGTGAGGTCACATAAAAATTTCAAGTTCATTTGAGCTTCATTTAGTGAGTTATAAAATTATTAAGCTTGAAGGGCAAAAATGGTAATTAAAGTTTTTAGCCTTTAATTAAAATTTTAAGATTAATCAAAAGGGGGGGATAAAATATTTGATTTTAAACTGATTTTGGATGATTGAAACTTAAATGGTTAAGGGTAGAAACCCACCAATCATTTTAAGAATAACTAAGGTAAACCTTAATTAATTAATTAATTAAATTTGGAAGATTAATAAAATTTTTGAAATTATAAAGTAGGGATATTATTTAAGAGGATATTTATTCTTTAATTTAAAAATCCCTAAATGAATCACTTCAATAATACTTAATTTTTAATTAAAAGATTAAAATAATAATCCAAATTAAAATTAAATTAAATTAAATTAAAATTAAATTAAATTAAAATTAAATTATATTGAAATTAAATTAAATTGAAATTAAATTTAAATTTAGGTAAATTAAATTAAATTAAATTGAATTAAATTAAATTAAAATCATTTAATAACAAACCCAAATGAAATTATTAAGAATTAAACCTAAAATAACTTGAACAATATTCCAAACTTAAACTAATTTTTTATAATTAAATAAAAAATTAGAATTAAATCATTAAGTCTAAATCATAAAAATACTTAATAAGTTGATTTGCCCTTTTAAAAGTTCTTATTATTATAACTCTTAAATGAAACATCAATTGAAGTATTACCTCACTTATAGGATATTCAAATGTCCTAAGTTCACTGAGCAAAAGAATAACACTTAAATTCCCGAATGATTAATTCACTTGTATAATTAAATTCTCTTTGACTTAAAACGATCCTAGAAATATTGAAAAGATGTTTAAGATTTGTCTTAAACACTTCCTCAATATAATAGGACGTTTATAAGAATAATTGAACTTAATTGTTCTTTGATGAAGAAAATCGTCCTTAAACCAAAACACAAGAACCTAGACGTCATAAGAGATGACTAGCTATAGGATTAGGACTTGGATAGACAACCAAAACCTTTCCCATAGCTTTACCTAGGTACTTGTTGAAATATTTAATTGCCTTAACATGTGTTTTAAGTGCAGCTTGGGATGACGGGAAGACCCTCCAGTACGCTTTTATTTTAGTGCAATTTACTTTATTGCAAATGCACTTTACTTTTCTTGCATGATAAACAACTGTTGCATGAAAACCAAAACCTTTAGGATAGTCTCTGAATTGAAACCAAAACTAAATTAAAAGTCACTGCAAGATAAAAAATCACCGCCACAACATTTCAAAATATAAAAACAACTCAAAATTTAATCACAAACAGAACACAAAACTACAATTACAACTAAATTAAAACGTCTCGTTGAATGATCGGGAATACCTCGGATGATGTAACCCGCGTGGTTCTAACGGGATTTCCCACGGTCTAAATGAAAGTGTTGAACTCATTCGATTGAGTTTAGCAAATTCATCCGGACTAAGTGAATTCGATGAAAATAACGGTGTCGGGATGACGAACCGTGGGATCTTAATCGGTTCTGTTATAATCAACTTTAAGATTTGTTTTAAATAAAACACAAAAAACACTTGGACTTTAAGATTCCTAAAACCAAACTCTTCTCTTCTCTTTTGATTACAATCTTCTAAAACTAAACCTCTGCAACAAAAAGGAGCTTGGAGCACGGTGGGCAGCACGACCATCTTCGTCAGCAAAACAACACTACTTCAACAAAAATTCCTTAGAATTAAATAACCAAGCAATAGGATTTCGAGGTAGTTTGCCTAGTGCAACAAAAATCCTCAACTCTTCGTTAGGCATTCACATGATCATGTCATGTAAATTAAGCCCTAACAGGTCTTAGGACTCCGAGGTAGTCGTTTAGTAGGACATAAACCCTCACATCTTCGAGGATATTTCTATGATTTTATAGTACAAATATAAGTCCAAATTAATTAAAACTGGCAAGATTGAAATATCAGATAATATTAGGATTTTCTTAAATCTGAGCCAAACAATAGGATAGTTTGGGAAGTTGCCAAGATTCTTCTTGGATCTTCGACTTCTCCTACTCCTCTTCCATTGGACTCCCGAAAATAACTGTTCTAAATTTGATCCATTCCCCGTTGAAATTTCCAAAATCCAATCCTTTGAAAACCTTAAACTTTGAAATTCTTGAGATCAAAGTCACTCGATCATTATCGAGAGTTTTCTTAAATGATTCACTTCATTTAAGATGTAATTAGCTATAGGGGCTTGCCCTTATAGGGAACTTTAAGAACCCGGGTAATATAAACCTCGCTTAATTCCTTTATATTAAGCAGGGGAATTTGTTGGCTTATAAAATTGGTTCGCAGACCAAACGGATGTCACAAATCTTCTGGTTTATTTAATCGAGCCTCATCATCAAGCAGTGTCCCTATTCTTCGGGATAGATACACGGTTTATGGTGCGGTGCTCGTTTATATAAACTATTCGGGATGTGAGATCAATTTGATTTCATATCTTAAAATTTTCAAATTTAAAATTATTTTCAAAATCAAATACTACTTTTCAAATTATTTATTTAAATTAAATTTAAAATTCGCCGACAATTTCTGTAGGCGACCTCTTTTCAAAAATAAAACACAATCTAAAAATATGCCGACATACTTCTGGCGACTCCGCTGGGGAATAGTTCCTCTCTCCATTTTGATCAAATGACTTTGCTTTCATAAATCGGTAGTGAGCCCATGCCCCTAGTGGACCAAACTACCATTCTTCCGTTGGAAAACCCTGTTCATTTCTGTCTTGAACGAGTATGACCAACTCCTCTCGGATTTAGGAGCCACTGTTTAGACACCCCTAAACGGAGAGGTTCCGATAGGTGTTATTTTAGGAGTGATCCTTCGAGTCGAGAAGTCTTGCATGAGATTTCCTCTTCCTTTCCAATTCTAAATCGAACCCCTTACCTTCTCTATACCTTTGAATATTCTGTTCCTAATGAACAAATCCTCTAATGAACAACTCCTTTAAACTATAACTTCTTTTTATAAATACATGAACAAACATGTGTTCAGACTCTTTTCGATTCCTTTCTTTTCGTCCTGATGAGAAGAAGCATAACTTGGGACTGACGATCAGAATCTACCTTGCAGAAAATGTCTGCCCCAAAGCAGATTTTCTCCTTCACCAATGATCGGACTTCGTCGTTTACAAGGATGAGCCTCCCAACAATGGGATCATCCGTTTCGGACAAGGATTCGAGAACACAAATGTCAAGATCGATGATGTTACCCTTTTCACACTTACAGACAAAGTATCGGAAACTGGGAGACCTTTGATTGAATTCAACCTAAAGTCAGCCCAAGAGTTCCCTCCTCTGCTAAGGGTTCCAGCTGAGAAGAATACTACTGTCCATAGGAGGACTGTTGTCTCTACCCCCACCGGTCTAGTCGTCTCTGCACCTACCCCGGCTTCCGCCAAATTAAAGGGGAAGGAAGTTCGAATTTGTAATGAACATGTTACGTGGAGGGTACGGACTTCCGTGCAAGACCTTCGTTTTCGAAATTGGGTCCAGCTCAAGGGTTCCACCCCTAACACGGACTCGGAGAAGGAACGAGGTAGGAAGATTGCCGGGAAGGCCGCAGGCTGCCGAAGTCGCTTTCTTAGAAGAAATCCACGAGTACACACCACTACACGAGTACATACGATTGCTCGAATACACACTTGCTTTTGGAAGGACGTAGATTCCATCCCTTTCCGCCGCAGTCGACGAGGAGAATGTCCGCAAGATTGCTTCTGCATTACCTCGACCCGCATACTATAGCGACAGCCGAAAGAAAAGGGCTAGGACTACACCATTTGCCCGACTGTAGACTGTGATAGAAAAATTAGCAAAGAAAGAAAAATGTCCTGTATCAGAGATTTTAAGAAGAATAGGGCGGGTGCCAGCCAAGTCCCGTCTTGGGCCGCGAGTAGAACCCGTTAGCGCCGCAGAGAAACCAAATAAAAAGATGAAAGCCGGTCCACTCGTTATTGTTTCAGGATTACAGATCAGGGAGGATACCACCTTTCAGTATTCAGCCGACATACCATCCGATCCTAAGCCTTCTGCTGCTAGAAGGATGGTATGGCATCCTACTACCGGTCAGTTAAGACCAAAACAACAACCAGAAAAGGAAAGTCTCATCAGAAGACTCGAATCAGAAGAAAGTGCCACTGCAATAAAGGGGACTCCTGGAAAGGAAGTTCAACAACTGTCACGAGACAACTGTGAAACTGCACAAAAAAGACCATTGGAGGACGCTATGGAAAAGCTAAGAACCGACATTCAACGATTAGCAAGAGAAAGAGAAAAAATATTTGGAGATGAAGTTGACTCGTTGGAGTTCATGGATGACGAATATGTGGAGATCAACATGGTCGAGACACGAGCATCGTCAGCTTCGCAAGGTGCCCCAGCAGTTGCGGAAAGAGATGAGCCGGAAGCATTAAGAGCACAAATTCGAGAAAAAGATGATACAATCTCTCAAATGGCAAAAAGGATGGAAGAGATGGCTGCAGCTCTAGCCTCTCTTCAGAGTCAGGTTCAACCCCAAAGAGAAACACCTCCAGAAGTTATTCATATTACAGACGGAGGAAAAGAGATTACATCCGTTAACGGAGACGATCAGCCAAAGAAGGATTCTACTCAGAACATGATTCCAGAGAAGGACATCAAGAACATGGTGGAACAGCAGGTGCGAGAAGCCTTAGCACACTCTAAGAGTGGAGCATCTATTAGATGGGTAGACCTTACCCCGAAGAATTCGATGCAGTACAATACCCAAAAGGCTTCGAACCACCTATGTTCAAGACTTTTGATGGTACCGGAAATCCTCGACAGCATGTTGCACATTTTCGTGCCAGTTGTTGCAACGCCGGTGGAAGTGAAGCTTTACTCTTCCGACAATTCGTCAGCAGCCTGTCAGGGATCGCCTTCGATTGGTATGCAGAGTTACCAAACGGTTCGGTAAAGACATTTACAGAATTGGAAAATCTCTTTGTGAAACGATTTGCTGGAGCTCAGCACCATATCACCATTGGTGACTTAGTGGTGGAGAAACATAAACCGAATGAGACTTTAGTGGATTACATACTTCGATGGAGAAATCTAAGCATGAAGTGTGAGCCACAGCTACAAGAGCAACATGTAGTCGGTATCTTGCTTAAAAGCATTCAAGGCCTGATAGCACTTCTCCTTAAGGGATTCACAATTAATACTTTCGAGAAGTTTTTAAGCAAGGCCGGGAGCTTGCAAGAGGAAGCGAAACAATTAAGTTTCGTCGATAAAACAGATAAGAAGAAACCTACGAAGACATTCGAAAAGAAATTTGGGATCGTCGCAGCAGTTGATAAGGGCAAACAACCAATGCAAATACAGCCGGAGCAACCACAGTCCAGCTATCAACAACCTCAACAGAACTACCAACAACCTCAACCCGGTTATCAGCCAACCCAACAATATAAGCAACCGCCTCGCCCACAGCGCACGTTAAAGGAGCTCATAAATAGGGAATATCCATTCAAGAACGAGGCAGTGCCAAAGATGTTCCGTAGTTTGATGAAGACTTCCGATTTTCGACTGCCAGAACCCAAGAAGCCGGAGGAAGTCAACAAGAAAGACCATCCCAACTACGCCCTTACCACCGGATGCTTGGACATAAGATGGAGGACCGCATCACCTTTAAAAGTTGGCTTGACAACAATCTCCGAAAAGGGAACATAACGATCCCAAAGGAATACATGAAAGAACTGCAAAAAGGAGGTTCTGTCAATGTTATTTCGACGGATCCCATTGTTTCGATAGACCCTTACACAACTGATGATGGATGGAGTACCGCTTGGACGAAGTCATCGAAGAAAATTTTGGGTCGCATCCAAACCGCTTCGGCACATGCTTCAACTCAGAGTTTGAAACCGTCGACGGCCGGCGCTATCGCTTGCAATCGAAGAACCGTCCCGGGAAGAAAAGATCATAGAAAAGAAGGAGATCATAGAAGAAGAGAAGACGGAGGCTCCTAAGGCTAGTACTAGGGGCCGCTTATCCTAGGATGGTTGTTTCCGATTCGGGGGAAAAATTCCTCGAACCTCTGACTCTGTATGATTATTTGCTCGCTCAAGAGGGATCTTATAATGATAAGAGTTATGGCGTTGGCTATGTTTTGACTGTTTCTAACGATTACGTAACTAACGACAACCAATTTAATCCGGATCCCGATTTCGATACCAATAACAATTCTCAAATCTTACACAACCTCGACAATCACAATGACAAAGAAGACATTCACTAAGAAGGTTACGAAAGTTCAACAAGCAATGAGTCTATTTTTGAATTCCAAGGAACTCCAATCACAATAGAGTTAGAGCTTTCAGATTCCGAAGTAACTCCAAAAGAACCTGTCATGCCGATTCAAAAGGAGACACCTGTAAATTCAGTACTGCGACTCAGAAGAAATCACAGAAGTTAATTTAAGAAGCGGAAAGGTTCTACCTCCTAGAATGGATCCAAAAGACAAAGGAAAGCGTGTGGTTGTTCGGGAAGAATCAACCCGAGCGGAAGAATTACCCCTTCGGGAAGAAAGCCGAGACACATGATAACAAAGTGGACTATAACGTGCTAGCCCATCTTAGGAAGCTGCCGATCAAGCGAGCATCTACGACGCTCTCATCTTATCAAAAGAGATGAGGGAAGCTCTGATCAAAGCCTTACTTGATTCAGAGATTTGTTTAGCTCAGATGGCCGGAGATTCCTTAGACGAGGTTTGCTCGTTAAAGGAACAACGAGGTGTTACCTTCACGGACAGTGATCTACTGCTTGGGACAACCGATCACAACCGACCATTGTACATTTCAGTTACAATAGGAAAATTTACACTCTCCGAGTATTGGTGGATCCGGGAGCATCGATCAACATAATGAATCTTCGGACACTAGCATACTTGGAAATTGATGCTCGCGAGCTTGAAGCGGACAAGATGTTACTAAGAGGATTCAACCAGAAAGGAGAAAGAGCACTTGGATCAATAACACTGTTAATGAAGACCGGTGATTTAGCAAAGACAACCGCAAAATTCCATATAATTGATTCCAAAACATCGTTCAACGCGATACTGGGCCGGCCATGGATACATGAGAACCGGATGGTACCGTCGTCTCTACATCAATGCATAAAATACTATGAAGGAGGAGAACAGTGCATTAAAGGTGATTTGCAACCTTTCTCCGTACATGAGATTGGAATCCATGAAGATGCAGCTTATTACGCACCTCCGAAGAAGACGATCTTCTCCAGAAACACCGTGCCAAATGAAGCAAAAGAAATTTGAGACAATAAAAAACCTGAAGTTCTAGTCCAACAGTCACTCACCACTCCCTTACGGCGAGATGGTGAAGGTTTCTCCAGAGCTCGCATCCGAGGTCGAGGCCGGGGATGAGGTCGTGGAAGAGACACTGAGACAGTTGGACAGAAAAAGCCGATGATCAACGTTGATTGAGAAAACAGCTCTGAGGGAGAAGAGGAAATCAAGAAAGAAGCAATTACTGATGAAACTGTAAGAAACCACAATTCAAGATTTCTCTCGAAGATGAAAAGAACGAAGAATACAAATCGATGTACGAGAAGATTAACCACTATGTGCACACTATGACCCTGACCCCGATCCAGTCTAATAAGATTCTGGGTATGGTGGTCAAAGAAGTACATAGCAGCGGTGCAAAGTCAATCAAATTTTACCGTGGCACTTCTTCTTCCAATACTGAGAACAATGTACAATTTGAAGATTTCACTTCTTCCGAATTAATGGAATTACCTTTTGAGTGGTACTCTCCCTGTGTTCAAAATTTAATTCAACATGGTGTCTTACCTCGCCAATGGACAAAAGGCCGAGCACAACACTTCGAAAAATTATGGAATAATGTCGGTCGGCCTGCCAATTCAAAACATGGTCTCAGATTCGGCACAGTAAGTTCAGTTGATGATACGGAATTTTGCTTGGTTGTCACTTGCGAACCTAATGAAGACTGTTTAGAAACTACAGAAGAGCTTGAAGATCTGCAAATTGGAGATGCTCCACCAGAATTTAAAGAAGAAATCAAATCCACAATAGATGAGTTAATGGAAGTTAACTTAGGAACTAGCGAAAAGCCTAGACCAACCTTTGTTAGCTCCTTATTCAATAAAGAAGATTCGAGGAAATGATCAAGCTATTAATGGAATTCAAAGATCTGTTTTGCTTGGAGTTACGACGAAATGCCGGGATTAGCTTCGAAGTTGCGGTTCACGAGCAAGGAGTGGATCCTACTTCCGTTCCAATCAGACAAGCTTCCAGAAGAATGCGTCTAGAAATTGAACAACAAGTAATAACTGAAGTTAAGAAGCTAATAGACGCTAAATTTGTCCTTGAAGAATAATACCCTACATGGCTAGCCAACGTGGTACCAGTCAGAAAGAAGAATGGTCAGATCAGAATCTGTGTAGATTTCAGAGACTTGAACAAAGCATGTCCGAAGGATGAATTTCCACTACCAATCCCAGAATTGATGATCGACATCGCTTCGACACATGAAATATTCTCTTTCATGGATGGATCTTCGGGATACAACCGGATAAAGATGGCACCGGAAGACGAAAAGCTCACAGCTTTCAGAACGCTGATAGGAGTATATTGCTACACAGTAATGCCATTCGGACTAAAGAACACAGGAGCAACATACCAAAGAGCGATGACAAAGATTTTTGATGATCTCATTCATAACCAAGTTGAGTGCTACGTGGATGATGTGGTCATCAAAACCAAAGTGAAGGAAGATCACCTGTATGATTTGAGAATTGTCTTCGAGCGACTAAGGCAATACAACCATAAGATGAATCCCTTAAAATGCACCTTCGGCGTCACCTCCGAGAAATTCTTAGGATTTGTTGTCCGACATCGCGGGATCAAAATCGATCTGGAAAAGATTGAAGCTATCTTAGAAATGCCGCCTCCCAAAACCTTAAAACAACTACGATCCTTCAAGGGAAGCTGACATATCTTTGATGCTTTATCTCGAACTTTTCAGGTAGGTGTCAGCCCTTCTCGGCATTAGTTAAAAAGGATGCCAAATTCATTTGGGAAGAGAAATGCCAACGAGCCTTCGAGGACATCAAGCAATACTTAATGACACCTCCTGTCTTAGCAACCCCAGTCTCAGGTAGACCGTTGATACTTTATACCGCGGCTCTGAACGACTCCCTTGGAGCCCCGTTAGCTCGGGTCAATGATGAGGGGAAAGAAAATACTCTCTACTATTTAAGCCATCGTTTGATTCCGATGGAAGTAAAGTATCCTCCAATTGAGAAGCATTGTTTGGCCCTGATCTTCGCCGCCCAAAAGCTCAAGCATTACATGCTCTCTCACAAGGTCAACCTTATTTCGAAAGTTAATCAATTGCAATATTTGATGACTCGTCCAACACTTTCTGGTAGGCTTGCCAGGTGGTCAATGATACTATTGCAATTCGATATAACTTTCGTGCCTCTTCGTGCCGTAAAGGGAAAAATCCTAGCGGATTTCCTTGCAACGACACCCTTTGCGGCGGAATCGCCTCTCAATGACGACTTGCCAGATGAACAGATAATGAACCTAGAAGACACTGATGATCGACGCTGGGAACTATATTTCGACGGAGCATCCTCAGTACAGAAAGACAAAGAATTGCAAACGATAGTGCCCGATAAGGCTGGAATCAGACTAATCTTTATAACACTGGAGCGGAGGATGTTAAGATACTCCTACCATTTAATAGAGCCATGCACAAACAGCGAGACAGAATACGAGGCCCTCATAACAGGACTAGAACTGACCATTCAGATGGGAATAACAGACATCAACATCTATGGAGATTCTCAGTTGATCATTCAACAGGTCGCAGGACAATACAGAATCTTAAAGCCAAGACTCGAGCAATACTTTCAGTATGCCATGAAACTGTTGGAACAAATTTCGAATGTAACAATCTACAAGATCCCCAGAAGAGAAAATGCTCTCGCAGACGCGTTAGCCCGCCTTGCAAAAGAATTTGCTTGCTTACAAGATGAGTCAGTTGAAGTGTCAGTTCAAGGACGACGAGTCCTATCACAGCCCGACATGGATATGATACAGAAATCAGAAAAAGTAGAGGAATCGATTGCAGCGATGCGATGTAAAACACGAGAAGATTGGCGTCAACCGCTAATAGAATACCTACAAATAGGGAAATTACCAGACGATAAGTCATTAGCACATCAAATCAAGAAAATAACTCTGTCTTATGCATTAATCAACAATACATTATACAGAAGGTCTTTTGATCAGATGTGGTTAAGATGCCTGAGCGGGTCTGAGGCTCGTGAAATTGTCAAAGAAGTGCATTCAGGACTTTGTGGCGCTCATCAGTCGGGTCCGAAAATAAAAATGAAAATTAAAAGACTAGGTATTACCGGCCCTCGATGATAACCGATTGCATGAAGATTGCCAAAAGTTGTCACCAGTGCCAAGTGCACGGAGTGGTTCTACACCAACCTCCAAATGTGCTACATCCGACAATTGCATCGTGGCCATTTGAGTGTTGGGGCACGGATATAGTGGGTCCGATAGAACCGCCTTCTTCAAGAGGACATCGTTTCATCCTTGCAGCTACAGACTACTTTTCTAAATGGGCAGAAGCAGTTCCACTCAGAGAAGTAAAAGCACACCACGTGCTACAATTTTTCAAAAATCAAGTCGTCTACCGTTTCGGAGTACCTCGCAGAATTATTTTAGATAATGGGTCCACATTCAGAAGTACAAAAATCAACAATTTTGTCAGGAGACATGGAATCGACTGGTGATACTCAACAATCTATTACCCAAGAGCAAACGGCTTGTCCGAGGCTTTTAATAAAACTCTCGTTCAAATTTTAAAGAAAACTTTGAATGACAATAAGAGAAATTGGCACGAGAAGTTGTTAGAAGCCTTATGGGCCTACAAGACAACCTTCGGGACTCCTACTCGGTCTACACCTTACACTTTAGTGTACGCGGTCCGAGGCGAGTGTTACCATTGGAAGTCCAGCTTCCATCACTCGGGATTGCGAGTTGCAAATAAAATTACTACGAAGAAAATGCCGATTACGACCGGAAGAACTAGAAAACCCGGAAAGAAAAAGACTTGCAGTTGCAACAAAATTTGGAACCGTACCAAGCTAAGATGATCCAGGCCCATGATAAACTGGTCCGCCCAAGAACTTTCAAAGTTGGTGACTTAGTTCTTGTTCTCAGAAGACCTATTCTTGCACATCGCAAGATAGGGGGACAATTTGAACCAACATGGGAAGAGCCGTTTGTAGTTGAGGCAGTCTACTCAAGAGGCTCCTACCAACTTGTGAATTGCCAAGGAGAACGACAAATGCTTCCAATCAATGGACGATATTTAAAAAAGTATTACGCAACCTGATGTTTTAAAGGGTGGCCTCTAAAATAGAGTCTTATCCCTAGAAACACGGTTGAGACAATCACTTTGTGACTGGGTCCAAACCCAAAAACACAAAAAATAAATAAAAAAATGTACTAAAAAAAATAAAATACGTGAAATCATAATAATAAAGTTTTACCCTTCCATTCGAATCAAATCTTGTTCCTGATCTTTCTTCATCTTTTCCTACTTTCCTTAAAAATTAAAATAAGTGAATAAAAATCTTCGGTGATAAATGTTTTCTTAATGTTCTTGTTCTTAGTACAACCCCTGATCCTTTCCTTGTCTTTTGTGCAGGGAAACGTCGAACGGGCGGTTGGTCTTAAACTTTAGAAATGGCGTGAGTCTCGCACTCGATGAGAAGAGGGTGAAGGATGGAGCAGTGATAGAGATTGACTCAGACTTTACACCAGCTGGCTTACAATACGAAGAAAATGATTGGATCCCGGTCGATCGAGAAGAACTTCACAGCCAAACAGTGATGAAAGTGGGTGGCCCGATCCACCAATCCAACAACAAGAAAAGAAAAACAAACGCCGCAGAAGATAAGAAAATTATGTCCATGGTTGCTACGGCAGAAGGTGGGCTTGTCAGCGCCGCGCCCACAAAAATTCAAGGAGTGAGAAGAGCTACTCTCACTGCTACCCAGCGACGAAATAAGAATCGTCGTATTCGCAAGATGTTGACCAAGTTAGCAGAAGATCAACATGGACGGACGGTGGGTCATCGTTAGTGCAAATGCTCCAAGGAGACCGGTTCGGCAGGAACGAGAAAGAAGAAGGGCAACTCCAAAAAGGTTGGAACAGATGAAAGAAATACCAGAAAGAAGAAAGCCAACTCCAAAAAGGTTGGAACAGATGAAAGAAATACCAGGAAGAACAGAAATGGAGTCGGTGCCTTAACGCCGAGCAGATGTACCAGACCCGGAGAGTGTTGTTGCGAAAGCAACCCCAAAGGATGTCCCTACGGAGACTATCCCCGAGGAGCCGAGACATGCAGGAGAACGTGCTGGGGTTGAAACATACATCCCACAGTACGTTACCAGACACCGAGGACTTCAGATAATTCCAGAATATGAGCTGGAGAAAATGCAGCTAGTTGAAAAGAAGACCTTTGAATACTTTGAAAGGATTGGAGGCGGAAGAATCAACATCCTGGAGGGCCTCGAGCTACATACAGACGTATTCTCAGAATATGAACAACAATAGATTGTGGATTGCATTCTAGAACTTCAGAAGATGGGTCGAGCAGGCCGTCTGAGAGAAAAGACTTATTCAGAATCCCGGAAGTGGATGCCGGGAAAAAGAAGAGTCACAATACAATGTGGATGTTGCTATAACTTCGCAGAAGACAGAAAAGGGAATCCACCAGGAATACTCCGTCACGGTGAGGTGGATCCCATGCCAAGAATAATTAAAATAATGGTGAAAAGAATGATAACGTGGAGGGTACTGCCAGCAGACTGTATACCCAACAGTTGCATCATCAACATCTATCAGAAGGGCGACTGCATACATCCACACATAGACCACCACGACTTTGTCAGACCTTTCTGCACAGTTTCATTCGTCAACCAGTGCAATATCATGTTCGGATCTGACCTCCGGATAGTAGGCCCGGGCAAGTTCCGAGGGCCAGTGGAGGTACCACTTCCGGTAGGTTCCGTCATGACACTACAAAGAAATGGAGCGGATTTCGCAAAACATTGCATACCAGGAGTACCAGTGGAGCGGATCTCTGTCACCTTTAGAAGAATGGATGCCAGAAAGGCACCATACCATTTCCAACCAGATCCAGAATTAGAGAGTCTCCGGCCATACTGAGTCGTGAGTTACATGGAAGATATCACACCTCCAAAGCACACCCATGCGGCATTCCTGCCAAGGGTGGCTTGGAAGGTGATGTTATTGACCATGTACCTTACTATTCGGACATGGATTTAGCGGATACTTTTGGATGGATCAACGAGAATCATACATAGTCCGTTTTGAGTCATGGATTGTATGAAGAATATTTCAGATCGAGTTGTATGATGTATCTTCAACAAGATTGGAATGAAAGTGACCATGTCACATTTTGCCTTCACCTCTTTTGTGCAAATGGACTGGGAAACGCCATTAAAGTTAAATGAACTACGAACAAAGAACAAAAAAAAGAGGAAAATAGATAAGAACTCTCTTTCATAAAAATCCAAACATTAAAAAGAATTTTTCAAATCGACATGAACTTTTACAAACATTCTCTGCACTTTACAATATGTTTTCATAATCTCGGCATTCATAAATCTCAACAATATGTTCAATCTCTGCACTTTACAATATGTTTTCATAATCTCGGCATTCATAAATCTCAGCATATGTTCAATCTCTGCATTCACAAATCTCAGCAATCGGGATAGGCTTCTACCCTACTCCCATCTTAGCAATCTCAGCATTCGGGATAGGCTTCCGCCCTACTCCCATCTCAGCAAATCTCAACAATCAGGATAGGCTTCCGCCCTACTCCCATCTCAGCAATCTCAGCATTTGGGATAGGCTTCCACCCTACTCACATCTCGACGAATCTCGACGATCGGGATAGGCTTCCGCCCTACTCCCATCTCGAGCAATCTCGGCATTCGGGATAGGGTTTCGCCCTACTCCCATCTCGACGATCTCGGCATTCGGGATAGGCTTTCGCCCTACTCCCATCTCGACGAAATCTCGCGATCGGGATGAGCTACGCCCTACTCCCATCTCGGCGATCTCGGCATTCGGGATAGGCTTCAGCCCTACTCCCATCTCGACGAAATCTCGCGATCGGTATAGGCTTCCGCCCTACTCCCATCTCGGTAATCTCGGCATTTGGGATAGGCTTCCGCCCTACTCCCATCTCAGCGAATCTCGGCATTCGGGATAAGCTTCCGCCTACTCCCTTCTCGGCAATTCTCGGCACTCGGGATAGGCACGATCCTACTCCTTTCTCGACGAATCTCAAAATTTGATCCTCTCAGCAAGAAATTAAAATCAAAGCACTTTGCATTTCAGATTGGCTTTGTCCTATTCTTCCTCAGCATTTGGAATAGGTTCAGTTCTGCTTCCTTCTCAGCATACAAATGCATTCGGGTGGGCCTTAGCCCTACTCTTTTCTCAGCATAAAATCAAAATTGAAACTCAAATTGAAATTCAAACTCAAAATTGAAAAACTTGAAACAGAAAATAAAACGAATCTAAGATCCAATCTCATAAAATCTTGTGATCTGAAATTCACCTCCTTCTTCCCCAGCGAGAGTTCTGGAATGTTCAGTCTTACAGATTTACCTGATACTCCCCAACGGAAATTTCTTATACTTCGTCCTAAGTTTGTTACTTGGACATCTATTTTGGTTCTGTTGATCTCTTCGATCAACGCCAATATTCGCGGTATGCTTGGTTAGCACACCACACCTATTGGGGGTCCATTTGTTGACCTCATTTTTGATGAGGTTTTTTGTTTCTCTATTTAGTACTTAGGATCTAGCCTTAGGCATTTCCTTTGACTAATCTTAGAGGACTAGAAATGGAACCTACCACTTAGAAATTCAAACACCTCTTAACTCCCTGCAAACCCCACAAGCTTGATTGTAGACCCCTAATCACCTAGATGGTTGAAGTCAAAAGTGAAGATTTAAAGGATGAGTTCCCCATAGGACTCTTTGGCCTTAGGACCACCTTGGGTAGCTTGGTCTGGTGAAGGTTGACTTACACACTCACTACACTCATACTCTACACTCTCACACACACAATCCAAATCCTAAAACCACACCCATACCCAACTTGACTCCTTGACTCATTTAGGTAATTCATATGGATGGACCTTAACCCTCGACTACAGGTAAGAGGGTTAGGAACAACATGGTGAATGCCTCAAATGAGTCCTCTCATGGCTTATATAGGCTTAATATGGCTTCATTGCTCAATCAAAGTGATTCCATTTCACTCATATTTGATCAATCTTCTCTTTTCCAAAATTTCAATTTTTGACCCCGGGGACCCTACACCTATCAAACCTACCAAAAGCCCATAAAATTGCCCAAATCCTCCAAAATTTCCAAATCACCCAAAATTCCCCAAAATTAACCTTGAACAATTCCTCATCACTCAAATTGATCATCCATAGCCAAAAATACCAAAAATTCCAAAAGTACCCCCCAATACCCTCCAAATACCCAAAATGCCCCTCTTAGCCAAAAAAATCCAAAAATTCAGAAAATTCCCAGAAAATTTTAGAAAATCCCAAATATTCCCAATTTCATTTTATTCAACTACACCATGGGCTGATGTTTTCAATTTACCCCACTTTTTCTAAAACCCCCAATTTAACCCATTCTTAACCCAAGTGAACCCAATGTCAAACCAAACCTACCCAATTGACCCCAATTTTGGTCAAATTCAATTCTAAACTTCAATTAAAAATCCACAATATCAATCTAGACCAAATCCAAGTCCAATTTGATTGACATTTGGGTCCAATTTCACTTTTGAGTTTAAGGCCCAATTTGGACCCACGACACAAACTTAGCCCAAACCAAACCAATTCAACTCCAATTAACCCCAAACCTTTTCTAAACCTTCCCTAACATCCACATAAACAAAACACTAACAAGGGTAAGATATTGAATTTTAAAGGCTTAATGTAATTTTTAATATTAAAAAATGTATTTTTCCACCCTTTTCACTAAAATAATTCTAATAAATCAAAGAAAAATCAGAAAATTATAAAAATTGGTTTCTGATTTCTCTGATATCAGAAAGATTTTTAAAAAAAATAAAATTCATTTTTTAACCTTTATTTTATTTTTAAATTAATTAATACTCCAAAATTCAAAATAATTATAATAAATAAAATAAAATTCAAAAAATCACCAAAATTTGTCCAAATGGTCCTCTGGTCATTCAGAATCCCCATAATTTTCTTAAGAGCAGAAGAATTCCCTTGGTCATGTTATTGAATTTCCCTTGAAAAACCCCTATTTTCCATTAAAAATAATTACATAAATAGATTAAATATAGAAAAATCACATTTTCTCCTCTAATGTCTTAACTGACATGTAAGTGAGGTCACATAAAAATTTCAAGTTCATTTGAGCTTAATTTAGTGAGTTATAGAATTATTAAGCTTGAAGGGCAAAAATGGTAATTAAAATTTTCAGCCTTTAATTAAAATTTTAAGATTAATCAAAAGGGGAGGGAAAAATATTTGATTTTAAACTGATTTTGGATGATTGAAACTTAAATGGTTAAGGGTAGAAACCCACCAATCATTTTAAGAATAACTCAGGTAAACCTTAATTAATTAATTAATTAAATTTGGAAGATTAATAAAATTTTTTGAAATTATAAAGTAGGGATATTATTTAAGAGGATATTTATTCTTTAATTTAAAAATCCCTAAATGAATCACTTCAATAATACTTAATTCTTAATTAAAAGATTAAAATAATAATCCAAATTAAAATTAAATTAAATTAAAATTAAATTAAATTAAATTAAAATTAAATTGAAATTAAATTAAATTGAAATTAAATTTAAATTAAGGTAAATTAAATTAAATTAAATTGAATTATATTAAATTAAAATCATTTAATAACAAACCCAAATGAAATTATTAAGAATTAAACCTAAAATAACTTGAACACTATTCCAAACTTAAACTAATTTTTTATAATTAAATCAAAAATTAGAATTAAATCATTAAGTCTAAATCATAAAAATACTTAATAACTTGATTTGCCCTTTTAAAAGCTCTTATTATTATAACTCTTAAATGAAACATTAAGTGAAGTGTTACCTCACTTATAGGATATTCAAATGTCCTAAGTTCATCTGAGCAAAAGAATAACACTTAAATTCCGGATGATTAATTCACTTGTATAATTAAATTCTCTTGGACTTAAAACGATCCTAGAAATATTGAAAAGATGTTTAAGATCTGTCTTAAGCACTTCCTCAATATGATAGGACGTTTATAAGAACAATTGAACTTAATTGTTCTTTGATGAAGAAAATCATCCTTAAACCAAAACACAAGAACCTAGACGTCATAAGAGATGACTAGCTATAGGATTAGGACTTTGGTTAAAATGATCAATTTCTGACCTAATGACCGCCTCATTGACACTGTGTAAACTTTTGACCAAAAAATTAGTTTTTATCTAAATAGTCAATTTTTTACCTGTTGATCAAAATAGTGAATTTTTGAATTAATGACCAATTATTGACCCAATAAGTCAATCTCTGACAAAAAAGTCATCTTTGGCCAAAATATTCAATCCTTGACCCAATGACAAACCCATTGGCCCAATACGTCAACTTTTGACCAAAATAGTAAATTTTTGACCTAATGACCACCCATTGACCCAATAAGTCAACTATTGACCAAAAGTCAACTTTGGTCAAAATGGTTAAATTTTGACCCAATATGTCAACTTTTGACCAAAAAGTCATCTTTGGTCAAAATGGTTAATTTTTTACCCAATTACCATCTCATTAACCAAATAGGTCAACTTTTGACCAGAAAGTCAACTTAGGTCAAAAAGGTCAATTTCTGACCCAATGACCTCCTCGTTTACCCAATGTGTTAACTTTTGACCAAAAATTCAATTTTGATCAAAATATGTTTACTTTTGACCAAAAATTCATCTTTGGTCAAAATGATCAATTTCTGACCCAATGACCACCCCGTTGATCAAATGAGTTAATTTTTGACCAAAAATTCAATTTTGGTCAAAATAGTCAATTTCTGAACAAATGACCAATTATTGACCCAATAAGTCAATCTTTGACCAAAAAGTCAACTTTGGTCAAAATAGTCAATCCTTGACCCAATGACAAACTCATTAACCCAATAGGTCAACTTTTGACCAAAAAGTCAATTTTGGCCAAAATAGTCATTTTTTGACCTATTGAAAATTATTGACCCAGTAAGCCAATCCCTGATCAAAAAGTCAAGTTTAGTTAAAATGGTCAATCCTTGACCCAATGACCAACCCATTGACCCAATAAGTCAACTTTTGACCAAAAAGTCAACTTTTGACCAAAAAGTCAACTTTTGACCAAAAAGTCAACTTTGGTCAAAATGATCAATCATTCACCCAATAAGCAACCCATTGGCCTAATAGGTCAGCTTTTGACCAAAAAGTCAATTTTGGTCAAAATAATTAATTTTTGAATTAATGACCAATTATTGACCCAATAAGTCAATCTCCGACCAAAAAGTCAACTTTGGTCAAAATGGTCAATCCTTGACCCAATGACAAACCTAGTGACCAAATAAGTCAACATTTGACCAAAAAGTCAATTTTGGTCAAAATAATCAATATTTGACCTAATGACCACCCATTAACTCAATATGTCAACTTTTGACCAAAAAGTTAACTTTGGTTAAAAAGGTCAATTTTTGACCTAATGACCAACCAATTGACCCAATAGATCAAATTTTGACAAAAAAGTTATCTTTAGTCAAAATGGTCAATTCTTGACCCAATTACCAACTCATTGACCAAATAAGTCAACTTTTGACCAAAAAGTCAACTTTGTTCAAAATGGTCAATTTCTGACCCAATGACCACCTCGTTGACCCAAAGGGTCAACTTTTGACCAAAAATTTAATTTTGGTTAAAATAATCAATTTTTGACCTAATGACCAATTATTGAACCAATAAGTCAACCTCTGACTAAAAGTCAACATTGGTCAAAAGGGTCAATACTTGACCCAATGGCAAACTCTTTGACCCAATAGATCAACTTTTGACCAAAAAGTTAATTTTGGTCAAAATAATCAATTTTTGACTTAATGACCACCCATTAACCCAATAGATCAACTTTTGACCAAAAAATCAATCTTTGTTAAAACAGTCAATTTTTGACCTAATGACCATTTATTAACCCACTAAGTCAATCTCTGACCAAAAAGTTAACTTTGGTCGAAATGGTCAATCCTTAAACCATTGACCAATAGCTAAACTTTTGACCAAGTCTACTTTGGTCAAAATGATCAATCCTTGACTCAATGGCCAACCCATTGGCCTAATAGGTCAACTTTTGACCAAAAAAGTTAATTTTGATCAAAATAGTCAACTTTTGAATTAATGCCAACTATTGACCCAATAAGTCATTCTCTTACCAAAAATTCAATTTTTTCAAAATGGTCAATCCTTAACCCAATGACAAACCCATTGACCCAATAGGTAGACTTTTGACCAAAAAGTCAATTTTAGTCAAAATATTCAATTTTGACATAATGACCACCTATTTACCCAAAAGGTCAACTTTTGATCCAAAAGTCAACTTTGGTCAAAATGGTCAATTTTTGACCCATTGATGCTAGTAAATCAAATTTTGACCAAAAAGTCATCTTCGGTCAAAATGGTAAATTTTTGACCCAATTACCAACTCATTCACAAAATAAGTCAACTTTTGACCAAAAAGTTAACTTTGGTCAAAATGGTCCATTCTGACCCAATGACCACGCAATTGACCCAATGCGTCAACTTTTGACCAAAAATTTAATTTTGGTCAAAATAATTAATTTTTGACCTAATGACCAATAATTGACCCAATAAGTCTATCTCTGACAAAAAAAACCAACTTTGGTCAAAATGGTCAATCTTTGACCCAATCACATAACCATTGACCCAATAAGTAAACTTTTGATCAAAAAGTCAATTTTCGTCAAAATAGACACTTTTTAACCTACTGACCACCCATTGACCCAATAGGTTAACTTTTGACCAAGAAGTTAACTTTGGTCAAAATAGTCAATTTTTGACCCAATGACCAACCCATTGACCAAATAGGTCAACTTTTGACCAAAAAGTTATCTTTGGTCAATATGGTCAACTGATGACCCAATTACCAGAACATTCACCAAATATGTCAACTTTTGACCAAAAAGTTAACTTTGGTCAAAATGGTCAATTTTTGACCCAATGTCCACCACGTTCACCCAATGGGTAACTTCTGACCAAAAATTCAATTTTGGTCAAAATAGGTTAACTTTTATCCAAAAAGTCATCTTTGGTCAAAATGATCGGTTTCTGAACCAATGACCACCCGATGACCCAATGGGTTAACTTTTAACCAAAAATTAAATTTTGGTCAAAATAGTCAATTTTTGACCTAATTAGCAATTATTGACCTAATAAGTCGATCTCTGACCAAAAAGTTAACTTTGGTCAAAAAGGTTAATCCTTGACCCAATGGCAAACCCATTGACCCAATAGGTCAACTTTTGACCAAAAAGTCAATTTTTATCAAAATAGTCAATTTTTGAGTTAATGACCACCCATTGACTCAATAGGTCAACTTTTGACCAAAAAGTCAATTTTGGTCAAAATAATCAATTTTTGACCTAATGACAAATTATTAACCCAGTAAGCCAATCTTTGACCAAAAGGTCAACTTTGGTTAAAATGATCAATCTTTGATCCAGAGACCAACTCATTGACCCAATAGGTCAACTTTTGACAAAAAAGTTAACTTTGGTCAAAATAGTCAATTTTTAACCCAATGAAGAACCCATTGACCCAATAGATCAATTTTTGACCAAAAGTCATCTTTGGTCAAAATGGTCAATTCTTGACTTAATTACCAACTCATTGACAAAATAGGTCAACCTTGGACCAGAAAGTTAACTTTGGTCAAAATGGGCAAGTTCTGACCAGCTGACCACTCCGTTGACCCAATGGGTCAACTTTTAACCAAAAATTTAATTTTGGTCAAAATAGTCAATTTTTAACTTAATGACCAATTCCTGACCCAATAAGTCAACCACTGACCAAAAAGTCAACTTTAGCAAAATTATCAATCCTTGACCCGATGACCAAACCATTGACTTACTGGGTCAACTTTCGACCAAATAGTCAACTTTGGTCAAAATGGTCAATCCTTGACATAATGATCAACCCATTGACACAATAAGTCAACTTTTGACCAAAATGTCAATTTTGGTAAAAATAGTCAATTTTTAACATAATGACCATTTATTGACCCAGTAAACCAATCTCTGACCAAAAAGTCAACTTTGGTCAAAACGGTTGAAGTTTGACCCAATGACAAACTCATTGACCCAATAGGTCAACTTTTGACCAAAAAGTCAACTTTGGTCAAAATGATCAATTTCTGACCCAATGACCAACCCATTGACCCTATAGGTCAAATTTTGACCAAAAAGTCAACTTTAGTCAAAAAATGGTTAAACCTTGACCAAATGACCACCCATTGACCACATAGGTCAACTTTTCACCAAAAATTCAACTTTGGTCAAAATGGTCAATTTTTTACCCAATGACCAACCCATTGACCAATAAGTCAACTTTTGACCAAGAAATCAACTTAGCCAAAATGGTTAATTCTTGACCTAATGACTGACCCAATAACTTAACTTTTGAAAAATGGTCAATTTGGGTCAAAATAATCAATTTTTGACCTAATGACCACTTATTAACCCAATAAGCCAATCTCTGACCAAAAAGTCAACTTTGGTCATGATGGTCAATCCTTGACCCAATGTTAAACCCATTGATCTAATAGGTTAACTTTTGAACAAAAAGTCAACTTTGGTCAAAATGGTAAATCCTTAACCCAATGACCAACCCACTTACCCAAAAGATTAACTTTTGACCAAAAATTCAATTTTGGTCAAAATAGTAAATTTTTTGCTAATGACCAATTATTGACCAAATTGGTCAACTTTAGACCAAAAAGTCAACTTTGGTCAAAATGGTCAATCCTTGACCAAATGACCAACCCATTGACCCAATATGTCAACTTTTGACCAAAAAGTCAACTTTGGTCAAATCATCAATCCTTGACCCAATGACTAACATATAGACCCAAAATGACAACTTTTGACCAAATAGTCAATTTTGGTTAAAATTGACTATTTTTTACCTAATGACCACCTTATTGACCCAAAGGTTAAGTTTTGACAGAAAAGTGAAATTTAGTCAAAATGGTTAATTTCTAACACAATGACATAAATGTCAACTTTGGTGAAAATAGTTAATCCTTGATCCAATGACCAACCCATTGACCCAATTTGTCAACTTTTGACTAAAAAGTCAACTTTGGACAAAATGGTTAATCACCAATGACCAACACATTAACCCAATAGGTCAACTTTTGACCAGAAAGTCAATTTTGCTCAAAATTATCAATTCTTGGCCAAATGACAGCCTCATTGACCAAAATAAGTCAACTTTTGACCAATAGGACAACATTGATCAAAATTGTAAATCCTTGACCCAATGACCAACTCATTGATCCAATATGTTAATTTTTGACCAAAAAGTCAATTTTGGTCAAAATAGTCAATTTTTGACCTAATGATCAATTATTGACCCAGGAAGTCAATCTCTGACCAAAAAGTCAACTTTGGTCAAAATGGTCAATCCTTGACCCAATGACAAACCCATTGACCCAATAGGTCAAGTTTTGACCAAAAAGTCTATTTTGGTCAAATAGTCAATTTTTGACCTAATGCCTACCCATTAACCCAATAGGTCAACTTTTGACCAAAAAGTCAATTTTGGTCAAAATGGTCAATTTTTGACTCAATGACCAACCCATTGATCTGGTAGATTAAATTTTGATCAAAAACTCAACTCTAGTCAAAATGGCCAATTTCTCATCCAATGACCACACGTTGACCTAAAGGGTCAACTTTTGACCAAAAATTTAATTTTGGTCAAAATAATCAATTTTTGGCTTAATGATCAATTAATGACCCAATAGGTCAATCTCTGACCAAAAAGTCAACTTTGGTCAAAATGGTCAATCTTGACCCAATGACCAACCCATAAGCCTAATAGGTCAACTTGTGACCAAAAAGTCAATTTTGGTCAAAATGATCATTCCTTGACCCAATGACCAACCCAATGGTCCAATAGGCCAACTTTTGACCAAAAAGTTAATTTTTGTCAAAATAGTCAATTTTTGGCCTAATGACCAATTATTAACCTAGTAAGTCAATCTCTGATCAAAAAGTCAACTTTAGTCAAAATGATCAATCCTTAACCCAATGACCAACCCATTGACCCAATAGGTCAATTTTTGACCAAAAAGTTTACTTTTGTCAAAATGATCAATCCTTGACCCAATGACCGACCCATTGGCCTAATAGGTCGCTTTGACCAAAAAGTCAATTTTGGTCAAAAGAGACAATTTTTGAATTAATGGGTAATTATTGATCCAATAAGTCAATCTCTGACCAAAAAGTCAACTTTGGTCAAAATGGTCAAACCATGACCCAATGACAAACCCATTGACCCAATAGGTCAACTTTTGACCAAAAAGTCAACTTTTGACCAAATAGTCAATTTTGGTCAAAATAGTTAATTTTTGACTTAATGACCACCCATTAACCCAATAGGTCAACTTTTGACCAAAAAGTCAACATTGGTCAAAATGATCAATTTTTTACTCAATGACCAATCCAGCGACCTAATAGGTCGACTTTTGACAAAAAAGTCATCTTTGGTCAAAATGGTCAATTCTTGACCAAATTACCAACTCATTGACCAAATAGGTCAACTTTTGACCAAAAATGGTCAATTTCTGACCCAATGACCACCACGTTGAACCAATGGGTTAACTTCTGACAAAAAATTCAATTTTGGTCAAAATTCAATTTTTTACCTAATGACCAATTATTGACCCAATAAATCAATCTCTGACCAAAAAGTCAACTTTGGTCAAAATGATCAATCCTTGACCCAATGATAAACCATTGACCCATAGGTCAACTTTTAAACAAAAAGTCTATTTTGGTCATAATACTTAATTTTTGACCTAATCACCACCCTTTCACCCAATAGACAACTTTTGACCAAAAGTCAGCTTTGGTCAAAATGGTCAATTTTTCACCCAATGACCAACACATTGACTCAATAGATCAAATTTTGACCAAAAAGTCATCTTCGGTCAAAATGGTCAATTTTTGACCGAATTACCAACTCATTGACCAAATAAGTCAACTTTTGACAAAAAAAGTCAACTTTGGTCAAAACGGTCAATTTTTGACCCATTGACCCAATAGATAAAATTTTGACCAAAAAGTCATCTTCGGTCAAAATGGTCAATTCTTAATTGAATTACCAACTCATTGACGAAATAAGTCAACTTTTGACAAAATAGTCAACTTTGGTCAAAATGGTCAAAATGGTCAATCATTGAACCAATGACAAACCCATTGACCCAATAGGTCAACTTTTGACAAAAAAAGTCAACTTTTGTCAAAATGGTCAATTCCTGAGCTAATGACCAACCCATTGACCCAATGGGTCAACTTTTGACAAAAAAGTCAATTTTGGTCAAAATAGTCAATTTTTGACCTAATGACCAATTATTGACCCGGTAAGTCAATCTCTGACAAAAAAGTCAACTTTGGTCAAAATTGTTGATCTTTGACCCAATGACAAACCCATTGACCCAATATATTAAATTTTGACCAAAAAGTTAACTTTGGTCAAAATGGTCAATTTCTGACCCAATGACCAACCTATTGACCCAATAGGTCAATTTTTGACCAAAAAGTCAACTTTTGTCAAATTGAGGAAACCTTGACCCAATGACCAAGCCATTGACCCAATAGGTCAATTTTGGTCAAAATAGTTAAATTTTGACCTAATGACCACCCATTGACCAAATAGGTCAACTTTTAACTAAAAGTTAACTTTGGTCAAAATGGTCAATTTTTAAACCATGACCAACCCATTGACCCAATAAGTTAACTTTTGGCCAAAAAGTCAACTTTGGTCAATTCTTGACCCAATGACCAATGCATTGACCCAATATGTTAACTTTTGAATATAAAGTCAATTTGGGTCAAAATAGTCAATTTTTTACCTAATGACCAATTATTGACCCAATAAGTCAATCTCTGACGAAAAAGTCGACTTTGGTCATAATGGTCAATCTTTGACCCAATGACCAACCCATTGACCCATATGTCGACTTTTGACCAAAAAGTCAATTTTTTGTCAAAATAGTCGAAATGACCAATTATTGACCCAACAGTTCAACTTTTGACCCAAAAAGTCAACTTTGGTCAAAATGATCAATCCTCGACCCAATTATCAACCCCTACCTAATAAATCAACTTTTAACTAAAAAGTCAACTTTGGTCAAAACGATCAATCATTGACCCAATGAACAACTCATTGACCCAAAATGATAACTTTTGACCAAAAAGTCAATTTTGGTCAAAATTATCAATTTTTGACCTAATGACCACCTCATTGACCCAAAAGGTTAACATTTGACTAAAAAGTTAAATTTGGTCAAAATAGTTAATTTCTGACACAATGACCTAAATGTCAACTATTACGAAAATGGTCAATCCTCGATCCAAAGACCAACACATTGACCCAATAGGTCAACTTTTGACAAAAAAAGTCAATCCTTGATCAAATAAGCCAATCTCTGACAAAAAAGTCAACTTTTGTCAAAATAGTCAATCTTGACCCAATGACCAACCCATTGACCCAATAAGTGAACTTTTGACCAAAAAGATAAGTTTGGTCAACATAGTCAATTTTAGACCTAATGACCAATTATCGGCCCAATAAGTCAATCTATGACCAAAAAGTCAACTTTGGTCAAAATGGTCAATCCTTGACCCAATGACCAATCCATTGGCCCAATAGGTCAACTTTTAACTAAAAAGTCAACTTTGGTTAAAATGATCAATCCTTGACCCAATGACCAACCCATAGGCCTAATAGATCAAATTGTTACCAAAAAGTCAATTTTAGCGAAAATGATCAATCTTTGACCCAATAAAAAACTTTTGAACAAATTTAATTTTGGTCAAAATTGTCAATTTTTGACCTAATGACCAATTATTGACCCAATAAGTTAATGTCTGACCAAGAAGTCAACTTTGGTCAAAAGGTCAATCCTTGACCCATTGACCAACCCACTGAGCCAATAGGACAACTTTTGACTAAAAAGTCAACTTTGGTCAAAATGATCAATCATTAACCCAACGAACAACTCATTGACCCAAAAGGATATTTTCCATAATCAAGGCATATTCACCATCCTGTAACATGTCTTGTTGGTATAGGTTCATTCTTTCCATTAACAGTTACAAATACTCCTCCTTTCTTGCGAACACAGTGAATAGGACTAACACATGAACTATCTGAAATAGGGTAGATAATTCCAGCATCTAACCACTTTAATATTTTTTTCTTGATAACTTCTTTCACACTAGTATTTAATGTCCTTTGACGTTCAGCTCTGGGTTTGCAGTTCTCTTCCATAAGGATTCTGTGCATACAAATTGAAGGACTGATTACCTTAATATCAGCTATGGTCCATCCGAAGGCTTTCTTATCATTCTTTAAAGTTTCAAGCAAACTCTCTTCTTCTTCTATAGTTAATTTTGAGGAAATTATAACTAAAAAAGTAAAGGATTCACCTAAAAAGGCATAATTTAAATGTTCGGGAAGTAACTTAAATTCAAGTTCATGAGGTTTTTCGATTGATGGACAAAAAAAATTCACCTTTCTTTGTCATGTCCAAAACTTTAAAACTTTCTTGAACATAATTTAAGTCTTCCTCATTAAAATCATCAGAATATTGTATTTCCTCTTCTTGCTCGTATTCCAACCTTTCACCTTCGGATTTCTCTTCATAATTTGTTTTAAAATGGCATTCACTCAGATATCTAATTACATCCATCCTGAAACATTCATCATCTTTACCTTTTGCAGGATATTTCATTGATTTTGAAATATTAATTGTAATAGGTTGATCATTAAAAAACATAGTTAATTACCCTTTCGGCACATCTATCATTGCTCTTCCTGTAGCTAGGAGAGGTCTCTCCAAAATAATGGGTATCTCTTTATCTCACTCCATATCTAGCATAATGAAATCAACAGGAAAGATAAATTGATCTACTTTTACTAAGGCATCTTTCATAACTTCTTTAGGATATGTTATCGAACGATCTGCTAACTACAGAGTTACAGTAGTATATGTTATTTGCTCATAAGGTTAATGCTTGCGCCTAAATCACATCAAGCTTTCCCATAAAGTCTATCTCTGATTGTACATGGAATTGTGAAGCTACCGGGATCTTTAAGCTTTTCAGAAAGCTTCTTCTGAATTCTTACACTGCATTCTTCACCAAGCAAAATTGTCTCGTTATCTTCAAACATCTTTTTCTGTTGAGAATATCTTTCATAAGCTTCACATAGCTTGGCATTTGTTCTAAGGCTTCAGCAAATTGAATATTAATTGTAGGATTCTTAAAAATTTACAAAAATTTTGAAAATTGCTTATCCAACTTTTGTTATCGAAGACTCTAAAGAAATGGTGGTGGTGACTTTTCTAAAGTAAATTTTGGTAGAGAAAAAGGTCTTTCCAAACCTTTCTAAGCATCCTCTTTTGGTTCTTCAATCTCTTCTTTCACTACTTCAATCTCTTTTTGAATTATACCTTCCAACTCTCTTCCACTTCTCGATTGAATAGCTTTTACTTGCTCTTCTTTTTTGTCTCTTCTATTTATCTCTATATTACTTAGAAGTGTTCCTTGGGATCTATTACTTAATGAATTGGCTATCTGTCCCAATTTATTCTCAATATTTCTAATTCTAGCTCCTTGACAATGCAATTGATTTCCCATTTTTAACACCACTTCTTCTATAGACAACATCTTCTTCTTATATTGTGAAGTACTGTTAAAACCTGAAGGATAAGTAGGTTTATAATTATTATTAACTTGGTTTCTTCAATTCCCTACTGGGTTTATTTCATTGTTCCCCCATGTTTTACTACTACCACCCTGATTATTGTTATTCAAGTTAAAGTTTGGATGGTTCTTCCAACCTGGGTTCTAATAATTGGAATATGGGTTTATAGGCTTGTTTATGGCGTTCAAAGTTTCTAATAATGTTTGAGAATCTACCATTTGGCCTAATGAATTCTCTTCAATCATTGAAATTGGTTAAGAAATGTTTTTCCAAATTGTTCTACCTTTCTTGAAATTGCTGCAACCTGATTTGCTAGCATTGCAAAAGCATTAGATTCATGAATATTTGTTACCTTTTCAAGATTTACCCTCTCAAAAGCCATTGAAAATTATTTGTAGCAATTTCTTCAATTAAAGTGTAAGCATCATTAAACTGTTCAGACATCAATGAATCACCGGTAGCAGCATTGATAATAGATCTAAGAGACCCCACTAATCCATTATAAAAGTTTGAATTATTAACCAATCTGGTATCGAATGATATGGACACTTTCTCCAGAGACCTTTAAAACGTTCTCGTGCTTCATAAATAGATTCCCCTTCAAACTGGCTAAAAGATGTAATATCATTTCCAAGTTTTTCAGTCTTTGATGGTGGAAAATATTATGTAAGAAACTTTTGTGATAAATCACCCTAAGTTTTGATAGATCCAGGTGCTATGGAATTTAACCACGTCTTAGCTTTATCTCTTAATGATAAAGGAAAAAGTCTAAGTCTAATAGCATCATCAGAAACACCATCATATTTAAATGTAGCACACAATTCTAAAAAATTGGCAAAATGTAAATTTGGATCCTTAGTTGGTGCTCTCCTAAATTGATTATTAGATACCATTTGGATAATAGTAGGTTTAAGTTTAAATGAATTACCGCTATACTAGGATTTTGAATACTACCATGAAATTCATCTATTGTAGGGTTAGCATAATCTCTTAAAGGTCTAAATTCTTGGTGGCTCTCAGCATTTTGATTATTTTGATTTGCCATTTATTGAATATTTTTATGTTTTAAAGTATTTTTAATTCTTTAGGTTTTTCTTATAGTTCTTTCTAATTCAGAAACGTAAGGCACAAGTTCTTCAGAACCTAAACTACGCATACAATTTTATAAAACAATAAAATAAAATTACACAACAAAAACAACAAGTTCCTAAAATAAATTTATCAAGTTTAAATAATAATTTAAAAATAAAAATTAAATTTTCTTACAATTTTCCTTTCAAATATTATTTTAACTTTATTTTATTTCTTTCCCCGATAACAGCGCCAAAATCTTGGTCTAATTTTATATATGAATTGATACTTCTTTTTAATGATATTATAATATGGGAAACTGCATGAAGTATATGTATCATTATCAAGTAATATAAGACTTTTTGATTAAGCCCTGAGAAATCGAACCCACAGGGAAAGTGTTAAATAAAGAAAATAGAAAATTAACTTTTTTACTTTTAAGAAAGATCTTTCCCAAACTAAATATAATATTCTAAGAAATAAAATTTGATTCTTTTTGTTAGTTTTTATAATTTGAAATGAAAGTAAGCAGATACTTTAACTAAATGTTTTGTAAGATGAAAACAAACATAAATAAAATACATTTTTCCTAATTATGAATGAGTAACAAGTCATGGAAAATTTTTATGGAAGTATTCTTAAATTTGTCGTGCTAAATAGGAGCAATTATATTATTTGACTTACTAGAGATGTTATAAAGAATATAGTTTAATCTATTGTTTTATAAATCTTAAGGACGGGTTAGGCAGGAAAGATACTAGCTCTCACTCTAGAGTTTCATCTATTCCCTCCCCCTGGTGGCTAACATCTCGTATCAAAACATAAAATAATAAATCGAATTGGGAGCTTTAGCTTGTCACTCTAAATTCGTCAAATTCTACACCCATCAAAGTATATCTCCCTATCTATTTGCATTTAATCATATGGACTACATTCTCTCCCGTATAATCTCATGTGATTCTTACCAATTATTGACTGAGAAAATACCAAACCGGTTCTTAAATTTTCTCACAAAAAATTTTAACATCTCCATTGGCCAAATCAAGAAGTAAATGAAGTGAAAGATTTTGAATCATCACAACTTCTTCCAACATTGAATTCCTATACTTCACACAACATCCTTCCTTAACTTTATTTCTTCATCATTATAAGGAAAAAGATAAAGAAAACTACTCAGAATTCAAAATTCAATCACAACTTCGTTTAAAAGTAGAAATCATTGTGAAAAAATAAGAAGTCTTAATTAAAAACCAAATGTAATAACAAAGATAATGACATATTTTGTAAATCCTCTCCACCAAACTCTTGAAGTTCATTTGAAAACTTTGCTTTCTCTTACAATATTTCTTACAGGTTGGCGCCCAACTCTAAGGATTCTAAATCTCACTTCTAATCCTAATATAAACTATAGTAAAGTGAATAGAAAATGGTGAAGTGGAGTGGTGTGTTGCTAAAATAGCTCTCTTAAACAATAAAGATAAACCACACTCTCCAACAACAATCACTTTTCTGATCTTCATGTCCTCTTTTTATAATTTTCCTACAGGTGTCTTCGTATCTTTTCAAATTGTGTCCAAATTCATCATATCTTCTAAGTGATGCATCCATTCAAGAGAATTTTGAATTAATTATGGCGCCAATAGGAAGTTACCCATGTTCTTACCAAGAGATGCCTCAAATACCACTTCAAAATCGCGCTAAAAATTAATTAACTCCTCTTTAGTAACTACCGCACATAAGCGCAAGGTCTCGGTGCTTAGCCGCAAGTCTTCTAGTGCGTAAGCTCCAGATCTTGGCGCATAGCTGTGAGGCCTTGGAGCGTAAGCGCGGGTCTAGGCGCTTAGCCGCCACAGATCATTTTTTTTCTTTTCTTCATTTTTGTTTTGAATTTGATCCTTTTTCACTCCTTTTCATCACATCCCTCCATTTAATCTTACATGTAAGAAAAATACACAAAATACCTTCCATTAAAGCACAATATCATCAAAAATTGGTATTAAAATGTGTTTAAAAATACTAGATATTTTTGGTGTATCAATGTCCCAAACCATAATTTGATCCATGCACAATCAAGCTCAAAATAGATTTCACAATTATAGTGTCAATATCAACAGTTCTTCTAGTTTGAATACAATAGTTCAGTATTGCTCTTTCCTTTGTCACTTTACTAATTTTCATGGTTGGGAGTAATTTTGAAGTTATAAAGAAATGCCATTGTTTTGATTCAGGATTAAATAAGGTAATAGAGAAATTTACATACTTGTTGTCTCTAATCTCCTAATGTTCACCTTCAACTGTCAAATATCTATAAATTTCATTCATGTTGTCTCTCGTAGGGGCAAAATTTGTGTAATGACATTGACACATTATCTATAATGTAAAGTTCATTAATCTCTGTATGAGTAAATAATATCCACCTACCATGCAAATAGAAGACTGCTTGGTTGATTCCATGAAGATTTGCATAAAATTTCTTATCCACGGGAATGTCTATTGTGGCAGTAGTGTAGCAAAATACTTCCCATTGCCTCTGCATAATATTTTTTCTACTCGAGTACTAGGAACATTCATATCTCAATTGTAAAAGCCTCATTCCTTAATTAGCCTCCTCTTTATATGAACTTTGTTGCAAAGTCGTTGAGCCTCGAAACTGATGAACTTTCTCTTGATGAAAACTCTAAATCTTGGAGATTCTACAAATTTTAAAGAAATGAAATGCAAATTTTGGAACTACCCTCTCATTTTTCTGAAGTTAATGGGTTTTTAAATGATTTTGGGGAGTAATAGGGGTGAAACTCCTGCTCAAAACTGCCAAAATCTGCCATTTAAAACTCAACAAACTGCAACTCAATCCGTCAGCATTGTCGGTGTTGGATAGGGCACCGTCAGCACCCAAGCTCCGGCAATTGGTAAAATCCTCTAGAAAAATGCACCGTTGGCGCACATTCTGGTGCCATCAGGGCCAGATCATGGCTTTACATCCAAATGAACTCTAAATCTTCGACACAATCTAAAAATTATCACTATTTACGATATTTATGAGTGAGTTTGACTCAAATATATGATTAAATAATAATAATAATATCAACTATGACCAATTCAAACAAATTAAAAAATAAGGATAACATTAGTTTTATTCAGGACGACTTAACATTAAAACCTCTTTAAAATTAGGTCGAGACCCCTCAAAATATGATTTTAATTGATACCCATTAACTTTATATGTCCTTCCAGTTTTAGAATCTTCAATATCAACAGCTCCAAATTGATAAGCTTTTATAAAAGTGAAATGTCCTATCCATATAGACTTTAGTTTTATAGGAAATAATCTCAATCTTGTATTATATATAAAACTTCCTGTCCAGATTTAAATATCTTTCTAATAATCTTTTGATCATGTCATATCTTCATTTTCTCCCTATAAATTCTATCATTATCAAAAGATTCATTTTTAATTTCTTCCAATGCATTAAGTAGTAATAATCTTTTCTCACTAACATCCTTTAAATTAAAATTAAACTCTTTTATCGCCTAATATGCTTTATGTTCTAATTCTAGTAAATGACAAGTTTTTCCAAAAATAAGTCTATAAGGAGACATTCCTATAAGTGATTTATAAGCAACCCTATATGTCCAAAATGCAATATCTAATCTAGCAGACCAATCTAATTTATGAGGATTTACAGATTTCTCCAAAATTCGTTTAATATTGCGATTAGATACTTCAACTAAACCATTAGTCTGGGAATGAAAAGCAGTCGAGATTCTATGCATAATAATATATTTTTTAGCCAATCTCTGAATCAAATTATTCCTAAAATGAGATCCACCATTAGTAATGATAATTCTCGACATTCCATATCTTATAAAAATATTTTACATTAAAAATTTTGAAACACTTCGAGCATCATATCTGGTTAAAGCTATTGGTTCAATCCATTTTGATACATAATACACTGCAATCAATATATACATATTCCAAAATGAAGGAATAAATGGTCCCATAAAATCTAATCCCCAAACATCAAAGATCTCAACTTCCAATATAAAATTTAGGGGCATTTCATTTCTTCTAGAAATATTACCTACTTGCTGACATCGATAACAAATTTTAATATATCTATTAACATCCCTGAAAAGAGTAAACCAATAGAATCCACATTGTAAAATTTTATGTGCAGTTTTGTTAGTTCTAAAATATCCCCCAAATTCAAAATCATGGCATCTCTGAATAATTGGTTCAATTTCTTCATAAGGCACACATCTCCTAATAACAAGATCCTTGCATTGTTTATATAAATATGGGTCATCCCATAAGTAAAATTTGCCATCATACATATTTTTTTTCTATTGTTTATTTGGTAATTCAGGAGGTAAAATATCAGTTACAATATAGTTCACAATATCAGCATACCACGGTTAATTTCATTCTTTAATATTATAAAGTTGCTCATCATGAAAAGTTTCTATAATTTCATCTTCAAAATCAGATAATTCATGTTGTTCTAGCCTAGATAAATGATCAGCTATTTGATTTTCAGTTCAGTTTCTATCCACTATCATGAATTCAAATTCTTTCATTAGAAGTATCCATCTAATTAATCTTAGTTTAACATCCTTCTTTTGCATTAAGTATTTGATAACAGAGTGGTCTGTATGCAATATATCTTTAGTCCCAATTAAATACGACCTATTTTTTTTTCAAAAGCATATAAAATCGAAAATAACTATCTTTCAGTAGTGGTATAATTAATTTGAGCTTCATTAAAAGTTTTATTAGTATAGTACATAACTTTAAAAATTTTATCATACCTTTGTTCTAAAATAGCTCCAATCACATAATCAATGGCATCACACATTACTTCAAAAGGTTTCTGCCAATTAGGTGAAACTCTTATATGGGAATTGATTAAATTTTCTTTCAATAATTGAAATGCATTTAATTATTCTTCATTAAAATCAATTTTCTTATCTTTTTCTACACAGAGGCTTAGTAATTTTTGAAAAATCTTTAATATATCGCATTTAGAAACCAACATGTCCTAAAAAACTTCTAACCCCTCTCACAGTAGTAGAAGGTGATTGTTTCATGATGATTTGAATCTTTGCAGGGTCTACTTCTATGCCATATTCAAAAATATTAAGGCCATGTACAATTCCTCCTGTAACCATAAATTGACATTTCTCCTAATTTAGAACTAAATTTATTTTTTCGCATAACTCTAAAAATTTTTCTAAATTATTTAAGCAAGCGTCAAATGAAGTTTTAAATAAGGAAAAATCATCCATAAAAACTTCTATTCCATTATTAATCATATTCCTAAAATATGACATCATACATCTTAGAAATATTGCAGGTGTGTTACATAATCCAAAGGGCATTCGTCAAAAAGCAAATGATCCATAGAGACTAGTAAATGTTATATTTTATTGATCCTTATAAGGAATTGGCATTTGATGATTACTGGTAAATTAATCTAAACAACAAAAATATTTATGCCCAGCAAGCCTATCCAACATTTGTTCTAGAAAAGGTAATGGAAAGTGATCATCTGTAGTGGCGGCATTTAATTTTCTATAATCAATACAGATTTATTAACCAGTGACTTGTCTCATGGTTATTAATTCCTTTCTTTCATTAATCTCAACTATCACTCCTCCTTTCATATGAACACAATGAGTTGGACTTACCCACACACTATCTCAAATATGATATATAATTCTAGCATCTAACCATTTTAAAATTTCTTTCTTTACTACTTCTTTCATTAATGGATTTAATATTTATTGCAGATTAGCTTTAGGTTTATGTTTTTCATCCAATAGAATTCTATGCATACACAATGAAGGTTTGATTTCTTTAATATTATCTAGAGTCTAACCAAAATCTATTTTGTATCTTTTTCATGTATCTAATAATTTCTGCTCTTATAAATCATTTAAATATAAGGATACAATAACTGGTAATGTAGATAATTCTCACAATAACACATACTTCGAAGGGTTATGAAGTATTTTCATCTCAATTTCTGGAGGTTTTATGATAGATGGAATTATACTTTTACTATCCTTTACTTTAATATCCAACATCTCAAATCTTTTCTGAACATAATCCAGTTCTTCATTATCTATCTCATCATTTTTGTCTTCCATTTTATTTTCATCCTCACATTTCAAATCTTCTTGTTCCTTTTTTTCTTCAAACTTTTCCTTAAAATGATCATCTTTTAAATAGTAAAAAATTTCCATACAAAAGCATTCATCATCTTTTTCTGTTGCAGGGTATTTCATAGCATTTGATATATTGAATGTCACCTCTTGATCTTTAACGCTCACAGTTAATTCTCCTTTTTGAACATCTATCATAGCTCTTCCAGTTACAAGGAATGAGATTCCCAAAATGATAAGATTTCTTTATCTTTCTCCATATCTAAAACAATAAAATCCACAGGAAAGATAAATTTATAAACATTTACTAAAATGTTTTCTACAAATCCTTTAGGATAAGTAATAGAAACGATTAGCTAATTGAAGAGTTACTGAAGTTGGGGAAATTTCTCCTATTCCCAACCTTTTAAAACTTGATATAGGCATGAGATTAATAATGGCTTCCATATCACATAAGGCTCTTCAAATAATTTTTCCTCCAATATCACAAGGTATAGTGAAGTTACCAGGATGTTTGAGTTCTTCGGGATGCTTTTTTTTTAGTTATTGCACTACACTGTTCACTGAGTATAATAGCCTCATTATTTGTAAACTTCATTTTTTTATTTAATATATCCTTCATAAATTTCACATAGTTAGGCATTTGTTCTAAGGCTTCAACGAAGGGAATGTTTACTATTAATTTTTTAAGGATTTCTCTAAATTTTAAAAAAAAATTATCTCTCTTTTGTTATTTAAGTCTTTCAGGAAACGAACTTAGTGGTCTTTCTACAGTAATTTTCATCGGTTTAAGTGGATATTCTAAATCTGGATATATATTATCATTACCTTTTTCAGTTTTTATTTTCTCTTTTTCAATTTCAGCATATTTTTGCACTCTTGATTCCAATTCTTTTCCACTTCTTAGCTGTATAGCCATAATTTTTTATTTATTTTGATCCTTTGGGTTAATTTCAACATTACTAGGGAAAGTTCCTGAAGGTCTATTACTAAGTGCAGTAGCGATATGTTATAATTGATTTTTAATATTTTTAATAGCAGCTCCTTGACATTGTAATTGGTTACCTTGAATTTGTGTTACTTACGAGCGGATCTCCATCACTTTTAGAAGGATGGATGAGAGCAAGATTCCGATCTACTTCCGATCAGATCCAGAATTAGAGAATTTGCAGCCCTACGAGTTGTAAGCTACATAGTAGTAGCACACCTCTAAAGCACACTTACGTGGGATTCTCCTCCAGAAAGTGGCTTAGAAGGTGATGTTATTACCTATGCAGTTTACTTTTCAGACATGGATGGATCAAACAGACAGTTTTGTCAGACGACATGAAGATATCAGTACAGTCTGTGTTCAGACATACATGACTTTTGTAAAAGTCTGTTTTCAGAAAGATGTCATCAGAAATGTTTTGATGGAATCACCTGATGTACTTCCAACATTTTCAATGGAAACGACTATGTCGTGTTTTGTCTTCAATTTTGTGCAATTGACTGCAAGCGCCACTAAATCTGAGTTTGACTCGATTTAAAGAAAAGTTGAATGAAGAACTATTTGAATAAAATATAACAACAAAAATGAAAATTCAAATTTAAAATCCAAATAAAACACAAAACTGAAACTCAAAGCGAACCAACTTAAAATCTCAAATTGTAAACCAAAATAAATGAATGAAAACCCAAATCAAAATGAAATTTCAAACGAAACTTGAAAACAAAAAAAAATAAAAACAAAATTAAATCACTAAAAAACTAATCAAACAATGAAAATGAAACTCTGAATTTGAAATCCCCAGCCTCATACTGTTCTAAAATCTTTTTGACTCTCCGCGATTCCTTTCCTCTTTTGAGAAGGTAGACTGAGTCTATTGACACAGAACCACGAAATTTTCAATTTGGTTCTGGCATGGATTCATATCCTTCGCCAAATTTAAATCAAACTTTGATCAACTCCCTCGAAATGAGAAACACTTTCATATCTCATTCCAATCTTCTACTCTACTAAAATTTCCAAAAAATCTTCAAAATCAAATCAATACCAACTTTTGGGATTGGTACCTAAATTCCAGTCTCCATCCTCCTAAGGCTGGTACCCAAATTCTAGTTCTCATTTCGAGATCGATACTCAAATTTCAATTCTCTTTTCTGAATTTACACTAAAGTTTCGCATCCCATCCGAGAAACTTTTCTGCATTCTAGTTCTCTGAGCTAGGTGTGACACCAACAAGGCATCCTATTCTCCGAGCCGCCACCCTCGCATTCTATCAGAGAAATTTTTTCGCTTTCTAATCCTCTCAGCTAGGTGTGAGACCAACAAGGAATCCTATTCTCCAAGCTACCAACCTCGCATTCTATCCGAGAAACTTTTCCGCATTTTAATCCTCTGAGCTAGGTGTGAGACCAACAAGGCATCTTATTCTCCGAGCTGCCAACCCCGCATTCTATCCAAGAAACTTTTCTACATTCTAATCCTCCGACTTGGGTATGAGACCAACTAGGCATCCTAACTTCGGTGAGCGCCAATCTCGCATTCTTTTTTAGAAATTTTTCTGCACTCCTGAAATCTTGGCATCAGTACCTAAATTCTGATTCCCATCCTGAGGGTTGACATATTGTCTTGAATGGTAGTCACTTCCTCGACTAGATCCAGGTCTGACGTAATGTCTTGAACGTTAGCCCGAGCTGGTATAATCTTTTCTTGAGGTCGGTACCTAAATATCGACTCTCTTTCCGAGATCAGAACCTAAATTCTGATTCTCATCCCTTTCGAGAGTGGTACCTAAATTCCAGTTCTCATTCCGAGGTCAGTACCTAAATTCTGACTCTCACCTTTCTGAGGTCGATACCTAAATTTCGACTCTCATTCTGAGACTGGTACCAAAATTCCAGTTCTCATTCTGGGGTCAGTACCTAAATTCTGACTCTTATCTTTCCGAGATAGATACCTAAATTTTGATTCTCATCCCGAGGCTGGTACCTAAATTCCAGTTCTCTCCCTTCTGAGATCAGTACCTAAATTCTGATTCTCTTCCTTTTGATCAGTACCTAAATTCCAATCCTTACTTCGAGGCTGGAACTTAAATTCTAGTCCTCATCCCCTTCCCAATTTGAACTCTGTTTTGTCATTACTGAATTCCCTTTCAATTTCAAACTCCGAAATTAAATTTCAACCAACTTCAAAATTAATCACAAACCAAACTTTAATCAAACTCCAAAATCAATTTAAACCAATGGAATTTTAAAGATCAAAATCAAAATAAAAAATTTGAAATCTTGACCTTATTTAACCTTGAAGTCAATCAGCTTGAACTTCACCCCTTCCTCCCCAGCGAGAGTTCGGGAATCTTCAGCTTCGGAGATTTACCTAATACTCCCCAGCGGGAACCTTCTCTTTTTTCTGTTCTCTTTCAAGTGTGTAGGCTTGAAATGTTTGTGTTGGTTTGTTGATCTCCTCGGTCAACGCCAATATGCGCGGTGTGCTGGGTCAGCACACCACACCTATTGGGGGTCCATTTGTTGACCTCATTTTTGGTGAGGTCTTTTCTATTCTCTTAGTACTTAGGATCTTGCCATAGGACTTCTCCTTGACTATCCCAGAGGACTAGAATTGGGACCCACCATTTAGCAATTCAGCTACTTCTTAACTCCTCTTGGGACCCCACTTAGATGGTTTCAAACCTCTAAATCACCTTGGAAGGTTAAAACCATCATATGAGCAACCAATAGTGAGTTCATATAGGATTGTTTGGACTTAGGATGACCTTATGTGACTTGGGCTTCTCTTGCACACACACACCTCCCTAAGCCACTTAACCTAAACCTTGAACCCTTGTCTGTCTACCCTTTGTGAAACTCACATGGTTAAATCCAAGCCACTAATCTTTGATTAAGATGGCTAAGGTCAATATGTGAAGGATCATAAAGTGGTTACCATTTGGCTAGACTTGGTACCAAAGTGGTTGGACTTGGCTAGGTCAATGGCTCATGCTTCCAAACCCTAATTCCATTCCAAATCACTTTTTACTCAATCTTGACCCCACTAAAATGATCCATTTCTACCTTATTGAAACCCCATTCATGTTACCAAAATTTTTGGTTTTGACATTGGGTCCTCTAAACTTATCAAAATTACTTAAATTGCCCCAACAACCACAAATCATCCAAAAATTCCCAAAAATTTTCCAAAATTCCTAAGAATCATTTTAAAACAATCCTCACCTCTTAAATCTACCAAAATACTCTAATACCCTCTAAATAACCTCCAAATACCCTTTTAGCCCAAAATTCTAAAAATTCCAAAAATTCCCAAAAACTTCCAGAAAATCCCAAATATCCCTAATTTCATTTTTTTTAACTACACCATAGCCCAATTTTGCCAATTTAACCCAATTTTATCAAAACCCCCAATTTGACCCATTTTTAACTCAAACGGACCCAATGTCAAACCAAATCAACTCAATTGACCTCAATGTTGCCCAAAACCAATTCTAAACTTCCATTGAACATCTCCAATACCAATATAAACCAAATCCAAGCCCAATTTGATTCACATTTGAATTCAATTTCAACCCAAACCTAAGAGCCACAATTTTAACCTATGACCCAAACCTACCAAAATCCAACCCAATTCAACCCAATTTCCCCTCAAATCAACTCTAAACCCTTCCTAGTACATCCTTACACCAAATACAATATCAATTGGCTCTCAATTTAAACTCAAACCCTACTAAAAATCCCTTTGCAATCAAAATCCCCAAATTTGCCCTAAAGTTGTCACCTACCCCCCCTAAACCCAAAATTTCCACCCAATTTCTATCCTAAACCTTTCCTAACAATCATTTGTAACATTTTGAACTCTCAATTGGACTTGAACCAAACTCTAGGCAAACCTAAATCCAACCTAACCTACGGTGACAAAAATTAACCAAAACTCCAGAATCCTCCAAATTGAAACTCCAAATGAACTCAAATCCACTTTATGACTTCATGAAAAATCTTCCTTACAATCATTTACACAATGTTGATCAATCAATTTGATCCAATTCAACCAAAAACTCAAGCTAGCCCAATTTAAACCCAAACCAACCCACATGGACACATAAGCCAAATTAAACTTAGCCAATCCAAATTTGATCAAGCCGACCCCTTGGCTGCCAATCCTAGACCTCCTAAGGTAGGTTTGACCTAACCCAACCCATGCCTCATGATCCATGGACCAATAGTCCACCACTTTGGACCAAGGGACCAAGACACATGGCTAAGGCCATGTCCCATCCTCCAAATCTCTTTAAGTAAGCTCCCTGCAAAAAGTAATTGAGCAAAACTCCTCCTCCACTCCTCAGCCTGCCCAGCCACCTGACCGTCCTTGCTAGCCACCCCAGCCGCCGGAACAGTCACGTCCAAGCACCCCTTTGTCCTTGAAAATTCAAAATGGAACCTAGGCAGTGGCCAATCCTTTCACCAGCCATCCTACCTGCACTGTCCTCACCCCAAGCGGCCTAGGGCACTCATTGCATGACCCTGAGCTCCCCTCTCTAGCCATGGATATAAAGCCACCACCTTTCGACCTTGCCAAAGGTGTTGAATTTTTCTCCACAAAACTCCGCCAAACTGCTCCCAGACCTTCTCCCAGCCTAGAGAAGTAGAGCCCCACTGTCCTCCTGCCCTGAAATCCCCTCGCTGAGCCTAATTTCTCATCTGAAAATCAGGCCAGAAACAGGACATCCCTAGAACCTCCACCAAAACCAAATTAAATTCACCCACACCTTCCCAACACCAAGAGAAGGAGTCACCTAGTGAAAGCCCCCTCACCAGGCCAGCCAATTGCTCTAGACGTGAAAACACAAAATTGGGTTTGGAGGAAATCATACCTAGGTAGCTCACCAGGACCAAAGACTTCATCCGGAGGCTCCTCTCACTCCAACAAACGTGCCGAGCATCTCTTATTGAGGCTTCACCTCTCAAAGCCAAGGTATTGACCTCTTCTCCCTCCTGAGCTTCCAACAATTCTCCATTTTATTCTATACAATTTTGATGCATGTTAGCCATATAGATAGCTTCGTCTAGGCTAGACGCATCGATAGAGACCAACCGCGCATGATTTGGTTGAGTCTGGAATGAAATCTTAGGTCTAGAAGGTGGACAGCTCTCGGGTTAAGTCAGTTGGGGACGATGACCAGCGACCATCCGATCACGAGTGTATCGGATGGACGGCTGAGATCGAGCAGGACAGAACCGCAGAACAAAAAGTGCGCGCTGACTGGAATGGCAGCGCCGAATGGGAATGCGCCGCGTGGAGGTTCAGATCTGCCTAGGTTGAGGTGGCGCTGCATCGGATAAGTAGGAAATTATGGTATTTTCTATTTATTTAAATACGAGAACATTTAAAATGCATATCTTTGCATAGAAAAATCCAAAAAATAAACTAAAAATATCGTGTTGCTCAGTGAACAGAGGAGATTAATGTGGAAAAAAATTAAGTTATTTTTTTAAGTATTTTATTTTTAATTAATTTAAAACTTTTCTGAGTATTTTTGTCGGCATATATTTTTAGGTTATGTGTTGGATTTTAAAAAAAGGGTCGCCTACAGAAATTGTCGGTGAATTTTAAATTTAATTTAAATATATAATTTGAAAAGTAGTATTTGATTTTTGAAAATAATTTTAAGTTTGAAAATTTTAAGATGTTAAAAATCAAACCGATCTCACATCCCAAATAATTTATATAAACGAGCACCGCATCACAAACCGTGTATCTATCCCGAAGAATAGACACACTTCTTGACGATGGGGCTCGATTAAATAAACTAGAAAATTTGTGACATTCGTTTTGTCTACGAACCAATTTTATAAGCTAACAAGTTCCCCTACTTAATATAAATGAATTAAGTAGGGTTTATATTACCTGGGTTCTTAAAGTTCCCTAGAAGGGCAAGCCCCTATAGTTAATTACATCCTAAGTGACAAGAATCACTTAAGAAAACTCTCGATAATGATCAGTGGTTTTGCTCTCAAGAATTTCAAAGTTTAAGGTTTTCAAAGGATTGAGTTTTGGAAATTTTAATAGGGAATGGATCAAGTTTGGAACGGTTAATTTCAGGAGTCCAAAGGAAGAAAAGTAGAAGAAGTTGAGGATCCAAGAAGAAACTTTGCAACTTCCCAAACTATCCTATTGTTTGGCTTCAATTTGGGAGTTTATTTAATATTGCAATCTTATCAATTTTAATTAATTAGGACTTATATTTGTATGATATGATCATACAAATAGCCTCGAAGATGTGAGGGTTTATGTCGTACCAAACAACTACCTCGGAATCCTAAGACCGGTTAGGACTTAATTTGCATAACATGATTATGCAAATGGCTAACAAAAGTTAAGGATTTATGTTGCACTAGGCAAACTACCTCGAAGTCCTATGACTTGGTTATTTAAACTAAAGAATAGTTTAGCTGATGTTGACACAAGTTTTGCTGACGAAGATGGCCGTGCTACCCACTGTGCTCCAAGCTCCTTGTTGTTGCAGAGGTTTAGTTTTAGAAGTCATAAATCGGGAGATGAGAGAAGTGTTTTGGTTTAGAGAAAATCTTAAAATCCAAGTGACCAAGGCCGATCAAAAAGCTTCTCTCCATTAATTAAAAAATACCCTAAGTCATATCTAAAAAGCTTTTTTCGATCTAAAAATACCCTAAGTCATATCTCTCGATTCTCAATGGATTTTTGAGTTCTTATTCTCTATCTATTCATATTGAAGAGACGAAGACAACCATACGGTTTATAAGCTATGAAATTAACCCAAACAAAATGGACAATCATTGGAAGCTCGGGAGGAAGAATGAGTTCATACCTTTGCTCAGAGAAGTGAAGCTTCGATCTGAGGGTTGTGTCACCTTTGATTGAGTCCAGACAAGCTCCAAATGAAGTCTCTGGCTCTGGGGAATTGTCTAAGTATGAAAGTGACCAAGGCCGATCAAAAAGCTTGGAGGCTGGAAGCAATTGCTGGCCTGGTGAGGGGACTTTTGCTGGGAAACTTCTCCTCTTGGTCTGGTGAAGTTGTAAGGTCAATCAATTTGAAGATTGGCTCACTGTGGTGAAGTGTCCTATTTTTTGGGTGGATTTTCAACTCATAAATTGAGCTCACAGAGAGGGTTTTAGGGCTGGATTTCAGTGGGGATCAAGCTCTCTATGTCTGGAGAGGGATCTGGAGTGATTTTGGCAGAGTTTTGGTAAGGTTTTGTTCAACACCTCTTTTGGCCGAGAGGTGGTGGTGTTTAAATAGAGGTGGCTGGAGGGCTTCCTGGGGGCACTGGAGGGTCGGGATCAGCTGCTCGGGGAGGAGAAGAACAGCCATGGTGTCCATTTGGGTTGGGACAGCTTAGCCAGTGGGTTTGAATTTTTTGAAGCCAAATAAGGCTCTCGGCCTGGTGTTTTTCGGCGGCTGCGGTGGCTGGCCGGCCAGGCATGGGTCACCATCTGACTCAGTGGGGTCAGGGATGGAAGTTGGTGCAATCAATTAGGGTTTGGCATGTGGAAAGGGTTTGATTTAAATTGCATAGGGGGAAGCTCATTTTGGGCTTGGTTTGGTCAACTCATGGTTTAGGCTAGGTGCACCTCCCTAAGGCTCGTTTGGGCTGAAGAGAAAGTCACTTGGGTCAGCATGATTAGTGGGGTCAAGTCACAATCCAAGTACAATTAGGCTTAAGCAAGATTAGGGGATACATGGGAGTGTTTAATCACTCCTAAGGGAATCATTAAAGGGTTTCCCCCTTTTTCCATTTAGGGAGTGGTGATAAGTCAAAGCACTCATGGCTTTCATGTGGCTTGTGCATGGCTCCAAGGACTCCATTTGGCTTAGGGATGGCTTGGCTCATTTACATGAAAAAAGGTTTTGAATTTTTAGACATTTTGATGGAAAATTTCCATGGGGCCACATTTGGTTTATTTAAATGATGAAATAAAACTTAGGGGGATTATTTTATCAAATGGATGACCAATGAGGATGTCATATGGGTTTTGAAAAAAGTTTTGGGCCTTTTGAATTTTGGTGAAAATGGGCTTTTAAAGGCTTTATGGAAGTTGGCTTTTAGATTTTAAAATGGGCTTTTGGATGAAAGTTTTGTGAAGTTCCATGCCAAATAAATGTTGGGTTTAGTTTAGGGATGTTTCATGAGTGATTGGGAACAAATTTGAAGTGATTTTGAATTGAATTGGGTTTAATGTGGGTCTTTTAGTAAAGGGGCCAAAGTGGTTCAAATTGGGCTAACTTGGTTTAAGGTTGGGCTAAAGTTGGATTTAATGTAAAATTAATGTTGAGAAATGTTTATGGGAGTGTCACAAAGAGTTTTCAACTTTGGTTGGGCTTTGATTTTGGGATTTGGGCCCATTTGGGTTAGGTTTGGGCTTAGGTCAATTTAAGTTATTTTGGTTTTGGGTTAGGTTTGGGTGGAGTTTAGGTTCAAATTTTGGGCAAATCAAGTTAGAGTTTTGTTTATGGGGATGTTAGGAAGGCCTTAGAAAATATTTGGGGCCAATTGGAGTTGAATTGGGTTGGTTTGGGCTAGGTTTAGGTCATGGGCCAAAATTGGGCCTTAGGCTTCAAATTGAAATTGGGCTCAAATGCCAATCAAATGGGACTTGAATTTGGTCTAAATTGATATTGAGGATATTTAATGTAAGTTTAGAATTGAATTGGACCAAAATTGAGGTCAATTGGGGTGGTTTGGTTTGACATTGGGTTCACTTGGGTTAAAAATGGGTCAAATTGGGAGATTTTGGTAAAGGTGGGGTAAATTGGCAAAATTAGCCCATGGTGTAGTTTAACAAAATGAAATTTGAAATATTTGAGATTTTTTGGAATTTTTTGGGAATTTTCTGAATTTTTGGATTTTTGGGGTAAAAGGGTATTTTGGTAATTTTGGGGGGGTTTAGGGGTATTTTTGGAAATTTTGGTATTTTTGGCCAAAGATGGTCAATTTTAATGGTGGTAAGTGTTTAGGATTTATTTTGAGGGATCTTGGGTAATTTAGGCAATTTTGCAAATTTTGGGTCATTTCAAGGACATTTGGTTAGTTTGATGGGTTCGGGGCCCCGGGAGTCAAAAATTGAAATTTTGAAAAAAAAGAAGATTGATCAAATGTGAGTGAAATAGAATCATTTTGGTTGAGCCATAAAGCCATATTAATCCCATATGAGCCATGAGAGGACTCATTTGAGGCATTCACTATGTTGTTCTTAACCCTCTTAGTCAGGAGCTTAGGGGTTAAGGACCATCCATATGAATTAGCTACTTGAGTTAGGAAGTCAAGTTGGGTGAGAGTGTGGTTTTAGGACTTGGAATGTGTGTGAGAGTGTAGTGTATGTGCAAGTCAACCCTCACCAGACCAGGCCACCCAGGGTATTCCTAAGGCCAAAAAGTCTTATAAGGAACTCATCCTTTAAAGCTCCACATTTGGTTTCAACCCTCTAGGTGATTAGAGGTCTACAATCAAGCTTGTGGGGTTTGCAAGGAGTTAAGAAGTAGTTTGAATTTCTAAATGGTGGGTTCCATTTCTAGTCCTCTAAGATTAGTCAAAGGAAAAGCCTAAGGCTAGATCCTAAGTACTAAAGAGAGAAGCGAAAGACCTCATCAAAAATGAGGTCAACAAATGGACCCCCAATAGGTGTGGTGTGCTGACCAAGCACACCGCACGTACTGGCGTTGACTGAAGAGATCAACAAAACCAACACAGACGTCCAAGTTACAACTTAAGACAAAGTAGAAGAATTTCCGCTAGGGAGTATCAGGTATATTTCCAAGACTGGAGATTCCTGAACTCTCGCTGGGGAATGGAAATGGAGGTGAACTCCAAATCACAAGATTTGGGGAATTTGATTTAGATTTCAGTTTACTTTTAAATTTCAAGTTTCAATGTGTGAGTTTAAACTTCGCTTTATTCTGAGTCTCAATTTTGATTGAAGTTTAATTTAAAATCGATTTAAGGAAATTTTGAATTTGAAATTCAGATTTGAAATGAGAATTGAAACCTAGATTTCAACCTCGGGATTGCGAAGAGAACTGGAATTTAAGTACCAACCTCGGAGTGAGAATCAGAGTTTAAGTATCGAAGGAAAAAGGGTGAGAATCAGAATTTAGGTGCTGATCTCGAGAGAGTGAGATTTGAAATAAAGTATCAAACCTGAAAGAGAATTGAAATTTAGATATCGTTCTTGAATGAGAGTCGGAATTTAGATATCGACCTCGAAGGAAGAGAACTGGAATTTAGGTACCAGTCTCGGAAATTTCGAATTGAAATTTAGGTATCAATTTGAAAGAGAATCGAAATTTAGCTATCGATCTCGAATGAGAGTCGGAATTTCAGTCATCGACCTCGAAGGAAGAGAAGCCGGAATTTAGGTACCAGTCTCGGAAATTTAGAATTGAAATTTAGGTATCAATTCGAAAGAGAATCAAAATTTAGGTATCGATCTCGAATGAGAGTCGGAATTTAGGTACCGACCTCGAAGGAAGAAAACTGGAATTTAGGTACCAGTCTCGGAAATTTAGAATTGAAATTTAGGTATTGATCTCGAATGAGAGTCGGAATTTAGGTACCGACCTCGAAGGAAGAAAACTGGAATTTAGGTACCAGTCTCGGAATTTAAAATTAAAATTTAGGTATCAATTCGAAAGAGAATCAAAATTTAGGTATCGATCTCGAATGAGAGTCAGAATTTAGGTACCGACCTTGAAGGAAGAGAACTGGAATTTAGGTACCAGCCTCGGAATTTAGAATTGAAATTAATCAATCTCGGAAAGAGAGTCATAATTTGGTACCGACCTCGAAAGGAGAGAACTGTAATTTGGTACCAGTCTCAAAAGAGAGAATTGAAATTTGGTATCAATATCGGAAGTTCGTATTTGGTTTAGTTTGGAAGCTTTTGTGGAAATTTCAGTTTAGTGGAAGATTGGAATGAGACATGAAAGTATTTCACATCCCAGGAGAGTTGATCGAATTTTGATTGTTTGGCGAAGGATATGAATCCATGACATCAGAACCAAATCGAAAATTTCATGGTTCTGTGTCAGTATACTCAATCGACCTTCTCAAAAGAGGAAAGAGATCACGGAGAGTCGAAAAGGTTTGAGAATAGCCTGAGGTTGGGGAATTTCAGGTTCGGAGTTTCGAAGTTTGAAACTGAAGTTGAAGTCTTCTGTGGGGAAGAATCAACTCAAAAGAGGATTTAGAGGAGTTTCAAATGGATTTCAGTCGAAAGAAGAATTGAAAGATTTGAATTGATGAATTCAAATTGGAGTTCAATTCGAGATTTAGGCTCATTTCATTCGTTTTGGTGATTCAATTTCATTTTTGTTATTTATTTAGAGATCTTGTTAATTTAGAGTTTATTTTGACATTCAGATTCTTAAAAAGAGTTCTTATTTATTTTCTATTTTTCCTTCGTTCTTTGTTCGAAGTTCATTTAACTTAATGACGTTTCTCAGTCAATTTGCACAAAAGGGATGAAGGCAAAACATGACATGGTCGTTTCCATTTCAATTTGTTGAAAATACATCATATAGCTCGATCCAAAACATGATGATATTTTCCATGAAAATTCAACATCTCCAATAATCCACATAAATCCAAAATGGATTGTGTAAGATTCTTGCAAGTTTCTGCCAAAAGCATCTGTCAAAATCCATGTCTGAATAGTGAGTTACATGGACAATAACATCACCTTCCAAGCCACCCTTGGCAGGAAATGTCGTTTGGATGTGCATTAGAGGTGTGCTATCTCCCATGTAGCTCACAGCTCGTAGGGTCGAAGGCTCTCTAACTCTGGATCTGGCTGAAAGTGGAAAGGCATTTTTCTGTCATCCATCCTCCTGAAAGTGACGGAGATCCACTCAACAGGCACTCCTGGAATGCAATGTTTCTATGTCTGCTCCATTTCCTTTTAATACCAAGACGGAACCTACCGGTAGTGGTATCTCCACCGGCCCTCGGAATTCTCCGGGGCCTGCTATCCGGAGGTCAGATCAGAACATGATGTTACACTGGTTGATGAAAGACACTGTGCAGAAGGGTCTGACGAAGTCATGATGGTCTATGTGTGGAGGTATGCAATCGCCCTCCTTGTAGATATTAATGATGTAGCTGTTGGGTATGCAGTCCGCGGGCAATACCCTCCATGTCACCATCCTCTTTACCATTCTCTTAATAATTTTTGGCATCGGATCCACCTCACTGCGACGAAGTTTCCCTGGTGGATTTCCTTTTCTGTCTACTGCGAAGTTGTAGCAACACCCGCATTGGATCGTAACTCTTCCTTTTCCTGGCAACCATCTTCGGGGTTCTGAATAGGTCTTTTCCCTTAAGCGGCTAGCTCGACCAATTTTCTGAAGTTCAACGATGCAGTCTATAATTTGCTGCTGTTCATAATCTAAAAACACATTCGTATGCAGCTCGAGGCCTTCTAGGATGTTGATTCTCCTGCCTCGAATCCTTTCAAAATATTCAAAAGTTTTCTTTTCAATATTCTGCATCTTTTTCAGCTCGTATTCCGGAATTATCTGCAATCGGCGAGGCCTGGTGACATACTAAGGAATGTATGGTTCAACCCCAGCACACTCTCCTGTATGTCTTGGCTCCTCTGGGATAGTCTCTGTCGGGACATCCTCCGAGGTTGCTTTCGTAACAAGACTCTTCGGATCCGGTACATATGCTCGGCGTCGAGGTACCGACTCTATTTCTGCTTTTCTTGATATTTCTTTTATCTGTTCCGACCTTCTTGGAGTTGACTTTCTTCTTTCTGGTTCCTGACGAACTAGTCTCATTGGAGCATTTGTACTAACGGTATCCACTGTCTGTTTATGTTGATCTTCTGCTAACCTGATCAACATTTTGCGAATGCGACGATTCTTATTTCTTCGCTGGGTAGCAGTGAGAGTAGCTCTCCTTACCCCTTGAATTTCTGCGGGTGCGGCTCTGACAAGCCTACCCTCTGCTGTGGTAACCACGGACATAATTTTCCTATCTTCTCCAGTTGCATGCGCAGCATTTGCTTTTCTTTTCTTGTTGCTGGATTGGTAGCTCGGACCACCCATTTTCATCACTGTCTGGCTGTGAAGTTCTTCTCGATCAACTGGGATCCAATCATTTTCTTCGTATTGTAAGCCGGCTGGTGTGAAGTCTGAGTCAATCTCTATCGATGCTCCATCCCTCACCCTCTTTTCATCAAGTGCTAGACTAACACCATTTCTAAAGTTTAGAACCAACCGCCCGTTCGACATTTCCCTGTGAAAAAAAAATAAGGAAAGGATCAGGGGCTGTATTAAAAATAAGAACAATGAGAAAAACACTTAACAATTCTTATTCACTTCTTTTAAATTTAAAGGAAGTAGGAAGAGATGAGAAAATATCAGGAATGAATGGATTTAAAAGGAAAGATTGACATTTTATTATTATGATTTCCCATGTTTTCTTTTTAACATTTTCGTTGATGAGATTTTTTTTTATTTTTTATCACCCATTTTATTTTGTTTAGGGTTCGGACCCAGTCACAAAGTGATTACTTCACCCGTGTTTCTAGGGATAAGATTCTACTTTAGAGGCCACCCTTCGAAATATCAGGTCGCGTAATACTTCTTTAAATACCGTACATTGATTGGAAGCAAGGGTCGTTCTCCACGGCAATTCACAAGCTGGCAGGAACCTCCTGAGTAGACTGTCTCGGCCACGAACGGCCCTTCCCATGTTGGTTCAAATTTACCACCTATCTTGCGATGTGCAAGAATAGGTCTTCTGAGAACCAAAACCAAGTCACCGACTTTGAAAGTTCTTGGGCGGACCAGTTTATCATGGGCCTGGATCATCTTGGCTTGATACAGTTCCAAATTTTGCTGTGCGGAAAGTCTTTTCCCTTCCAAGCTTTCCAATTCTTCCAGTCGTAGTCTGGCCTTTTCTTCTGTAGTGATCTTTTTTGCAACTGCAATTTGGAGTGACGGAAGCTGAACTTCCAGGGGCAAGACGGTCTCGGACCCGTACACTAAAGTGTAAGGCATAGACTGAGTAGGAGTCCTAAAAGTTATCCTGTAGGCCCATAAGGCTTCTAATAACTTCTCGTGCCAATTTCTCTTATTTTCGTCCAAATTTTTGTTTAGAATTTGAATGAGAGTTTTATTAAAAGCCTCGGCCAAGCTTTTTGCTCTTGGGTAGTAGATCGTTGAGTATCGCCAATCGATCCCTTGTCTTCTGACAAAATTGTTGATCTTTGTACTTTTGAATGCAGACCCATTATCTGAAATGATCCTGCGCGGTACTCCAAAATGGTAGACAACTTGGTTCTTGAAAAACTGTAGCACGTGGTGTGCCTTTACTTCTCACGAGTGGTATAGCTTCGCCCATTTAGAAAAGTAGTGCGTAGTCGCAAGAATGAAGTGATGTCCTCTTGAAGAAGGTGGTTCTATCGGACCCACTATATCTATGCCCCAACACTCAAATGGCCACGACGCGATTGTCGGATGTAGCACATTTGGAGGTTGGTGTAGAACCACTCCGTGCACTTGGCACTGGTGATAACTCTTGGCAACTTTCATACAGTTGGCCATCATTGAGGGCCAGTAGTACCCTAGTCTTTTAATCTTCGTTTTCATTTTCGGACCCTACTGATGAGCGCCACAAAGTCCTGAATGTACTTCTTTAACGATTTCACGAGCCTTGGACCCGCTCGAGCATCTTAGCCACATCGATCAAAAGACTTTACGTATAATGTATTGTTTATTAATGCGTAAGACGAGTTCTTTTTCTTGATTTGATGGTGCATCGACTTATTGTCCGGTAGGTTTCTTGTCCGCAAGTAGTACTATTAATGGTTGCCGCCGATCTTACGTATATTACATCCTTTATTGCAATTGTTTCTTCGCTTTTCTTTCGATTTATATATTGTATCCATTTCAAGTCGTGATAGGACCCGTCGTCCCTGAGCCGACACTTCAAGTCGACTCATCCTGCGACGAGTGCAAATTCCTTTGTAAGGCGGGCTAGCACATCGGCGAGAGCATTTTCTCTTCTGGGAATCTTGTAGATTTTTACGTTTGGAATTTGTTCCAACAATTTCATGGCGTACTGAAAGTACTGCTCGAGTCTTAGCTTTAAATTTCTGTACTGTCCGGAGACCTGTTGAATGATCAACTGAGAATCTCCGTAGATGTTGATGTCCGTTATTCCCATCTGAATGGTTAATTCTAATCCGATTATAAGGGCTTCGTATTCTGCCACATTGTTTGTACACGGTTTTGTTAAGTGGTAGGAGTATCTTAACATTCCCCGCTCCGGTGTTATAAAGATTAGTCTGATTCCTGCCTTACCGGGCACTATCGTTTGCAATTCTTTGTTCTTCTGTACTAAGGACGCACCGTTGAACTACAGTTCCCAACGTTGATCATCAGGGTCTTCTAGGCTCATTATCTGCTCGTCAGGCAAATCTTCGTCGAGAGGCGAATCCGCCGGTAAAGGGTATGCTACAAGGAAGTATGCTAGGACTTATCCCTTTACAGCGCGAAGAGGAACGAAAGTTATGTCAAATTGCAATAGTATCATCGACCACCTGGCAAGTCTGCCAGAAAGCGTCGGTCAGGTCATCGAAGTATTGCAACAGATTAACTCTCGAAATAAGGTTGACCTTATGAGAAAGCATGTAATGCCTGAGCTTTTGAGCGTCAAAGATCAAGGCCAAACAATGCTTCTCAATCGGAGGATACTTTACTTCCGTCGGGATTAGATAACGGCTTAGGTAGTAGAGAGAATTTTCTTTTCCCTAATCATTGACCTGGGCTAGCAAGGCTCCAAGGGAGTAATCTAAAGACGCGGTATAAAGTATCGACGGTCTACCTGAGCCTGGGGCTGCTAAGACAGGAGGTGTCATCAAATATTGTTTAACGTCCTTGAAAGCCCATTGGCATTTCTCATGCCAAACAAACTTGGTGTCCTTTTTAATTAATGCCGAGAAGGGCTGACACCTACCTGACAACTTCAAGATAAAGCGTCGAAGATATGCCAACTTCCCTTGAAATGATCGTAATCGTTTCAAAGTTTTGGGAGGAGGCATTTCTAAAATAGCTTTAATCTTTTCCGGATCGATTTCAATCCCGCGATGTCGGACAACAAATCCTAAGAATCTCCCGGAGGTGACGCTGAAGGCGCATTTTAAGGGATTCATCTTAAGGTTAAATTGTCTTATTCGCTCAAAAATAACTCTCAAATCATACAAGTGGTCTTCTTTTAGTTTGCTTTTGATGACCACATCATCCACGTAACACTCGACTTGGTTGTGAATGAGATCATCAAAAATCTTCATCATCGCTCTTTGGTATGTTGCTCCTACGTTCTTTAGTCCGAATGACATTAGTGTGTTGCAATACACTCCGATCGTCGTCTGAATGACGTGAGCTTTTAGTCTTCTGGTGCCATCTTTATCTGGTTGTATCCCGACGATACATCATGAGAAGATTTCATGCATCGAAGTGATGTCGATCATTAGTTCTGGGATTGGTAGTGGAAATTCATCCTTTGGACATGCTTTATTTAAATCTCTGAAGTCTACGCGATCTCGATCCGACCATTATTCTTTACGTAGGTACCACTTTGGCTAACCAGGTCGGGTATTGTTCTTCACGGACAAATTTAGCGTCTATTAGCTTCTTAACTTTGGTTATTACTTGTTGCTCAATTTCTAGATGCATTCTTCTGGGAGCTTGTCTGACTGGAACGGAAGTAGGATCTACTCCTAACTTGTGAACTGTGACTTCTAGAGCTAATCCTGGCATTTCATCGTAACTCCAAGCAAAATAGTCCTTGAATTTCATTAGTAGCTTGATTATGTCTTCAGAGTCTTCTTTATTGATTAAGGAGCTAACAAAGGTCGGCCTAGGCTCTTCGCTAGTACCTAAGTTAACTTCTGTTAACTCGTCTGTAGTAGATTTGATTTCTTCTTTGAATTCTGGTGGAGCGTCGCCGATTGGTAGATCCTCAAGATCTTCTGAAGCTTCCAAGCACTCTTTATTGGGTTCGCAAGTGACAACCAAGCAAAATCCCGTATCATCAACTGATCCTACTGCGTCGAATCCGAGACTATGTTTTGAATTGGGAGGCCGACCAGCATTATTCCATAATTTTTCAAAATATTGTGATTGACCTTTTGTCCATTGTCGAGGTAAGACACCACGTTGAATTAAATTTTGAACACATGGAGAGTACCACTCAAAAGGTAGTTCCATTAATTCAGATGAAGTAACATCTTTAAATTGTACATCTTTTTCAGTATTGGAAGAAGAAGCACCACGGTAAAAATTGATTGGTTTAGTACCATCACCATGCACTTCCTTGACCACCATACCCTCGATCTTATTAGAATGGATCGGGGTCAGGGTCATAGTATGTAAATAATGGTTAATCTTCTCGTACATTAATTTGTATTCTTCATTCCCTTCATCTTCGAGAGAGATCTTGAACTGGGGTTTCTTTTGACTTATTGTCGTTGCTTGTTTCTCAATTTCTTCTTCTTCTTCGAAGTTGTTCTCCCAATCAACATTGATGACCGGTTTCTTCTGTCCAACTGTTCCAACGTTTCTTCCACGTCCTCGTCCTCGTCCTCGACCTCTGGTGCGAGTTCTGGAGAAATCTTCACCATCTCGCCGTAAAGGAGTGGTGAGTAACTGTTGGACTAGAACTTCAGGTTCTTCATCGTCTCGAATTTCTTTTGCTTCATTTGGTATAGTATTTCTGGAAAAGATTGTTTTCTTCAGAGGCGCTTAGTAGACTGCATCTTCATGAATTCCAATCTCGTGTACGGAGAATGGTTGCAAATCACCTTTGATGCACTGCTCCCCTCCTTCGTAATACTTTATGCACTGGTGCAGAGATGACGGTACCATCCGGTTTTCATGGATCCATGGCCGACCCAGTAGAGCGTTGAACGATGTCTCAGAATCAATTATGTGGAAATTCACGGTTGTCTTTGCTAAATCACCGGTCTTCATTAGTAGTGTTATCGATCCAAGAGCTTTTTCTCCTTTTTGATTGAAGCCTCTTAATAGCATCTTATCTGCTTCAAGCTCGCGAGCATCAATTTCCAAATATGCTAGTGTCCGAAGATTCATTATGTTGATTGATGCTCCTAGATCAACTAACACTCTGGAGAGCGTAAACTTTCCAATAGTAGTTGAAATGTATAACGGTCGGTTGTGATCAGTTGTTCCCAGTAATAGATCATTGTCCGTGAAGGTAACACCTCGCTGTTCTCTTAACGAGCAAACCTCGTCGAAGGAATTACCGACCATTTGGGCTAAACAAATCTCTGGATCAAGTAAAGCCTTGATCAGAGCCTCCCTCATCTCCTTTGACAGGATCAGAGTGTCATATATGCTTAGTTTGGTTGGTAGCTTCCTAAGATGGGCTAGCACGTTATAGTCCACTTTATTACCATGTTCCTCATTTTCTTCCCGAATGGGCAATTCTTCTGCTGGGGTTGGTTCTTCCTGAGCAACCACCAGCTTAACTTTATCCTTTGGACCCATTCTCGGGGGTAGAACTTTTCCGCTTCTTAGATTGACCTCTGTTATCTCTTCTAAATTTACTGGTGTCTCCTCCTGAATTGGAACAACTGGCTCTTCTGAAGTTGCTTTGGTGTCTGATGGTTCTAATTCTATCGTGATCGGAGCTCCTCGGAATTCACAAATGGACTCGTTGCTTGTCAAGCTTTCGTAGCCTCCTTTGTGAACATCTTCTTCATCGTGGTCATCGAGCTTATGTATGATTTGAAAATCGTTATTTGTATTGGAATCGAGATCCGGATTAAGCCGATTGTCGCTAGTTACGTAATCGTTAGAAACAGTCAAAACGTAGCCAAAGCCATAACCCTTATCATTATATGATCCCACCGGGGCGAGCAGATAATCATACAGAGTCGGGAGTTCGAGGGATTTCTCCCCGAATCGGAAACAACCATCCTAGGATAAGCGGCCCCTAGTCTACCCTTCGGAGCCTAGTTCTTCTTTTCTTCCACGATCTTCTCCTCCTTACAGGGCGGTTCTTCGATCACAAGTGATAGTGTCGGCTTGACAGGTTTCAAACTCTGAGTTGAAGCATGTACCGAAGCGGTCTGGATGTGATCCAAAATTTACTTTGAGGACTTTGTCCAGACGGTACTCCATCCATCATCGGTCGTGTATGGGTCTATCGGAACAATGGGATCCGTTGAAATAACATTGACGAAATCTCCTTTACGGGGTTCCTTCATGTATTCCTTTGGGATCGTTATGTTCCCTTTCCGAAGATTGTCATCAAGCCAACTCTTGAAAGTGATGCAATCCTCTATCTTGTGTCTGAGCATCTGGTGGTAAGGGCAATAGTTTGGATGATCTTTCTTTTTGACTTCCTCCGGCCTTTTGGGATCTGATAGCTGAAAATCTGGTGTCATCATTAAACTGTGGAACATCTTCGCTATTGCTTCAGTTTTGAATGGATATTCTCTATTTAGAAGTTCTCTTAAGGTACGCGATGAACGAGGCAGCTGTTCATAATGCTGAGGCAACTGATAGCTCGGACGAGGTTGCTGATAGCCTTGGTGAGGTTGCTGATAGATCTGTGGTGGTTGTTGGTATGTCCATTGCGGTTGTTGATAACTAGACTGTGACCGCTTTGACTGTATTCAAGCTGGCTGCTTGCCCTTATCTACTGCCGCGACGATTCCAGATTTCTTTTCGAATGTTTTCACGGGCTTCTGCTTATCATTCTTGTCCACGAAACTTAACTGCTTTGCCTCTTCTTGGAAGCTCCCGGCCTTGCTAAGCAACTTCTCGAAAGTCTTGATTGTAAATCCTTTAAGGAGAAGAGCTATCGGTCCATGGATACTTTTAAGTAGGATGTCGACTGCATGTTGTTCTTGAAGCTGTGGTTCACACTTCATCCTTAAGTTTCTCCATCGAAGTATGTAATCCACTAAAGTCTCGTTCGGCTTCTGTTGCTCCACCACTAGATCACCGATAGTGATGTGGTGCTGAGCGCCAGCAAATCGTTTAATGAAGAGATTCTCTAGTTCTGGAAAGGTCTTTACTGAAACATTCGGCAATTCTGCATACCATTCGAAGGAAATCCCTGATAAACTGCTGACGAACTGGCGGAAGAGTAGAGTGTCACTTCCACTGGCATTGCAGCAACTAGCACGAAAATGTGCGCCATGCTGCCGAGGGTTTCCCGTCCCATCAAAAGTCTTAAACAGAGGCGGTACGAAGCCTTTCGGGTATTGGACTGCATCGAACACTACGGGGTAAGGTCTACCCGTCTGAATAGATGCTCCACTCTTGGATTGTGCTTGGGGCCTCTCGTATCTGTTGTTCTACCATGCTCTTAATGTCCTTTTACGGAATGATGCTTTGTGCGGGATCTTTCTTTGGTTGTTCATCTCCGTTGACGAATGTGATCTCTTTTCCTCCATACGCAATATGGAAAATTTACGGGGGTGTCTCTTTACGAGGTTGTACCGACTGCGGAGAGTGGCTAAGGCGGCATCCATCTCTTCCATCCTCTTTGCCATCGGGAAATTGTGTCATCTCTTTCCCGAAGTTGTGCCCTCATTACTTCCGGTTCATCTCTTTCTGCAGCTGCTGGAGCACCTTGTGAAGCGGATGATGCTCGCGTTTTAACCATGTTGATCTCGGCATACTCCTTATCCATGAACTATGATGAGTCAACTTCATCTTCTAGTTCTTCTTCTCTTTCTTTTGCTAATCGTCGGATGTCGGTCCTTAATTTGTCCATGGCATCCTCTAGTGACCTTTTCCGCATGGTCTCGCTGTTGTCTCGTGATGATTGTTGAACTTCCTTTCCGGGAGTCCCCTTTATTGTAGTAGCACTTTCTTTTGATTCAAGTCTCCTGACGAGGCTTTCCTTCTCAGGACATTATTTTGGTCTTAGCTGGCCAGTAGTAGGTCGCCATACCATCCTTCTTGCAGCCGGAAGCCTAGGACCGGGATGATCACGTCGGCTATATCTTTGGAAGGTGGTTTCCTCCCTAATTTGTATACCCGATACAACAACGGGTGAACTGGCTTTTATCTTCTTCTTCGGTTTCTCTATGGCAGCAACAGGCTCTATTAGCGGTCCTAGGTGGGATTTAGCTGGCACCCGTCCTATCCTTCTTAATATTTCTGACACAGGGCATCTTTCTTTCTTTGCCAATCTTTCAATAACAGCTTGCAGTCGAGCCAATGGCGTAGTCTTATCCCTTTTCCTCTTGTAATTCGTTGTAGTACACGGAGTCGGGGTAATGCAGCGGCGATCCTACGGATATCCTCTTCATCTGATGCGGCAGAGAGAGGGTGAAACCTGCTCCCTTCCAACAGAGGTATATACTCAGGCAGTTCTTCTCTTTCCTCAGGAATTTCTTCTAGAAAAGCAACTTTAGCAGCTCTGGCTTTCTCGATCTTGGCGATCTTTCTATTTCTATTTCTTCTTTGAGTCCGAGTTAGGGCTGCAATTCTCGAACTGGACCCAATCTCAAAAATAGATGGTATTGTAGCAAAATATGTACCCTCCAAGGTCGCAGGCTCATCACAGACTTGGACTTCCTTCCCCTTTAGTTTGGCAAAAGTCGGGGTAAGTGCAGAGATGACTAGACCGGTGGGGGTAGAGACAACAATTCTCCTATGAACAGTAGTACTCCTTTCAGTTGGAACCCTTTGCAGGGGAGGGAATTCTTGAGTCGATTTCGAGTTGAACTCGATCACGGGCTCTTCGAGTTTCGACACATTATCCATTAGTGTGAAGAGAGTGACATCGGCGAACTTGACATACGTGTTCTTTGAATCCTTGTCCGAAATGGATGATTCCATTGTCGGGCAGCTCATCCTTGTAAATGGCGAAGTCCATTCCATTGGTGAAGGAGAAGATTAACTTTGGGGCAGTCATTTTTTGCAGGGCAGATTCCGAATGTCAGTTCCGAATTATGCTTCTTTTCTTCGTAAAGTTTAGGATGAAAAAAGAAAGAGACCGAACACATTTTCGTTTATCTTAGTGTATTTGTTATTTTTAAAAGAGATTGTTTATTAGGAGGTTCGTTTGTTAGAAACAAAACGATTGAAGGAAAAAAAGTTTATAGAAAAGGTAAAGGGCCCGATTTAGAATTGGAAAGGAAGAGAAAGTCTTATGCAAGACTTCTCGACTCGAATGACCACTCCTAAACTAACACCTATTGGGGGTCCACCCCATCTCAGAAAAGAGGAAAAAGGATCTCAGAACCTCTCGGTTTAGGGGTGTCTAAACAGTGGCTCCTAAATCCGAGAGGAGTTGGCTATACTCGTTCAAGACAGAAATGAATGGGGTAATCCATCGGAAGAATGGTAGTTTTGATCCACTAGGGATATGGACTCACTATAGATTTATGAAAGCAAAACCATCTAATCAAAAATGGAGAGAGGAACTAGTACCCAGCAGAGTCGCCAGAAATTGTCGGCATATAATTTTAGGTTATGTGTTGGATTTAAAAAAAGGGTCGCCTACAGAAATTGTCGGCGAATTTTAAATTTAATTTAAATATATAATTTGAAAAGTAATATTTGATTTTTGAAAATAATTTTAAGTTTGAAAATTTTAAGATGTGAAAAATCAAACCGATCTCACATCCCAAATAGTTTATATAAATGAGCACCGCATCACAAACCGTGTATCTATCCCGAAGAATAGACACACTTCTTGACGATGGGGCTCGATTAAATAAACTAGAAAATTTATGACATCCGTTTGTTCTACGAACCAATTTTATATGCCGACAAGTTCCCCTACTTAACATAAATGAATTAAGCAGGGTTTATATTACCTAGGTTCTTAAAGTTCCCTATAAGGGCAAGCCCCTAATGTTAATTACATCCTAAGTGACGGGAATCACTAAAGAAAACTCTCGATAATGATCAGTGGTTTTGCTCTCAAGAATTTCAAAGTTTAAGGTTTTCAAAGGATTGAGTTTTGAAAATTTCAATAGGGAATGGATCAAGTTTGGAGCAGTTAATTTCGGGAGTCAAATGAAGAAAAGTAGGAGAAGTTGAGGATCCAAGAAGAATCTTGGCAACTTCCCAAACTATCCTATTGTTTGGCTTCAATTTGGGAGTTTATTTAATATTACAATCTTGTCAATTTTAATTAATTAGGACTTATATTTGTATGATATGATCATACAAATAGCCTCGAAGATGTGAGGGTTTATGTCGTACCGAACAACTACCTCGAAATCCTAAGACCGGTTACGACTTAATTTGCATAACATGATTATGCAAATGCCTAACAAAAAGTTGAGGATTTATGTTGCACTAGTCAAACTACCTCGAAGTCCTATGACTTGGTTATTTAAACTAAAGAATAGCTTAGCTGATGTAGACACAAGTTTTGCTAACGAAGATGGTCATGCTGCCCACTGTGCTCCGAGCTCCTTGTTGTTGCAAAGGTTTAGTTTTAGAAATCATAAATCGAGAGATGAGAGAAGTGTTTTGGTTTAGAGAAAATCTTAAAATCCAAGTGTTTTTAATATTTTAATTAAAACAAATCTTAAAGTTATTTAAACAGAACCGATTAAGATCTCACGGTTTCGTCATCCCGGCACCGTTATTTTCATTGAATTCACTTAGTCCAAATGAATTTGTTAAACTCAACTGAATGAATTCCACACTTTCATTTAGACCGTGGGAAATCCTGTTAGCAACACATGGGTTACATCATTGGAGGTATTCCTGATCATTCAACGAGACGTTTTATTTAGTTGCAATTGTAGTTTTGTTATTCTGTTTGTGATTAAATTTTGAGCTGTTTTATATTTTGGAATGTTGTAGCGGTGAATTTTATCTTGCAATGACTTTTAATTTAGTTTTAGTTTCAATTCAGGGACTATCCTAAATGTTTTGATTTTCATGCAACAGTCTTATTTAACATGCAAGAAAAGTAAAGTACAGTGCATGTAACTAAATTGCAATAAAGTAAATTGCAATAAAATGAAAGCGTACCTAGAGGGTCCTCCAGTCATCCCAAGTTGCACTTAAAACACATGTTAAGGCATTTAAACATATTTTTGCAAGAAATACCTAGGTAAAGCTAAGGGAAAGGGTTTTGGTTATCTACCAGAATCCTAATCCTATAACTAGTCATCTCCTATGACGTCTAGGTTGTTGGTTTGGTTTAAGGATGATTTTCTTCATCAAAGAACAATTAAATTCAATTGTTCTTCTAAAACATCTCGTCATATTGAGGAAGTGCTTAGGACGAGTCCTAAACATATTTTCAATACTTCCGAGATTATTTTGAGTCTAAGTAAATTTAGTTGCACAGGTGAATTAATCATCTAGGAGTTTATTTAAACTTTGTCTCTTGCTCAATGAACTTGGGTATTAGATTACCTGATGAATGAAGTGACATCTAACTTAATACTCTATTTAAGAGTTATAATAATTAAAGTCTTTAAGGGCAAGTTAGTTTATTGAGAATTTTAATTATTCTTAATTTAAAGTTTTAGTTAATGGTTTAAAGTGATTTAATTTAATTATGAGGTTTTAATTAATAATTTTATGCTTGGAATAATGTTCAAATTATTTTTGGTTTAAATCTTTATACTTTAAGTGATCTTAATATTTTAAATTTGTTTTACTTTTATTGTTGAATGATGTTAATTTAACATAATTTAAATTTAATTTAATTGAGTTTAACTTAATTTAATTTAATTTAATTTAAATATTTTAAATTTAATTTAATTTAATTGTTAAAATGTTAATTTAATTTAATTTTAATTTTAATTTAATTTTTACTTAGTTTAATTTAATTTAATTTTAATTTAATTTAATTTAATTGTTAAACCATTTAATATTTTGAACTTTTCTTTAATTTAAGGGTTATTTATTTTTTATTTTTAATTTACTTAGTTTGGATTATCATTTTAATCTTAATTAAGAGTTAAATATTATTGAAGTGATTTATTTAGGGATTTTTTTATTAAAGAATTAATATTCTCTCAAGTTATATCCCTATTTTTAATAATTCAAATTTTCATTAATCTTCCAAATTTAAATTGTTTAAATAATTAAAGTTTCATTTTTGGTTTATTAAAAGTGATTAATGGGTTTCTACCCTCTTAATTTCCCAAAGTTTCAATCATCAAAGAAAGATAAAATCAAATATTTTACCCTTCATTTTAATTAAACCTAAAATTTTAAAAAAGGGATTTAAATTCTTTAATTATCTTTATGCCTTTTTAGGCTTATTAATTTCATAACTCACTAAATTTAGCTCAAATGAATTTGAAATTTTTATGTCACCTCAGTCATATGTCAATTAAGATATTAGAGGAGACAATGTGATTTTTCTGAATTTAATTTATTTATATAATTATTTTTAGTAGAAAATAAGGGTTTTCAAAGAAAATTCGACAACATGACCAAGGAAAGGTTTCTGTCCTTAAGAAAATTATGGAATGTTCCTAATGACCAGAGGACCACTTGCACCAAATTTTGTGAGTTTTTGAATTATATTTTATTTATTATAATTATTTTAAGTTTTAGAGTATTAATTAATTTTAAAATAAAATAAAAGTTGAAAAATAGATTTTATATTTTTCTTAAATTTCTCTAACCTCAAGGAATCCAGACAAATAAATTTTATAATTTTCTGATTTTTTTTATTTATTAGAATTATTTTAGTGAAAAAGGTTGAAAATTCATTTTTTAATATTAAAAATTACATTAAGCCTTTAAAATTCAATATCTTATCCTAGGGACTTAGGAAAAATATTTGGTTTATTCCTAAATGATTAGGAGTCAAAATGTGACATTTTTATGATTTTTAATACTTTTATGATTTTTATTATTTTTTAATTATTAAAATATTAAAATATTGTGAAAAATCAACTTTTTTAGAAAATTCCAATTTTTATTTTCCTGAACTGCCCTGATATCAGAGAAGCTCCAAAACCATTTTTGTGAATTTTTGAAAAGTATTTTTAGAGTTATGAATTTTTAAAGTTCCATTTTGCTTATGAGGCTTAATCAATCCATTTGGTGTGTTTAATCAAGTCCAAATGATTTCAAAATTTTATGTAAGGCTCCTCTGACCCTAAAGAGAAATGGAGAATTTTTTTCAAGTCAATTTGATGTGTGGTTAACCCTAGTTAATTCAAATTCAATTTTAGGGGTTTAGGCCAATTAAGGTTATTATGAATGAATTAACCCAAAATATATTTTTCATAGGGTCCCCTAGTCCTAAGAAACATCACTAAAGTTTCCTAGAATTTATTTTACAACATGCTAATTATTGAAATTAAAATACACTAAAACGATGACATGAACTTGAAAAATCAATAACTTTTCACAGAGATGGCCTCGACCTTGAAAAATTCAGGGAATGTTCCCAAGATCAGAGGCTTCAAAAGCCCTATGGTCTCATGCCATGGTGAATTATCTATGCAAATGGAGAATCAAAACATTGAAAATAGTAAATAAATTATTAAAAATAAAATACTCATCCAATTAACTTGACTTCTTTTCCACATTATTCTCCTCTGTTCACTGAGCAAGAGGATATTTTTATTTTATTTTTGTAATTTTTCTATGTGAAGATATGAATTTTTGAAGTTTAGGGAATTTAAATAATTCAAAAATACTTTAATTTCCTACTTATCTGACTTGGTGCTGTGTCATCCTACGGCGGATCGAAAGCCCACGCGTCGCTCTGTGATTCGGCACAGCCATCTGACTCAGCGCTCCAGGGGCCCGCGGTTCACATACCATTGCGCTGTCCGGCTTGATCTCGACCATCCGCTGTTTATACGCGCGATCCAACGGCTCCTGGTCAACGTCTATGACTGGTGTGCACCCGTGACCGTCCACACTCAAACCCTAATATCTCTCTCAATTCTCAATGGATTTTCGAGTTCTTATACTCTATCGATTTGTCTTGAAGAGACGAACACATCGATATGGATTATAAGCTATGAAATTAACCTAAAAAAAATGGAGAATCACTGGAAGCTCGGGAGGAAGAATGAGTTCATACCTTTACTCGGAGAAGTGAAGCTTTGATGCGAGGGTTGTGTCACCTTCGATTGAGTCCGGGCGAGCTTCGGATGAAGTCTCGGCTGCGGGAATTGTCTCAAGTATGAAAGTGACCGAGGTCGATCATAAAGCTTGGAGGTGGAAGCAATGGCGGCCCTGGTGAGGGGACTTTTGCTGGGAAACTTCTCCTCTTAGTCTGGTGAAGGTGTAGGGTCAATCAATTTGAAGATTGGCTCACTGTGGTGAAGTTTCCTATTTTTTTGGTGGATTTTCAACTCAGAAATTGAGCTCACAGAGAGGGGGGCTGGATTTCAGTGGGGATCAAGTTCTTTATGTTTGGAGAGGGATCTGGAGTGATTTTGGTAGAGTTTTGGTAAGGTTTTGTTCAACACCTCTTTTGGCCTAGAGTTGGTGGTGTTTAAATAGTGTTGGTTGAAGGGCTTCCCAGAGGCAATTGGAGGCTGGGATCAGCTGCTCAGGGAGGAGAAGAACATCCATGGTGTCCATTTAGGTTGGGACAGCTCAGCCAGTGGGTTCGAATTTTTTTAAGCCAAATAAGGCTCTCGGCCTGGTGTTTTCCGGCGGCTGTGGTGGCTGGCCGGCCAGGCATGGGTCATCATCTGACTCAGTGGGGTCAGGGCTGGAAGTTGGTGCAATCAATTGGGGTTTGACATGTGTAAAGGGTTTGATTTAAACGGCATAGGGGGAAGCTCATTTTGGGCTTGGTTTGGTTAACTCATGGTTTAGGCTAGGTGCACCTCCCCAAGGCTAGTTTGGGCTGAAGTGAAAGTCACTTGGGTCAGCTTGATTAGTGGGGTCAAGTCACAATCCAAGTACAACTAGGCTTAAGCAATATTAGGGGATACATGGGAGTGTTTAATCACTCCTAAGGGAATCATTAAAGGGTTTCCCCCTTTTTCCATTTAGGGAGTGATGATAAGTCAAAGCTCTCATGGCTTTCATGTGGCTTGTGCATGGCTCCAAGGACTACATTTGGCTTAGGGATGGCTTGGCTCATTTACATGAAAAAGGGTTTTGAATTTTTAGACATTTTGATGGAAAATTTCCATGGGGCCACATTTGGTTTGTTTAAATGATGAAATAAAACTTAGGGGGGTGATTTGATCAAATGGATGACCAATGAGGATGTCATATGGGTTTTGAAAAAAGTTTTGGGCCTTTTGAATTTTGGTGAAAATGGGCTTTTAAAGGCTTTATGGAAGTGGGCTTTTAGATTTTAAAATGGGTTTTTGGATGAAAGTTTTGTGAAGGTCCATGCCAAATAAATGTTGGGTTTAGTTTAGGGACGTGTCATGAGTGATTCGGAACGAATTTGAAGTGATTTTGAATTGAATTGTGTTTAATGTGGGTCTTTTAGTAAAGGGGCCAAAGTGGTTCAAATTGGGCTAACTTGGATTAAGGTTGGGCTAAAGTTGGATTTGATGTAAAATTAATGTTGAGAAATGTTTACTGGAGTGTCACAAAGAGGTTTCAACTTTGGTTGGGCTTTGATTTTGGGATTTGGGTCCATTTGGGTTAGGTTTGGGCTTAGGTCAATTTAAGGGATTTTGGTTTTGGGTTAGGTTTGGGTGGAGTTTGGGTTCAAATTTTGGGCAAATCAAGTTAGTGTTTTGTTTATGGGGATGTTAGGAAGGCCTTAGAAAAGATTTGGGGCCAATTGGAGTTGAATTGGGTTGGTTTGGGCTAGGTTTAGGTCATGGGCCAAAATTGAGCCTTAGGCTTCAAATTGAAATTGGGCTCAGATGTCAATCAAATTGGACTTGGATTTGGTCTAAATTTATATTGAGGATATTTAATTGAAGTTTAGAATTGAATTGGACCAAAATTGAGGTCAATTGGGGTGGTTTTGTTTGACATTGGGTTCACTTGGGTTAAAAAAGGGTCAAATTGGGGGTTTTGGTAAACGTGGGGTAAATTGGAACAATTGGCCCATGGTGTAGTTTAACAAAATGAAATTGGGAATATTTGGGATTTTCTGAAATTTTTTAGGAATTTTCTGAATTTTAAAATTTTTGGGGTAAAAGGGTATTTTGGTAATTTTGGGGGGGTTTAGGGGTATTTTTGGAAATTTTGGTATTTTCTGCCAAAGATGGTCAATTTGAATGGTGGGAAGTGTTTAGGATTGATTTTGAGGGATCTTGGTTAATTTAAGCAATTTTGCAAATTTTGGGTCATTTCAAGGTTATTTGGTAGGTTTGGTGGGTCCGGGGCCCCGGCAGTCAAAAATTGAAATTTTGAAAAAAAGAAGATTGATCAAATATGAGTGAAATGGAATCATTTTGGTTGAGCCATGAAGCCATTAAGCCCATATAAGCCATGAGAGGACTCATTTGAGGCATTCACTATGTTGTTCCTAACCCTCTTAGCCGGGGCTTAGAGGGTTAAGGACCATCCATATGAATTACCTACATGAGTCAGGAAGTCAAGTTGGGTGAGAGTGTGGTTTTAGGACTTGGAATGTGTGTGAGAGTGTAGTGTATGTGCAAGTCGAAGCCTCACCGGACCGGGCCATCCGGGGTATTCCTAAGGCCGAAAAGTCCTATAAGGAACTCATCCTTTAAACCTCCACATTTGGTTTCAACCCTCTAGGTGATTAGGGGTCTACAATCAAGCTTGTGGGGTTTGCAGGGAGTTAAGAAGTAGTTTGAATATCTAAATGGTTGGTTCCATTTCTAGTCCTCTAAGATTAGTCAAAGGAAAAGCCTAAGGCTAGATCCTAAGTACTAAAGAGAGAAGCAAAAGACCTCATTAAAAATGAGGTCAACAATTTTAATTCTCCATTCATGCATACAATTCACCATGGCATAAGACCATAGGGCTTTTGTAGCCTCTGATCTTGGGAACATTCCCTAAATTTTCTAATGCCAAAGGCTATCTCTGTGGCAAGTTATCTATTTTTCAAGTTTATGTGTCTATTTTGGTATTTTAATTCCAATAATTAGCATGTTGATTAATAAAATATAGGAAAATTAGGGAACGTATCTCTGGACCAGAGGACCCTAGGAAAATTATGGTTTGAATTAACTCATTTAAATGAACCTTAATTTTTCCAAAACCCTAAAATTAAGATTAAATTAATTTGAAACAACAACTCATTAAAATAACACAAAATCAATTCTCCACTGATCTTTAGGGTTACGAGAGTCTCACATAAAAATTTGAAATCAATTGAGAATGATTTAACCCACTAAATGAATTATTTAAATCTCATGGCCATATTTAAACTTCAAAAATTCATAAAACTCAAAATGTATTTCAAAAATTCACCAAATTCATTTTGAGGCCTCTCTGGTATCAGAGAAGTCTAAGAAAATTAAAATTGGAATTTTTCTAAAATTTTCATTTTTAACCCTATTTTGAATATTTTTAATAATTAAAAAATAATAAAAATCACAAAAATAATAAAATTCACAAAAATGTTATATTTGGTATCCTAATCACTTAGGAACCAACCAAATATTTTTTCTTAAATCCCTAAGAAAAGATATTGAATTTTAAAGGCTTAATAAATTTTTTAATATTAAAAATGGATTTTTCAACCTTTCCTACTAAAATAATTCTAAAAATTCAAAGATAAATTAAAAAAATGTAAAATTTGTTTCTTTGAGTTCCTTGAGGTCAGAGAGATTCAAGAAAAATATAAAACTTAATTTTTAACTTTAATTTTATTTTATAATTAATTAATACTCCAAAACTTAAAATAATTATAATAAATAAAATATAATTCAAAAAATCACTAAAATTAGTTCAAGTTTTCCTCTAGTCAGTAGAACCACCCCATATTTTTCCTAAGGACAGAAATTTTTTCTTGGTCATGTTGTTGAATTTTCCTTGAAAATCCATATTTTTCATTAAACTAGTTATATAAATTAAATTAAAAATAGAAAAATCACAGTTTTCTCCTCTAATGTCTTAATTGACATGTGAGTGAAGTGACATAAAAATCTCAAGTTCATTTGAGCTCAATTTAATGAGTTATGAAGTGATTATGCTTAAGAGGGCATAAAGGTATTTAAGGGATTTTAACTCTAATTAATACTTTAGGCTTAATCAATGGGAGAGATGAACATTTGATCCTAAGTTTTCTCTTGGATGATTGAAACTTAGGGAATTAAGAGGTAGAAACCCATTTAATCACTTGCAGCATCAAAATGAAATCTTAATTAATTCATTCATTTAAATTTTGGAAAAATAATTAAATTTTGGATTATTAAAATTAGGGATATGACTTAAGAAGATACCAATTCTTTAATTTAAAGTCCCTAATTGGATTAATTCAATAACATTCAACTCTTAATTAATTCAAATAATGATGATTGAAATTAAATAAAAATAAAACAATCCTTAATTAAATTAGAGTTTAAAACATTAAATAATTTAAATTAAAATAAACCTAAAACTAAAGTTAATTTGAAATCACTTACAACATAACCTAAAACAAATTTGAAATGTTAAAAAATTAATCTTAAAACAATTTACAATTAAGATGTAATATTGAAATCAATCTAAAATATTTAAAACAAACTTGAATCATCAAAACTTAATGGAATTAAATGATTTAAAGACCTCTTTAACTTAAACAATTTTAAAACATTAAAAAAAACAATTTGAAATTTCATAGCTAAACTAAACTGTCTTGAAATAACAATTCAACCTTAGTGGTTAAATCCCTTAACAAACTAATTTGCCCCTGAAAGATCCCACCTTATACCCCTTAGGTGGAGTATCATGTGAAATGTCACTTCACTCATCGGATAATCAAATGTCTAAGTTCACTGAGCAAGAGACAAAACTTAACTAAAATTCTTGGACGATCAATTCACGTGTACAATGAAATTCATTTGGACTCGAAATAATCCCAGAAGTATTGAAAAGATGTTCAGGATTCGTCCTAAACACTTTCTCAATATGATGGGATGTTTTAGAAGAACAATTGAACTTAATTGTTCTTTGGTGAAGAAAATCATCCTTAATAAAACACAAGAACCTAGACGTCATAGGAATTGACTAGCAATAGGATTAGGATTTTGGTAGACAACCAGAACCTTCCGTTAGCTTTACCTAGGTATTTCTTGCAAATATTTAAATGTCTTGACATGTGCTTTGAGTGCAGCCTGGAATAACGAGAAGACCCGTGAGGTACGCATTTATTTTATTGTAATTTATTTACCTACGTTGTACTTTCTTTCTTGCAAACCTTGTATGTTAAACAAGAATGTAACCCTGCATGAAAATTGAAACCTTTTAGGATATCCACAAAACTGAAACCCAAAATTAAATTAAAAATCAATACAAGATAAAATTCACCGCCACAACATTCAAAAGATAAAATAACTCAAAATTTTATCACAAACAGAACAACAAAACTACAACTACAACAAAATTAAAACGTCTCGTTGGATGATCGGGAATCCCTCATATGATGTAACCCATGTGTTGATAATGAGATTTCCCACGGTCTAAATGAAAGTGTGGAACTCATTCAGTTGAGTTTAGCAAATTCATTTGGACTAAGTGAATTCGATGAAAATAGTGATGCCAGGATGACGGAACCGTGGGATCTTAATCAACTTTAAGATTTGTTTTAATTAAAACAGTAAGAAATCTGAACCTTAAGACTTTTCTAAACCAAAACACTTCTCTCATCTCTTGATTGGCACTTCCTAAAACCAAACCTCTGCAACAATAAGGAGCTTGGAGCACAGTGGGCAGCACGGCCATCTTCGTCGTCAAAACTTGTGTCTTCTTCAGCTAAACCTTTCTTAGAATTAAATAACCAAGCCATAGGATTTCAAGGTAGTTTGCCTAGTGCAACATAAATCCTAAACTTCTCTTTAGGCATTTGCATAATCATGTTATGGAACTTAAGCCCTAAACTGATCTTCGGACTCCGAGGTAGTTGTCTGGTACAACATAAACCCTCACACCTTCGAGGTTGTTTGTATGATTATGTCATACTAATATAAGTCCTAATTAACTAAAATTGGCAGGATTGAAACATTAAATAATTCTCTTTAAATTTAAGCGAAATCATAGGATAGTTTGGGAAGCTGGCAAGATTCCTCTTGGATCCTCAACTTCTCCTACTTCCCTTCCTTTGGACTCTCAAAATAATTGTTCCATATTTGATCCATTCCCTATTGAAATTTCCAAAATCCAATTTGTTTGAAACTTCAAACTTTAAAATTCTTGAGAGCAAAACCACTTATCATTATCGAGAGTTTTCTTAAATGATTCCCGTCATTTAAGATGTAATTAACTATAGGGGCTTGCCCTTATAGGGAACTTTAAGAATCCAGGTAATATAAACCCTGCTTAATTCTTTTATATTAGGCAGGGAAACTTGTCGGCTTATAAAATTAGTTCGCAGACTAAACAGATATCACAAATCTTCTAGTTTATTTAATTGAGCCCCATCATCAAGCAGTGTGTCTATTCTTCAGGGTAGATACACGGTTTGTGGTGTGGTGCTCATTTATATAAACTATTTGGGATGTGAGATCAGTTCAATTTCATATCTTAAAATTTTCAAATATAAAATTATTTTCAAAATCAAATGCTACTTTCTAAATTATATAGCTTCTTAACTTCTTAACTTCGGTTATTACTTGTTGTTCAATTTCTAGACTCATTCTTCTGGGAGCTTGTCTGACTGGAACAGAAGTAGATCTACTCCTAACTTGTGAACTGCGACTTCTAGAGCTAATCCTGGCATTTCATCGTAACTCCAAGCAAAACAGTCCTTGAATTCCATTAATAGGTTGGTTATGTCTTCGGAGTCTTTTTTATTGAGTAAGGAGCTAACGAAGGTTGGCCTAGACTCTTCGCTAGTACCTAAGTTAACTTCCATTAACTCGTCTATTGTAGATTTAACTTCTTCTTCGAATTCTGGTGGAGCATCTCTGATTGGTGGATCTTCGAGATCTTCTGAAGCTTCCAAGCAGTCTTCATTAGGTTCAAAAGTGACAACCAAGCAAAATCCTAGATCATCCACTGATCCTACTGTGCTGAATTCGAGACCATGTTTTGAATTGGGAGGCCGACCGGCATTATTCCATAATTTTTCAAAGTGTTGTGATCAGCCTTTTGTACATTGTCGAGGTAAGACACCACGTTGAATTAAATTTTGAACACAGGGAGAGTACCACTCAAAAGGTAGTTCCATTAATTTCGGAAGAAGTAACATCTTCAAATTCTACATCTTTTTCAGTATTGGAGGAAGAAGCACCACGGTAAAACTTGATTGGCTTAGTACCACCGTCATGCACTTCCTTGACCACCATACCCTCGATCTTATTAGAATGGATCGGGTTCAGGGTCATAGTATGTACATGATGGTTAATCTTCTCGTACATTGATTTATATTCTTCATACTTTTCATCTTCGAGAGAGATCTTGAACTGGGGTTTCTTTTGACTTATTGTCACTGCTTCTTTCTTAATTTCTTTTTCTTCTTCGGAAGTGTTATCCCAATCTACATCGATGACCAGTTTCTTCTGTCCAACTGTTCCAACATTTTTTCCACGTCCTCGTCCCTGGCCTTGACCTCGGGTGCGAGTTCTAGAGAAATCTTCACCATCTCGCCGTAAGGGAGTGGTGAGTAACTGTTGGACTAGAACTTCAGGTTCTTCATCGTCTTAAATTTATTTTGCTTCATTTGGTATAGTACTTCTGGAAATGATTGTTTTCTTTGGGGGCGTGTAGTAGGATGCATCTTCATGAATTCCAATTTCATGCACGGAGAATGGTTGCAAGTCACCTTTGATGCACTGTTCCCCTCCTTCGTAATACTTTATGCACTGGTGCAGAGACGACGGTACCATCCGATTTTCATGGATCCACGGCCGACCCAGTAGAGCATTGAATGATGTCTCATAATCAATTATGTGGAATTTTGCGGTTGTCTTTGCTAAATCACCGATCTTCATTAGTAGTGTTATCGATCCAAGAGCTCTTTCTCCTTTTTGATTGAAGCCTCTTAATAACATCTTGTCTGCTTCAAACTCACGAGCATTAATTTCCAAATATGCTAGCGTCTGAAGATTCATTATGTTGATTGATGCTCCTGGATCAACCAACACTCTCGAGAGCGTAAACTTTCCAATAGTGACTGAAATGTACAATGGTCGGTTGTGATCAGCTGTTCCCAGTAATAGATCATTGTCCGTGAAGGTAACACCTCGCTGTTCTTTTATCGAGCAAACCTCGTCGAAGGAATTACTGGCCATTTGAGCTAAACAAATTTCTATATCAAGTAAAGCCTTGATCAGAGCCTCTCTCATGTCCTTTGACAGGATCAGAGTGTCGTATATGCTTATTTTGGCTGGTAGCTTCCTAAGATGGGCTAGCATGTTGTAGTCTACTTTATTACCATGTTCCTCGGTTTCTTCCTGTATGGGCAATTCCTCTGCTGGGGTTCGCTCTTCATGAGCAACCACCTGCTTTCCTTTATCCTTTGGACCCATTCTCGGAGGTAAAACTTTTCCACTTCTTAAATTTACTTCAGTTATCTCTTCTGAATTCGGTGTTGAGTCTGCCGGTGTATCCTCTTGAATTGGAACCACCGGCACTTTTGAAGTTGCTTCGGTGTCTGAGGGTTCTAATTCTATCATGATCGGAGCTCCTCGGAATTTACAAATGGACTCATTGCTTGTCGAGCTTTCGTAGCCTCCTTTGTGAACATCTTCTAAGTTGTGGTCATCTAGGTTGTGTATGATTTAAGAATCGTTATTTATATTGGAATCGAGATCCGGATTAGACCGATTGTCGTTAGTTACGTAATCGTTAGAAATGGTCAAAATATAGCCAACACCATAACCCTTATCATTATAAGATCCCGCCAGGGCGAGCAAATAATCATACAAAGTCAGGAGTTCGAGGGATTTCTCCCCCTAATCGGAAACAACCATCCTAGGATAAGCAGCCCCTAGTCTACCCTTCGGAGCCTCGGTCTTCTTTTCTTCCACGATCTTCTCCTCCTTCTGGGGCGGTTCTTCAATTGCAAGTGATAGTGCAGGCTCGTCAGATCTCAAACTCTGAGTTGAAGCATGTACCAAAGCGGCCTGGATGTGATCCAAAATTTTCTTCGATGATTTTGTCCAGACAGTACTCCATCCATCATCAGTCGTGTAAGGGTCTATCGAAACAATGGGATCTGTTGAAATAAAATTGACGGAACCTCCCTTCTGGGGTTCCTTCATGTATTCCTTTGAGATCGTTATGTTCCCTCTCCGGAGATTATCATCAAGCCAACTCTTGAAGGTGATGCAATCCTCTATCTTGTGTCTGAGCATCTGGTGGTAAGGGCAATAGTTCGGATGATCTTTCTTATTGACTTCCTCCGGCTTCTGGCTCGGCGACTGAAAATCCGGTGTCTTCATTAAGCTGCGGAACATCTTCGCCACTGCTTCAGTTTTGAATGGGTATTCTCTATTTAGAAGTTCTCTTAAAGTGTGTGACGAACGAGGCGGTTGTTCATAATGCTGAGGCGACTGATAGCTCGGACGAGGCTGCTGATAGCCCTACTGAGGTTGCTGATAGCTTTGTGGTGGTTGTTGGTATGTTCGTTGCGATTGTTGGTAACTAGGCTGCGGTCGCTCTGGCGGTATTTACATTGGCTGCTTGCCCTTATCTACTGTCGCGACGATCCCAGATTTCTTTTTGAATGTTTTCACGGGCTTCTACTTATCGTTCTTGTCCGCGAAACTTAACTGCTTTGCCTCATCTTGCAAGCTCACGGCCTTGCTAAGAAACTTCTCGAAAGTCTTGATTGTAAATCCTTTAAGGAGAGTGCTATCGGGCCATGGATACTTTTAAGTAGGATACCGACTGCATGTTGTTCCTGAAGCTGTGGTTCACACTTCATGCTTAAGTTTCTCCATCGAAGTATGTAATCCACTAAAGTCTCGTTCGGCTTTTGTTGCTCCACCACTAGCTCACCGATAGTGATGTGAGTGCCGAGCCCCGACGAATCGTTTAACGAAGAGATTCTCTAGTTACGAAAAGGTCTTTACTCGAACCGTTCGGCAGTTCCGCATACCGGTCGAAGGCAATCCCTGATAAACTGCTAATGAATTGGCGGAAGAGTAAAGCGTCGCTCCCACCGGCATTGCAGCAACTAGCACGAAAATTTGTGATATGCCTGCCGAGGGTTTCTGTTCCATCAAAAGTCTTAAACGAGGTGGTACGAAGCCTTTCGGGTATTGGATCGCATTGAACTCTTTGGGGTAAGGTCTACCCGTCTGAATAGATGCTCCATTCTTGGATTGTGCTAAAGCTTCTCGCACCTGATGTTCTACCATATTTTTAATATCCTTTTCTGGAATCACGCTTTGTGTAGAATCTTTCTTTGGTGGTTCGTCTCCGTTGATGGATGTGATCTCTTTTCCTCCATCCGCAATATGGATAATTTACGGGAGTGTCTCTTTCGAGGTCGGGCCGACTACGGAGAGTGTCTAAGGCAGCGAGCCCATCTCTTCCATCCTCTTTGCCATCTGAGAAATTGTATCATCTCTTTCCCAAAGTTGTGCTCTCAACACTTCCGGTTCATCTCTTTCCGCAGCTGTCGGAGCATCTTGCGAAGCTGACGATGCTCGTGTCTCAACCATGTTGATCTCGGCATACTCCTCATCCATGAACTCTGATGAGTCAATTTTGTCTCCTAATTCTTCTTCTCTTTCTTTTTCTAACCGTCGGATGTCGGTCCTTAACTTGTTCATGGCATCCTCTAGTGGCCCTTTTCACATGGTCTTGCAGTTGTCTCGTGACGGTTGTTAAACTTCGTTCCCGGGAGTCCCCTTTATTGTGGTAGCACTTTCTTCTGATTCAAGTCTCCTGACGAGACTTTTCTTCTTAGGACATTATTTTAGTCTTAGTTCGCCAGTAGTAGGTCGCCATACCATCCTTCTTGCAGCCGGAAGCCTAGGACCGGATGGTCTATCGGCTATATGCTGGAAGGTGGTATCCTCCCTAATTTGTAGACCCGATACAACAACGGGTGGACTGGCTTTTACTTTCTTCTTTGGTTGCTCCATGGCAGCAACAGGCTCTATTCGCGGTCCGAGGCGAGATTTAGCTGGCACCCGTCCTATCCTTCTTAAGATTTCTGATACAGGGCATCTTTCTTTCTTTGCCAATCTTTCTATAACAGCTTGCAGCCGAGCCAATGGCGTAGTCTTATCCCTTTTCCTCTTGTAATTATTGTAGTATGCAGGTTGAGGTAATGCGGTGGCGATCCTATGAACATCATCTTTATCTGTCGCGGCAGAGATGGGGTGAAACCTGCTCCCTTCCAACAGAGGTATATACTCAGGCAGTTCTTCTCTTTCTTCGGGAATTTCTTCTAGAAAAGTAACTTCGACGAGTCTCAGCTTTCTTGGTGATCTTCCCGCTTCTATTTCTTCTTTGAGTCCGAGTTAGGGGTGCAACTCTTGAACTCGGACCCAATCTCAAAACAGATGGTATTGTAGCAAAGTACCGTACCCTCCACGGTGACGAGCTCATCACGGACTTGGATTTCATTCCCCTTCGGCTTCACGAAGTCGGGGTAGGTGCGAGAGATGACTAGGCCGGTGGGGGTAGAGACAACAGTCCTCCTACGGACAGTAGTACTCCTCTCAGCTGGAACCTTTTGCAGGGGAGGGAATTCTTGAGCCTACTTCAGGTTGAACTCAATCACGGGCTCTTCAGTTTCTGACACTTTGTCCATTAGTGTGAAGAGAGTGACATCATCGAACTTGACATCTGTATTGCCAAATCCTTGTTCAAAATGGATGATCCCATTGTCAGGCAGCTCATCCTTGTAAACGGCGAAGTCCATTCCATTGGTGAAGGAAATGATTAACTTAGGGGCAGTCATTTTCTGCAGGGCAGATTCTGAGTATTAATCCCGAATTATGCTTCCTTTTGTCACAAAGTTTAGGACAAAAAAGAAAGAGTTCGAACACATTTGTGATTTTTAAAAGAGATTGTTTATTAGGAGGTTCGTTCGTTAGAAACAAAACGATTAAAGGAAAAAAGGTTATAGAAAAGGTAAAGGGCCCGATTTAGAATTGGAAAGGAAAAGAAAGTCTTATGCAAGACTTCTCGACTCGAAGGACCGCTCCTAAAATAACACCTATTGGGGTCCACCCCACCTTAGAAAAGAGGTAAAAGGATCTCGGAACCTCTCTGTTTACGGGTGTCCAAACAGTGGCTCCTAAATCCGGAAGGAGTTGGCTATACTCGTTCAAGACAGAAATGAACAGGGTATTCCAACGGAAGAATGGTAGTTTTGGTCCACTAGGGATATGGACTCACCACCGATTTATGAAAGCAAAACCATCTGATCAAAATAGAGAGAGGAACTAGTGACCAGCGGAGTCGCCAGAAGTTGTACGACTTATTCTTAGGTTATGTGTTTTGAAAAGGGGGTCGTCTACAGAAGTTGTCGGCGAATTTTATATTTAATTTAAATATATAATTTGAAAAGTAGTATTTGATTTTGAAAATAATTTTAAATTTAAAAATTATAAGATATGAAATTAAATGATCTCAATCCCAAATAGTTCATATAAACGAGCACCACATCACAAACCGTGTATCTATCCGAAGAATAGACACACTGCTTGACGATGGGGCTCGATTAAATAAACTAGAAGATTTGTGACGTCTGTTTGGTCTGCGAACCAATTTCATAAGCCGACAAGTTCCCCTGTTTAATATAAATGAAATTAAACAAGGTTTATATTACCTAGGTTCTTAAAGTTCCCTATAAGGGCAAGCCCCTATAGTAAATTACATCTTAAATGACGGGAATCATTCAAGAAAACTCTCGATAATGATTAGTGGTTTTGCTCTCAAGAATTTCAAATTTTAAGGTTTTCAAAGGATTGGATTTTAGAAATTTCAATAGGGAATGACCAAATTTGGAACAATTTATTTTAAGAGTCCAAAGAAAGAGAAGTAGGAGAAGCTGAGGATCCAAGAAGAATCTTGGCAACTTCTCAAACTATCCTATTGTTTGGCTTCAATTTGGGAGTTTATCTAATGTTTCAATCCTGCCAATTTTATTTAATTAGGATTTATATTCGTATGACATAATCATACAAATAGCCTCGAAGATGTGAGGGTTTATGTCGAACCGAACAACTACCTCGGAGTCCTAAGACCGGTTAGGGCTTAATTTGCATAACATGATTATGCAAATGCCTAACGAAGAGTTGAGGATTTATGCTGCACTAGGCAAACTACCTCGAAATCCTATGGCTTTGTTGTTTAATTCTAGGAATGTTTAGTTGATGTAGAGTCGTTTTGCTGACGAAGATGGCCGTGCTGCCCACCATGCTCCAAACTCCTTGTTGTTGCAGAGGTTTAGTTTTTAGAAGTCATAAATCGGGAGATGAGAGAAGTGTTTTGGTTTAGAGAAAATCTTAAAATCCAATTGTTTTTTAATATTTAATTAAAACAAATCTTAAAGTTGTTTAAACAGAACCGATTAAGATCCCACGGTTCTGTCATCCCAACACCGATTTTTTCATTGAATTCACTTAGTTCGGATGAATTTGCTAAACTTAATCGAATGAGTTCCACACTTTCTTTTAGACCGTGGAAATCCCGTTAGCAACACGTGGGTTACATCATCCGAGGTATTCCCGATCATTCAACGAGACGTTTTAATTTAGTTACAATTGTAGTTTTGTTGTTCTGTTTGTGATTAAATCTTGAGTTATTTTACATTTTGGAATGTTGTGGAGGTGAATTTTATCTTGCAATGACTTTTAATTTAGTTTTGGTTTAAGTTCAGGGACTATCCTAAAGGTTTTGGTTTTCATGCAACAGTTTTGTTTATCATGCAAGAAAAAGTAAAGTACAGTGCATGTAAGTAAATTGCAATAAATAAAAGCGTACTTGGAGGGTCTTCCCGTCATCTCAAGCTGCACTTGAAACACATGTTAAGGCATTTAAATATTTTGCAAGAAATACCTAGGTAAAGCTAAGGGAAAGGGTTTTGGTTGTCTACCAAGTTCCTAATCCTATAACTAGTCATCTCTTATGATGTCCAGGTCCTTGGTTTGGTTTAAGGATGATTTTCTTCATCAAAGAATAACTAGATTCAATTGTTCTTCTAAAACATTCCGTCATATTGAGAAAGTGCTTAGGACGAGTCCTAAACATCTTTTAATATTTCCAGGGATTGTTTTGAGTCCAGTAAATTTAGTTGCACGGGTGAATTAATCATCCAGGAGTTTAAGTTTTGTTCTCTTGCTTAGTGAACTAGGACATTTGAATGTCTTATAAGTGAAGTAACACTTCACTTGATACTTCATTTAAGAGTTATAATAATAAGAGCTTTAAAAGAGCAAATCAACTTATTAAGTATTTTAATGATTTAAACTTAATGATTTAATTTTAATTTTGACTTAATTATAAAAAAATTTGTTTAAGTTTGGAATAGTGTTCGAGTCATTTTTTTTTTTAGATTTAATTTAAATCTTTACGTTTTAAGTGATGTTATATCTTAGATTTAACCTTTATGTTTTAAGTTTACTTTAAGTGTTTCGTTTAACTCTTAATGATTTCATTTACGTGTGTTGTTAAATGATTTTAATTCAATTTAATTTTAATTTAATTTAAGTTTAATTTAATTTAATTTAATTTGATTTGGTTTAATTTAATTTAATTTAAATTTAAATTTAATTTGATTTAATTTAATTTTAATTTTAATTTAATTCAACTTAATTTGATTTAATTTATTTTGATTTAATTTTAATTTTATCTTAATATATTAAATATGATTTAATTTAATTTTTAAGGTGTTAACTTAATTTAGATTTTGATTTAATTTAATCTCAACATCTTAAATTTAATTTAATTTAATTGTTAAATTGTTTAGCATTTTAAATTTTAAGTTAGGATTATCCTTTTAGTTAAGAATTAAATATTATTGAAGTGATTAATTTAGGGATTCATAAATTAAAGAATAAATATCCTCTTAATAATATCCACTACTTTAATAATTCTAATTTCTATTATTCTTGAAAATTTTCGATTAATTAATTAATTAAAGTTTTATTTTAATTATATTTGAAATGGTTAGTAGGTTTCTACCCTCAATCATTTAAGTTTTAATCATCCAAAATCAGCTTAAAATCAAATATTTTACCCTCCCCATTTTTGATTAATCCTAAAATTTTAATTAACGGTTGAAATTTTTAATTACCCTTTTGCCCTTCAAGCTTAATATTTGTATAACTCACTACACTAAGCTCAAATGAACTTGAAATTTTTATGTAACCTCACTCACATGTCAATTAAGACATTAGAGGAGAAAATGTGATTTTTCTGTATTTAATTTATTTATGTAATTATTTTTAATGGAAAATAGGGGTTTTCAAGGAAAATTCAATAACATGACCAAGGAAATGTTTTTGTCCTTAAGAAAATTATGGGATGTTCCTAATGACTAGGGGATCATTTGGCCTAATTTTGGTGAATTTTTGAATTATATTTTATTTATTAGAATTATTTTGAGTTTTGAGTATTAATTAATATAAAAAAGAAATAAAAGTTGAAAAATATATTTTATATTTTTTTTAAGATCTCTCTGACCTCCGGGAAAGCAGAGAACCAAATTTTATAATTTTTTGGATTTTCTTTGATTTATTAGAATTATTTTAGTAGAAATGTTAAAGAAAATCATTTTTTAATTCAAAAAATTGTTTTAAGCCTTTAAAATTCAATACTTTACCCTAGAGACTTAGGAAAAATATTTGGTTTGTTCCTAGGTGATTGAATTCAAAATGTGACATTTTGGTGATTTTTAATATTTTTATGATTTTTATTATTTTTAAATTATTAAAAATATTAAAAAATGATAAAAATCAACTTTTTAAAAAAATTACAATTTTAATTTTTTCTAAGTTCCTCGATATCGGAGAAGCCCCAAAACCATTTTTGTGAATTTTTGAAAAGTATTTTGTGAGTTATGAATTTTTAAAGTTTAATTTTGGTTATGTGACTTAATTAATCCATTTAGTGGGGTAAAACATTTCCAATTGATTTCAAATTTTATATGATGTTCTTTTGATCTTAAAGATCAGTGGAGAATTATTTTCAAGTTAATTTGATGTATAGTTAACCCTAATTAATTAAAATTCAATTTTGGGTGTTTAGGCCAATTAGGGTTGTTTCATGTAAATTAACTCAAAACCTATTTTTCCTAGGTTCCTCTAGTCATATGAAACATCACCAAATTTTCTTTGAATTTATTTCTCAACGTGTTAATTATTGGAATTAAAATACTCAAAACATTAACATGAACTTGGAAAATCAATAACTTCTCATAGAGATGGCCTCTGACCTTGGAAAATTCAGGGAATGTTCCCAAGTTCAGAGGCTTTAAAAGCCCCATGGTCTCATGCCATGGTAAATTGCCTATGCAAATGAAGAATTAAAACAATGTAGAGAGTAAATAAATCATTAAAAATAAAATACTTGATGAAATGACTTGATTTCTTTTCCACATTATTCTCCTATGTTCATTGAGTAAGAGGGTATTTTTATTTTATTTTTGTGATTTTTCTATGCAAAGATATGGATTTTTGAAGTTTTGGTAATTAAATAAATAGAAAATAGCCCTAATTTCCTACTTATCCACGCAGCGCCACGCCATCCTTGGCAGCTCCGAAAGGCCACGCGGTGCGCTCTGATTCGGCGCTGCCATTTGAGTCAGCGCTGTGGGGGCCCGCCATTCATGTATCATCTCCCGGTCCGACGCCATCTAAGTCGTCCGTCCAATATACGCGTGAATGGACGGCATCCGTTCATCGTCCCCGATCGACTTCACCCGAGAGCCATCCATCTTTCAGGCTTGATATCTCTCTCGATTCTTAACTGATTTCTACATTCTTATACTCTATGGATTCCTCTTGAAGAGACGAACATATCCATACGATTTATGTGGCATGAAATTAACCCAATCAAAATAGAGAATGTTCACAAGCTCGGGAAGAAGAGAGAGCTCATACCTTTGCTCATAGAAGTGTGGCTTCGATCTGAGAGTTGTGTTACCTTCGATTGAACCTAAGCAAGCTCCAGATGAAGTCTCTGGCCTTGGGGAATTGCCTAGACTCTGATTTCCACCGGACCCGATTTCAACCTTTGGAGGCGTAGAACAAATGGGTGGCTCTGGAGAGGGGGCTTTCACGTGGGAACTCCTTCTCTTGGTCTTGTGCAGTGTGGGTGAGTTTAATTTGATTTTGGTGGAGGATTTGAGAGTGTCCTGTTCTGGCCTGAGAATTGAGCTCCAAAATTGAGCTCAATCAGTGGGAATTAGGGTAGGAGAATAGTGGGGATGGATTGCTCTTGGCCAGGGGAAGCTTTGTGAGGAGTTTGGAGGGATTCTGTGAAGGTTTGGTTCAGCCAACCTTTTGGCCTAGAGGGGTTGGCTGGCTTAAATGGCCATAGCCATGGCTTCCCAGGGGGAGTTAGGGGCTTGGATCAGCTACTCAGGGCAAGGGAAGAACAGCTGCAATAGCCATTGGGCATGGGGCAGCTCAGCAGGTGGGAATTCCAAACTTTGGCTCATCCCAAGGTTTCAGCCATTGCATTTTCCGGCGACTGTGGTGGCTGGCCGGCCAGGGTTAGGTCAACCTCAGGCGCAGGGAAGTCAGGGCTTGATTCCTGTGGGTTCAATGAGTTTTGTCAAGGCTGGATCAAAGTGGCATGGAGGAGTGTCCATTTTGGCTTGATTTGGTCCAAGCCATGGTTTTGGGTTTGGTTCATCTCCCCATGGCCTGATTTTGGGCTGAGGAGGTCAGGTGGGTCAGGCACACATGTGTGGTGAAGTCCACATCAATTTTGTTTAAGTTAATTTTGGGTTAGGGTGAGACATTAAAAGGGTTAAAATGGTTTAGTGAGAGCTTAGAAAAGGTCCCCCTCCACTTGCCATTAATAGTTTGGTGAAAAGCCAAACCATCCATGGCTTCATGTGGCTTATACATGGCTTCATGGCTCGCATTTGGCTTGGCAAGAGTTTGGTTAACTTTCTTGAAAAAGGGTTTTAGGAATTTTTGGAAATTTTGGGGTTATTTGATGGGATTTTGCATAATACCATTTTGGTTTGATTTTCATGATGGATTTAGCACTTAGGGAGTGATATTAATTGAGTGAGGATGAGATGAGATTTTAATGTGGGCTTTAGGATGGGTTTGGGCTTTTAAAATTTGGTAAAGGTGGGCTTTTAAAATGGTTTAAGGGAATGCACTTTTATGTTTCAAAATGGGCTTTTAGATGAAAAATTTTACAAAGGGCCAGGGTTTGGTTTAGGGATGTGTCATGAGTGATTTGAGACAAATTTGAGGTGATTTGGAATTGAATTGAGTCTAATTTGGGTCCCCTTGGTGATAAGGTCAAAATAGATCAAAATGGACTAACTTGGAGCTAAGGTTGGGCTAATATTGAAATTGATGTAAAGTCAATGTTGAGAAATGTTTATGGGAGTGTAACAAAGAGTTTTCGACCTTGGTTGGGCTTTAATCTTGGGATTTGGGCCTATTTGGGTTCATGGTGGATTTAGGCCTATTTAGGGAATTTTGGGTTTGGGTTAAATTTGAGTAAGGTTTGGGTCCCAATTTTGGGCAAAATATGTTAGTGTTTTGTTTGTGGTGATGTTAGGGAAGATTTAGAAAAGCTTTGGGACCAATTGGGGTTGAATTGGGTTGGTTTGAGCTAGGTTTAGGTCATGCGCCAAAATTAGGCCTTAAGCTTAAAATTGAAATTAGATTCAAATGTCAATCTGATTGGGCTTTTATTTGGTCTATATTGATATTGGGGATATTGGATTGAAGTTTAGAACTTAATTGGACCAGAATTGAGATCAATTGGGGTGGTTTGGTTTGACATTGGGTTCATTTGGGTTTGGAATGGGTCAAATTGGGGGTTTTGATAAAAGTGGAGTAAATTGACAAAATTGACCCATGGTGTAGTTGGACAAAATAAAATTGGGAATATTTGAGATTTTTTGGAATTTTCTGGGAATTTCTGGAATTTTTGGATTTTTTGGGGTAAAAGGGCATTTTGGGTATTTGGAGGGTATTGGGGTATTTTTGGAAATTTTTGTATTTTTGGTTATGGATGATCAATTTGAATGGTTGGGAATGTTCAAGGTTGATTTTGGAAAAGTTTTGGGTGATTTGGAAATTTTGGTGGTTTTGGGTAATTTCAAGGGCTTTTTTTTGTAGGCTAGGTGGGTCCGTGGCCCCGGGGGTCAAAAATTGAAATTTTGAAAAAATGAAGGTTGGTCAAATGTAAGTGAAATGAAATTATTTTGGTTGAACCATGATAAGCTCATATGAGTCATGAAAGGACTCATTTGAGGCATTCACTATGTTGTTCCTAACCCTCTAGCGGGGGCTTAGGGGTTAAGGTCCATCCATGTGAATTACCTACATGAGTCGGGAGATCAAGTCGGGTATAGGTGTGGTTTTTAGGATGTGTGTGTGAGGGTGTAGTGTATGTGTAAGTCGGCTCTCATCGGACCGAGCCACCTGGGGTGATCCTAAGGCCAAAGAGTCCTATAGGGAACTCATTCTTTAAACTTCCACATTTCGATCTCAACCCTCTAGGTGATTAGGGTTTACAATCAAGCTTGCGGGGTTTGCAGGGAGTTAAGAAGTAGCTTGAATTTCTAAGTGGTGGATTCCATTTCTAGTCCTCTAGGATAGTCAAAGGAAAAGCCTAAGGCTAGATCCTAAGTACTAAAAGGAGAATAGAAGACCTCATCAAAAATGAGGTCAACACCCATCCAAGGTGATGTGGCTAAACTTGGTTTAGATTGTAACATAAATGGGGTTAAAAATATTTAGTGAAGGGATATGGTCAGTGAGTTCAGGGCTTTGGGTTTGTGAATTCAATTGGGGCTTGACATGTGTAAAGGAGTGGATCCAACTGGAATGGGAAAGAGTTCATTTTGGGCTCAATTTGATCAATTCATGGTTTAGGCTAGGTGCACCTCCCCTAGGCTGGTTTGGGTTGAAGAGAAAGTCACTTGGGTCAGCTAGGAAAGAGTGGTGAAGTCCTCATCCAAGGTGATGTGGCAAAACTTGGTTTAGAGTGTAACATAAATGGGGTTAAAAATATTTAGTGAAGGGTTAAGAAAGGGGCTCCCTCTTTTGCCACTAATGGCATGTTGAGGTGGAAAGGGTTCTTCATGGCTTGCATATGGCTTATCCTTGGCTTCCTGGCTCCATGTGGCTTGGGGCAAAGCTTGGTCAATTACATGGAAGAAGTTTTTGAATTTTTGGACATTTTGATGGAAAATTTCCATGGGGCCATATTTAACCTATTTGAATGATGTAAGTAAAACTTAGAGAATGATTTTATTAGATGGATGATGAGAAGGATTTGTCATGTGGGCTTTGAAATAAGTTTTGGGCTCTTGAAATTATTTTGCAATGGGCTTTTAAAGGCTTCGTGGAAGTGGGCATTTATCTTTAAAAATGGACATTTGGATGAAAATTTTGTGAAATACTATGCCAAATAAATGTTGGGTTTAGTTTAGGGATGTGTCATGAGGACTGTTAAAAAGGTTTGGTGTCATTTGGGGTTGAATTGGATTTGATTTGGGCCTCTTTAATAATAGGATCAAAGTGGGTCCAATTGGCCTAACTTGGGCTAAGGTTGGGCTAATGTTTGTTTTGATGTAAAATTAATGTTGCAAAAGGTTTGTGGGAGTGTATCAAACAGTTTTCAATTTTGGTTGGGTCTTAATTTTGAGATTTGGGCCTATTTGGGTTCATGATTGGTTTAGGCCAATTTAGGAAATTTTTGTTTGGGTTAGGCTTGGGTGGAGTTTAGGTTCAAATTTAGGGCAAATTAAGTTAGTGTTTTGTTTGTGGGGATGTTAGGAAGGTTTTAGAAAAGATTTGGGGCTAATTGGAGTTGAGTTGGGTTGGTTTGGGCTAAGTTTAGGTCATGGGCCAAAATTGGGCTTTTAGGATTCAAATTGAAATTGGACCCATATGTTGATAAAATTGGTTTTTGATTTGGTTCAAATTGATATTGGGAATATTAAATTGAAGTTTAGAACTGAATTTGATCAAAATTGGGATCAATTGGGTTCATTTGGTTTGACATTGGGTTCATTTTAGGTTTAAAAAAAAGTTAAATTGGGGATTTTAGTAAAAATGGCCTAAATTGACAAAATTGGCCTATGGTGTAGTTAAACAAAATGAAATTGTGAATATTTGGGATTTTCTAGAATTTTCTAGGAATTTTTAGAATTTTTGGATTTTTGGGCTAAAAGGGTATTTTGGGTATTTGGAGGTTATAGGGGGGTATTTTGGAAATTTTGGTGTATTTGGCTATGGATGCTCAATTTGAGTGGTGGGAAATGTTTATGATTGATTTTGAGGAATTTTGGCTAATTTATGAAACTTTGCAAATTTTGGGCAATTTCAAGGGCATTTGGTAGGTTTGATGGGTTTAGGGTCCTAGGGGTCAAAAATTGAAATTTTGGAAAAAATGAAGATTGAGTAAGTGTGAGTGAAATGAAACTATTTGATTGAGCCATGAAGCCATATTAAGCTCACAAGATCCATGAGAGGACTCATTCTAGGCATTCAATATGTTGTTCCTAACCCTCTTAGTCAGGGGCATAGGGGTCAAGGTCCATCGATATGAGTCACCTACATGTGTCATGGAGTCAAATTGAGTAAAAATGGTTTTAAGAGTTGAAAAGAGTATGAGAGTGTGGTGTGTCCAAGCTAGACCTCACCAGACCAGATCATCTAGGGTACTCTTAAGGCCAAAGAGCCCTATAGGAAACTCATCCTTTAAACCTCCACATATTGGTCTTAACCCTCCAAGTGGTCTAAGGGTTTACAATCAAACATGTGGGGTTTGAAGGGAGTCAAGAAGTGTTTTGAATTTCTAAGTTGTGGGTCCCATTTCTAGTCCTCTAGGATAGTCAAAGGGAAAACATATGGCTAGATCCTAAGCACTAAGGAGAGAGAGATCAGACCTCACCAAAAATGAGGTCAACAAATGGACCCCCAATATGTGTGGTGTGCTAACCAAGCACACCACGCATATTAGTGTTGACTGAAGAGGTCAAAAAAACCAACATAGATGTCTAAGTGACACACTCAGAGCAAAGCGTAGAAAATTTCCGCTGGGGAGTATCAGGTAAATCTTCAAGACTAAAGATTCCAGAACTATCGCTGGGGAAAAAAGGAGGATTCCAAGTCAGAAGATCTGGAGTGGGATAGAATGAATTTTAGATTCATTTCATTTTCATTTCAAGTTTTAATTTTGAATTTGAATGTTCAATTCAAGTTTTAATTTCGGTTGCAATTTGACTTAATCGAAATTTTGTCTTAAATTTAATCTGAGATTTAGATTTCAAGGTGAATTTCGCAGAGATTTCGAATTTGAAATGAGAATTAGAACCTAGGTTCCAACCTCGAGATTGCAAAGAGAACTGGAATTTAGGTACCAGCCTCGAGGAGAAGATCAGAATTTAGGTATTGATTGAAAATGATGAGAATCAAAATTTAGGTACTGATCTCGAAAAGAGAGTCGAAATTTGGTACCGACCTCGAAAGGAGAGAACTGGAATTTGGTACCAATCCCGAAAGAGAGAATTGAAATTTAGTATCAATCTCAGAAAGAGAGTCAGAATTTGGTACCGACCTCGAAAGGAGAGAACTGGAATTTGGTACTAGTCTCGAAAGAGAGAATTGAAATTCGGTATCAACCTCGGAAAGAGAGTCGAAATTTGGTACCGACTTCGGAAAGAGAGAACTGGAATTTGGTACCAGTCTCGAAAAAGAATATTGAAATTTAGTATAAATCTCGGAAAGAGAGTCGGAATTTGGTACCGACCTCAAAAGGAGAGAACTGGAATTTGGTACCAGTCTCGAAAGAGAGAGTTGAAATTTAGTATCAATCTCGGAAAGAGAGTCGGAATTTGGTACCGACCTCGAAAGGAGAGAACTAAAATTTGGTACCAGTCTCGAAAGAGAGAGTTGAAATTTAGTATCAATCTCGAAAAGAGAGTCGGAATTTTGTACCGACCTCAGAAAGAGAGAACTGGAATTTGGTACCAGTCTCGAAAGAGAGATTTGAAATTTGGTATCAATCTCGAAAAGAGAGTCGGAATTTGGTACCGACCTCAAAAGGAGAGAACTGCAATTTAGTGCCAGTCTTGAAAGAGAGAATTGAAATTTAGTATCAATCTCGGAAAGAGAGTCGGAATTTGGTATCGACCTCGAAAGGAGAGAACTGGAATTTGGTACCAGTCTCGAAAGAGATGGGAATCAGAATTTTGATACTGATCCCAAAAGTTTGTATTTGATTTGGTTTGGAAGATTTTGTGGAAATTTTAGTTTAGTGGAAGATTGGATTGAGACATGAAAGTGTTTCACATCCCAAGAGAGTTGATTAAAGTTGGTGATCACAGAAAAATTCATTAAGAAATTCATATCTATTTTTGATGAAATTGCACTCTAAAGAAAGGTATTTTCTTTATTTTATTGCAGGAATGAAGATTTATAAGTGATGGAAGCAAAAAACATGAAATGGAGCGAATTTGGATCAAAAAGGAGGAAATTCATGAAAATATAACTACTTCGCCGACGGCGAGATCGAGGCCACCGATGGCGAGATCAAGGTTGACGACGGCGAGATCGTGAAGAGAATTTCTGAAGGAATTATAACTACCTCGCCGACAGCGAGTCCGAGCCCGCTGATGGCAAGATCCCGTGGTTTGAAGACCTTCTAGATGCCCCGCTGATGGCGAGGTCGTTTCTCACCGACGGCGAGCCAGTTCAAAATACAAATACATTGAACCTGGACACTTTTTGAAGAGATGTTTAAGTACCCCTTGGACCTTTGCTTACCTCTATAAATAGAGGCCGAATTCTAGTATCTTAGTGTGTCTTTTGAGTCTTAAAAAAGTTTCTCTAGAGTCTTTTATGTAAGTCTGAGTGTGTTTAGTGAGTTTCTTTAGTTTATTTGAGTGCTATTTAGAAGTTGCTGTACTAGAAGGAAAAAGTCAAAGGAACTTCAAGGAGTCTGCTTGGGGAGGAAATTAAGATAAGTATCTTTGTTTATTGTTGTTAACTTTAAATGAAATCCATGCTTTATTTTATTCCCATGCATTCTGAGTAGTTTTCTCAGTCTTTCTCTTGTTATTAAAAATTATGCGGATTGATGAAATTAAATAGAAGCACCTAATATATTAAAATAAATTGTGATAATTTTTACTTAAAACTTAATTTACTTTCAATCTGGCTAATTGAGTTGTTAAAATATGTTGAATTATCAACTATAGTAAAAATTACATCCAATATTCAGGGAAGTCAAAAGCCTTGGAAGGCGGGTGCAAATAAATAGGGAAATATTAATTATCGGACGTAGAATTGGACATTTTAGTGTGACGTACTAAAATATTCAATTCGGTCCTACTCGTTTCGAGAGCTGAAGTATAGATGTTAGCCCTCGGTGAGGGGAACGTGGCAGCTCTGAAGTGGCAACGAGTATCCTCCCACCTTAGCCGCAGATTCAGTAATCAAACATAGGATTAGTCAATGTTCTTTGCACCTAGACCAAAGGGTAAAGAATAGGAATGCTCCTATTTGTCACAATACAGTTTAAAAATTCTATTTAAATTCATCATTCACTTAATTTTCTAAAAGCAAGGAGAAGGATAATTTTTCTGAATTATTTAAATCAACTTATTTCAAGCATTAGTTTACTTTAGTTTGCAATAGTTACTTTTAATTACCGTTTACTATATTAGTAAGTAATTCCTTTTAATTTAGTCGATAACAAATCTGTTAAAAACTTCCCTGTGGGATCGATAACCAGGACTCCACTAGAGCCCTGTATTACTTGATGTGATACGTATACTTGCGTAGAATCCACATTATACATTAAATCATAACTCTATATTTAAATCGGGATCAAATTTTTGGTGTCGTTGCTATAAACATAAATTGCATAAATATTAAAAGTGGGTCAGTTTGATTGTTTGGCGAAGGATATGAATCCATGCCATCAGAACCAAATCTAAAATTTTCGTGGTTCTGTGTCAGTAGACTCAGTCGACCTTCTTAAAAGAGGAAAGAGATAGCTGAGAGTCAAAAGGATTTCACGACGACGAAAAGTTTAGAAGTTTGGAATTAAGTTTTGAGTCTTCCATGGGAAAGAATCAACTCGAAAGAGGGTTCAAAAGAGTTTCAAATGGATTCAATTTGAAGAAGAATTGAAAGATTTGAATCGATGAATTCAGATCGGAATTCAATTCGAGATTTAGGTTTGTTTCTTTTATTTTGGTGATTTAATTTCATTTTTGTTTATTTAATGTTCGTGTTAATTTGAAGTTTGTTTTGACATCCAGATTTTTAAAAGATTTCTCATTCATTTTCTTTTCCATTTTCTTTTCTCTTCTTTTTCCTTTTTTTTTTTTGTTGTTTTATGTTCATTTTGTTTTGACCTTCAAATTTTGTTTAGATTAGGATTTTGAAAAGATAAACCTCGTCAAGAAGGAAGGGTTTGAGGACAGCCTTAGGCTGATGAAGTTCAACTTGCTACCGAGTCAGGAGAGGAATTCAGATTTTTTAATTGTTTTTTTTATTATTATTTTTTTTATTTTGATGTTTTGATTTTCTTTTGATTAAAATTTTTGTTTTGATTTGAATTTTGTTTCAATTTGGTTTGAATTTCATTTTTGATTTGTATACACATTTTTATTTTGTTTATTTTTGGTGAATTCATTATTTTTTTGTTATTCATTTATTTGTTATTTCATTCATTGGAAAATTTATTGTTGTTTATTTGTTTTGAAATTTTAGTGTATTCTTTTATGTTTTATGACTTTTCTTTTGTTGTATTTTTTTTTATTTTAGGATTTGGACCCAGTTACAAGCAAGTGCAGCATCTGTGCTTCTTAGAACAAGACTGTCTTTGAAACATAACGATGCACAGTACTTCTTAAGGTATCGTCCACTGACTAAAGCTACGTTTAGAAAATAACCCACTCTTCAAGGTACAATCAAAATTATTATTTTTTTTCAAGTACCTACAAAGAGGTGTTACTTATACAGACACCACAGCTGGCAATGTTGTAACTTTATAGCTTTTTCGCGACGTTCATTGTTTCTTTAGCACTGATTTGTAAGGATTGGATAAATTGTCTTTGAGAATTCATTCTGATGCTCTTCGAATTGATGTTGGAGTTGTATTTGTTGGGTACTGAATGATATGATTCCAGGGTTGAATTTCCATCAATTGCTAATAACAAGAATCTTTCTACTTCAATTCCTTCTTTCTGGGCCTAAGCAGATTCAAAATTTATGCTCATGTGATAGAAATATTTTTCATTGTCCAAAGATATTTCTGAGTCAATTAATGACCGACCAAAAGACATAAAATTACTTGAGTCTCTTCAAAGCATAATATCAGAGGAAACTTCTTAAGGTAGCCTTTCAAGTTTTATTAACCGGGGGAGGATTAAGACACCAATTTTTGATTATATGCTTGCCTCAAGCTTCTTCTCAGGGAGCTTACTTGTTTTCTTTCTTCTTATTCTTCTTTTTTTTTGAGCTTTTCACTTTTTTTTCTCATTGAGGATTACTATATCTGGTGGAGCACATGTTAAAGATTTTGAATTTCTAGATTGTGACACCAATTTTTGATTTGTGCTCACCTCAAGCTTCTCCTCAGTTGAATCTTTACTTTTTTTGCTCATTTTGTTTTCTGAGAATTACTGTATCTAGTAAGACATATTTTTGTTAAAGATCTTGAATGTTGAAATTTCCCTAATTAATAATTCTGAAATGTTTCTTAATACAAATCCTGGGATATTATAACTCATCCAAAAGTCTAGACCCATTCACATAGCAGAAAATTAAAAGACTCTTGATATCCCAAGTCAATTACTCGTATTTCAATCACACTGCTTCATTTCAAAATTTACTTAGGACTCGGTCCGAATTCCTTAAAGTGAAAGACCCAGTAATTAGGGGATTAATTTCATTCTCCCCTAACGTCATGATCATGTCAAAACAACAAATGTTTTTTTTCCTTGAATTACTCCTTTTTCGATTGTCTTTCTGCAGAACTTTGAACGTCCTTGAGCATACTATCAATATTTTTTTACTGCGGTGGGAGGGTCGGGACCCACGACCCATCGTCGAGTTGTTGTCTTTTTTACTATTTTGTGTTGGGAGGGTTGGGACCTATGACCCATTATCAAGTCATTATCTCTTTTACTATTTTGAGGTAGGAGGGTCGGGACCCACTACCCATTATCCTTCTCTTACCCTTTTATTTGTCAATCCATGGCATTTAAACTTATTGGAAACTTCGTCGTAGGACAGTCCTTCGATGGAGGTCTAGATCATCCTTTGAAGAACATTCAGAAATCAGTGACGTCCTTTGCCTTGTAATTTCAGCGGTAATACTCAAGTTAATGCACTTGTCCTGTAAACTGGGCATCCTTTAAAATTTATTCATGTGAATTTTTTTTTATTTCAAAGTTTTGCATTTTATTTTATTATTGTCTATTCGATGGATTGTGAGAATTTTATTTTGAATTGAAATTTTAACAAAATTTATTTTGTTTAAAGTTTATTGGAAGGTTGTTAGAGTGGAATTTCAGTTTGACATGTTTACAACAAGTCAAACCTAAAGAGGAATGAAGTATCGGACCCAGTCCGAGATTTAAAGGAGGTTGATTTGCATCGAAATCACATGAATAGATCGCTCCTACTCTAATACACCTATTGGGAGTCTCCTCGCCTCTTTGGGGAGGTGGGAGGATTCTGGAACCTCTCTGTTTAGGGATGTCTAAACAGTGGCTCCAAAATCCAAAAGGGGTTGACTACACTCACTCACGATAGAAATGAGCAAGGTATGCCAACAGAAAGAATGGTAATTTGGTCCACTAGGGGTATGGATTCACTACTGATTTATGAAAGCAAAACCATCTAATCAAAATGGAGAGAGGAACTAGTCCCCAGCGGAGTCGCCAGAAATTGTCGGCATATTTTTAGGTTATGTATTTTGAAAAGGGGTCGCCTATAGAAGTTGTCGGCAAATTTTCAGATTTTAAATTTAATATAAATATATATATATATATATATATATATAATTTAAAAGATAGCATTTTATTTTTAAAATAATTTTAAGTTTAAAAATTTTAAGATATGAAATCCAACCTATCTCACATCCCAAATAGTTTATATAAACGAGCACCACACCACAGGCAGCGTATCTATCCCGAAGAATAGACAGACTACTTGCTGATGGTGCTCGATTAAATAAACAAGAAGATTTGTGACATCCATTTGGTCCAGCGAACCAATTTTATAAGCCGACACGTTCCCTCGTTTAATACAAAAAATTAAACAGGGTTTATATTACCCAGGTTCTTAAAGTTCCCTATAAGGGCAAGTCCCTATAGTTAATTACATCTTAAATGACAGGAATCATGTAAGAAAACTCTCAATAATGATCAGTGGTTTTGCTCTCAGGAATTTTAAAGTTTAAGGTTTTCAAACAATTGGACTTTAGAAATTTCAATAGGGAATAGCTCAAATTTGGAACAGTTTATTTTAAGAATCCAAAGGAAGAGAAGTAGGGGATGTCACAGACCCGAAGTGGACTTCGGTGACTTCCCAACTATCCTATGGTTTGGCTTCAATTTGAGAATTTATTTAATGTTGTAATACTGTCAATTTTAATTAATTAGGACTTATACTTGTATGATATGATCATACAAATAGCCTCGAAGATGTAAGGGCTTATATCGTACCGAACGACTATCTCAAAATCCTAAAACCGGTTAGGGCTTAGTTTGCATAATATGATTATGCAAATGCCTAACGAAAAGATGAGTATTTATTTTGCACTAAGCAAACTACCTCGAAATCCTATGGCTTGGTTATTTAATTCTAAGAAAGGTTTTGCTTAAGTAGATTCCAGTTTTGCTGATGACAATGGCCGTGCTGCCCACTATGCTCCAAGCTCCTTGTCATTGCAGAGGTTTAGTTTTAGAAAGTGAAAATTAGGAGATGAGAGAAGTGTTTCGGTTTAGAAGAGTTTTAAGGTTCAAATATCTTAGTTTTTTATTGGGGGAATCTTAAAGTTGATTTTAACAACACCGGTTAAGATTCCACGGTTCCATCATTCCGTCACAGTTATTTTTATCGGATTCACTTAGTCCAAATGAATTTGCTAAACTTAACTGAATGAGTTCCACACTTTCATTTAGACCGTGGGAAATCCCGTTAGCAACATGTAGGTTATATCATCCGAGGTATTCCCGATCATCCAACGAGACGTTTTAATTTAGTTGTAGTTGTAGTTTTGTGTTTTGTTTGTGATTAAATTTTGGGTTGTTTTATATTTGAATGTTGTGGCGGTGAATTTTATCTTGTTATGAATTTTAATTTAGTTTTGGCTTTCAGTTTTGTGGCTATTCTACAGGTTTCAGTTTTCATGCAGGGTGATATTCTTGTTAACATGCAAGTTTTGTAAGAAGGAAAATATGACGCAGGTAATTAAATTGCAATAAACATAAAAGCGTACCTGGTAACCATTCCTGTCACTTTCACCTACACTTAAAACACATGTCAGAGTATTTAAATATTTGCAACAAACACCTAGGTAAAGCTAAGGGAAGGTTTTGGTTATTTACCAAAATCCTAATCCTATCACTAGTCAATTCCAATGACGTCTAGGTCTTTGTATTTTATGGATGATTTTCTTCACCAAAGAACAATTAAGTTCAATCGTTCTTCTAAAACATCCCATCGTATAGAGAAAGTTCTTAGGACGAATCATAAACATCTTTTCAATATTTCTGGGAATATTTCTAGTCCAAATGAATTTCATTGTACATGTGAATTAATCATCCAAAATTTAGTTAAGTTTTGCTTCTTGCTCAATGAACTTGGACATTTGATTATCTGATGAATAAAGTGACTTGTCACTTGATGCTCCATTTAAGAGTTATGATAATGAAAGCCTTTTGGGGCAAATAAATTTGTTGAAGATTTTAACAATTCTTAATTTAAAATTGGAATTGATGATTTAAAGTGATTTGGTTTAGTTATAAAATTTTAATTAATAATTTTAAGTTTGGAATACTGTTCAAGTTGTTTTAATTCAATTAAATCTTTATATTTTAAATGATCTTAATATTTCAAATTAATTTTAACGTTTTAAATTTGCTTAGGTTGAAAGAGGTGTTTAAATTATTTATTTTTATTGAATTTTGATGACTTGATTTGGATTAATTATAATACTTTAGGTTGATTTTAATTAGTTTGATTTTTATATTTTTATTATGAATTGTTTTAAAATTACTTAAGGTTTCAAATTGGTTTTAAGTTTGTTCTTAAGTGATTTCAAATTAATTTTAATGTTCTCAATTTAATTTAATTTGATTATCAAATCACCTAATGTTTTAAGCTTTAATTTAATTAAGGGTTATTTTCCTTTTAATTATTTAACTATCATCTTAAGTTTAATTAAGAGTTAAATATTATTAAAGTGATTCATTTAGGGATTTTAAATTAAAGAATTGGTATCTTCTTAAGTCACATCCCTAATAATCTAAAATTTTAATTATTCTCCCAAAATTTAAATGATTTAATTAATTAAAGTTCCATTTTGATATTTTCAAAGTGACTAATGGGTTTCTACCCCTTTATTCCCTAAGTTTCAATCATCCAAGAGAAGATTAAGATCAAATATTTTTACCTTCACTTTTGATTAAACCTAAATATTAATTAGGGTTAAAATCCTTTAATTACCTTTATGCCCCTTCAGGCTTATTTATTTCATAACTCATCAAATTAAGCTCAAATGTACTTAAAATTTTATTATGTCACATTACACATATGTCAATTAAGACACCAGAGGAGAAAATGTGATTTTTCTGAATTTAATTTAATTTATATATTTATTTTTGTGAGAAAATGAGGGTTTCAATGAAAATTCAACAACAAGACTAAGGTAAGGTTTCTGTCCTTGGGAAAATTATGGGATGTCCCTATTCAACAGAGGACCACTTGGACCAATTTTAGTGTTTTTTTGAATTATATTTTATTTATTGTAATTATTTTAAGTTTTAGGGTATTAATTAGTTATAAAATAAAATAAGAGATTAAAAGTGGATTTTATATTTTCTTAAGTCTCTCTGACCTCAAGGAGTCCAGAGAAATAAATTTTATATTTTTCTGATTTTTCTTTGATTTATTGGAATTAACTTGGTAAAAAGTTTGGAAAATCCATTTTTTAATATTAAAAATTGTCTTAAGCCTTTACAATTCAATATCTTAACTTAGAGACTTAGGAAAAAAATTTAGTTGATTCCTAAATGATTAGAAAGCAAAATATGACATTTTTATGATTCTTAATATTTTTGTGATTTTTATTATTTTTTTAATTATTAAAATATTGAAAATATGATTAAAAATGAAAATTTTTAGAAAATTCCAATTTTAATTTTCTTAGACTCCTCTGATATCAGAGAGCCCACAAAACCAATTTGGTGAATTTTTGAAGTGTATTATGTGTTTTATGAATTTTAAAGTTTAAAAATGACCATGCAACTTAAATGATCCATTTAGTGGGCTAAATCATTTCCAATTGACTTCAAATTTTTATGTGAGGTTCTCTACATCCTAAGTGATAGTGGAGAATTGTTTTCAAGTAATTTGGTGTGTGGTTAATTCAAATTAATTAAATTTCAATTTTGAGTGTTTGAACTAAATAGGTTATTTTTAAGGAATTAAGTCAAACCATAATTTTCCGAGGGTCTTCTGGTCATAAGCTACCTCCCCTAATTTTCTTAAAATTTATTAAGCAACATGCTAATTACTGGAATTAAAATGTCAAAATAGGCACATAAATTTGGAAAATCAATAACTTATCATAGAGATGGCCTCTGGTCTTGAAATATTTAGGGAATGTTCCCAAGAACAGAGGCTACAAAAGCCCTATGGTCTCATGCTATGGTGAATTGTATGCATACATGGAGAATTAAAATACTTATATTAATAAATAATTAATTAAAAATAAAATACTTAACAAAACAACTTAATTCTTTTTACACATTATTCTCCTCTGTTCACTGAGCAAGATGATATTTTTATTTTATTTTTGTGATTTCTCTACACAAAGATATGGATTTTTAAAGTTTCTGGTATTTAAATAATTCCAAGATACCCCATTTATCTACTTATCCAGCACGGTGCTGACTCAACCTCGGCAGCTCCGAAAGGCCACGCGTCGCTCTGCCATTTGACGCTGCCATCTGACTGGGATGCCACGCGGTCCGCAGTCTCGCTCCATCTTCTCGTCCGGCTCGATCTGGACCGTCCATTTGATACACGCGTGAATGCACGGCATCAGTTCATCATCCCCAGACGTTCTAACCAGAGAGCCGTCCACCTTCTAGGTTTAATATCTCGCTTGATACTTAACCAAATTATATGTTCTTAGGCTCTATGAACTCGTCTTGACGAGACAAACATATCTATATGGCTAACATGCTATGAAATAGACTCAAACGAAATGGAGAATCGCTGGAAGCTCGAGTTAAATAGAAGTTCACATACCTTGGTTTAGGAGGTGAAGCTTTGACTGAATGTGCTCGGCACGTTCGTTAGAGCTGGAGGAGCCTAAGGATGAAGCCTCTGGTCCTGATGAAATGTCTAGACCCGATTTCACCAAACCTGATTTCAAGCTTTGGTCTCTTGAAAAATTAGATGGCCTGGTGAGGGGGCTTTTGCTGGGGAACTCTTTCTCTACCTCTAGTGAAGGTGTGAGAGGATTTAATTTGACTTCTGTGAAGTTTTGGTGGATGTCCCGTTCGGCTCGAGAATTGAGCTCGAAGATTGAGCTCAATCAATGGGAATTAGGGCAAGAGGACAGTGGGGATGAGCTTCTCTTGGCTAGGGGAGCGCTGTGGGGAATTTGGTGGAGTTCTATGAGAGTTAATTTCAGCCAATTTTTGGCCGTGGGAGATGGCTTTTTAAATAGCCATGGCCAGGGGCTTCCCAGGGGGAGTTAGGGCTTGGGATTAGCTGCCTTGGTGAGAAGAAGAACAGCTCCACTGACCAGTAGTCATGGGAAGGCTCAGCAAAAGAGTTTGAATTTTTTAAATCAATTTAGACCTCTCGGCCATGGTGTTTTCCGGCGGCTGTGGTGGCTGGCCGGCCAGGCATGGGTCACCTTCATGGTTAGTGAGATCAGGGCTTGAGGTTTGTGAATTCAATTGGGGTTTGACATGTGTAAAAGAGTGGATTCAAGTGGAATGAGAAAGAGTTCATTTTGGGCTCAATTTGATCAAGTCATGGTTTAGGCTAGGTGCACCTCCCCAAGGCTAGTTTGGGTTGAAGAGAAAGTCACTTGGGTAAGCTAGGAAAGGGTGGTGAAGTCCCAATCCAAGGTGATGTGGCTAAACTTGGTTTAGAGTGTAACATAAATGGGGTTAAAAATATTTAGTGAAGGGTTAAGAAAGGGGCTCCCTCTTTTGCCACTAATGGCATGGTGAGGTGGAAAGGGTTGTTCATGGCTTGCATATGGCTTGTCCATGGCTTCATGGCTCCATGTGGCTTGGGGCAAAGCTTGGTCAATTACATGGAAGAAGGTTTTGAATTTTTGGACATTTTGATGGAAAATTTCCATGGGTCCATATTTAGTCTATTTAAATGATGGAAATAAACCTTAGAGAATGATTTTATTAGATGATTTATGAGAAGGGTTTGCCTTGTGAGCTTTGAAATAAGTTTTAGGCTTTTGAAATTATTTTGGATTGGGCTTTTAATTGCTTCATGGAAGTGGGCATTTATGATTCAAAATGGACTTTTGGATGAAAATTTTGTGAAATACTATGCCAAACAAATGTTGGGTTTAGTTTAGGGATGTGTCATGAGGACTTTTAAAAAGGTTTGGTGTCATTTGGGGTTGAATTGGATTTGATTTGGGCCTCTTTAATAATAGGGTCAAAGTGGGTCAAATTAGGCTAACTTGGGCTAAGGTTGGGCTAATGTTGGTTTTGATGTAAAATTAATGTTGCAAAATGTTTATGGGAGTGTAACAATGAGTTTTCAATTTTGGTTGGGTCTTAATTTTGAGATTTGGGCCTATTTGGGTTCATGATTGGTTTAGGCTAATTTAGGAAATTTTGGTTTGGTTTAGGCTTGGGTGGAGCTTAGGTTCAAATTTAGGGCAAATTAAGTTAGTTTTTTTGTTTGTGGGGATGTTAGGAAGGTTTTAGAAAAGATTTGGGGCTATTGGAGTTGAGTTGGGTTGGTTTGGGCTAAGTTTAGGTCATGGGCCAAAATTTGACTTTTAGGCTTCAAATTGAAATTGGACCCATATGTTGATAAAATTGGGTTTGTATTTGGTTCAAATTGATATTGGGGATATTAAATTGAAGTTTAGAACTGAATTGGATCAGAATTGGGATCAATTAGGTTGATTTGGTTTGACATTAGGTTCATTTTAGGTTAAAAAAAGGTCAAATTGAGGATATTAGTAATAGTGGGCTAAATTGACAAAATTGGCTTATGGTGTAGTTGAAAAAAATTAAATTGGAAATATTATGCATTTTTGGGAATTTTCTAGGAATTTTTGGAATTTTTGGAATTTTGGGCTAAAAGGGTATTTTGGGTATTATTTGAAGGTTATTGGGGGCGTATTTTGGAAATTTTGGTGTATTTGGCTATGGATGCTCAATTTGAGTGGTGGGAAATGTTTATGATTGATTTTGAGGAATTTTTGGTAATTTAGGCAACTTTGCAAATTTTGGACAATTTCAAGGGCATTTGGTAGGTTTGATGGGTTTAGGGTCTTGGGGGTAAAAAATTGAAATTTTGGAAAAAATGAAGATTGAGTAAATGTGAGTGAAATGAAACCATTTGATTGAGCCATGAAGCCATATTAAGCTCACAAGATCCATGAGAGGACACATTCTAGGCATTCAATATGTTGTTTCTAACCCTCTTAGCTAGGGGCTTAGGGGTCAATGTCCATCCATATGAGTCACCTACATGAGTCAGGAAGTCAAATTGAGTAAAAGTGGTTTTAAGATTTGAAAAGAGTATGAGAGTGTGGTGTGTGCAAGCTAGACCTCACCAGACCAGACCATCTAGGGTACTCCTAAGGCCAAAGAGCCCTATAGGAAACTCATCCTTTAAACCTCCACATATTGGTCTTAACCCTCCAAGTGGTCTGGGGGTTTACAATCAAACACGTGGGGTTTGAAGGGAGTCAAGAAGTGTTTTGAATTTCTAAGTGGTGGGTCCTATTTCTAGTCCTCTAGGATAGTCAAAGGGAAAACCTATGGCTAGATCCTAAGCACTAAGGAGAGAGAGATTAGACCTCACCAAAAATGAGGTCAACATTAAGCACGTCATAGCGCTGGCTCACGCCGGTGCACGCACCCCATGTGGACGATCGAACCCACACAACTACACCAAAACCTAGGGCCTACTAGAAGTTTAGGGGATCTCACCATCAAAGGGGTTGCGGATGTGTGTCTTCATGCTGAATAAGAGCCCACAATCTCTAGCAAACTCTGGCGATGCTCTAGTACATACACCGCATACCTCGCAATATGTGCTAACCATGTAAAAGAAACATAAGAGTGAGGTATGCAAAGTATTTACAAATAAACATCGAATCATATGAAAAAGAGACTGGCACGTATACCTTCGAGAGGGGTTCGCTCGACTCTGGTAAGAGAGAGGAAGCTTTCCTCACAAAATAAAAGACGCCCACACCTCTTTAAGTCGTTGTACTGTCACTGTTCGTCGATGGTAGGACACTCCGGTGAATTTCCTACCACCGAAAAATAAGGGCTGGCATAGTGCTTCAGTGGTGGAGCTTGGCGGCGGCATACACAAAAGAAAAAAGCAAGGGAGAAGGAGGTGCTCTGTTTTTGGTCCTCCTTGCAAAGGAGGCGACAGTAGGAACCTCACTATCAAAGATTTAACCGGCAGAGGAGGCCTTGCCGACGAGAGAGGAGCCAAAGAGAAGGCTCGACCAATGAAGGAGGCCGACAAAGGAGAGCTCAGACCAGCGTCAATAGGGCACCGACTTTGGAGAAGGTCGGTGGGACATCTTCGGCGAGAGGGAAAGCTGGCGGCGGGGTTAGCTAGAAAAAAGAAAATGCCGGAGAAAAAGAAGGTGGCGTGTTTGGACTGGCTTCTTTTGCACTGCAGGTGGTGGCGTCAATTTTCTCCAGTGACGAGGAGGTCCGGCAAGGGGCTCTAGAGAGGAGGGGAGCACGGCAAACCTCTTGCAAGAGCAGCGAGGGACTGGCCTTTCACAAAACAAAATGGGGCAGAGCTCCGACTAGCAGATGAGAAGGCTCCGGCTAGCCGGCGAGAAGGCTCCGGCAGTGGGGGAGGCACCGACGAGGAGAAGGAAGGCTCGGTCGAGCTTCTTTTCGCGAAGCAGGTGAAGGTTGGCTAGAGGAAATGAATCGTGGCTGCTATAGGGAGATGATAACGGAGAGAATGTGTGTGTGTGTGTGTATATATATATATAAGCCCCCCCCCCCGCCCCACTTTTTTTTGCCAGTTACACGCGTGATCTCATTTAATAGGATAGGCTTCCTTTTTTTATTATAATTATTACTATTATTATTATTATTATTATTATTATTATTATATATGCATGGGATATTATAGATAAGAGAGAGAGGCGCAATCAAATTTTTTTTATTTCCCTGGCAATAAGCGTGGGAATAGGCGTGAGATAAAGTGAGGTATAAGATTTTTTTAGTATTATATAATAATAATATTATTATTATTATTATTATTATTATTATTATTATTCTCCCCATTTTTTTCGTTGGATATATCCTCACAGTGAAATGAACATCTTCTCTTGGTAAAATCGATGTTCCGGACTCACTCACGTGGTCCGTTTTGTCTTCCGAGTCGTTCGGGGCCTTTCGGACCACCTTTTTAGTAATTGGGCTAAAAATAATAATTCACGTATTTTTATCTCACCTGTGAATCCCCTCCCTAAGTAATATTTACGTCTCGGACACACTTACGTGGTCCATTTCGTCGTTCGGGATCGTTCGGACAACTTTTTCGATGATCGGGCCAAAATGAGCCACTTTTACGTATTACGCGATAAATAAAATTTGAAGATCTGATCAAAGTCGTCCGAAGTGTGAAATGCCGAGCGGCCTTCACCTAAGAGAAAGCCAAAGCCTAGCAGAATGACACTAGCTACGTGCCCCTCAATATGTGCTGAAATGTCTCAAATGGATGTCTTGCGCTATAGGGGTTAACACATGTATCAAGCAAGGTTCCTTGATGCTCGAGCAGACATCCTACACTCGTAACATCAAAAATTGATGCCAACAATGTGTATAAAAATATTATATATTTTAGGTATATCAAGGCCCTATTAAATATGATTGGGTAATGGCTATGCATGAAGCCTGTTTTAAAACCAACTTGTAGGCCATGCAAAAAAAATACAGGTTTTGAAAATCTTGAATGTTTTAATCCTAAAATTTGGATTATCTTAATCTTTTATTAAGATTTTTAAGTAGATAAATTATAATTTTAGGTTCCTTAATGAACATATATTATATTTTTCGTGAGATCCTAGATGCACAAAAATAAATAATAGAAACAGTCTCGAATGATGGAGCTGATATGATTAACCACTTGGGGCGAAAGGAGGAGCCTCTTTAATGGTCCCCAAATGTGATTAACCACTCTCATGACATACCTATACCCATGGTTAACACTAATCCACTTGGATGGAGACTTCACCATACTAATCAAGCTGAGCCACTTTATCTCCATCAGCCCCAAACCAAGCTTGGTGGGTGAACCTAACCCAACTCCATGCCTTCACCCCAGTTGACCCAAGAATTGATCCACTCCAATTCCACTTTGATCCAAGCCTTTACAAATGGAAACTCTTATATGAATTCATCAACATCAAGCCCTGACCTCCCTAACCAAGATGGTGACCTCCCCCTAGCAGGCCAGCCACCTTGGCTGTCAAAAAATACCATGGTCGAGGTGTCCATCATGGAGAAAACACACCATTTCACCCATCCAATATGGCTCAACCTAATTGGCCACTTGCACTCTTCTTCTCTCTAGTTAAACTTCACTTTGCACCCACTAGCCAGCTTAACTGAGCCCTCCTTCATCCTCTATAATTAAGCTACCTCTTACGGCCAAAAGGGGAGGTATACAAAAAATCTAAGGAAAACTAGGCCAAAATTGCTCCAAACTCTAATTCCAGTAATCCTAAGCTCGATCCAACCATTTTCAGCCCCCCACTATTGATCACAAACAACCCCTTTCAAGTAGGCTTAAACTTGTCGTGCCTTTGACGGTGAGTCACAATTGAGCGGCATAAAACTAGCACCAAGTCTCCAATCATGAAGGTCCTCGATCTCACCAATTTTTCATAAGATCTGGCCATTATAGCATCATATAGGTCGAGGTTTTGTTGGACTTGTAGCCTAAGCACCTCAAGATTGTTGAGCTCTTCTAACCTGAGTTGGTTGTTGTCATCACTAGTGATAATGCTGCTTAGAGCAACCCCTGCCGAAGGTAGTTCAACTTCTAATGGAAGGACTACTTCGGACCCAAACATCAAAGTGTAAGGAGTGGAGCCAGTGGGATAAGATATGTTATACGATACACAAACAAAGTGTGAGAGAGCTTCTCACACCATTCCTACTTTTTGGAATGAAGTATTTCCTTCATAAGATTTACTAAGGTCTTATTGAAAGCCTTGGTTAAACAGTTAGCTCTCAGATAGTATAACGTGGAGTATCGTTAATCAATCTAATTACAACAAGCAAACTGATTGATCTTAGTTATTATGAAAGCTAACCCATTATCAGAAATGATACGGTGTGGCACACAAATCAATACACGATATTGTTCTTCAAAAAATGCAGCACATTTTTTGGTCTTGACCTCTCTCAAGTATGAAAAAGTTGGTGGTGGCTGAAGTATGAAAAAATGTCCTTTATAGGACAGAGGGCCGATAGGCCCTACAATATCAATTCTCTAAGCTTCAAAAGACCAAGCTTCTACTATTGGATGTAGTGCATTCAGAGGCGGGTGATGCATTGCCTAAAGACATGGCAATGATGGCACATCTTGGCATAATTTAAGTAGTCAAATGTCATTAAAGGCAATTAGTAACTAAGCCTTTTGTTTTTAGCTTTCATCTTAAGGCCCGACAAATAGGACCACATGAACCGTCATGGACCTCAGTTAAGATCTTATGAATCTCATCCTTTCCAACACATCATAACCACATTTGGCCAAATGAGCATTGGTAGACGGTATCATTCAAGATGTTACAGGACAACACTCTCTTTTGAATCTGAGTGATAAGAGAGTAGTCGTCAAGGATTACTCCTCTCGTTAAGTACGAGTTGATGGCTTGACGCCAATCATCAGGTGGCTCATTAGAAGAGGAGAGGACTACACCTTTACTACCAAAAGGGGAACTCCTAAAGGCTCAAGACACACCGGTGACAGGTCCCTTCTATCTTGGACTACAACTATCACGAGGTCACAAGTAGGACTTGACAGTTCTTTAGCAATCTTAGTTAGAGCGTCAGCCTTGTTGTTCAAAGAATGGAAGAGCCTAAGTAAATTAACATCTAGGATGTACTCTAGTAATGTCATAACTCTCTTATGATAAGCTAAGGGTACTGCATGAGAACTTTGTAAGTTCCCAACACTTGGCAAATAATGAGCTGGGATTCCCTACAAACCTTAATCTTTTTTATATTCAACTAGATGGATAATTCCAATCCAAGAATCAAGGCTTCATTTTCTGCCTTTTTATTTGTATGTGGTTTTGTCAAGCTACGGGATTAGAGACGAAAACCATATTTAAGGGAAATAAAAAATGAGGTCATTGTCGGCCTTCGCCCTTTGGAGAGATCCGAATGGGCCTTCCTTCAAGGAATATGCCCCATCAAAGTACAACTCCCATTCAAGGGAATCAACGGCTAACATATGCGCAACAGAAAAGTCATCGTTAAGCGGTGATGTGCCGTTAAAAATTCAACCAAAGTCTATCCTTTGACGGCTAGTTGAGGACATATTACATGTCAAATTGAGACAGACGCATAGCCCATCTCGTCTATTGTCCAACTAGAATGGCACGAGTCATCAAATACTACAAGGGGTTTACCTTTGAGATAAAATCAATTTGGTGAGAGAGCACATAGTGCCTCAACTTCTAAAATGAAAATATCAACACCAAGTAGTGTTTCTCAATAGGTGAAAATTTCATTTAAACTAGGATGAAACTCCTAATAAGGTAATAGAGAGAGTTCTCTTTCCCATCCTTGTTAACTTAGGCTAACAAGGCACTTACCGACTTATCAAGAGTGGGTATGTACCTAATAACGGGTTTCCTTTGGATGGGAGCTTTCAAAACTAGCAGATTCAAAAGGTAACGCTTGATATTATTGAAAGCATCCTGACATGTTTTATCTCAATGGAAGCGGGCAACCTTTTTGGTCAATGCCAAGAAAGGTTTAGAGCACCCAGAGAGATTTGAAATAAACCTCGTAATTAAAGACAACTTCTCTTAAATGGAACGTAGTTGTAAATGGGTTTTAGGAGGTTCCTTGATTATGAGAGATTTGATCTTGCTAGGGCCAATCTCAATACCCTTATGTCCAACTAAGAAGCCCAAAAGCTTTCCAAAAGAGATGCAAAAAGTGCTCTTCTACAGGTTCAACTTCAGGTCAAATTTTCTAAGGTGTTCAAAGACGGTCCTTAGATCTGAATGATGAACCTCTTCGAAATGACTCTTGGTTACTACATCATCGATATAGTACTCGATCTCATGATGTAGCAAGTAATCGAAGATGTATTCCATGGCACACTAATAAGTTACCTCGGCATATTTTAAGCAAAAGAACATGACCCTATAGTAAAAGATTTCATTGGGCGTAGGGATCGTCGTATGCGCTTCTTCTTCAAAGGCCAGCCAGATCTAGTTATATTCAAATAATCCATCCATCAAGAAGAACATTTCATGTGTAGAGGCGACATCTACCATAAACTCTTATATAGGTAGAGGAAAGTCTTCCTTCAAGCAAGCCTTATTTCGGTCCCAAACATTAATGCAAACTCATATATGTGTGTTCTACTTACGAATGGGAATAATGCTCATGAGTAACGTAGGGTAGGAGACATCCCTAATAAAGTCAACCTCGATGAACTTTTTGGTCTCTTCAATAACTAAGAGTTGTATCTCAGGCTGCATTCTCCGAGGGGATTGGTTCACCGGAGTGATACTCAGATCAGTGCCAAGATGGTTAACCACTACCTCGGGAGCTATACCGATCATTAAGGAGTAGCTCCATGCAAGGCAATCTCGATACTCCGTGAGGATTTCTATGACTTTAGCGACCATTGATCACCCTTAAAATTACCTAATTTTTATATCACTTTTAACTAATACTTTAAGGATATTACGTTTTAATGAAAGATATTTCTTATGTTTTTAGTTGCAGATACAAGAAAATAAGTTTATAAAGAAAAATAATTAAAAAAGGAGTAAACTGTGCAAAAATAAATCAATTGAAGAAAAGAAGAAAAAAAGGTCTGACTCTGGCACCCAGGCGCCAGATCTAGCGTACAGTGCCAGACTCAGTAGGGAAATCTAGAGAGTTCTTGGACGGTTTTGTGACGGTTATTGATGACTCGGAAGCCATCTAGAAGTCTCTAGACAAATTCCCATATGTTATAAACAAGATACAATGAATATAAACACAGGAAATTAGTTATTCAATGAAGAGGTGCGACTCAAAACCTGAAGGAATGCGTCCATTCGTGCAGAATACTAGCGCCTAGGTGCCATAGTTACCTTCTAAAATATTCAACGAATTTAGATGAATTTTGGAGAGATGCGTGAAGCAACTAGTGCGACTTTTTTAATTTACAAAAATTAATGAACTCAGATGTAGATTTATATATTGATTTAAATGATGATGAGTCACATAATTAACGCAAGTATACGTATCGCTCAAGTAATACAGGGCTCTAATGGAGTCCTGGAACATCGATCCCACAGGGACACTTTACTTTTATGGCGTAGCACAGAAATCTCTTATCGAATCACAGCACAATTGCAAGTGGTTTAATTCTTGAAGAAAAGACAAACAAGTTCAGTTACTATATCTACCAAAGCACTTTCTAAACTATAGCAAGTTAAAATAACACAAGACTAAATTTATAACAAAGTTCAGTTGCAAGAAAGAGTCTTCCTCCTTTCCATTCATAATGTGATGATTATTGTGACATAGATCAATGATGCAAATGTATTGTGCCAAATAGGAGCATTCCTATTCTTTACTCTTATTTTAGTGTATAAAGAACATTGGCTAATCCTAAGTTTAGCCCCAAATCTGTGGTTAGGCTGGGAGGATACTGGCTCTCACTTCAGAGCTCCCAGTTCCCTTCACCAGAAGGCTAACTCTCGCTTTAGTTTCTAAATATTAGGACAAAATTATGGATTTCAGCCTGTCACTCTGAAATCTCCAATTCTACGCCCATCAAAGTATTTTTCTATTTATTTGCACTCAACTCCCATGAACTTCACCATTCATGGAATTTGAATGTGACCTTCACTTTTATTGTGGAACTCATAATCCTTTCAGTACATATGTTTCCTAAAAAGTTTTAACAATTCAATTGGCCAGATCAAAAATTAAATGAAGTTCTAAGTGAAAAGATCGTCACAAATTTTTCATAATAAATTGACACATCATTTCCATTTCAGAACATCAACACATCACATGAAAAGGAGAAAGACAAAGAAATCTACTCAAAACTCATGAGGAAAAGATAACAAAACATGGATTTCATATATAAAAACAACATCATACAAACAGAGTAAGGTAAAGACAACTTATCTCAGACTCTTCTCCAAACAAATCTCAAAGAATTCCTTTGACTCCTCTTCTTTCTTCACAACAGCACACAATTCTCTCTTTAGAATAGTAAAGAAGAAGAAATCTCTCACTTTCTCTCTCCTCTCACACTCCATAGAAGAGAAAAACACATACTTAACTTCTTACAAAAAAATGGAAAGAACTCACTCTCTAAACTCTAAATTCTTCTCTTCCTTTCTTCTCCCCTTTGAAATATGGCTCCGAAAGTGTTTAAAATCACTAAAATTGAATTCCTAAGAGTTTCCTCAAGCAACCTTTCAAAATTCAGCCAAATACATTGAATTTAGTTCAAAATCGAGATAGGACGATGTCCGGCATTGGCAGGAGTGTCGTTCGGCGCATTATTCCGCCAAAACATCATAACTCTTTGGAAACTTGCGTTATCCGATGCTAGTGACAGCATCATTCGGTGTTAGTTCAATAAAATGCACTTTTGTCCTTTTTTCTCTAAATTTTCTCCTTTTCGCTTCCTTTAGCTCCAAAGGCCTAAAATCATTGTACCTGCATGAAATCATCAAAAATACCTTCTTTTAAAGTGCAATATCATCAAAAAGAGGTATGAAATGAATAGTAAAAAGCTATCAAATTTTCAGTAGATCAAGATCCCCCAAACTTAACTATTACTTGTCCTCAAGTAATTTTAGTTAATACATAAAATTATGATCCACTACAATGAACTTTCTTTCTGGAATACCATAATTTTGATTTAGATAAGTATAATAGTAAAATTTTCAGAAAGATCTTTGAACAATTCAAGTAAATTCTACCGGTGTAAGAATATCTAGTAATCAAGTCTAAGAGTTCTAGCTTTCTATTCATTTCAAAAATGACGGTAGATTGTCCTATTAAGGCACTTAAAAGGATTATGTGAAAAGAAGTTTATGAGAACACTACTAGTAAAGATGTTAATCCATACATATAAGTTCAGGAAACTAATTAAGTTTTTTTTCCTTTAGGTAGGTCCAAGTGAAGCCAATTTTTTATTAGGCATCTTCTTAAGCTTCTCCTCACTTCTCTTTTCTTTTCTTTTTCTTTTTATTTTTCTTTTCTTTTCTTTTTTTATTTTTTGCTTTTCTTTTCTTTTTTTTCAGTGAGGATTACTGTATCTAGATAGCCTTTAATGATTTTGAACTTCACCCTTCTCACCTTAAATTTGAAACTTACCACATTCCTTTACCTTATAGGCACTTCTTTATCTAATTAATGATTCATCATAGAGCTCAATCCTTTCCTATCACATAAAATTTTAAGATTCTTAATATTTCAAACATACAGTTTTTCTTACTTTAAATAGTTGACTATAGTCCTATACTTTTATACCAAATATCTTACATTACAAAATTACTTTTCATTACCAAACACTTTCAATCAATTTTATAAAATACTTAAATAAAATCAAAATACAGTTATCTGAAATTGAGTTCTATTACAGGAAATCATGTTACTAATTTCTGAAAATAATTTTAAATGAGAATAATTAATAGTTAATTCTTTCCCTTCCCCCAAGCTTAGATTTTTTTTAATATAATTAACATGGAAGAAAGAAAAGATCTAAATATAACTCATACCTCAATATGCTGGCTTTTGATACTTTTGAGTTTCAGCTGGTTTTTCTTCATAAAGAAGAACTGTAGACCTGAAATAATTAAGAAGCATTTTTATACACAAATATTGGTTAGAAGTTTATAAAGAAGAAGTTTAAACACATTAAACAGTGCACATAACATTAACATCCAACTGTTACTTGTACAGATTAAACTAGCAAACCAAACACATAAAAATTTAACTATCACATCACATACATCACAACTTAACAACAAATTCTACTACAAATACATCCAACACACATATAACATCTTAGATACAAATCATAAGGAGTCTCAGGTACATCACAAATACAAAACACAATACATTACAAAGTTCAATGAAAAATAAAAATAAAAAATTACACAAACTACCAATCTTCATCTTCTGTAGGAGCTCCACCATCATCAGGTTCCTCAGGCTGGTATGGAGTATACTCAGAGTAAGTAGGAAATACTGCATCAGTGTCTCCCCTGAAAAATCTCATATGTGTGTCATGATAAGCTATCTAATATTCTCTCCACCGCACTTGATAATCATCATTAATTTTGTTCCTTACTTCTAATCCCTCTACTCTGGTGTTTAACCTTTCTAATTGATCCATAACATCATGCAGAGTAGGCTCCCTAGATGTAGATGGTCTATCTTGACTAGAAGAAGGCTCATTAACTCTTTTACTCCATTTCCATCCTACATGGGCTTCATAAGTTTTCAAATTTAATTTAGTAATAGGCTTCAGGGGGTGGACTATCTCATCATTATCTTCAATCATTACACCTGTCTGAATACATAAAGCATGAATCAGACTGGGGTGTCCTAGTCCTCTTGTAGTCTCTCCTTTTGATCTTGTCAAAAAACTTTTATGAATAATAGCCCCAATATTTATATTCTTCATATTCTGAATACAATAATTCAGAAAAGCTCTATCAACAGTAACATCACTGTGATGGTTGGTAGGTAACAGTCTTGCAAAAATGAAATAATACCAAGCTTTTGATACAAGATTCAAAGTAGAAAGGGGAAAATTAACTTTCATTCTCTGCTTAATCTTCCATTCCCCTTTTCCATCAGTCAAAAAGTTTATAATCTCATCCAATGCTTGATTCGTGATAGAAAAATTTTCATATTCACAACGGTAGGGTGCTCTCAACCGATAAAATGCATTTACGCTGGCAGGAGTGAATTCAAACATTTGGCCTCTAACCAGAATAAATTCAGTCTCAGAATAATAAAGATTAGCATAAAATTTCTGAAAAATACCCAGCATCGCATTTGCAGTGAAATAACAGAAAATCTCCCATTGACGATTAGTAATCAGTGCTTCAAACATTCCTCTAGGATTTTCAAAAACTCTTTCATGAATACATTTCTTATTGCTAAGAAACGTACTAAAACAAGAAAAAGCTTTGAAATTCAGAAATTTATTTTCATTATACTCAAATTTCCTCTTCACCTTAGCCAATCTTTGAGCCATTTATCAAGATAAGATGAAATCCAAACTTTTTCGGCCATGAAATCTATTTAAATCCAAATGGTAAGTAGCCCTAGGTGTGAAAATCGTCCTTGGTTGTAAGTTGAAAACAAAGATTTGGGCAAAAATTGCGGGTCCCATGGTTAAATCATGAAAATTTGGAGTTTCAGGCATTTTTCACGTTCGAGCGCTGTCCAGCGCTGGAAGCAGCGTCATTCGGTGCATTATTCTGCTGAAACAGCCAAACTCTTTGACTTTTGGCGCTGTCCTACGCTGGTGGTAGCGCTAGTTTAAAAACTGGGCTTCAGACTTTCTTTTGCAAATTCGATCATTTCAAGCCCGCTCTGATGTCTACTTAGTCTAATTAAGAAATGAATAACATCCTAAAGCCTTGGCAAATGATATTTTTTAACACAAACAACACATAACATTACTTTTATATATAAAATCCATGAGTCATACAAATACACACAACACTAAACATTACACATTTTCAAGCCATATAATCTTAAATTCAGTGTCGCACAGAACCACAACATAATAACGCTAAGAAATAAACAAACAAGCATGTCCAAATATAACATTCAAACCAAACAAAGTAAAGCAAAGAAATCAGACATACAAACACATAAATACACTAATCAAGTTTTAATTCTTCCTCTGAACTATCATCAATTTTGAGATCTCCCATTGATTGAGCATGGACAAATAAATTGTAGAATGGACGAAACAAGAATTCTACTGTAGAATCCTCTTCAATCCAACCTTTCCTTCTTATCAATCGCGTCAAACTTCCTTCAAGATATCCTGAATGATCAAAGTGCTCCTTCATTTTCTAATCCAGATGATCAAAGAAATCAGAAAGATTGTTAATTGCATCATCAGATGTTGTATTACCTTCTCCAATTTCTTGATTTCCTTCAAGATGATTGTCGACATATTTATAGGTTATGTGTTTTGAAAAGGGGGTCGCCTACAGAAGTTGACGGCGAATTTTAGATTTTAAGTTTAATTTATATATATATATATATATATAATTTGGAAAGTAGCATTTGATTCTGAAAATATGAGACCAAACTGATCTCATGTTATCAATAGTTTAAATAAACGAACATTCCATCACAACTGACATATATATTCTAAAGAGTAGACATATCACTTGAAAATGAAGCTCGATTAAATAAACTATTAATTTTATGACATCCGTTTGGTCTGTGAACCAATTTTATAAGCCGACAAGTTCCCCTGGTTAATATAAAGGAATTAAGCAGGGTTTATATTACCTGGCTTCTTAAAGTTCCCTATAAGGGCAAGCCTCTATAGTTAATTACATTCTAAATGTCTGAAGACACTTAAGAAAACTTTGATAATGATCAGTGGTTTCGCTTTTGGGAATTTCAAAGTTTAAGTATTCAAAGGATTCGATTTTGGAATTTTAAATGGGATTGGATCAAATTTGGAACATCTTAATTTAGGAATCCAATGGAGGAAATGTAGGGGATGTCACGAATCCGAGGAGAACCTCGGTGACTTCCCAACTATCCTATTTGTTTGGCTTGAATTTGAGGAGATGTTATTTGATGTTGCAATCCTGCTAATTTTAATTAATTAGGACTTATACTTGTATTATATAATCATACAAATAGCCTGAAAGTTAGGAGGGTTTATGTCACATCAGATGACAACCTCGGAGTCCTAAGGCGAGTTAGGGCTTAATTTACATAGCATGCAAATGCCTAAAGAAAAAGTGAGGGTTTATGTTGCGCTAAGCAAACTACCTCAAAATCCTATGGATAGTTGTTTAATTTCTAAGGAATGGTTAAGTTGATGAAGACTTGTTTTGCTGTTGAAGATGGTTGTGCTAACCACTATGCTTGCTCCGAGCTCCTTGTCGTTGCAGAGGGTTTAGTTTAAAAAAGTGACAATCAGGGGATGAGAGAAGTGATGGTCTAAAGGTTGAGTTTCAAATTCAATGTCTTAAGTTTTATTAAGGGAAATCTTAAAGTTTGTTAAGTATAATTGGTTAAGATCCTACGGTTCCATCATCCCAGCACCACTATTTTCATCAGATTCACTTAGTCCAAATGAATTTTCTAAACTCAACTGAATGAGTTCCACACTTTCATTTAGACAGTGGGAAATCTTGTTAGCAACACGTGAGTTACATCATCCGTGGGATTCCCGATCATCCAACAAAACGTTTTAATTCTAGTTACGATTACAGGTTTTGTTTTTATTGGTGATTAAATTTTAAGTTGTTTAAACATGCTGGGTTCGATCATTTTCATAAGGTAATAAAATGTAGGAAAATAAAACATTTAATAAATTGCGGAATGTAAATTGCAATAAACTTAAATGTGTACCTGAAGAGTCTTCTTGTTTCCACCAACTGCAACTCAAAATGCATGTTAGGGCATATATATTTGTAACAAATACCTAGGTAAAGCTAAAGGATGGTTCAGATCATCTAACAACCCTATGATGTCTAAGTTCAGATCCTAGTTGTCTATCAATTCCTATGACGTCTAAGTTGAAGTTCTAGTTGTTTATTAAGTCCTATGACATCTAGGTTGAAGTCCTAGTTGTTTTAAGGATGATTTTCTTCATTAAAAAACAATGAAGTCCAATTGTTCTTCTGAAACAACCCGTCAGATTGAGGAAGTGCTCGGGGTAGGGCCCCGAACATCTTTTCAAAACTTCTGGATTTATCTTGAGTCAAAATGATTTCATTGTCTAGTTGAATTAATCATTCAATGTTTGATTGAAGTTTAAATTTGTCTTAATTTTGCTTGCTCCGTGAACTTAGATGTTTTAGTTATCTTATGAGAGAGGTGACATGTCATTAAGCATTTCATTTAGAAGTTATGAAATGAAAGTCTTTAGAGGAAAATTAGTCCATTAAAGACTTAACCATTCTTAATTGAAGTTAAATTAGTATTTTAAAATGATTTAATTTAGTTATAAAGTTTTAATTGGTTTTTTAAATGTTTTTAAATTATTTTGAAAAGAGTGTTTAAATTTTTTTAGTTCAATCAAATTAATTTTTAATCTTTTAACTCGTTTTAATTTAATTATAATATTTTAGATTAATTTTAGTTGGTTTAATTTGATTCTAATGTTTTAAATATAAATTACTTTACATTAATCTTAAGTTTTAAATGAATTCATATTAGTTTTAATATCTTAAGTTTGTTTTAGTTTGATTTTAAATCATTTCAAATTAATTTTAATATTTTAAACCTTAATTTAATTATAAGATTTCATGATTATTTCCTTCTTAAGAATTAGTTTCAATTATCATTTTATGGTTTCATTAATAATAATTAAATGATATTTGATCAAATCATTAGTTAGGGATTCAATTTAAAGAATTAGAGTCTTCCTATGTTAAATCTCTTAAGCTTAATAATTTATGCTTTAATTGACTTTCAAAACTTAATGATTCAATTAATTGAGATTTCTTCTTTAATATTAAAGGTTATTAATGGGTTTCTACCCCTTAACCCCCTATATTTCAATCATCTAAGAAGAAGATTAAGATCAAACATTTCCTCTTCCCCTTTGGTTAAGCCTAAATATTAATTAAGGCTAAAATTCAATAATTACTCTTTTGCCCTTTTAGGCTTGTTCACATCATAATTCACTAAATCAAATTCAAATGACTTTAAAAATTTTATGTCACCTCACTCACATATCAATAAAGACATCAGAGGAGAAAATGTGACTTTTCTGACTTTAATTTAATTTATATAATTATTTTAATGAAAAATGGGGATTTTCAATGAAAATTCAATAACATGACCAAGGTAAAGTTTCTGTCACTAGGAAAATTATGGAAGGTTCTCACTGACTAGAGAATCACTTGGACAAATTTTGGTGGTTTTTTTAAATTTTAATTTAATTATAATAATTATTTTATGTTTAGAGTGTTAATTAAATATAAAATATTTTAAAAGTAGAAAATTAAGTTTTATATTTTTCAAAAATCTTTCTAAGGTCAGGGAACATAGAGAAGTAAATTTTACATTTTTTTTTGTTTTTTATTTGATTTATTAGAATTATTTTCGTGAAAGGTTAAGAAAATTCATTTTTTAAATGTTAAAGATTATCCTAGGCCTTTAAAAATTAATATCTTAACTTAGAGACTTAGGAAAAATATTTTAATGGTTCTCAAGTGATTGGGAGGCTAAAAGTGACATTTTGGTGAATTTTTATATTTTTGTCATTTTTATGATTTTTTAATTATTAAATATTTAAAAATGATTAAAAATCAAATTTTTATGAAAAATACAATTTTATTTTTCTTAGACTTCTCTTATCACAGAGAAGTCCTAAAATCGTTTTTGTAATTTTTTAAGTTGTATTTTAATTATTAATAATTATTTAAGTGTTTAAAATAGCATTGAACTTAGGAAAATTATTTAAGTGGTTAGATCAATTCCAATTGACTTGAAATTTTTATGTGAGGTTTCCTTGATCCTAAAGAAAACTAGAGAATTAATTTTGAGTTATTTCCATTTTTAATTTGTTCTAATTAATTCAAAATTGGTTTTAGGTCAAGTGAACAATTAGGGTTATATTTAATGTTTTAGTTCATGAAATAATTTTCCCAAGTTCCTCTAACCATAGTAAACCTACCCAAATTTTTCTAGAATTTTCTAAGCAATATGCTAATTATTGGAATTAAAATACTAAAACAAACACATGAATTTGAAAAATAGATAACTTGTCATGGAGACCTCCTCTGACCTTGGAAAAATCATGAGGAGATAGCCCATGATAGAGGCTACCTAGGGTTTAAATTTCATGCCATGGTGAATTGTGCAACAAAATAGAGAATTCAAATACTCAAAATAGTATTTAATTAATGAAAAATCAAAAACTCAACAAAATGACTCAATTCTTTTTCCACATTATTCTACTCTGTTCACTGAGCAAGAGAATATTTTTCTTTTAATTTTTGGATTTTTCTATGCAAAGTTATACATTTTTGAAATTTTGGGTAATTAAATAAATCAAAAATACTTAATTTTTCTACTTATCCGATGTGGCGCCCCGTCAACCTATGGTGCATCAAATCTCCACACAGTGTCTTACAATTCGGCACCGCCATCCACCTCTGCACCACACGGCTCCGCTCTTTATGTCCTGAAGCGTCGTCCGGCGCGATCCTAGCCCTCTGTTTGATACACGTATGATCTGACGGTGTAGGGTCATCGTCCCCGTCTGGTGTGAACCCGCAATTGCACACCTTCTAGGATTAATTTCTCCCTCGATTTTCAACAAATTTTCATGAAATTTTCTCCCAGACCAAGATTTAACCTAGCTCTACACATCCATACGGTTCATCAAGCATTAACTTCATGTTTTCTTCATAAAGTCCCAAACCGAGCTCGGTTTAGGTGTTTTTTATTCATTACCTCAATCCAAGAGGGGTGGCCTCGATTGGATGCTTGTGACACGTTAGGTCTGGCAAAGCTCCTGTAAGCAGCACTCGAGCTCCCTTTGAGGTTGGTTTAGAAATCCTCCAAAGGGTGGACGGCTTGCGGTGGAAGTCCACTGTAGAAGCTCTGGAGATGGGGATTTCTCTAGAAAACTTCTTCTCCACCTCTGAGGAGGGTGTGAGAAGAGTTAATTTGATTTCTGTGGATTTTCAGTGGATGTTCTGTTTTTGGGCTTGAAATTGAGCTCAGAAATTGTGCTCGGGCAGAGGGAATTAGTGCTAGATTTCAGTGGAGCTAGTCTTCTCTGGGCTCAGGGAAGAGTTTGGGTTTAAATGGGAGGAGTTTATGCAAGGTTAGTTTCAGCAACCCTCAAGCCGTGGAGGTGATGGGTTTAAATAGGAGGGGCCATGGCTGAGCTTAGGGCTAATTGATGGTCGAGATTAACTACCTTAAGGTGGGGATGAAGAGCTCCAATGACCAATTAGGTTAGGACAGCTCAACAGGATTAATTTCAAAATTTTTGGCTACTTTGGGTGTCTCGTCCTGGTGGTTTCCGGCGACCTGGTGGTCGGCCGGCCAGTGGTCAGCCACCATCCAAGGCCAGGGGGCAGGGATTGACAATGGTGCCTTCAATTGGCTTTGTACACGTGTAAAGGAGTTGATTCAAATGGAAGGGGTGAAGGGTGCATTTTGGGCTCAATTTGGTCAAGCCATGGAAATGGGTTGGGTTCACCTTCCAAGATCCTAATTTGGGATGAGAGAAAATCAGTTGGGTCAGCTAGCTTTGGGTGGTGAGGTCCCTATCCATGATGACGTGGCTAATCATGGTTTAGAGTGTGACATTAAAGAGGTTAAAAAGGCTTAGACATAATTTTGGAAAGATCCTCCTCCTCTTGCCCTAAATGGCCTAGTGAGGTGGAAAGATCTCCCATGACTTCATGTGGCTTGACACAAAGCTCCATGGCTTGCACATGGCACCTCCATGGCTTGAGAAATTACATTGAAATGGATTTATGATTTATGGAGAATTTTGGGTGAAGTTCGCACAAAGCTTGATTTGGTATGATTTGATGATGAAATTGGAATTTAGGGATTATTTTAATTAAATGCATGATGAAGAGGAATTTTTCATGTGGGCTTTGGAATGGATTTTAAGCTTTTGAAATTAGATAGGTCATGAGCTTGAAACTTAGGCTTTTAAATTGGGATGAACTTGGGCTTGAGTTTAGGTTTAACTTGGGCCAATGTTTGGATCAATTTAATGTTTATTTTGGTGTAAGAAAGTGTTATAAAGAATTTAGAAAAGATTTGGGGTGATTTTGAATTGAATTGATAGGTCAATTTAGTGGATTTTGAACTTTTGGTCGATTTTGGTCAATTTTGGGTAAATTGGGTTATGTTGGGTTAATGTTGGGCTAAGATTGGATTTGATGTAAAATTAATGTTGTAAAATGTTTATGAGGGTGTGACAAAGAGTTTTCAACCTTGGTTGGGTTTTAATTTTGGAATTTGGGCTTGTTTGGGTTTATGGTTAGTTTAGGCCAAATTGGGGAATTTTGTTTTTGGATGGGTTCGAGTGCAAATTGTGGGCAAATTAATATTTCATGTTGTTTGTGGGGATGTTAGGAAGATATTGGAATTTACTTTTGGGAAAATTGAGGGGTTTTGGGTTTGATTTGGGTAGTCTGAGTCATGGGGGTTAATTGGGGAAATTTGGATTTTTGGGGTTTGGATAATTTTAGGAAAAGCTTGGGATCAAATTGTGGTCAAATTAACAAAAATTTTGGTTTGTGGGAGTGTTATGAAGGTTTGGAATTTTATTTGGAGTAAATTGGAATCAATTTGGTTGATATTGGGTTTAAAATAAATCAACTTGGAATTCTTGGCAAAATTGGATTAATTTGACAAAATTGGGGTGGTTTAACTAAAGAAAATGAAATTGAGAATTTTTGGAACATTTTGGGATTTTTTGAAATTTTCAAAATTTTTGGCTATGAAGGGCATTTTGGTAACTTTGGGGGTATTTCTGAAATTTTGAAAATTTTGTCAGATTTGAGTAATTTTGGTCAAATTGGATAATAAGGAATAACTTGGAATGATTATGAAGGGATTTGGGGAAATTAGGTTAATTTTGGGAATTTGGGCCATTTTCAAGTGTAATTGGATAATTTGGTAGATTTAGGGCCCCGAGGGTCAAAAATGAAAATTTTGAAAAAATGATGATTGGTTCATGTTGAGTAACATGGAACATTCTGGTTGAGCCATAAAGCCATCTTAAGCTCACAAGAGCCATGAGAGGACTCATTTTATGCACTCCATATGTTGTTCCTAACCCTCTTAGCCAGGGACTAGGGGTTGAGGCCCATCTATATGAGTCTCCTAAAAGAGTCAGGAGGCTAGGTTAAGTGTGAGTGATTTCAGGGTTCAGGCATGTGCAACAACGTGGTGTGTGCAAGGTGGACCTCACCAAGACTAGGCCACCCAGGGTTGTCCCAAGGCTTGACCATCCTATAGGAACTCATCCTTATCTTTCTACACATTGGTCCTAACCTTCCAAGTAATTTGGAGGTTGATGACAATCCATGTAGGATTCTAAAGAGAGTTTAGATTTGGTTGAATTTCTAAATGGTGGGTTCCATTTCTAGTCTTCTAGGATAATCAAGAAGAAGATCATATGGCTAGATCCTAAGCACTAAAAGGAAGGAAGGACCTCACCAAAAATGAGGTCGACAAATGGAACCTGAATAGGTGTTGTGTGCTAACCAAGCACACTGCGCGTATTGGCGTTAACTAAAGCGATCAACAAGCCAACACAAGTGTTCCAAGGTCACACCCTCAGAACAAAACAGAGAATGATTAGAGAAAGTTCCCGCTGAGGAGTATCAGGTAAATCTTTAAAACTGAAGATTCCAGTATTCTCACTAGGGATTAATAGGTGAGCTTTTAATTTGATTTATTTTAATATTGATTTAGATCATTTTTTTCAAATTTTCATTTTCGATTTTGATCTTTGATTTTGAATTTTGAATTTTGATTTTGAATTTTGAAATTTTGATTGGATGAAATTGATTTGAGAGTTTGATTAAAGTTTAGTTTATGATTAATTTTGAAGTTGATTAAAATTTGATTTGGAATTTTGAATTTTTTATTGAAATTGATTTTAGATTGGATTTGAAAGGGAATTTGGAGTTAACAAACACAGAGTTTAAATTGGAATGGGGGTGAGGACTGGAATTTAAGTGCCAGCCTCGAAGTGATAATTAGAATTTAGGTACTGATCAAAAAGGATGAGAATTAGAATTTAGGTACTGATCTTGAAATGAAAACAGGAATTTAGTACTAGTCTCGAAAGTTGAAAATCGAAATTTAGGTACCAATTGAAAAGGATGAGAATCAGAATTTAGGTATTGATCTTGAAATGAGAACTGGAATTTAGGTACCAGTCTCAAAAGTTAAAAAATAGAATTTAGGTACCGACCGAAAAGGATGAGAATCAGAATTTAGGTACTGATCTCGAAATGAGAACTGAAATTTAGGTACCAGTCTCCAAAGTTGAAAATCAGAATTTAGGTACTGATCAAAAAGGATGAGAATCAGAATTTAGGTACTGATCTTGAAATGAGAATTGGAATTTAGGTACCAGTCTCGAAAGTTAAGAATCAGAATTTAGGTACCGATCAAAAAGGATGAGAATCAGAATTTAGGTACTGACTTCAGAAGGAGGGAATCAGAATTTAGGTACTGATCCCTGTTGACCTCAGTTTTGGTGAGGTATGATCTTTCTCTCCTTAGTGCTTAGGATCTAGCCATAGGTTTTCCCTTTGACTATCCTAGAGGACTAAAAATGGGACCCACCACTTATAAATTCAAAACACTTCTTGACTCCCTTCAAATCCCACATGTGTGATTGTAAACCCCCAGACCACTTGGAGGGTTAAGACCAATATGTGGAGGTTTAAAGGATGAGTTTCCTATAGGGCTCTTTGGCCTTAGGAGTACCCTAGATGGTCTGTTCTAGTGAGGTCTAGCTTGTACACACCACACTCTCATACTCTTTTCAAATCTTAAAACCACTTTTACTCAATTTGACTCCCTGACTCATGTAGGTGACTCATATGGATGGACCTTGACCACTAAGCCCCTGGCTAAGAGGGTTAGGAACAACATATTGAATGTCTAGAATGAGTCCTCTCATGAATCTTGTGAGCTTAATATGGCTTCATGGCTCAATTAAATGATTTCATTTCACTCACACTCACTCAATCTTCATTTTTTTAAAAATTTCAATTTTTGACCCACAGGACCCTAAACCCATCAAACCTACCAAATGCCCTTGAAATTGCCCAAAATTTACAAAATTGCCTAAATTACCCAAAATTTCTCAAAATCAATCATAAACATATCCCACCACTCAAATTGAGCGTCCATAGCCAAATACACCAAAATTTCCAAAAATACCTCCCAATACCCTCAAAATACCCAAAATACCCTTTTAGCCCAAAAATTCAAAAATTCCAAAAATTCCCAGAAAATTCCAGAAAATCCTAAATATTCCTAATTTCATTTTGTTCAACTACACCATAGGCTAATTTTGTCAATTTAGCCTACTTTTACTAAAATCCCCAATTTGACCTTTTTTAAACCTAAAATTTCAAACCAAATCAACCCAATTGATCCAATTCAGTTCTAAACTTCAATTTAATATCCCCAATATCAATTTGAGCTAAATCCAAACCCATTTTTATCAACATATGAGTCCAATTTCAATTTGAAGCCTAAAAGCCCAATTTTGGCCCATGACCTAAACTTAGCCAAAACCAACCCAACTCAACTCCAATTAGCCCCAAATCTTTTCTAAAACCTTCCTAACATCCCCACAAACAAAAAAACTAACTTAATTTGTCCTAAATTTGAACCTAAACTCCACCCAAGCCTAACCCAAACCAAAACTTCCTAAATTGGCCTAAACCAATCATGAACCCAAATAGGCCAAAATCTTAAAATTAAGACCCAACCAAAATTGAAAGCTCTTTCTTACACCCCCATAAACCTTTTACAACATTAATTTTACATCAAAACTAACATTAGCCCAACCTTAGCCCAAGTTAGCCCAATTTGACCCACTTTTACCCTATTATTAAAGAGGCCCAAATCAAATCCAATTCAACCCCAAATGACACCAAACCTTTTTAAAAGTCCTCTTGACACATCCCTAAACTAAGCCCAAAATTTATTGGCAAAGTCTTTCAAAAAATTTTCATCCAAAAGTCAATTTTGAAACATAAATGCCCACTTCCATGAAGCATTTAAAAGCTCATTCCAAAATAATTTCAAGAGCCCAAAACCTATTTCAAAGCCCACACGATAAATCATTCTCATCATCCATCTAATAAAATCATTCTCTAAGTTTTACTTCCATCATTTAAATAGACTAAATATGTCCCCATGGAAATTTTCCATAAAAAATGTCCAAAAATTCAAAACCTTCTTCCATGTAATTGACCAAGCTTTGCCCCAAGCCACATGGAGCCATGAAGCCATGGACAAGCCATATGCAAGCCATGAAGAACCATTTCCACCTCACCATGCCATTAGTGGCAAAAGAGGGAGCCTCTTTCTTAACCTTTCACTAAATATTTTTAACCCCATTTATGTTACACTCTAAACCATGTTTAGCCACATCACCTTGGATGGAGACTTCACCACCCTTTCCTAGCCACATCACCTTGGATGAGCCTCTTTTGCTGAGCTGTCCCTTGGCTACTAGTCAATGGAGCTGTTCTTCTCCTCACCAAGGCAGCTAATCTCAAGCCCTAACTCCCTCTGGGAATTCCCTGGCCATGGCTATTTAAACAGCCATCTCCCACGGCCAAAAGGTTGGTTGAAATTAACTCTCACAGAACTCCACCAAATTCCCCACAGAGCTCCCCCTAGCCAAGAAAAGCTCATCCCCACTGTCCTCCTGCCCTAATTCCCACTGATTGAGCTCTCAGGCCAGAATAGGACATCCATGAAAACTTCACAGAAGTCAAATTAACTACTCTTACTCCTTCACCAGAGGTAGAGAAAGAGTTCCCCAGCAAAAGCCCCCTCACCAAGCCATCCAATTGTTCCGGAGACCAAAGCTTGAAATCGGGTTTGGTGGAAATCAGGTCTAGACATTTCACCTGGACCAGAGGCTTTGTCTCTAGGCTCCTCCAGCTCCAACGAACGTGCCGAGCACATTCAGTTGAGGCTTCACCTCCTGAACCAAGGTTTGTGAACTTCTCTTTAACCCGATCTTCCAGTGATTCTCCATTTCATTTGAGTCTATTTCGTAGCATGTTAGTCGTATAGATATGTTCATCTCTTTAAGATGAGTTCATAGAACCTAAAAATGTATAATTTGGTTAAGTATCAAGCGAGATATTAAACCTAGAAGCTGGACGGCTCTCGAGTTAGAACGCCTGGGGACGATGAACGGATGCCGTCCACTCGCACATGTATCGAATGGACGGTCCAGATCGAGCCGGACGAGAAGATGGAGTGAGACCTCAGGCCGCATGGCATCCCAATCAGATGGCGGCATCAAATGGCGGAGCGACGCGTGGCCTTTTGGAGCTGCCAAGGTTGAGTCAGCGCCGCACTGGATAAGTAGATAAATAGGGTATTTTGGAATTAATTAAATACCAAAAACTTTAAAAAACCATATCTTTGAGTAGAAAAATCACAAAAATAAAATAAAAATATTCTCTTGCTTAGTGAACAGAGGAGAATAATGTGAAAAAAGAATTAAGTTGTTTTGTTAAGTATTTTTTAAATAATTATTTACTGATTTCAGTATTGTAATTCTTCATGTATGCATACAATTCAACATGGCATGAGACCATAGGGCTTTTTTAGCCTCTATTCTTGGGAACATTCCTTGAATTTTTCAAGACCAGAGGCCATCTCTATGGTAAGTTATTGATTTTCCAAATTTATGTGCCTGTTTTGACATTTTAATTCCAGTAATTAGCATGTTACTTAATAAATTATAAGAAAATTAGGGGAGGTAGGTTATGACTAGAAGACCCTAGGAAAATTATGGTTTGGTTTAATTCCTTCAAAATAACCCTAATTACTCCAAACACTCAAAATTGAATTTTAATTAATTAGAATTAACCACACATCAAAATTACTTGAAAACAATTCTCCACTATCACTTAGAATGTAGAGAACCTCACATAAAAATTTGAAGTCAATTGGAAATGATTTAACGCACAAAATGGATCATTTAAGTTGCATGGTCATTTTTAAACTTTAAAAATTCATAAAACACAAAATACACTTCAAAAATTCACCAAATTAATTTTGTGGGCTCTCTGATGTTAGAGGAGTCTAAGAAAATTAAAATTGGAATTTTCTAAAAATTTTCATTTTTAATCATATTTTCAATATTTTAATAATTAAAAAAATAATAAAAATCACAAAAATATTAAGAATCATAAAAATGTCATATTTTGCTTTCTAATCATTTAGGAATCAACCAAATATTTTTCCTAAGTCTCTAGGTTAAGATATTGAATTTTAAAGGCTTAAGACAATTTTTAATATAAAAAAATGGATTTTCCAACCTTTTTTCCAAATTAATTCCAATAAATCAAAGAAAAATCAGAAAAATATAAAATTTATTTCTCTGGACTCTGTGAGGTTAGAGAGACTTAAGAAAAATATAAAATCCATTTTTAAACTTTTATTTTATTTTATAACTAATTAATACCCTAAAATTTAAAATAATTACAACAAATAAAATATTATTCAAAAAATCACCAAAATTGGTCCAAGTGGTCCTCGAGTCAATAGAGACATCCCAAAATTTTCCCAAGGACAAAAACCGTACCTTGGTCATGTTGTTGAATTTTCTTTGAAACCCTCATTTTCTCACAAAAATAAATATATAAATTAAATTAAATTCAGAAAAACCACATTTTCTCCTCTAGTGTCTTAATTGACATATGAGTGAAGTGACATAAAAATTTTAAGTTCATTTGAGCTTTATTTGATGAGTTATGAAATACATAAGCCTAAAGGGGCATAAACGTAATTAAAGGATTTTAACCCTAATTAATATTTAGGTTTAATCAAAAGTGAAGGTAAAAATATTTGATCTTAATCTTCTCTTGGATGATTGAAACTTAAGGAATAAAGGGGTAGAAACCCATTAGTCACTTTGAAAATATCAAAATGGAACTTTAATTAATTAAATCATTTAAATTTTGGGAAAATAATTAAAATTTTGGATTATTAGGGATGTGACTTAAGAAGATACTAATTCTTTAATTTAAAATCCCTAAATGAATCACTTTAATAATAATTAACTCTTAATTAAACTTAAGATGATATTTAAATAATTAAAAGGAAAATAACCCTTAATTAAATTAAAGCTTAAAACATTAGGTGACTTGATAATCAAATTAAATTAAATTGAGAACATTAAAATTAATTTGAAATCACTTAAGAACAAACTTAAAACCAATTTGAAACCTTAAGTAATTTTAAAACAATTCATAATAAAAATATAAAAATCAAACTAATTAAAATCAATCTAAAGTATTATAATTAATCTAAATCAAGTCATCAAAATTCAATAAAAATAAACAATTTAAACACCTCTTTCAACCTAAGCAAATTTAAAACGTTAAAATTAATCTAAAATATTAAGATCATTTAAAATATAAAGATTTAATTGAATTAAAACAACTTGAACACTATTCCAAACTTAAAATTATTAATTAAAATATTATAACTAAACCAAATCACTTTAAATCATCAATTCCAATTTTAAATTAAGAATTGTTAAAATCTTCAACAAATTAATTTGCCGCTAAAAGCTTTCATTATCATAACTCTTAAATGGAGCATCAAGTGACAAGTCACTTTATTCATCGGATAATCAAATGTCCAAGTTCACTGAGCAAAAAACAAAACTTAACTAAATTTTGGATTATTAATTCACATGTACAATGAAATTCATTTTGGCTCGAAATATTCCCAGAAATATTGAAAAGATGTTTAGGACTCGTCCTAAGCACTTTCTCAATACGATGGGATGTTTTAGAAGAATGATTGAACTTAATTGTTCTTTAGTGAAGAAAATCATCCATAAAATACAAAGACCTAGACGTCATAGAAATTGACTAGTGATAGGATTAAGATTTTGGTAGATAACCAAAACCTTCCCTTAGCTTTACCTAAGTGTTTGTTTCAAATATTAAATACTCTGACATGTGTTTTAAGTGTAGGTGAAAGTGACAGGAATGCTTACCAGGTACGCTTTTATGTTTATTGCAATTTATTTACCTGCGTCGTATTTTCCTTCTTGCAAAACTTGCATGTTAAACAAGAATGTCACCCTGCATGAAAACTGAAACCTTTAGGATAGCCACAAAACTAAAAACTAAAATTAAATTGAAAGTCGCAATAAGATAAAATTCAATGCCACAACATTCAAAATATAAAACAACTCAAAATTTAATCACAAACAAAACACAAAACTACAACTACAACTAAATTAAAACGTCTCGTTGGATGATCGGGAATACCTTGGATGACGTAACCTACATATTGCTAACGGGATTTCCCACGGTCCAAATGAAAGTGTGGAACTCATTCAGTTGAGTTTAGTAAATTCATTTGGACTAAGTGAATCTGATAAAAATAACGGTGTCGGAATGATGGAACCGTGGGATCTTAACCGGTGTTGTTATAATCAACTTTAAGATTCCCCTAATAAAACACTAAGATATATGAACCTTAAAACTCTTCTAAACTGAAACACTTCTCTCATCTCCTGATTTTCACTTTCTAAAACTAAACCTCTACAACGACAAGGAGCTTGGAGCATAGTGGGTCGCACGGCCATAGTCATCAGCAAAACTGGAATCTACATCAACAAAACCTTTCTTAGCATTAAATAACAAAACCATAGGATTTTGAGGTAGTTTGCCTAGTGCAACATAAATCCTCAACTTTTCAGTCCTAACCGGTTTTAGGATTCCGAGGTAGTTGTTTGGTACGACATAAACCCTCATATCTTCAAGGCTATTTGTATGATCATGTCATACAAATATAAGTCCTAAATAATTAAAATTAGCAGTATTACAATATTAAATAAACTTTCAAATTGAAGCCAAACCATAGGATAGTTGGGAAGTCACCGAAGTCCACTTCGGGTCCGTGACATCCCCTATTTCTCTTCCTTTGGATTCTTAAAATAAACTGTTCCAAATTTGAGCTATTCCCTATTGAAATTTCCAAATTCCAATTGTTTGAAAACCCTAAACTTTGAAATTCTTGAGAGCAAAACCACTGATCATTATCGAGAGTTTTTTTAAATGATTCCCGTCAATTAAGATGTAATTAGCTATAGGGGCTTGCCCTTATAGGGAACTTTAAGAACCCAGGTAATACAAACCCTGTTTAATTCCTTTGTATTAAGAAGTGGAACTTGTCGGCATATAAAATTGGTTCGCAGACCAAACAGATGTCACAAATCTTCTAGTTTATTTAATCGAACCCCATCATCAAGCAGTGTGTCTATTCTTCGGGATAGATACGTTGTTTGTGGTATGGTGCTCGTTTATATAAACTATTTGGGATGTGAGATCGGTTGGATTTCATATCTTAAAATTTTCAAACTTAAAATTATTTTCAAAATCAAATGCTATCTTTTAAATTATATATATATATATATTTAAATTAAATTTAAAATTTAAAATTCGCCAACAACTTCTGTAGGCGACCCCTTTTCAAAATACATAACCTAAAAATATGCCGACAATTTCTAGCGTCTCCGCTGGGGACTAGTTCCTCTCTCCATTCTGATCAGATGGTTTTGCTTTCATAAATAGGCAGCAAGTCCATGTCCCTAGTGGAACAAGCTACCATTCTTCCGTTGAAATACCACGTTCATTTCTATCTTGAACGGGTATAGTCAACTCTCTTGGATTTTGGAGCCACTATTTAGACACCCCTAAACAGAGAGGTTTTGAAATCCTTTTACATCTTTGAGGTGGGGTGTACCCCCAATAGGTGTTAGCTTAGGAGCAATCCTTCGGGTTGAGAGGTCTTACAAGACTTTTTCTTCCTTTCCAATTCTGAATCGGGTTCTTTACCTTTTCCATACCTTTAATCATTTTGTTCCTAACGAACAAATCCTCTAATAAACAACTTTCTAATAAACGAACACTTTTAAAAATCACAAATACACCAAAATAAACGAAAATGTGTTTCGGACTCTTTTTTTTCGTCCTAAGTATTGCGACAAAATGAAGTATAATTCGGGACTGACGTTCGGAATCTACCCTGCAGAAAATGTCTGCACCAAAGTTAATCTTCTCCTTCACCAACGGAATGGCCTTCGTTGTTTATAAGGACGAGCTGCCCAACAATGGAATCATCCGTTTTGGAAAAGTATTCGACAACACAGATATCAAATTCGCTGACGTCACCCTCTTCGCACTAATGGACAAAGTCCCAGAAACTGAGAAAACCATGATTGAGTTCAACCTGAAGTCGACTCAAGAATTCCCTCCCCTGCAAAGAGTTCCATCTGAAAGAAGTACCATTGTTCGTAGGAGGACTATGATCTCTGCCCCCACCGGTCTAGTCATCTCTACATCTGCCTCGGCTCCCACCAAATGGAAGGGAAACGGAGTCCAAATTTATGATTAGCCTGCTACCGTGGAGGGTACAGATTTTGCTGCAATACCATCTGTTTTTGAAATCGGGTCCAATTCAAAGTTTACTCAGACTCAGAAAAGAAATAGGAGCAGAAAGATCTCCAGGATCAAGAAGACAAAGACTGCTGAAGTTGCTTTTCTTGTAGAGATTCCTGATCCGCCCGAGTATTCACCCCTGTTGGAAGGAAGTAGGTTTCACCCTCTCTCTGCTGCATCGAACGAAGAAGATGCCCGAAGGATCGCCGCTGCATTACCCCGACCTGCATACTATAGTGACTGTAAGAGGAAGAGGGCCAACACTACACCGCTTACCCGACTACAAGCCGTAGTGGAGAAGCTAGCTAAGAAAGAAGAGTGCCCCATATCAGAGATCTTAAGAAGGATGGGATGAGTGCCAGTCAAATCCCGCCTCGGACCGCGAGTAGTGCCTATCACTACCATAGAGAAACCAAGGAAGAAAGTGCAAGCTAGTTCGCCTGTTGTTGTATCGGGTCACCATATTAAAGAGGACACCACCTACCAGCGTACAGCCGACAGACCATCTGATCCTAGGCCTTCTACTGCAAGAAGGATGGTGTGGCAACCTATTATTGTTGAACTGATACTTACACAATGTTCTGGGAAGAAGAGTCTTGTCAGAGAACCTGAATCTGAAGAAAGCGCCACTGCATTAAAAGAAACTCCTGAAAAAGAAGTTCAACAGTCATCACAAGACAACCGCGAAACCGTTTGGAAGAGACCACTTGAGGATGCTATAGGAAAACTAAGGACGGACATCCAATGGTTGGCAAAAGAAAGAGGGGAAAAGTTGGAAACTGAAGTAGATTCATCAGAGTTCATGGATGAAGAATATGCTGAGATCAACATGGTCTATACCCGAGCATCGTCAGCTCTGCAGGGTGCTTCATCAGCTTCAGAAAGGGACAAACCAGAAGTAATGAGAGCACATCTTTAGGAAAATGATGATACGATTTCTCAGATGGCAAAGAGGATGGAAGAGATGGCTGCCGCCTTAGCCACTCTCCAGAGTCAGCTTCAACCTCAGAAAGAAACACCCCTAGAGATTATCCATATCGCAGACGGAGGAAAGGAAATCACATCTGTCAATGGGGATGAACAACCAAAGAAAGATTCTGTGCAGAGCATGATTCCCGAAAAAGATATTAAGAACATGGTAGAACAGCAGGTACGAGAAGCCTTAGCCCTGTCTAAGAGTGGAACAACTATTCAGACGGATAGACCTTACCCCGAAGAGTTTGATGCAGTCCAATACCCAAAGGGCTTCTTACCACCTCTGTTCAAGAATTTCGAAGGTACGGGAAACCCCCAGCAACATGTCGTAGATTTTCGTACTAGTTGTTGCAATGCTGGTGGGAGCGATGCTTTACTCTTTCGACAGTTCGTCAGCAGCTTATTAGGGATTGCCTTCAACTAGTATGCAGAATTGTCAAATGGCTCAGTTATGAATTTTTCATAGTTAGAAAACCTCTTCGTTAAGCGGTTTGCCGGGGCTCAGCACCACATCACTATCGGTGATCTAGTGGTGGAGCAACAGAAACCGAACGAAACCTTGCTGGACTACATACTTCGATGGAGGAACTTAAGTATGAAGTGTGAACCCCAATTTCAGGACAAGCATGCAGTCGGTATCTTACTGAAGAGTATCCATGGCCCGATAGCACTTCTCCTCAAAGGATTCACAATTAAGACTTTCGAGAAGTTGCATAGAAAGGCCAGGAGCTTGCAAGAGGAGGTAAAGCAGCTAAGTTTTGTGGACAAGAACGATAAACAGAAGCCTGTGAAAGCATTCGAAAAGAAACCCGGAATTGTCATGGCAGTGGATAAAGGTAAGCAGCCAGTGCAAATATAGCCAGAGCGGCCACAACCTAGTTATCAACCACCGCAACGGATTTATCAGCAACCTCAACAGAACTACCAACAGCCTCGATTGAGCTATCAGTCGCCTCAGCATTATGAGCAACCACCTTGTCCATCGCGTACCCTGAAAGAACTTCTAAATAGTAAATATCCATTCAAGACTGGAGCAGTAGCAAAGATGTTCCGCAGTTTAATGAAAACACCAGATTTTCAGCTACCAGAGCCCAAGAGGCCAGAAGAAGTCAACAAGAAAGATCATCTAAACAACTGTCCCTACCACCGGATGCTCGGACACAAAATAGAGGATTGCATCACTTTCAAGAGTTAGCTTGACGACAATCTCCGAAAATGGAACATAACGATCCCGAAGGAATACATGAAGGAGCCCCAAAAAGGAGGTTCCATCAATGTTATCTCAACAGATTCTATTGTTCTGATAGACCCATACACGACTAATGATGGATGGAGTACCGTCTAGACAAAGTCTTTGAAGAAAATTTTGGATCACATCCAGACCGCTTTGGTGCACGCTTCAACTCAAAGTTCGAAACCTGCTGAGTCAGAACTATCACTTGCGATTGAAGAACCGCCCCAGAAGGAGGAAAAAATCGTGGAAGAAAAGAAGACCGAGGCTCCGAAGGGTAGACTAAGGGCTGCTTATCCTAGGATGGTTATTTCCAATTCGGGGGAGAAATCCCTCGGACCTCTGACTTTTTAAGATTATTTGCTCGCCCCGGTGGGATCTTATAATGATAAGAGTTATGGCATTGGCTGCGTTTTGACTGTTTCTAACGATTACGTAACTTGCGATAACCGACTTAATCCAGATCTCGATTTCGATATAAATAACAATTCTCAAATCATACTAAACCTCAATGACCATAACGAAGGAGAAGTCGTTTACAAGGATGGCTACGAGAGATAGATAAGAAACGAGTCTATTTGTGAATTCCAAGGAACTCCAATCACGATAGAATTGGAGTTATCATATTCCGAAGTAACTCCAGAAAAGCCAGTCGTTCCGATTCAAGAGGAGACACCGGCAGATTCAGCACCAGATGCAGAAGAAATAATTGAAGTCAATCTAAGAAGCAGAAAAGTTCTACCCCCGAGAATGGGTCCAAAGGATAAAGGAAAGCAGGTGGTTGCTCAGGATGATCTAACCCCAGCGGAAGAATTGCCCATTCGGGAAGAGACTGAAGAGCCTGGTAATAAAGTGGATTACAACATGCTAGCCCATCTTAGGAAGCTACCAGCCAAACTGAGCATCTACGACGCTCTGATCCTGTCAAAAGAGATGAGAGAAACTCTAATCAAGGCCTTACTTAATCCAGAAATTTATTTAGCTCAAATGGCCGGTAATTCCTCAGACGAGGTTTGCTTGTTAAAAGCACAGCGAGGTGTTATCTTCACGGATAATGATCTACTACTTGGAACAGCTGATCACAATCGACCGTTGTACATTTCAGTCACTATTGAAAAGTTTATGCTCTCCAGAGTGTTGGTTGATCTGGAAGCATCAATCAACAAAATGAATCTTCGGACGCTAGCATATTGGAAATTGATGCACGTGAACTCGAAGCAGATAAGATGTTATTAAGAGGCTTCAACCAGAAAGGAGAAATAGCTCTGGGATCAATAACACTATTGATGAAGACCGATAATTTAGCAAAGATAACCGCAAAACTCCATATAATTGATTCTGAGACATCGTTCAACGCTCTACTGGGTGGCCGTGGATCCATGAGAACCGGATGGTATCGTCGTCTCTGCACCAGTGCATAAAATATTATGAAGGAGGAGAACAGTGTATCAAAGGTGACCTACAACCGTTCTCTGTGCATGAAATTGGAATTCACGAAGATGCAGCCTACTACGCGCCTCCGAAGAAAACAATCTTCTCCAGAAACACCATACCAAATGGAGCAAAAGAAGTTTGAGACGATGAAGAACTTGAAATTCTAGTCCAACAGTTACTCACCACTCCCTTACGGCGAGATGGTGAAGGTTTCTCCAGAACTCGCACCCGAGGTCGAGGCCGGGGACGAGGTCGTGGAAGAAACGGTGGAACAGTTGGACAGAAGAAACCGGTCATCGATGTTGATTGGGAGAACAGTGACAAAGAAGAAGAAATTAAGAAAGAAGCAGCGACAATAAGTCAGAAGAAACCCCAGTTCAAGATCTCTCTTGAAGACGAAAAGTATGAAGAATACAAATCAATGTACGAGAAGATTAACCACTATGTGCATACTATGACCCTAACCCCGATCCACCCTAGTAAGGTCGAGGGTATGGTGGTCAAGGAAGTGCAAGGTGGTCAAGGAAGTGCATGGTGGCGGTAATAAGCCAATCAAATTCTATCGTGGTGCTTCTTCTTCCAAAACTGAAAATGATGTGCAATTTGAAGATGTTACTTCATCTGAATTAATGGAATTGCCTTTTGAGTGGTACTCTCCCTGTGTTCAGAATTTAATTTGATGTGGTGTCTTACCTAGACAATGAACAAAAGGCCAATCATAGCACTTTGAAAAATTATGGAATAAAGCCAGTCGACAGCCCAATTCAAAACACGGTCTCGGATTCGACATAGTAAGATCAGTTGATGATACTGGATTTTGCTTGTTTGTCACTTGCAAGCCTAATGAAGACTTCCTGAAAGCTTCAGATGATCTTGAAGATCTACCAATTGGAGATGCTCCACCAGAATTGGAAGAAGAAATTAAATCTACAATAGACGAGTTAATTGAAGTTAACTGAGGTACTAGCGAAGAGCCTAGGCCAACCTTTGTTAGCTCTTTACTTAATAAAGAAGACTCTGAAAATATGATCAAGCTACTAATGGAATTCAAGGACTGTTTTGCTTGGAGTTATGATGAAATGCCAGGATTAGCTCCAGAAGTTGCAGTTCACAAACTAGGAGTGGATCACACTGCCGTTCCAGTCAGGCAAGCTCCCAAAAGAATGCGTCTAGAGATTGAACAACAAGTAATAGCTGAAGTTAAGAAGCTAATAGACGCTAAATTTTTCCATGAAGAACAATATCCGACTTGGTTAGCCAATGTGGTACCATTCAGAAAGAAGAATGGACTGATCAAAATATGTGTGGATTTCAGAGATTTTAATAAAGCATGTCCAAAGGATGAATTCCCACTACCAATTCCAGAACTGATGATCGACATTTCTTAGACACATGAAATCTTCTCTTTTATGGATGGATCATCAGAATACAATCAGATAAAGATGGCACCGAAAGACGAGAAGCTCACAGCCTTCAGAACGCCAATCGGAGTGTACTGCTACACAGTGATGCCTTTTGGATTGAACAACGCAGAAGCAACCCTACCAAAGAGCAATGAAGATTATTTTTTATAATCTCATTCACAACCAAGTCGAGTGCTACGTATATGATGTGGTCATCAAGAGCAAATTGAAGGAGGATCACTTGTATGATTTGAGAATTGTTTTCGAGCGGTTAAGATAATTTAGCCTTAAGATGAATCCGTTAAAATGCACCTTCGGCGTCACCTCTGGAAAATTCTTAGGATTTGTTATCCAACATCGCGGAATTGAAATCGATCCGAAGAAGATTAAAGCTATTTTAGAAATGTCGCCTCCCAAAACTTTGAAACAACTACGATCCTCTCAAGGGAAGTTGGCATATCTCCGACGCTTTATCTCGAATTTATCACGTAGGTGTCAGTCCTTCTCGGCATTAATTAAAAAGGACGCCAAATTTGTTTGGGAAGAAAAATGCTAATGGGCCTTCAAGGACATTAAGCAATATTTAATGACACCTCCTGTCTTAGCAGCCCCAGTCTCGGGTAGACCGTTGATACTTTATATCGCGGCTTTAGATGACTCTCTCGGAGCCCTGCTAGCCCAGGTCAATGACGAGGGAAAAGAAAATGCTCTTTACTACTTAAGTCGTCGTCTAATTCCGACGGAAGTAAAGTATCCTCCAATTGAGAAGCATTGTTTGGCCCTGATCTTTGCTGCTCAAAAGCTCAGGCATTACATGCTTTCTCACAAGGTCGACCTTATTTCGAAGTTTAATCCATTGCAATATTTGATGACCCGACCGATGCTCTCCGGCAGACTTGCCAGGTGGTCGATGATACTATTGCAATTCGACATAACTTTCGTTCCTCTTCGTGTCGTAAAGGGACAAGTCCTAGCAGACTTCCTTGCAGCTCACCCTTTACCGGCAGAATCGCCTCTCAACGATGACTTGCCTAACAAGTAGATAATGAGCCTAGAAGACCCCGATGATCAGCGTTGGGAACTATACTTCGACGGAGCATCTTCAGCACAGAAAGATAAAGAATTGCAGACGATATTGCCTGGTAAAGCAGGAATCGGACTAATCTTCATAACACCGGAGCAGGAGATGTTAAGGTACTCCTACCACTTAACAGAAACGTACACGAAGCCGTTATAACTGGACTGGAGTTAACCATTCAGATGGGTATAACAGACATCAACATCTACGAGGATTCTCAGTTGATCGTTCAACAAGTATCCGGACAGTACAGAATTCTGAAACCAAGACTCGAGCAGTACTTTCAATATGCCATGAAATTGTTGGAGCAGATTCTGAATGTAACGATCTACAAGATTCCCAGGAGAGAAAATGCTCTTACAGATATGTTAGCCCGCCTTGCAAATGAATTTGCCTGCTTACAGGATGAGTCAGTTGAAATGATAGTTAAAGGATGACAGGTCCTCTCACAGCTCGACATGGATGCAATATACAAGTCAGAAAAAGAGGAAGAAACAGTTGCAGCAGTAACGGAAAATGCAAAAGATTGGCGGCATCCATTAATAGACTACCTGCAAACAGGAAACCTACCAGAAGATAAGTCAGTAGCCCATCAGATTAAGAAAAGAACTCTGTCATACGCATTAATAAACAATACGTTATACAAAAGGTCTTTCGATCAGATGTGGCTAAGGTGCCTGAGTGGGTCCGAGGCCCGTGAAATTGTTAAAGAAGTGCACTCAGAACTTTGTGGCGCTCATCAATCGGGTCCAAAGATGAAAATGAAGATTAAAAAACTAGGGTACTACTGGCCCTTGATGATGACCGACTGCATGAAAGTTGCAAAGAGCTATCACCAATGCCAAGTGCATGGAGTGGTTCTACATCAACCTCCAAAAGTTCTGCATCTGACAATCGCGTCATGGCCATTTGAGTGTTGGGGCACAGATATTGTCGGTCCAATAGAACCACCTTTTTCAAGAGGATATCGCTTCATTCTTGCAGCGACAGATTACTTTTCCAAATGGGCAGAAGCTATACCGCTCAGAGAAGTGAAAGCACATCACGTGCTACAGTTCTTCAAGAATCAAATCGTCTAATGTTTCGAGGTACCGCGCAAAGTTATCTCAGATAACGGGTCCACATTTAGAAGCACGAAGATCAATAATTTTGTCAGAAGGCATAGGATTGATTGGCGCTATTCGATGATCTATTACCCAAGAGAGAACGGCTTGGCCGAGGCTTTTAATAAAACTCTCGTCCAAACTCTAAAAAAATCTTTGGACGATAATAAGAGAAATTGGCACGAAAAGTTGTTAGAAGCCTTATGGGCCTACATAACGACTTTTAGAACTCCTACTCAGTCTACACCTTACGCTTTAGTGTACGGGTCTGAAGCCGTCATACCCTAGGAGGTTCAGCTTCCATCTCTCAGAATTGCAGTTGCAGAAAAGATTACTCAGAAGAAAATGCCAAATTACGACTAGAAGAACTGGAAAGCTTGGAAGGGAAACGACTTTCAGTGCAGCAAAATTTGGAACTGTATCAAGCCAAGATGATCCAGGCCCACGATAAACTGGTCCGCCCAAGGACATTCAAAGTTGGTGACATGGTTCTAGTTCTCAGGAGACCTATTCTTGCACACCACAAGATAGGAGGTAAATTTGAACCGACTTGGGAAGGGCCTTTCGTGGTTGAGATAGTCTACTCAGGAGGTTCCTACCAACTGGTGAATTGCCATGGAGAACGACCTATGCTTCCAATCAATGGACGATATTTGAAGAAGTATTACGCAACCTGATGTTTTGAAGGATGAACTTTAAAGAAAAATGAAGTCTCATTCCTAGAAGCACAGGTGCAGTAATCACTTATAACTGGGTCCGAACCCAAAACAAAAAAATTGATGATAAAAAAATCATTAAAAAAAAGAAAAAAATGTGTTGAAAAGAAAATATGTGAAATCATAATAATGAAAGTTTGATCCCTCCTTTTAAATCATCTTACTCCTGATATTTCCCCATCTTTTCCTACTCTTATTAAAATTTGAAAGAAACAAATAAAATTTTCCATTGATAAATGATTTTTCTTATTGTTCTTATTCTTAGTACAGCCCCTGATCCTTTCCTTATTTTTCGCAGGGAAATGTCGAACGAGCGGTTGGTTCTGAACATTAAGAATGGCGTAAGTCTAGCACTCAATGAAAAGAGGATGAAGGATGGGGCCATGATTGATTCACACCGACCGGGCTACAGTACAAAGAAACCAATTGGACCCCGATTGACCGGGAAGAGTACCGCAGCCAGACAGTGATGAAATTGGGTGGCCAAAGTCAACTGTCCACCAGCAAGAAAAGAACAGCAAACGTCGCTCATGCAACAGGAGAAGACAAGAAAGTTAAGTCCGTGGTTGCTACAGCAGAGGGCAGGCTTGTCAATGCCATGCCCACAGAAATTCAAGAAGTAAGGAGAGCTACTCTCACTCCTACTCAGTGAAGAAATAAGAACCGTCGCATTCGCAAGATGCTAACCAAGCTAGCAGCGGACCAACATGAAGAGACAGTTGCTACCGTCAGTGCAAATACTCCAAAGAAATTGGTTCTTCAGGAACCAGAAAAGAGGAAATCAACTCCAAGAACAGTAGAAAGGATGAAAGAAATTCCAAGAAGAGCAGAAACAGAATCAGTGCCACGACGCCAGACAGATGCACCAATTTTGAAGAGTTTTGTTACGAAAGCAACCCCGGAGGATGTTCTGACAGAGACTATCCCCGAGGAGCCGAGACATGCAGGAGAGCGTGCTGGGGTTGAACCATACATCCCACAGTAGGTTACCAGACCTCGCCAATTGCAAATAATTCCGGAATACGAGCTGGAAAGGATGCAGAATGTTGAAAAGAAGACTTTTGAATATTTTGAAGGAATTCGAGGCAAGAGGATCAACATCTTAGAGGGCCTCGAGCTGCATACAGATGTATTCTCAGACTACAAGCAACAACAAATTGTGGACTGTGTCGTTGAACTTCAAAAAATGGGTCGAGCCAGTCGTTTAAGAGAGAAGACCTACTCGGAACCTCGAAAATGGATGAGAGGAAAATGAAGAGTTACAATCCAATGTGGGTGTTGCTACAACTTCGCTCTCAAGACAGAAAGGGAAATTCACCAGGGATACTCCGTCGTAGTGAGGTGGATCCAATGCCAAGAATTATCAAGAGAATGGTAAGAAGGATGGTGGCATGGAGGGTATTGCCTGTAGACTGCATACCTAACAGCTGCATCATTAACATATACAGGGAGGGCGACTGCAAAACGCCACATATAGATTATCATGACTTCGTCAAACCTTTCTGCACAGTGTCTTTTGTCAACCAATGTAACATCATGTTCGATCTGACCTCCGGATAGCAGGCTCCGGAGAATTTTGAGGGCCGGTGGAGATACCACTACCGGTAGGTTCCGTCCTAGTGTTAAAAGGGAATGGAGCAGACAAAGCAAAACATTGCATTCCAGGAGTGCCTATTAAGCGGATCTCTGTCACTTTCAGAAGGATGGACGATAGAAAAATGTCTTTCCACTTTCAGCCAGATCAAAAATTAGAGAGCCTTCGGCCCTATGAGCTGTGAGCTACATGGAAAATAGCACACCTCCAATGCACATCCAAACGGCATTTCGTGTCAAGGATGATTTGGAAGGTGATGTTGTTATTCATGTGTCTCACTATTCAGACATGGATTTCGACAGAAGTTTTTAAAAGAAACTTGCAAGAATCTTGCACAATCCATTTTGGATTTATATGGATTGTATGAGATACTGAATTCTCAAGGAAAATATCATCATGTTTTGGATCAAGATGTATGATGTATTTTCAACAAGATCGGAATGAGAATGACCATGTCATGTTTTGCCTTCACCTCTTTTTGTGCAAATTGACTAGAAAATATCATTAAGTTAAATGAAATTCGAACAAAGAACGAAGGAAAAATAAAAATAAATGAGAACTCTCTTAAAAATCCGAATGTCAAAAAGAATTCCAAATAAACGTGAACTCTAAATTGAAAATCAAGTTAAAATCAAATCACAACAAATGACGAAAACAAATTCTCGAATCTAAAATTCCCAGCCTCAGGCTATTCTCAAACCTTTTTGACTCTCCGCGATCTTTTTCCTCTTTTGAGAAGGTCGACTGAGTCTACTGACACAGAACCACAAAATTTTCGATTTGGTTTTGATGGCATGGATTCATATCCTTCGCCAAACAATCAAAATTCGTTCAACTCTCCTGGGATGTGAAATACTTTCATGTCTCATTCCAATCTTCCAATAAACTAAAATTTCCACAAAATCCTTAAAACCAAATCAAATAAAGATTTTGGGATTGGTACCTAAATTCCAATTCCCACTCTTTCGAGACTGGTACCAAATTCCAATTCTCTTCTTTCGAGTTCGGTACCAAATTATGATTCTCTTTCCGAGGTTGATACTAAATTTCAATTCTCTTTTTCGAGACTGGGACCAAATTCCAGTTCTCTCCTTTTGAGGTCGATACCAAATTCTGATTCTCTTCCCGAGATTGATACTAAATTTCAATTCTCTCTTTCGAGATTGGTACCAAATTCCAGTTCTCTCTTTTCGAGGTCAGTACCAAATTCTGATTCTCTTTCCGAGGTTGATACTAAATTTCAATTCTCTCTTTCGAGACTGGTACCAAATTCCAGTTCTCTCCTTTCAAGGTTGATACCAAATTTTGATTCTCTTTCTGAGATTGATACTAAATTTTAATTCTCTCTTTCGAGACTGGTACGAAATTCCAGTTCTCTCCTTTCGAGATCGGTACCAAATTTCGATTCTCTTTCTGAGGTTGATACTAAATTTCAATTCTCTCTTTCGAGACTGGTACCAAATTTCAGTTCTCTCCTTTCGAGGTCAGTACCAAATTCTGATTCTCTTCACGAGATTGATACTAAATTTCAATTCTCTCTTTCGAGACTGGTACCAAATTTCAGTTCTCTCCTTTCGAGGTCAGTACCAAATTCCAACTCTCTTTTTGAGATTGATACTAAATTTCAATTCTCTCATTCGAGATTGGTACCAAATTCCAGTTCTGTCCTTCCGAGGTCGGTACCAAATTCTGGCTCTCTTTCCGAGATTGATACTAAATTTCAATTCTTTCTTCTGAGACTGGTACCAAATTCCAGTTCTCTTCTTTCGAGGTCGGTACCAAATTCTGACTCTCTTTCTAAGATTGATACCAAATTTCAATTCTCTCTTTCGAGACTGGTACCAAATTTCAGTTATCTCCTTTCGAGGTCGGTGCCAAATTCTGACTCTCTTTCAGAGATTGATACTAAATTTCAATTCTCTCTTTCGAGACTGGTACCAAATTTCAGTTCTCTCCTTTCGAGGTCAGTACCAAATTCTGACACTCTTTCCGAGATTGATACTAAAAGTTCAATTCTCTCCTTTCGAGGTCGGTACCAAATTCCGACTCTCTTTCTAAGATTGATACTAAATTTCAATTCTCTCTTTCGAGACTGGTACCAAATTCCAGTTCTCTCCTTTCAAGGTCGGTACCAAATTCCGACTCTCTTTCCAAGATTGATACTAAAATTCAATTCTCTCTTTTGAGACTGGTACCAGATTTCAATTCTCTCCTTTCGAGGTCGGTACCAAATTCCGACTCTCTTTTTGAGATCAGTACCTAAATTCTGATTCTCATCCTTTTCAATCTATACATAAATTCTGATCTTCTCCTCGAGGCTGGTACCTAAATTCCAATTCTCTTTGCAATCTCGAGGTTGGAACCTAGGTTCAAATTCTCATTTCAAATCCGAAATCTCTGCGAAATTCACCTTGAAATCTAAATCTCATATTAAATATAAGACAAAATTCTGACTAAGTCAAATTGCAACCGAAATTAAAACTTGAATCAAACATTCAAATTCAATATTAAAACTTGAAATAAAAAATGAAACCAATCTAAAATCCAATCTCTTGAAATTGTGTGATTTGAAATTCACCTTCTTCTTCCCCAGCGAGAGTTCTGGAAACTTCATTCTTGAAGGTTTACCTGATACTCCCCAGCGGAAATTTCCTACGCTTTATCCTGAGTTTGTCACTCGAACATTTGTGTTGACTTTGTTGACTTCTTTGGTCAATGCCAATATACGCGGTGTGCTTGGTTAGCACACCACACCTATTGGGGGTCCATTTGTTGACCTCATTTTTGGTGAGGTCTGATCTCTCTATCCTTAGTGCTTAGAATCCAGCCATAGGTTTTCCCTTTGATTGTCTAGAGGAATAGAAATTGGACCCACCACTTAGAAATTTAAAACACTTCTTGACTCCCTTTAAACCCCATATGTTTGATTGTAAACCCCCAGACCACTTGGAGGGTTAAGACCAATATGTGGAGGTTTAAAGGATGAGTTTCCTATAGGGCTCTTTGGCCTTAGGAGTACCCTAGATGGTCTGGTCTGGTGAGGTCTAGCTTGCACACACCACACTCTCATACTCTTTTCAAATCTTAAAACAACTTTTACTCAATTTAACTCCCTGACTCATGTAGGTGACTCATATGGATGGACCTTGACCCCTAAGCCACTGGCTAAGAGGGTTAGGAACAACATATTGAATGCCTAGAATGAGTCCTCTCATGGATCTTATGACCTTAATATGGCTTCATGGCTTAATAAAATGGTTTCATTTCACTCACACTTACTCAATCTTCATTTTTTTCCAAAATTTCAATTTTTGACCCCCAGGACCCTAAACCCATCAAACCTACCAAATGCCCTTGAAATTGCCTAACATTTACAAAATTGCCTAAATTACCCAAAATTTCTCAAAATCAATCATAAACATTTCCCACCACTTAAATTGAGTATCCATAGCCAAATACACCAAAATTTCCAAAAATACCCCCAATACTCTCAAAATACCCAAAATACCCTTTTAGCCCAAAAATTCAAAAATTCCAAAAATTCCCAGAAAATTCCAAAAAATCCCAAATATTCCCAATTTTATTTTGTTCAACAACACCATAGGCCAATTTTGTTAATTTAGCCCATTTTACTAAAATCCCCTATTTGACCTTTTTTTTAACCTAAAATGAACCCAATGTCAAACCAAATCAACCCAATTGATCCCAATTTTGATCCAATTTAGTTCTAAACTTCAGTTTAATATCTCTAATATCAATTTGAACCAAATCTAAATCCAATTTTATCAACATAACTGTCCAATTTCAATTTGAAGCCTAAAAGCCCAATTTTGGCCCATGACCTAAACTTAGCCCAAACCAACCCAACTCAACTCCAATTAGCCCCAAATCTTTTCTAAAACCTTCCTAACATCCCCAAAAATAAAACACTAACTTAATTTTCCCTAAATTTGAACCTAAACTCCACCCAAGCCTAACCCAAACCAAAATTTCCAAAATTGGCCTAAACCAATCATGAACCCAAATAGGTCCAAATCTCAAAATTAAGACCCAACCAAAATTGAAAACTCTTTGTTACACTCCCATAAACCTTTTACAACATTAATTTTACATCAAAACCAACATTACCCTAACCTTAGCCCAAGTTAGCCCAATTTGACCCACTTTGACCCTATTATTAAAGAGGCCCAAATCAAATCCAATTCAACCCCAAATGACACCAAACCTTTTTAAAAGTCCTCATGACACATCCCTAAACTAAGCTCAACATTTGGCATAGTCTTTCACAAAATTTTCATCCAAAAGTCCATTTTAAAACATAAATGCCCACTTCCATGAAGCATTTAACAGCCCAATTCCAAAATAATTTCAAGAGCCCAAAATATATTTCAAAGCCCACAAGACAAATCCTTCTCATCATCCATCTAATAAAATCATTCTCTAAGTTTTATTTCCATCATTTAAATAGACTTAATATGGCCCCATGGAAATTTTCCATCAAAATGTCCAAAAATTCAAAACCTTCTTCCATGTAATTGACCAAGTTTTGCCCCAAGCCACATGGAGCCATGAAGCCATGGACAAGCCATATGCAAGCCATAAAGAACCCTTTCCACCTCACCATGCCATTAGTGGAAAAAAAGGGAGCCTCCTTCTTAACCCTTCACTTAATATTTTTAACCCCATTTATGTTACACTCTAAACCAAGTTTAGCCACATCACTTTGGATGGGGACTTCACCACCTTTTCCTAGCTGACCCTAGTGACTTTCACTTCAACCCAAACCAGCCTTCGGGAGGTGCACCTAGCCTAAACCATGACTTGGTCAAATTGAGCCCAAAATGAACACTTTCCCATTCCACTTGAATCCACTCCTTTACACATATCAAATCCCAATTGAATTCACAAACCCCATGATCTGACCTCACTGACCATGAAGGTGACCCATGCCTGGCCGGCCAGCCACCACAGCCGCCAGAAATCACCATGGCCAAGAGGTCTAAATTGATTTAAAAAATTCAAACTCTTTTGTTGAGCTGTCCCATGGCTACTGGTCAGTGGAGCTGTTCTTCTCCTCACCAAGGCAGCTAATCCCAAGCCTTAACTCCTCCTGGGAAGCCCCTGGCCATGGCTATTTAAACAGCCATCTCCCATGGCCAAAAGGTTGGCTGAAATTAACTCTCACAGAACTCCACCAAATTCCCCACAGAGCTCCCCCTAGCCAAGAGAAGCTCATCCCCACTGTCCTCCTGCCCTAATTCCCACTGATTGAGCTCAATTTTGGAGCTCAATTCTCAGGCCAGAACAGGACATCCACCAAAACTTCACAGAAGTCAAATTAACTCCTCTCACACCTTCACCAGAGGTAGAGAAAGAGTTCCCCAGCAAAAGCCCCCTCACCAGGCCATCCAATTGTTCTAGAGACCAAAGCTTGAAATCGGGTTTGGTGAAAATCGGGTCTAGACATTTCACCAGGACCAGAGGCTTCATCCCTAGGCTCCTCCAGCTCCAACGAACGTGCCGAGCACATTCAGTCGAGGCTTCACATCCTGAACCAAGGTATGTGAACTTCTCTTTAACTCGAGCTTTCAGTGATTCTCCATTTTATTTTAGTATAATTCATAGCATGTTAGCTATATAGATATGTTCGTCTCGTCAAGACGAGTTCATAGAGCCTAAGAACGTATAATTTAGTTAAGTATTAAGCGAGATATTAAACCTAGAAGATGGACGGCTCTCGGTTTAGAACGCCTGGGGACGATGAACGGATGTCGTCCATTCGCGCGTGTATCGAATGGATGATCCAGATCGAGCCGGACGAGAAGATGGAGCGAGACCGCAGGCAGCGTGGCCTCTCAGTTAGATGGCGACGTCAAATGGCGGAGTGACGCGTGGCCTTTCGTAGCTGCCAAGGTTAAGTCAGCGTCGCGCTGGATAAGTAGATAAATATGGTATTTTGGAATTAATTAAATACCAGAAACTTTAAAAATACATATCTTTGTGTAGAAAAATCACAAAAATAAAATAAAATATCCTATTACTCAGTGAACAGAGGAGAATAATGTGTAAAAAGAATTAAGTAGTTTTGTTAAGTATTTTATTTTTAATTAATTATTTACTGATTTCAGTATTTTAATTCTCCATTTATGCATACAATTAACCATGGCATGAGACCATAGGGCTTTTTTAGCCTCTGTTCTTGGAAACATTCTCTGAATTTTTCAAGACCAGAGGCCATCTCTATGGTAAGTTATTAATTTTCCAAATTTATGTGCCTGTTTTAACAATTTAATTCCAGAAATTAGCATGTTGCTTAATAAATTCTATGAAAATTAGGGAAGGTAGCTTATGACCAGAAGACCCTAGGAAAATTATGGTTTGGTTTCATTCCTTAAAAAATGACCCTAATTAGTCCAAACACTCAAAATTGAATTTTAATTAAATAGAATTAACCACACATCAAAATTACTTGAAAATAATTCTCCACTGTCACTTGGGATGTAGAGAACCTCACATAAAAATTTGAAGTTAATTGGAAATGATTAACCCCACTAAATGGATAATTTAAGTTGCATGGTCATTTTTAAACTTTAAAAATTTATAAAACACAAAATACACTTCAAAAATTCACCAAATTGATTTTGTGGGCTCTCTGATGTCAGAGGAGTCTAACAAAAATAAAATTGGAATTTTCTAAAAATTTTCATTTTTAATCATATTTTCAATATTTTAATAATTAAAAAAAAATAAAAATCACAAAATATTAAGAATCATAAATATGTCATATTTTACTTTTTAATTATTCCATCAATCAAATATTTTTCCTAAGTCTCTAGGTTAAGATATTGAATTTTAAAGGCTTAAGACAACTTTTAATATTGAAAAATGGATTTTCCAACCTTTTTACCAAATTAATTCCAATAAATCAAAGAAAAATCAAAAAAAAATAAAATTTATTTTTCTGGACTCCTTGAGGTTAGAGAGACTTAAGAAATAAAATATAATAAATAAAATATAATTCAAAAAATCACCAAAATTAGTCCACGTGGTCCACTGGTCAATAGGGACATCCCATAATTTTCCCAAGGACAGAAACCTTACCTTGGTCATGTTGTTGAATTTTCATTGAAACCCTCATTTTCTCACAAAAATAAATATATAAATTAAATTAAATTTATAGAAACCACATTTTCTCCACTAGTGTCTTAATTGACATATGAGTGAAGTGATATAAAAATTTTAAGTTCATTTGAGCTTAATTAGATGAGTTATGAAATAAATAAGCCTAAAGGGGCATAAAGGTAATTAAAGGATTTTAACCCTAATTAATATTTAGGTTTAATCAAAAGTGAAGGTAAAAATATTTGACCTTAATCTTCTCTTGGATGACTGAAACTTAGGAAATAAAAGGGTAGAAACCCATTACTCACTTTGAAAATATCAAAATGGAACTTTAATTAATTAAATCATTTAAATTTTGGGAAAATAATTAAAATTTTAGATTATTAAGGATGTGACTTAAGAAGATACCAATTCTTTAATTTTAAATCCCTAAATGAATCACTTTACTAATATTTAACTCTTAATTAAACTTAAGATGATAATTAAATAATTAAAAGGAAAACAACCCTTAATTAAATTAAAGCTTAAAACATTAGGTGATTTGATAATCAAATTAAATTAAATTGAGAACATTAAAATTAATTTGAAATCCCTTAAGAACAAACTTAAAACCAATTTGAAACCTTAAGTAATTTTAAAACAATTCATAATAAAAATATAAAAATCAAACTAATTAAAATCAACCAAAAGTATTATAATTAATCCAAATCAAGTCATCAAAATCAATAAAAATAAATAATTTAAACACCTCTTTCAACCTAAGCAAATTTAAAACGTTAAAATTAATCTGAAATTTTAAGATCATTTAAAATATAAAGATTTAATTGAATTAAAACAACTTGAACACTATTTCAAACTTAAATATATTAATTAAAATTTAATAACTAAATCAAATCACTTTAAATCATCAATTCTAATTTTAAATTAAGAATTGTTAAAATCTTCAACAAATTAATTTGCCCCTAAAGGCTTTCATTATCATAACTCTTAAATGGAGCATCAAGTGACAAGTCACTTTATTTATCGGATAATAAAATGTCCAAGTTCACTCAGCAAGAAGCAAAACTTAACTAAATGTTGGATGATTAATTCACATGTACAATGAAATTCATTTGGGCTCAAAATATTCCCAGAAATATTGAAAAGATGTTTAGGACTTGTCCTAAACACTTTCTCAATACGATGGAATGTTTTAGAAGAACGATTGAACTTAATTGTTCTCTGGTGAAGAAAATCATCCATAAAATACAAAGACCTAGACGTCATAGGAATTGGCTAGTGATAAGATTAGGATTTTGGTAGATAACCAAAACCTTCCCTTAGCTTTACGTAGGTGTTTGTTGCAAATATTTAAATACTCTGGCATGTGTTTTAAGTGTAGGTGAAAGTGACAGGAATGTTTACCAGGTACGCTTTTATGTTTATTGCAATTTATTTACCTGTGTCGTATTTTCCTTCTTGCAAAACTTGCATGTTAAACAAGAATTTCACCCTCCATGAAAACTAATTCCTTTAGGATAGCCACAAAACTGAAATCCAAACCTAAATTAAAAGTCACAACAAGATAAAATTCACTGCCACAACATTCAAAATATAAACAACTCAAAATTTAATCACAAACAAAACACAAAACTACAACTACAACTAAATTAAAATGTCTCGTTAGATGATCGGGAATACCTCGGATGATGTAACCTACGTGTTGCTAACGGGATTTCCCACGATCTAAATGAAAGTGTGGAACTCATTCAGTTGAGTTTAGCAAATTCATTTGGACTAAGTGAATCTGATAAAAATAACGGTGCCAGAATGATGGAACCGTGGGATCTTAACGGGTATTGTTATAATCAACTTTAAGATTCCCCTAATAAAATACTAAGATATTTGAACCTTAAAACTCTTCTAAACTGAAACACTTCTCTCATCTCCTGATTTTTATTTTCTAAAACTAAACCTCTGCAATGACAAGGAGCTTGGAGCATAGTGAGCAGCACGGCCATCGTCATCAGAAAAATTGGAATCTACATCAGCAAAATCTTTTTTAGCATTAAATAACAAAACCATAGGATTTCGATGTAGTTTGCCTAGTTCAACATAAATTCTCAACTTTTCGTTAGGCATTTGCATAATCATGTTATGCAAATTAAGTCCTAACCGGTTTTAGGATTCCGAGGTAGTTGTTTGGTACGACATAAACCCTCATATCTTCGAGGCTATTTGTATGATCATGTCATACAAATATAAGTCCTAAATAATTAAAATTGGGAGTATTACAATATTAAATAAACTCTCAAATTGAAGCCGAACCATAGGATAGTTGGGAAGTTACTGAAGTCCACTTCGGGTCCGTGACATCCCCTACTTCTCTTCCTTCGGATTCTTAAAATAAACTGTTCCAAATTTGAGCTATTCCCTATTGAAATTTCCAAAGTCCAATTGTTTGAAAACCTTAAACTTTGAAATTCTTGAGAGTAAAACCACTGATCATTATCGAGAGTTTTCTTAAATGATTCCCGTCACTTAAGATGTAATTAACTATAGGGGCTTGCCCATATAGGGAACCTTAAGAACCCAGGTAATATAAAGCCTGTATAATTCCTTTGTATTAAGCAGGGGAACTTGTCGGCTTATAAAATTGGTTCGCAGACCAAACGGATGTCACAAATCTTCTACTTTATTTAATCGAGCTCCATCATCAAGCAGTGTGTTTATTCTTCGGGATAGATACGCTATTTGTGGTGTGGTGCTCGTTTATATAAACTATTTAGGATGTGAGATTGGTTGGATTTCATATCTTAAAATTTTCAAACTTAAAATTATTTTCAAAATCAAATTCTATCTTTTAAATTATATATATATATATATATATTTAAATTAAATTTAAAATTTAAAATTCGCCGATAACTTCGTAGGCGACCCCTTTTCAAAATACATAACCTAAAAATATGCCGACAATCCCGAGATTGAGAACTGGAATTTAGGTACCAGCCTCGAAAATGAGAATCGGAATTTAGGTACAGATCTCAAAAAGATGAGAGTCAGAATTTAGGTACTGCCCTCAGAAAGAGAGAATTAAAATTTAGGTATCAATCCCAGAAAGGGAGTCGAAATTTAGGTACTGACTTCGAAAGGTGATAGTCAGAATTTAGGTACTGACCTCGAAAGAAGAGAATTGAAATTTAGGTATCAATCTCAGAAAGAGAGTCGGAATTTAGGTACAACCTCGAGAGGTGAGAGTCAGAATTTAGGTATTAACCTCAAAAGGAGAGAATTGAAACTTAGGTATCAATCTCAGAAAGAGAGTCAAAATTTAGGTACCGACCTCGAAAGGTGAAAGTCATAATTTAGGTATTGACCTCGAAAGGAGAGAATTAAAATTTAGGTATCAATCTCGGAAAGAGAGCCAAAATTTAGGTACCGACCTCGAAATGTGAGAGTCAGAATTTAGGCACTGACCTCAGAAGGAGGGAATCAGAATTTAGGTACTGATCCCGAGATTGAGAAATGGAATTTAGTTACGAGCCTCGAAAATGAGAATCAACATTTAGGTACCGATCTCAGAAAGATGAGAATCAGAATTTAGGTACTGACCTCAGAAGGAGAGAATTGGAATTTAGGTACCAGCATTAAGATTCGAAATGGTTGAAAAGTTCAAAGTTTGAAATTGAAGTTTGAATTTGGAGAAAATCAGTTTGAAAGCAGGCATGAGGGTGTCTCAAATCCTGCTTGAAGGATCTCTCGAAAAGAAAATCCACGTGAGGAGGGACCCAGCTCCATGCCATCAGAACCAAATCAAATAGAAATTTGTGGCTCCATGTCAATAGAACCAATCGATCCTCTAACACACGGAGAAAATATTTAAAAGGAACTGGTACACATACCGAGTTGAAAAGACTCGACCTAGCGATAAGTTGAGGAAAGGATTTGAACTTCGAAGGAGTTTCAAACGGAGTTTGATTTGAAGAACGAGTTGAAAGATTTGAATCGAAGGACTCGGATCAAAATTCAATTCGAGGTTGAGATTCATTTTGTTTGGTTAGAGTTTATGTTCGTTTGGAATTTGTTTTGACATTTAAATTTTTGAAGGAGTTTTCATTTATATTTCATTTTTTTCTTTCATCTTTTCTTCTTTCTTTTTTTTAAATCATTCTTCGTTCATGGCTCATTCAACTTAATGGCATTCCCAGTCAATTTGTACCCAAGCAATGAAGGCAAAATACGACATGGTCGTTTCCATTTAAATTGCTGAAAATACATCATACAGCTGATCCAAAACATATTTAATGATGATATTTTCCTTGAAAACCAATCATCTAACAAAATCCATACAAATCCAAAATAGATTGTGTAGGATCCTTACCGGTTTCTCCAAAAATGTCTGTCAAAATCCATGTCTGGATAGTGAGACACATGGGTAATAACATCACCTTCCAAGCCATCCTTGGTAGGAAATGTCGTCCGGATGTGCATTAAAGGTGTGTTATTTTCCATGTAGCTCACAGCTCGTAAAGCTGGAGGCTCTATAGCACTGGATCTGGTAGAAGTGGGAAGGCATCTTGCTGTCATCCATCCATCTGAAAGTGACGGAAACTCGCTGAAAAAGTACCCTTGGAATGCAGTGTTTCTCTATGTCTGCTCCATTTCCTTTTAACACTAGGACGGAACCTACCAGTAGAGGTATCTCCACTGGCCCTCAGAATTCTCTGAGGCCTGCTATCCAGAGGGCTGATCCGAACATTATGTTGCACTGATTGATGAAGGACACCGTACAGAAGGGTCTTAAGAAATCATGATGATCTATGTGGGAAGGTATGCAGTCGCCTTCTTCATATATGTTGATGATGCAGCAGTTGGGTATGCAAGCTGCAGGTAATACCCACCATGTCACCATCCTTTTAACCATTCTCTTAATGATTTCTGGCATTGGATCAACGTCACTATCACGGAGTATCCCTGGTGGATTTTTTTTCCTATCTTCGACAAAGTTGTAGCAACATCTACATTGAATTATAACCCTTCCCTTTCCTTTCATCCACTTCTGGGTTCTGAGTAGGTCTTTCTTCTTAAACGACCCGCTCGACCCATTTTCTGAAGATGAAGACGCAATCCACAAATTTTTTCTGCTCGTAATCTAAAAACACATTTGTGTGTAGTTCATGGCCCTCCTGGATATTAATATTCATGCCTCGAATTCTTTCAAAATACTCAAAGTTCTTCTTTTCAACTTTCTGAAGCTTCTCCATCTCATACTCTGGAATTATCTGGAATCGTCAAGGTTTAGTAACATACTGTGCGATGTATGGCTCAATCCCAGCACGCCCTCCTACATGTTTCACCTCCTCGGGGATAGTCTCTATCCAGACATCCTCCGGGGTTGCTTCCGCAACAATGTTCCTCACAACTGGTGTGTCTGCATGACGTTGTGGCGTTGATTTTGTTTTTGATTTCTTTGAAATTTTCTTCCCTTTGTCTGCTATCCTCGGGGCTGATCTTTTCCTTTCTAGCTTTTTCCGAACTGGCTTCTTTGATGTACTTGCACTGATGGTGGAAATTGTAATGGGTTACATGAGAATATACTTTGTAAAACATAATGCTTCTCTTCTTAGACTTGGGGCTAAAAGGTACATAAAAGGACTTGAGGCTCAACTGTAGAAGATATGCTATTGTTAAGTCATTGTGGTGACCTTGTGGTACTGGATCGATAGTCAACACCTCATCCATAAAAGATAAATTAGACAAATGAGGGACTACAAGCATCGATGATAGCCAAAGTATCTCCTTATTAGTGTTGTCTTAATCATCTTCACATGAGCCTTTGGGCATAACTACCAGCAAGGCTTCTTTTTTTATCTACCTCATAAATCAGTATCAGAAGTGATATTTATCTTTATATTAGATATTAGCAAAATAGGGAGATTTCTATGTTGCTCCATTGTCAGTGGAGCACAGATCCTTACTTCCTGCTTCACTGCCTCTTTACCCGTGACAAGGTAAGAGCAAGGAAGAAGAGGGGTTCGCGGACGTCCCAAGATTCACGAAGTTGATAGAGATGCATTTATATGAGGAACATAATATTTAGTATCATCGTATATAACAACCTCATTGATGGAGAATGGTTGGATACCCCTTGGTATGGAGAAATATTCCCCTCCGCTTATGTGCTTCATGCGCTAGTGCAGAATTTAATGTACCATCCTGCACTCATGTATCCAGGGGCCTCTGAGCGAGGCTTTAAAGGATGAGTTCCCATCGATGATGTAGAACTTGGCTTCACTCTCAAACTTCTGAATTGGACAGGAAGGTTTATGAACACTAAGGTCTCTCATTGAAGCCATTTAACATGATCTTACTGGAACATAACCATCGTGTGCTCAATGAAAGCAACTCAAGAATGTAAACCCTAATGATTTTGAGAGATAATTGAGATCAACTAGTATATGGTTCAGAGGTCTCCCATACATCATAACTGCCACATATAAGGAACGGTTGTGATTCGTAGTACCCAACAACAGGTCATCCACAGAAAAACTGACGGCAGTAATATCTTGCAGTATAAACACCTCCTTCATCCTTTTCTCAATGCAGTAAGCATGGAAGATTTTTGGGCACTATCGGCATATTTTTAGGTTAAGTGATTTTAAAGGGGGGTCACCTACAAAAGTTGTCGGCGAACTTTAGATTTTAAAATTAATTTAAATATATAAATAATTTTAAAAAGAAGCATTTGATTTTTTAGAATAATTTTAAGTTTGAAAAATTTTAAGATATAAAATTAAACTGATCTCACATCCCAAATAGTTTATATAAACGAGCACCGCATCACAAGCCGTGTATCTATCCCGAAGAATAAACACACTGCTTGATGATGGGCCTCAATTAAATAAACTAGGAGATTTGTGACAGCTGTTTGGTCTGCGAACCAATTTTATAACTCGACAAGTTCCCACGCTAATATAAAGAAATTAAGTAGGGTTTATATTACTCAGGTTCTTAAAGTTCCACTATAAGGGAAAGCCCCTATAGTTAATTACATCTTAAATGAAGGGAATCATTTAAGAAAACTTTCGATAATGATCAGTGGTTTTGCTCTCGAGAATTTCAAAGTTTGAGGTTTCAAATGAATAAATTTTGGAATTTCAAAAGGGAATGGATCAAATTTGGAACAATTTATTTTAGGAGTCCAAAGGAAGAGAAGTAGGAGAAGCTGAGGATCCAAGAAGAATCTTGGCAACTTCCCAAACTATCCTATTATTTGGCTTCAATTTGAGAGTTTGTTTAATATTGTAATCCTGCCAATTTTAAATAATTAGGTCTTATATTTGTATGACATAATCACACAAATAATCTCGAAGATGTGAGGGTTTATGTCGTATCAAACGAATACCTCGGAATCCTAAGATCGTTTAGGGCTTAATTTGCATAATATGATTATGCAAATGCCTAACAAAAAGTTGAGGATTTATGTTGTACTAGGCAAAGTACCTTGAAATCGTATGGCTTTGTTATTTAAAACTAGGAAAGGTTTTGCTTGAGTAGACTTAAGTTTTGCTGACGACGATGGTTGTGCTGCCCACTATGCTCCAAGCTTCTTGTCGTTGCAGAGGTTTAGTTTTAGAAAGTGAAAATCAATAGATGAGAGAAGTATTATGGTTTAGAAAAGTTTTAGGGTTCAAATATCATAGTGTTTTATTAGGGGAATCTTACAGTTGATTATAACAACACCCGTTAAGATCCCACGGTTCCATCATTCTGGCACCGTTATTTTTATCGGATTCACTTAGTCCAAATGAATTTGCTAAACTCAACTGAATGAGTTCCACACTTTCATTTAGAACGTGGAAATCCCGTTAGCAACACGTAGGTTACATCATCCGAGATATTCCCGATCATCCAACGAGACGTTTTAATTTAGTTGTAGTTGTAGTTTTGTGTTCTGTTTGTGATTAAATTTTGAGTTGTTTTATATTTTGAATGTTGTGGCGGTGAAATTTATCTTGCTGTGACTTTTAATTTAGTTTTGGGTTTCAATTTTGTGGCTATCCTAAAAATTTCAGTTTTCATGCAGGGTGACATCCTTGTTTAACATGCAAGAAAAGTAAAGTGCAGTGCAGGTAAGTAAGTTGCAATAAAGTAAAAGCGTACCTGGAGGGTCTTCTCGTCCTTCCGAGCTGTACTTAAAACACATGTCAGAGCATTTAAATATTTGTAACAAGTACCTAGGTAAAGCTAAGGTAAGGATCTGGTTGTCTACCAAAATCCTAATCCTACTGCAAGTCAATTTTTATGACGTCTAGGTTCTTGCATTTTGTTGAGAATGATTCTCTTCATCAAAGAATAATTAAGTTCAATTATTCTTCTAAAACACCCCATCATATTGAGAAAGTTCTTAGGACGAGTCCTGAACATCTTTTCAATGCTTATGGGAATATTTTGAGTCCAAATGAATTTCATCGTTCGAATGAACTGATCATCCGGGGTTTAGTTGAGTCTTGACTCTTGCTCAGTGAGTTTAGATTTTTTAATTATCTTGTGAGAAAGATGACATTCACTTGGCGTTTCACTTAAGAGTTATGTGGGTGAAAGTCTTTAGGGTCAGGTTAGGTTATTAAGAAACTTAACCATCTTGTTTGAAGTTGAGTTGGTTTTTTAAAAATGATTCAAATTAATTATAATATTTTAGTTTGATTGTGGTTTTTTTATGTTATTTCAATTTGATTATGTAATTTCAAAAGTTGACTTAGTTATTTTAAAATTGTTTTAACTTTAATTTTAGTTATATTTAATTTAATTGCATTGATTTGAAGTTGATTTTAATTTAGTTGCATTAATTTAATTTTGATTTAAAGTTGATTAAATTATTTTAAAATTATTTTAATTTAATTATATTTAATGTAAATTATTTTTTTATTAATTATGTTGTTTTAAAATTTTTTTTAATTTAATTAATTATATTATTTTAAAATTATTTTTTTATTAAATTATCTTAGAAATTGTTTAATTTGATAATTTAATTTATCTTAGAAATTATTTTAATTTGATTATTTAATTTATCTTAGTTTTCATTAATGAGTTATTAAATTAATATTAAGTAGTATTTGATTTCTATCATTAATGAGGGGTTAAGATTAATAAATTAATCTCTTCCAAAATTAAACCACTTCACTTAATACATTCTCTTTTAATTAACCTCAAATTTTTAATAATTTAAGAAATTATAATAATTTTGTTTATGTTAGAAATGTGATAAATGGGTTTCTACCCTTTAATTCCTCATGTTTCAATCATCTAAGGAGATTAATTAGGATCATTTATTACCCATTACCCATAATTAATCCTAAAAGGCTAAATTTCAATAATTACCATTTTGCCCCTTAGGCTTGTTCACCTCATAATTCATTAAATATAACTCAAATGACTTTAAAATTTTTGTGTCACCATACTCATGGGTCAATTAAAATATCAAAGGAGAAAATGTGATTTTTCTGAATTTAATTTAATTTATATATTTATTTTAATGCAAAAATGAGGTTTTTAATGAAAAATCAATAACTTGACCAAGAAAAGACCTATGACTTTGAAATTTTTACTGGAAGTGACCCTTGACCAGAGGACCATTTGGACCAAAGTTGGGGATTTTTTTAGTTTTAATGTAATTATTAGAATTATATTAATTTATGGAGTATTAATTCATTTTAAAATATTTTAAAGGTGGAAAAATTAATTTTATATTTTCAGAAAATCTCTCTGTAGTCAAGGAATCCAGAGAAATAAATTTTATATCTTTTTTATTTTCCTTTGATTTATTAGAATTATTTTAGTGGAAGGTTAAGAAAATTCATTTTTAAAATGTTAAAAATTATCCTAGGCCTTTAAAAATTAATATCTTAACTTAGAGACTTAGGAAAAATATTTTTATGGTTCCCAAGTGATTAAGAGACCAAATGTGACATTTTGATGAATTTTTATATTTTTGTGATTTTTTTATAATTTTTAATTATTAAAATATTTAAAAAAATGATTAAAAATTATTTTTTTTTAAAATACAATTTTATTTTTCTTAGACTCCTCTAATCATATAGAACTCCCAAAATTAATTTGGTGAATTTTTGAAATGTATTTTGGGTTTTATGAATTTTTTAATGTGCAAAATGTCCATGTTACTTAATTAATTAATTTAATTATTCAAATTTATTCCAATTGATTTGAAATTTTTATGTGAGGTTCCCATGATTCTAAGTGACAGTGAAGACTTTATTTCATATGATTTTGATGTGTGGTTACTCCTAATTAATTAAATTTAAATATTGAGGTTTTGGCCAAATTAGAGTTTGTTTGACTGAAATAAATCATGAGATAATTTTCAAATAAATCATGAGATAATTTTCAAATATACCACTGGTCAAAGGGAACACACTCTAATTTTTCTAGATTTTTCTAAGCAACATAATAATTTTTATAATTATTATAGCCAAACTGATGCATAAAATCGAAAAATAGATATCTTATCATGGAGATCTTCCCTGACTTTGGACAAATCAGAAAAGATCCACCATTACACATAGAATAACATACCAAAATTTTAAGTTATGGTGAAGCTCCTACATGCATGAAGAATTGAAAGATTGAAAATACTATTTAATTAATAAAAAATAAAATATGAATCAAATAAATATGAAATCACTTTCACATTATCCTCCTCATTTCAGTGAGCAAGGGCATATTTTTGTTTTATTTTTTGGAGTTTTCTATGAAAAGTTATTATTTTTTGAAGTTTAGGGTCAAAATAAGTCAAAAATCCATTTTCCCGCTCAGAGGACACGTGTCGTGCTGCTACTAGTTGGCGTGGCTCTGTTTGGCGGCCTGTTCACGGACGAAGCTCCGTCCGACTGCATCAGGGCCGTTCGTCCGATACACACCTGATCGGACGGCTGCTGCTCCTCTCTCCAACTGCTATTCACTCAAAATCGTCCACCTTCAAACCTTAATATCTCCCTCGATTCTCAAAAAAATGAATGAATTTTTTTAAAAAATGACTGTCTAATCAAGTGGCACACATCTATACGGTGATGACATACTTAAAACATGTGAATAATTACAGAAAATTAAAATAACCTTTGTTTAAGGAGAAAAAATTTGATACCTTGGTCCAAGAGGTGAGGCGTCAATTGGAAATGGTTTGATTCAGCTTAGGAGTGCTTGGAGAAGCTTTGGGAACAATTTTGCAGGGTCTCCCAAAGGTAATTTTTCATCTCCTTTCCTTGGCCAAGGAGGTGGGGTTTAAATAAGGAAGGTTATGGGTGACTATGGGGGTTGTCTTGGTTCATTCACCAAGGCTTTATGGCTGAGAAAAGCTCACTTGATTCAGCTTGATCTTGGTGCAATCAATTGGGTTATGCCATGTGTAAAGGCATGGATTTAAGGGGTATGGGTGTAAGGGCCATTTTTGGGTCAATTTGGGTCAAAGCATGGATTTGGCTTGGTGCACCCTCCCATGGTTTGATTTGGGCTGAAAAGGATGATTTAGGTTAGCTAAAAGAAATGGAGAAGTCTCCATCCCAAGTACTTGTGTCAATTTTGGGTTAAGGTGTGTCATGGAAAGGGTTAAAAGTGCTTAAACATGGCATAGGAAAGAGGCTTACTCCCTTGCTATTTAAGCTTTGGTGATGTGTAAAGAGCTTACATGGCTCACATATGGCTTGACACAAGCTTCATGGCTCACATTTGGCTTGGGAGCTTGCATGAGAATGGATTTATGACTTTTGGGTGATTTGATAGAAAAATGTCATGAGGTTATTTTTGGTTGATTCAAATGATGAATTAGGAACTTTAGGCAAATCATTTAATCAAAGGGATGATGAAATGATAATTGGCATGTGGGTTTTTGAGTGGATTTGGGCTAATTGAAGTGATTTAGCTCATGGGCTTAATTTTGGGTCTTTAAATTTGGGGTGAACTTGGGCTTGAGTTTGGGTTAGGTTTGGGTCAAAATTTGGGCTAAGTGAATGTTGAGTTTGGCTTAGGAAAGTGTTATGAAGAGTTTGGAAAAGATTTGGAGTGATTTTGAATTGAATTGTATGATCAATTTGTTGGGTTTGGACATAGGGTCAATTTTGAGCTTTAAGGGCAAATTTGGAAATTTTGATTAAATTGGATTAAATTGACAAAATTGGGTATGTGATAGTTGAACGAAATGATGTGGAGAATATTTTGGAATTTTTGGAATTTTTTGGGATTTTATGAAATTTTTAGCTATGAAGGGCATTTTGGTAATTTTGGAGAGTTTGGGGGTAAGTAGTCAAAAGGTTGAATTAAAGGCTCTAGGTGGTTTAGAAAGAAATTTGGAGTCAAACAAAAGTGTCCGGGGTCATTTTTAATTTATGTGGAAGGTTTTATGAATCCCGGAGCGTTTTTTAAGTATCGGCTATTTTGGCCGCAAGAGGCTGAGTAGCTCGGAAGTATGACATGTTTACGGATCAAACTTCTCGGTTGACGAGAGGAACGCTTCTGGAATTATTTTTTGGGAGCCGGGTGACTTGCGAAGTTTTGAGTTTCGGGGCCCTTTTCAGGGGCAATTTAGTAATTTTGGAAGAGTTTAGGGGCCGGTGGTCAAAAATTGAAATTTTGGGAAAAACGAAGTCAAAAAATGAAGATTGACTAGATGTGAGTAAAATGAAATCATTTTGGTCAAGCCATGAAGCCATGTTAAGCTCACAAGTGCCCTGAGAGGACTCATTTTAGGCACTTAATATGTTGTTGTTAACCCTCTTAGCCAGGGGCTTAGGAGTTGAGGTCCATCCACATGAGTTTTCTACATGAGTCAAGAAGCCAAGTTGGGTAAGGGGTTTGGGATGTGTGTGAGAGTGTGGTGTGTGCAGGCTAACCATCACCAGGACCAGGCCACCCAGGGTTGTCATAAGGCTTGACCATCCTATAGGAACTCATCCTTGCACCTCCACACTTGACTTTCAACCTTCCAAAGGGGTTTGGAGGTTTATGGTCATCTGTGGGGTTCAAGAGGAGTTAAGAGGTGTCTAAATTTTGTAAGTGGTGGGTTCCATTTCTAGTCCTCTAGGATAGTCAAGGAGAAGTCCTATGGCTATATCCTAAGCACTAAGGAGAGAAAAGACCTCACCAAAAATGAGGTCAACAAATGGACCCCCAATAGGTGTGGTGTGCTTAAAAGGAGCACACCAAGCGTATTGGCGTTGACCGAAAAGATCAACAGAACCAATACAGACGTCTAAGCGACACACTTAGAACGAAGAATAAAAAAGTTTCCACAGGGGAGTATCAGGTAAATCTCCAAGACTGAAGATTCCAGAACTCTCGCTGGGGAAAAGGAGGTGGATTCCAAATCACAAGATCTGGAGAGATTCGATTTCAAATTTCTTTCATTTTTTATTTCAAGTTTTAAGTTTGAGTTCCGAATTTTCGATTTGAGTTTCAATTTTTGTTGAAATTTGACTTAAGATTGATTTTGAGGTGGATTTTACAAAATTTTAGATTTAAGATGAGAATTGGAATCTAGGTTCCAATCTCGGGATTGCAAAGAGAACATGAATTTAGGTACCAGCCGCAAAGAGAGAATCGAAATTTAGGTACCAATCGAGAAGGATCAGAATTTAGGTACTGATCTCGAAATGAGAACTGGAAGTTCAGCTTCAGCCTCGAGAATTGATGTTCTACGATGATAACATTGACTTGAACCATTGCAATAGGAAATGATCTTAAAGCAATGTGGTGTCAGATGTTGTGATCCTCAACCTCTAGAACTTAACAGGAGCCATTGTAAAGCAATGCGGTATCAGATGATGGGATCCTCAACCTCTGAAATTTGAGATTTTTAATTTGAACCATTGTGATAGGGAAAGAACCTAAAGTAATGTGGTATCGGATATAAAATCCTCAACCTCTAAAATTTGATTTTGATTTAAACCATTGCAATAAGGAAAAGATCCTAAAGCAATGCGGTATCAGATGTAAAATCCTCAACCTCTAAAATTTGATTTTTGGTTTGAACCATTGCGATAGGGAAAGAACCTAAAGCAATGCGGTATTGGATGTAAATCCTCAACCTCTAAAATTTGATTTTTGATTTGAACCATTGCGATATGGAAAGAACCTAAAGCAATGCGGTATCGGATGTAAATCCTTAACCTCTAAAATTTGATTTCGATTTGAACCATTAGGATAGGAAAAGATCCTAAAGCAATGCGGTATCGGATGCTGGGATCCTCAACCTTTAAAATTTGATTTTTGATTTGAACCATTGCGATAGAGAAAGATCCTAAAGCAATGCGGTATTGTATGTAAAATCCGCAACCTCTAAACTTTGTTTTTTTTTATTTGGACCATTGCGATAGGGAAAGATCCTAAAGCAATGCGGTATCGGATGTAAAATCCTCAACCTCTAAACTTTGATAGAAGATCATTGCAGAGCAATGCGGTGTCGAATGCTAGGATCCTCCAATTCTAAAATTTGATTTTGATTTCGTGATTGATTTGCAAAGATTTGTAGTGTCGATTTGAAAAGTGTAGAATTTTGGTGTTTTGAGAATTTCATGAAAATTGTAAAAGATTTTTGTGGAAAGAAACGGATTATGAGGGAATATGAGGATGCCACATATCTCACTCAAAGAGTTGATTGAAAAGTTACTGGTTTGGATTGGATATGATTCCTCGCCATCAAAACTAAATCGAAAACATTGTGGCTCTGTGTCAATGGAATCGACTGCTCCTATCTCAGACAAGGGAGAGAATTGATGGGATTGGATTTTAGACTTGGAAGTTTTGAATTTGAATTTGATTGAGATTTGATTTGAGATTCAAATTGAGATTGGATTTGAAAGTACATATTGGAGATTCAGATTTGAGGTTTATTTTTAATATTGAGATTCCTTTTTTTGTTTCGATGATTTGAGTTCGTTTTGATTTAGATTTCAATTTGATTTCAGATTTCATTTTGATTTGAAGTTTCTTTTCGTTATCTTATTCGATTTTTTTTTCTTTTTATTTATTGTCATTCATTGGGGGAATTTATTATTGATTTCTTTTTTGTGAAGTTTTATTTTATTCATTTATGTTTCATGATTTTTTTTTATTTTTTTTTTTATTTTTTTTTAGTTAGGGTTTGGACCCAGTCATAAGAAAGTGTGGCATCTGTGCTTCGTAGAACGAGGTTGTCTTTGAAACATCACGATGGGCAGTTCTCCTTGAAGTATCGCCCATGCGACCGAAGACATTTGTAGAAAATGACCTATTCTTCGAGGTGTTATTGGAATTATATCCTTTCAAGTACCTACAAAGATGTGTTATTTCTACAGACACCACAGCTGAAGGGACAGGAACTTCGTAGCTTCGTTTGTAACAGTCGTCACTCTTTACCATTTATTTAGGAGGATTGTCTAGGCTGTCTTTGTGAAGTTGCCCTGACGCCCTTTGAATTGATGTTGGATTTGTATCCTCTGGTATTGAAAGGCATGACTTCAGGTTTGAATTTCCATTAAATTCTAATAACATAGCCCATTTCTTTAATTCTTTCTTTCTGAGCCTAAGAAGATTTCAGAATTTATGCTCATGTAATAGAAATATTTTCATTGTCCAAAGATATTTCTGAGTCAATTAATCACCGACCAAAAAATATAAAATCAAATGACTCTCTTCAAAGCATAATATCAGAGGAAACTTCTTAAGGTAGCCTTCTGAGTTTTATTAATCGAGGGAGGATTAAGACACCAATTTTTTGATTCTATGCTTGCCTCAAGCTTATTCTCAGGCAGCTTATTCGATTTCTCTTTTCTCTTTTTTTTTAATTAAGCTTTTCGCTCTTTTTTTATTGAGGATTACTATATCTAGTGGAGCACATGTTAAAGATTTTGAATGTCTGGATTGGGACACCAATTTTTGATTTTGTGCCCACCTCAAGCTTCCCCTCAGCAACACCTTTTTTTTTAATGCTCCTTTTGTTTTCTGAGAATTACTAGATTTGGTAAGACATATTTTTGTTAAAGATTTTGAATGTCGAAACTCCCCAAATTAATAAATCTGAAATGGTTTCTTAACATGAATCCTAGGATATTATAACTCATCAAAAAGTCTTGACCCAGTCACATGGCAGATAATTAAAAGACCCTTGATATCCCGAATCAATTACTCATAGTTCAAGCACACTGCTTCATTTCGAAATCTACTTAGGACTTAGTCTGAATTCTTTAATGTGAAGGACCCAGTCATTAGGGCATAAATTTCATTCTTTCTGAAGTTACTATCTTATAAAAATATCCAACTTTGATCTTTCCAAATATCGAACAATTCTGAATAACAAAAAAAAAACTTTTTCCATTCATTTCCATTCATAGCAGTGAGAGGGATGTGACGGTTCAACATCAATCCTGCAAATTTACTTTTACATTGGTAGAAATAGTACAATGATAGTCAAGAAATGTCTTCTTTGTTGCCAATTATGTAGGAGTCAGCTAGAACAAATAGATCGACCGAAATCATATTGATAGAACATTTTTCAGGTTTTTTCAAGTATTCTTCTGGAATTGTTACGTTCCCATTCTTGAGATGCTCTTTAAACCAGTCTTTGAAATTGCAACACTCTTCTATGGTGTGTCCAACGAACTTGTGGTACGGGAAGTATCTTGGATGTCCTTTCTTGTTGATTTCATCCGGTCTTTTTGGTTCAGGTAACCGGAATTTAGGGTTCATGGTTAGATTGCAGAACATCTTTTTTGCTGCTTCGTCTTTAAAAGAGTACACCTTGTTTGTTCGAGCAACTATTGTTGGAACTTATCTTTCATTCGTCTGGTAAAGTCTTTGCAGAAAGGATTGCTGAGCGTTCTACCTGGGACGTTGGAAGGTCCGCTGATGTTGTTCGGCCTGTACTTGCAGTTGTCGCTTTCCCCTGTTAACCACAGCAACTATCTCAGATTCCTTCTTGAATGTCTTCGTTGGCTCCAGCTCGTTGAGTTTTCCAAGAAAACCAAGTTGTTTAGCTTCTTCTTGAAGTCTTCCGGCTTTATTAAGTAACTTCTCGAATGTCTTGATTGTGAATCCCTTGAGCAAGAGACCAACTGGACCGTGAATACTCTTTAGAAGGATTTCAACTGCGTGCTGCTCTTGCAACTGTGGCTTGCATCTCATGCTGAGATTTCTCCAACGCAGGATGTATTCCACCAAGGATTCATATGGTTTCTGTTTCTCTACCACAAGATCACCGACGGTGTGTGGTGCTGAGCTGTAGCAAACCGTTTGAAAAAAAGATTTTCCAATTCTGTAAATGTCCTTAGCAAACAATTTGGCAACTCTGCATACCAATCAAAGGCAGCTCCAGTGAGGCTATTCACAAATTGGCGGAACAAAAGTGCTTCGCTACCCCCCGCGTTGCAGCAGCTTGCTTGGAAGTGTGCAACATGTTGTCGGGGTTTTCCAATTCCATCAAAAGTTTTGAACAACGGTGATATGAAACCTCTGGGGTACTGAACGGTATCAAACTCTTCTGGGTAAGGTCTACCCTTTGAAACTAATTCCTTCATTTCTGATTGGACCAGGGCTTCTTTCACCTGTTGTTCCACCATCTGTTTAATGTCACTCTCCAGTATCAGACTCTAAACTAGATCATTCTTCGGTAGTTTGTCGAAGGTGGACTCTTTTCTTTCATCCGTAACGTGATCAATTTCTGGTTGGTTTGCCTCCAAAGTTGTTATTGGTAACAACTGTGAATGCCCTTGAATTGTAGCCATGACGACCATTATTTCCTCCAGTCGTTTCTTCATTCGACCTATCTACTCATCCTGTTGTTGAATGGCCATTTGAAACTCATCCGCAGTGTTCTCCTTAGTGGGCAAAGGAGCGTCGCATGAGGATGGTGTGGCCTCCGTCTCGATGATGTTGATTTCTGCCAAACCACCTTCCATGTAACATGGTAGGTTGTAATCTCTATTTTCGACATCTTCTTTCTGGTCTTCAAATAGTGCAATGTCAACTCGGAGCTTCTCTATGGCGGACTCAATCGAACTTCCTTTAAGAATTTTTAGGTCAATCGGGGACTTTTGAGGAACATCACTTATCCCCTCAAGCACTGGTGTCAAAACATCTGAAATTATATTCACAGAACCTTTTTCATGTTCTTTTAAATATTCCTTCGGGATTGCTATGTTCCCACTTTGAAGTTTGTTCTCGAGCCAGTTCTTAAAAGTGAAGCAGTCTTCTATCTTGTGTCTGATCATCCGGTGGTAAGGGCAGTACATAGGGTGATCCTTCTTGCCAATCTCTTCCGGCTTTTTTGGCTCTGGCAGTTGAAAATCAATCATCTCACTCATGTTGCGGAACATTTTGGCCACTGCTTCATCCTTAAAGGGATATTCCTTACTCAAAAGCTCCTTCAGGCTACGTGTCGGTCCATGTGGTTTCTGCCGAGATGGTTGCTGACTCTGCTGGCAGCATTATGGAAGGCGGGGCTGTTGTGCCTGGTTGACTTTTAGACTTTTCTGGTTGTGCTTCATTTCTCGTGCTTTCAATAGTTGCGTGGTCTTTATATTAAATCCAATTGCTAGTCCGGAAAAAGGTAGGGTGTAAGCGTCGACAGACTCTTCCTTATGTAAAATCTCTTTTCCTTTATCTAACAAAACAGTTGGTGTGGTGATGATGGCTCTAACAGTAGGAGCTAAAGCAGTCCTCAGAGAAGTCCCAGCGCTTCTAGCGACATACTTCGCAACAATAGAAGAGTCTTTTTCAATCCACTCCTTCTTTGGCATAGGAAGCCCTTCAACAATTTTCAAATTGAACTCTACAATAGGCTCAAAGGACTTTCTCATTTCGAGTTTCATCATTTCAACAGACAAATTCCTGAAATTAGTTTCAACACTTTCGAATTCTTGTCCAAACTTGATGACTGCCAGGTCAGGAAGTTCCTCCCTATTGACGGCAAACTCCACTCCAGAGGCAAAAGAAAAGATCAGCTTGGGTGAAGACATTGTCTCCTATCATTTGAAGAATTTCTAGAAGTCAGTGACGTCTCTTGCTTTGCAGTTTCAACGAAAGTACTTAAGTTAACTTGCTTTGTACTGGGCATCCTTTAAGCATGTGAATTTTTTTTGTGTTTCTTTATTATTATTATTATTATTTTATATTTGCTGTGTCTTGAGAAGTTTTATTTTGGTTTGAAATTTTGACAAAATTTTATTTTATAGTTTATTGGAAGGTTGTTAGAGTGAAATCTGAGTTTGGCCTGTTAGCAGCAAGTCAAACCAGAGAGGAATGAAGTATCAGATCCGGTCTGAGATTTAGAGGAGGTTGAATTCACATTGAAATCACATCAATAGAACGCTCCTATTCGAACACACCTATTAAGGGTCCACCTTGCCTCTTTGGGGAGGTGGGAGGATTCTGGAATCTCTCTGTTTAGGGGTGTCTAAACAGTGGCTCCAGAATCCAAAAGGGACTGACTATACCCGTTAAAGACAAAAATGAAAGTGGTATGCCAACGGAAAGAATTGTAGTTTGGTCCACAAGGGGCATGGACTCACTACTGATTTATTAAAGAAAAATCATCTGATCGAAATGGAGAGAGGAACTCCTCCCCAGCGGAGTCGCCAGAAATTGTCGGTTTATATTTAGGTTAAGTATTTTTAAAGGGGGGTCGCCTACAGAAGTTGTTGGCGAACTTTAGATTTTAAATTTAATTTAAATATATATATAATTTTAGAAAGAAGCATTTGATTTTTTGAGAATAATTTTAAGTTTGAAAAATTTTAAGATACGAAATTAAACCGATCTCACATCCCAAATAGTTTATATAAACGAGCACCACATCACAAACCATGTATCTATCCCTAAGAATAGACACACTGCTTGATGATGGGGCTCGATTAAATAAACTAGGAGATTTGTGACATCTGTTTGGTCTGCAAACTAATTTTATAAGCCGACAAGTTTCTCTGCTTAATATAAAGAAATTAAACAGGGTTTATATTAACTGGGTTCTTAAAGTTCCTTATAAGGGCAAGCCCCTATAGTTAATTACATCTTAAATGAAGGGAATCATTTAAGAAAACTCTTGATAATGATCAGTGGTTTTTCTCTCAAGAATTTCAAAGTTTGAGGTTTCAAAGGATTGAATTTTGGAATTTCAAAAGGGAATGGATAAAATTTGGAACAATTTATGTTAGGAGTCTAAAGGAAGAGAAGTAGGAGAAGCTGAGGATCCAAGAAGAATCTTGGCAACTTCCCAAACTATCCTATTGTTTGGCTTCAATTTGAGATTTTTTTTAATGTTGTAATCCTGCCAATTTTAATTAATTAGGACTTATATTTGTAACATAATCACACAAATAACATCGAAGATGTGAGGGTTTATGTCTTATCAAACAACTACCTCGAAATCCTAAGACCGGTTAGGGCTTAATTTGCATAATATGATTATGCAAATGCCTAACAGAAAGTTGAGGATTTATGTTGCACTAGGCAAAGTACCTTGAAATCGTATGGCTTTATTATTTAAAACTAGGAAAGGTTTTGCTGAAGTAGACTTAAGTTTTGCTGATGACGATGGCCGTGCTGCCCACTATGCTCCAAGCTTCTTGTCGTTGCACAGGTTTAGTTTTAGAAAGTGAAAATCAAGAGATGAGAGAAGTATTATGGTTTAGAAAAGTTTTAGGGTTCAAATATCATAGTGTTTTATTATGGAATCTTAAAGTTGATTATAACAACACCCATTAAGATCCCACGGTTCCATCATTTCGACACCGTTATTTTTATCGGATTCACTTAGTCCAAATGAATTTGCTAAACTCAACTGAATGAGTTCCACACTTTCATTTAGACCGTGGGAAATCCTGTTAGCAACACGTAGGTTACATCATCCGAGGTATTCCCGATCATCCAACGAGACGTTTTAATTTAGTTGTAGTTGTAGTTTTGTGTTCTGTTTGTGATTAAATTTTGAGTTGTTTTATATTTTGAATGTTGTGGCGGTGAATTTTATCTTGTTGTGACTTTTAATTTAGTTTTGGGTTTCAATTTTGTGGCTATCCTAAAAGTTTCAGTTCTCATGCAGGGTGACACCCTTATTTAACATGCAAGAAAAGTAAAGTGCAGTACAAGTAAGTAAGTTGCAATAAAGTAGAAGCATACCTGAAGGGTCTTCTCATCATTTCAAGCTGTACTTAAAACACATGTCATAGCATTTAAATATTTGCAACAAGTACCTAGGTAAAGCTAAGGGAAGGTTCTGGTTGTCTACCAAAATCCTAATCCTATTGCTAGTCAATTCCGATGACGTCTAGGTTCTTGTGTTTTGTTGATGATGATTCTCTTCATCAAAGAATAATTAAGTTCAATTGTTCTTCTAAAACACCTCATCATATTGAGAAAGTGCTTAGGACGAGTCCTGAACATCTTTTCAATGCTTATGGGATTATTTTGAGTCCAAATGAATTTCATCGTTCGAATGAACTGAGCATCCGGGGTTTAGTTGAGTCTTGACTCTTACTCAGTGAATTTAGATGTTTTAATTATCTTATGAGAAAGATGACATTCACTTGGCGTTTCACTTAAGAGTCATGGGGGTGAAAGTCTTTAGGGGCAGGTTAGGTTATTAAGAAACTTAACCATCTTGTTTGAAGTTGAGTTGGTTTTTTAAGAATGATTCAAATTAATTATAATATTTTAGTTTGATTGTGGTTTTCTTATGTTATTTCAATTTGATTGTGTAATTTCAAAAGCTGACATAGTTATTTTAAAATTGTTTTAACTTTAATTTTAGTTATATTTAATTTAATTGCATTGATTTGAAGTTGATTTTAATCTAGTTGCATTAATTTAATTTTAATTTAAAGTTGATTAAATTATTTTAAAATTGTTTTAATTTAATTATATTTAATGTAAATTGTTTTTTTATTAATTATGTCGTTTTAAAACTTTTTTTAATTTAATTAATTATATTATTTTAAAATTATTTTTTTATTAAAATATCTTAGAAATTGTTTAATTTGATTATTTAATTTATCTTAGAAATTATTTTAATTTGATTATTTAATTTATCTTATTTTTCATTAAAGAATTATTAAATTAATATTAAGTGGTATTTGATTTCTATCATTAATTAGGGGTTAAGATTAATAAATTAATCTCATCCAAGATTAAACCCTTCACTTAACACATTATCTTTTAATTAACTTCAAATTTTTAATAATTTAAGAAATTATAATCATGTTGTTTATGTTAGAAAAGAGATAAATGGGTTCCTACCCTTTAATTCCTCATGTTTCAATCATCTAAGGAGATTAATTAGGATCATTTATTACCCATTACCCATAATTAATCCTAAATATTAATTAAGGATAAATTTCAATAATTACCATTTTGCCCCTTAGGCTTGTTCACCTCATAATTCATTAAATATAACTCAAATGACTTTGAAATTTTTGTGTCACCAAACTCATGGGTCAATTAAAATATCAGAGGAGAAAATGTGATTTTTCTGAATTTAATTTAATTTATATATTCATTTTAATGCAAAAATGAGGTTTTTAATGAAAAATCAATAACTTGACAAAGAAAAGACCTATGACTTTGAAATTTTTACTGGAAGTGACCCTTGACCAGAGGACCATTTGGACCAAAGTTGGGGATTTTTTGAGTTTTAGCATAATTATTAGAATTATATTAAGTTCTGGAGTATTAACTCATTTTAAAATATTTCAAAGGTGGAAAAATTAATTTTATATTTTTAGAAAATCTCTCTATAGTCAAGGAATCCAGAGAAATAAATTTTATATCTTTTTAATTTTTCTTTGATTTATTAGAATTATTTTAGTGGAAGGTTAAGAAAATTCATTTTTAAAGTGTTAAAAATTATCCTAGGCCTTTAAAAATTAATATCTTAACTTAGAGACTTAGGATAAATATTTTGATGGTTCCAATGTGATTAGGAGACCAAATGTGACATTTTGATGAATTTTTATATTTTTGTGATTTTTTATAATTTTTAATTATTAAAAAAATAATTAAAAATTAATTTTTTATGAAAAATACAATTTTATTTTTCTTAGACTCCCCTGATCATATAGAACTCCCAAAATTAATTTGGTGAATTTTTGAAATGTATTTTGGTTTTATGAATTTTTCAATGTGCAAAATGTCCATGTTACTTAATTAATTCATTTAATGAGTAAAATTAATTCCAATTGATTTGAAATTTTTATGTGAGGTTCCCATGATTATAAGTGACAGTGAAGACTCTATTTCATATGATTTTGATGTGTGGTTACTCCTAATTAATTAAATTTAAATTTTGAGGTTTTGGTTAAATTAGAGTTTGTTTGATTGAAATAAATCATGAGATAATTTTCAAATATACCACTGGTCAAATGGAACACACTCTAATTTTTCTAGATTTTTCTAAGTAACATAATAATTTTTATAATTATTATAGCCAAACTGATGCATAAAATTGAAAAATAGATATCTTAGCATGGAGATCTTCCCTGACTTTGGACAAATCAGGAAAGATCTACCATTACGCGTAGAATAACATACCAAAATTTTAAGTTATGGTGAAGCTCCTACATGCATGAAGAATTGAAAGATTGAAAACATTATTTAATTAATAAAAAATAATATATGAATCAAATAAATATGAAATCACTTTCACATTATTCTCCTCATTCTAGTGAGCAAGTATATTTTTATTTTATTTTTTGGAGTTTTCTATGAAAAGTTATGATTTTTTGAAGTTTAGGGTCAAAATAAGTCAAAAATCAATTTTCCCGCTCAGATGACACGTGTCGCGCTGCTACTGGTTGGCGTGGCTCTGTTTGGCGACCTGTTCATGGACGAAGCTCCGTCCGACTACATCAGGGTCGTTCATCTGATACACGCCTGATCGGACGGCTGCTGCTCCTCTCTCCAACTGCTATTCACTCAAAATCGTCCACATTCAAACCTTAATATCTACCTCAATTCTCAACAAAATTGAATGAATTTTTTTTTTAAATGACCGTCTAATCGAGTGGCACACATCTATACGGTGATGATATACTTAAAAAATGTGAATAATTACAGAAAATTAAAATAACCTTGGTTTAAGGAGAAAAAATTTGATACCTTGGTCCAAGAGGAGAGGCCTCAATTGGAAATGGTTTGATTGAGCTTAGGAGTGCTTGGAGAAGCTTTGGGAACAATTTGGCAGGGTCTCTCAAAGGTAATTTTTCATCTCCTCTCCTTGGCCAAGGAGATGGGGTTTAAATAAGGAAGGTTATGGGTGACTATGGGGGTTGGCTTGGTTCATTCACCAAGGCTTTTTGGTAAAGAAAAGCTCACTTGATTCAACTTGATCTTGGTGCAATCAATTGGGTTATGCCATGTGTAAAGGAATGGATTTAAGGGGTATTGGTGTAAGGGCCATTTTTGGGTCAATTTGGGTTAAAGCATGGATTTGGCTTGGTGCACCCTCCCATGATTTGATTTGGGCTGAAAAGGATGATTTGGGTCAGCCAAAAGAAATGAAGAAGTCCCCATCCCAAGTACTTGTGTCAATTTTGGGTTAAGGTGTGTCATGGAAAGGGTTAAAAGTGCTTCAACATGGCTTAGGAATGAGGCTTACTCCCTTGCTATTTAAGGTTTGGTGATGTGTAAAGAGCTTACATGGCTCACATTTGGCTTGGGAGCTTGCATGAGAATGGATTTATGACTTTTGGGGGATTTGATGGAAAAATGTCATGAGGTTATTTTTGGTTGATTCAAATGATGAATTAGGAACTTTAGGCAAATCATTTAATCAAAGGGATGATGAAATGATAATTGGGATGTGGGCTTTTGAGTGGATTTGGGCTAATTGATGTGATTTAGCTCATGGGCTTGATTTTGGGCCTTTAAATTTGGGGTGAACTTGGGCTTGAGTTTTGGTTAGGTTTGGGTCAAAATTTGGGCTAAGTGAATGTTAAGTTTGGCTTAGGAAAGTGTTATGAAGAGTTTGGAAAAGATTTGGAGTGATTTTGAATTGAATTGGATGATCAATTAGTTGGGTTTGGACATAGGGTCAATTTTGAGCTTTAAGGGCAAATTTGGAATTTTTAATCAAATTGGGTTAAATTGAAAAAATTGGGGTATGTGATAGTTGAACAAAATGATGTGGAGAATATTTTGGAATTTTTGGGATTTTTTGGAATTTTTGAAATTTTTAGCTATGAAGGGCATTTTGGTAATTTTGGAGAGTTTGGGGGTAAGTGGTCAAAAGGCTGAATTAAAGGCTCGAGGTAGTTTAGAATGGAATTTGGAGTCAAACAAAAGTGTCAGGGGTCATTTTTTATTTATGTGGAAGGTTTTATGAATCCCGGAGCGTTTTTAAAGTATCGGCTATTTTGGCCGCAAAGGGCCCAAAGGTAGCTTGGAAGAATGACATGTTTACAGTCAAACTTCTCAGTTTGACGAGAGGAACGCTCTGGAATTATTTTTTTGGGAGCCCGGGTGACTGCGAAGTTTTGAGTTTCAGGGCCCTTTTCAGGGGCAATTTAGTAATTTTGGAAGAGTTTAGGGCCGGTGGTCAAAAATTGAAATTTTGGGAAAAATGAAGATTGACTAGATGTGAGTAAAATGAAACCATTTTGGTCAAGCCATGAAGCCATGTTAAGCTCACAAGTGCCCTGAGAGGACTCATTTTAGGCACTTAATATGTTGTTCCTAACCTTCTTAGCCATGGGCTTAGGGGTTGAGGTCCATCCACATGAGTTTTCTACATGAGTCAAGAAGCCAAGCTGGGTAAGAGTGGTTTTAGGGTTTGGGATGTGTGTGAGAGTGTGGTGTGTGCAGGCTAACCATTACCAGGACCAGGCCACCCAGGGTTGTCCTAAGGCTTGAACAACCTATAGGAACTCATCCTTGCACCTCCACACTTGACTTTCAACCTTCCAAAGGGGTTTGGAGGTTTATGGTCATCTGTGGGGTTCAAGAGGAGTTAAGAGGTGTCTGAATTTTTTAAGTGGTGGGTTCCATTTCTAGTCCTCTAGGATAGTCAAGGAGAAGTCCTATGGCTATATCCTAAGCACTAAGGAGAGAAAAGACCTCACCAAAAATGAGGTCAACAAATGGACCCCCAATAGGTGTGGTGTGCTTAAAAGGAGCACACCGCGTGTATTGGCGTTAATCGAAAAGATCAACCGAACCAATACAGACGTCTAAAAAACACTCTTAGAACGAAGCATAAAAAAATTCCACAGGGGAGTATCAAGTAAATCTCCAAGACTGAAGATTCCAGAACTGTCGCTGGGGAAAAGGAGGTGGATTCCAAATCACAAGATCTGGAGAGATTCAATTTCAAATTCGTTTCATTTTTTTATTTCAAGTTTTAGGTTTGAGTTCTGAATTTTCGATTTGAGTTTCAATTTTGTTTGAAATTTGACTTAAGATTGATTTCGTGGTGGATTTTACAAAATTTTAGATTTAAGATGAGAATTGGAATCTAGGTTCCAATCTCGGGATTGCAAAGAGAACATGAATTTAGGTACCAGCCTCAAAGAGAGAATCGGAATTTAGGTACTGATCGAGAAGGATCAGAATTTAGGTACTGATCTAGAAATGAGAACTGGAAGTTCAGCTTCAGCCTCGAGAATTGATGTTCTACGATGATAACATTGACTTGAACCACTGCAATAGGAAATGATCTTAAAGTAATTCGGTGTCAGATGATGTGATCCTCAACCTCTAGAACTTAACAGGAGCCATTGTAAAGCAATGCGGTATCAGATGATGGGATCCTCAACCTCTGAAATTTGAGATTTTTAATTTGAACCATTGTGATAGGGAAAGAACCTAAAGCAATGCGGTATCGGATATAAAATCCTCAACCTCTAAAATTTGATTTTGATTTAAACCAATGCAATAGAAAAAGATCCTAAAACAATGCGGTATCAGATGTAAAATCCTCAACCTCTAAAATTTGATTTTTGGTTTGAACCATTGCGATAGGGAAAGAACCTAAAGCAATGCGGTATTGGATATAATCCTCAACCTCTTAAATTTAATTTTTGATTTGAACCATTGTTATAGGGAAAGAACCTAAAGCAATGTGGTATCGGATGTAAATCCTTAACCTCTAAAATTTGATTTCGATTTGAACCATTGCGATAGGGAAAGATCCTAAAGCAATGCGGTATCGGATGCTGGGATCCTCAACCTCTAAAATTTGATTTTTTATTTGAACCATTGTGATAGGGAAAGATCCTAAAGCAATGAGGTATCGGATATAAAATCCTCAACCTCTAAACTTTGATTTTTGATTTGAACCATTGCGATAGGGAAAGATCCTAAAGCAATGTGGTATCGGATGTAAAATCCTCAACCTCTAAACTTTGATAGGAGATCATTGTAGAGCAATGAAGTGTCGGATGCTAGGATCCTTAACCTCTAAAATTTGATTTTGATTTCGTGATTGATTTGCAAAGATTTGTAGTGTCGATTTGAAAAGTGTAGAATTTTGGTGTTTTGAGAATTTCATGAAAGTTGTAAAAGATTTTTTTGGAAAGAAACGGATTAGGAGGGAATATAAGGATGTCACATATCCCACTCAAAGAGTTTATTGAAAAGTTACTGGTTTGGATTGGATACGATTCCTCGCCATCAGAACCAAATCAAAAACATCGTGGCTCTGTGTCAATGGAATCGACTGCTCCTATCTCAGACAAGGGAGAGAATTGATGGGATTGGATTTTACACTTGGAAGTTTTGAATTTGAATTTGATTGAGAATTGATTTGAGATTCAAATTGAGATTGGATTTGAAAGTACAGATTGGAGATTCAGATTTGAGTTTTATTTTAAATATTGAGATTCCTTTTTTTGTTTCGATGATTTGAGTTCGTTTTGATTTAGATTTCAATTTGATTTCAGATTTCATTCTAATTTGAAGTTTCGTTTCGTTATCTTATTCGATTTTTTTTTCTTTTTATTTGTTGTCATTCAATGGGGGAATTTATTATTGATTTCTTTTTTGTGAAGTTTTATTTTATTCATTTATGTTTCATGATTTTTCATTTTTTTTTATTTTTTTTAGTTAGGGTTTGGACCCAGTCATAAGCAAGTGTGGAATCTGTGCTTCTTAGAACGAGGTTGTCTTTGAAACATCACGATGGGCAGTTCTCCTTGAAGTATCGCCCACTGACCGAAGACATTTGTAGAAAATGACATATTCTTCGAGGTACTATTGGAATTATATCCTTTCAAGTACCTACAAAGATGTGTTATTTCTACAGACACCACAGCTGAAGGGACAGGAACTTCGTAGCTTCTTTTGTAACAGTCGTCACTCTTTATCGTTTATTTAAAAGGATTTTCTAGGCTGTCTTTGTGAAGTTGCCCTGACGCCCTTTGAATTGATGTTGGATTTGTATCCTCTGGTATTGAAAGGGATGACTTTAGGTTTGAATTTTCATTAAATGCTAACAACATAGCCCATTTCTTTAATTCTTTCTTTCTGAGCCTAAGCAAATTTCATAATTTATGCTCATGTGATGGAAATATTTTTCATTGTCCAAAGATATTTCTGAGTCAATTAATCACCAAACAAAAGATATAAAATCACTTAACTCTCTTCAAAGTATAATATCAGAGGAAACTTCTTAAGGTACCCTTCCAAGTTTTATTAATCGAGGGAGGATTAAGACACCAATTTTTGATTATATGCTTGCCTCAAGCTTCTTCTCAGGGAGCTTATTCGACTTCTCTTTTCTCTTTTTTTTAATTGAGATTTTCACTCTTTTTTTATTGAGGATTATTATATCTAGTGGAGCACATGTTAAAGATTTTGAATGTCTGGATTGGGACACCAATTTTTGATTTTGTGCCCACCTCATGCTTCTCCTCAGGAACACTTTTTTTTAATGCTCCTTTTATTTTCTGAGAATTACTGTATCTGGTAAGACATATTTTTGTTAAAGATTTTGAATGTCGAAACTCCCCAAATTAAAAAATCTAAAATGGTTTCTTAACATGAATCCTGGGATATTATAACTCATCAAAAAGTCTTGACCCAGTCACATGGCAAAAAATTGAAAGACCCTTGATATCCCAGATCAATTACTCGTATTTCAATCACACTGCTTCATTTCAAAATCTACTTAGGACTCAGTCTGAATTCCTTAAAGTGAAGGACCCAGTTATTAGGGCATAAATTTCATTCTTTTTGAAGTTATTATCTTATAAAAATAACCAACTTTGAGCTTTCTAAATATCGAACAATTCTGAACAACAAAAAAAAACTTTTTTCATTCATTTCCATTCATAGCAGTGAGAGGGATGTGACTGTTCAACATTAATCCTGCAAATTTCCCTTTACATTGGTAGAAATAGTACAATGACAGTCAAGAAATGTCTTCTTTGTTGCCAATTTTGTAGGAGTCAGCTAGAACAAACAGATCGACCGAAATCATATTGATAGAACCTTTTTCAGGTTTTTTTCAAATATTCTTCTAGAATTGTTATGTTCCCATTCTTGAAATTCTCTTCAAGCCAGTCTTTAAAATTGCAACACTCTTCTATGGTGTGTCCAACAAACCTGTGGTACGGGCAGTATCTTGGATGTCCTTTCTTGTTTACTTCATCAGGTCTTTTTGGTTCAGGTAATCGGAATTTAGGGTTCTTGATTAGATTGCAGAACATATTTTTTTCTGGTTCGCCTTTAAAAGAGTACACCTTGTTTGTTCGAGCAACCATTGTTGGAACTTGTCTTTCTTTCGCCTGGTAAATTCTTTGCTAAAAGGATTGCTGAGTGTTCTACCTGGGACGTTGGAAGGTCCGCTGATGTTGTTCGGCCTGTACTTGCAGTTGTCACTTTCCCCTGTTAACCACAGCAACTGTCTCAGATTCCTTCTCGAATATCTTCGTTAGCTCCAGCTAGTTGAGTTTTCCAAGAAAACCAAGTTGTTTAGCTTCTTCTTGAAGTCTTCGGGCTTTATTAAGTAACCTCTCGAATGTCTTGATAGTGAATCCCTTGAGCAAGAGACCAACTGGACCGTGAATGCTCTTTAGAAGGATTTCAATTGTGTCCTGCTCTTGCAACTGTGGCTTGCATCTCATGCTGAGATTTCTCCAACGCAGGATGTATTCCACCAAGGTTTCATATGGTTTCTATTTTTCTACCACTAGATCACCTACGGTGATGTGGTGTTGAGCTGCAGCAAACCGTTTGACAAAAAGATTTTCCATTTATGTAAATGTCCTTAGCGAACAATTTCGCAACTCTGCATACCAATCAAAGGCAACTCCAGTGAGGCTATTCACAAATTGGCGGAACAAAAGTGCTTCGCTACCCCCCGCGTTGCAGCAGCTTGCTTGGAAGTGTGCAACATGTTGTCGGGGTTTTCCAGTTCTGTCAAAAGTTTTGAACAACGGTGATATGAAATCTATGGGGTACTGAACGGTATCAAACTCTTCTAGGCAAGGTCTACCCTTTGAAACTGATTCCTCCATTTCTGATTGGACCAGGGCTTCTTTCACCTGTTGTTCCACCATCTGTTTAATGTCACTCTCTAGTATCGGACTCTGAAATAGATCATTCTTCGGTTGTTTGTTGAAGGTGGACTCTTTTCTTTCATCCGTAACGTGAACAATTTCTGGTTGGTTTGCCTTCAAAGTTGCTATTGGTAACAACTGCGAATGCCCTTGAATTGTAGCCATGACGACCATTATTTCCTCCAGTTGTTTCTTCATTCCACCTATCTGCTCATCCTACTATTGAATGGTCATTTGAAACTCATCTGCGGTGTTCTCCATAGTTGGCAAAGGAGCGTCGCACGAGGATGGTGTGTCCTCCGTCTCGATGATGTTGATTTCTGCCAAACCAACTTCCATGTAACATGGTAGGTTGTAATCTCCATTTTCGACATCTTCTTTCTGGTCTTCAAATAGTGCAATGTCAACTCGGAGCTTCTCTATAGCGGACTCAATCGAACTTCCTTTGAGAATTTGTAGGTCAACCGGGGACTTTTGAGGAACATCACTTATCCACTCGAGCACTGGCATCAAAACATCTGAAATCATATTCACAGAACCTTTTTCAAGTTCTTTTAAATATTTCTTCGGGATTGCTATGTTCCCACTTTGAAGTTTGTTCTCGAGCTAGTTCTTGAAAGTGAAGCAGTCTTCTATCTTGTGTCCGATCATCCGGTGGTAAGGGCAGTACATCGGGTGATCCTTCTTGCCAATCTCTTCCAGCTTTTTTAGCTCTGGCAGTTGAAAATCAATCATCTCACTCATGCTGGGAACATTTTGGCCACTACTTCATCCTTAAAGGGATATTCCTTACTCAAAAGCTCCTTCATACTGCGTGTCGGTCTGTGTGGTTTCTGCTGAGATGGCTGCTGACTCGGCTGGCAGCATTATGGAAGGCGGGCTGTTGTGCCTGGTTGACTTTTAGACTTTTCCAGTTGTGCTTCCTTTCTTGTGCTTTCATTAGTTGCATGGTCTTTGTATTGAATCCAATTTTGAGTCCGGAAAAGGGTAGGGTGTAAGCGTCGACTGACTCTTCCTTATGTAAAATTTCTTTTCCTTTATCTAACAAAATAGTTGGTGTGGTGATGGTGGCTTTAACAGTAGGAGCTGAAGCAGTCCTCAGAGAAGTCCCAGCGCTTCTAGCGACATACTTCACAATAATAGAAGAGTCTTTTTCAAACTACTCCTTCTTTGGCATAGGAAGCCCGTCGACAATTTTCAAGTTGAACTCTACAATAGGCTCAATGAACTTTCTCATTTCGAGTTTCATCATTTCAACAAACAAATTCCCGAACCTAGTTTCAACACTTTCGAATCCTTGTCCAAACTTGATGACTGCCAGGTCGGGCAGTTCCTCCTTATTGATGGCAAACTCCACTCCAGAGGCAAAAGAAAAGATCAGCTTGGGTGAAGACATTGTCTCCTGTCATTTGAAGAATTTCTGGAAGTTAGTGATGTCTCTTGCTTTGCAGTTTCAACGAAAGTACTCAAGTTAACTTGCTTTGTACTGGACATCCTTTAAGCATGTGAATTTTTTTTGTGTTTCTTTATTATTATTATTATTATTATTATTATTATTATTATTATATATTTTTTGTGTCTTGAGAAGTTTTATTTTGGTTTGAAATTTTGACAAAATTTTATTTTATAGTTTATTGGAAGGTTGTTAGAGTGAAATCGGAGTTTGACCACTTAGCAGCAAGTCAAACCATAGAGGAATGAAGAATCAGACCCGGTCCGAGATTTAGAGGAGGTTGAATTCACATTGAAATCACATCAACAGATAGCTCCTATTCTAACACACCTATTAAGGGTCCACCTTGCCTCTTTGGGGAGGTGGGAGGATTCTGGAATCTCTCTGTTTAGGGGTGTCTAAACAGTGGCTCCAGAATCTAAAAGGGGCTGACTATACCCGTTCAAGACAAAAATGAACGTGGCATGCCAATGAAAAGAATAGTAGTTTGGCCCATAAGGGGCATGGACTCACTACCGATTTATGAAATAAAAACCATCTGATCGAAATGGAGAGAGGAACTCCTCCCTAGCGGAGTCGCCAGAATTTGTCGGCATATTTTTAGCTTAAGTGTTTTTAAAGGGGGGTCGCCTACAGAAGTTGTCGGCAAACTTTAGATTTTAAATTTAATTTAAATATATATAATTTTAGAAAGAGGCATTTGATTTTTTAGAATAATTTTAAGTTTGAAAAATTTTAAGATAGGAAATTAAACCGATCTCACATCCCAAATAGTTTATATAAATGAGCACCACATCACAAACCTTGTATCTATCCCGAAGAATAGACACACTGCTTGATGATGGGGCTCGATTAAATAAACTAGGAGATTTGTGACATCTGTTTGGTCTGTGAACCAATTTTATAAGCCGACAAGTTGCCCTGCTTAATATAAAGAAATTAAGCGAGGTTTATATTACTCGGGTTCTTAAAGTTCCCTATAAGGGCAAGCCCCTATAGTTAATTACATCTTAAATGAAGGGAATCATTTAAGAAAACTCTCGATAATGATCAGTGGTTTTGCTCTCAAGAATTTCAAAGTTTTAGGTTTCAAAGGATTGAATTTTGGAATTTCAAAAGGGAATAGATCAAATTTGGAACAATTTATTTTAGGAGTCCAAAGGAAGAGAAGTAGGAGAAGCTGAGGATCCAAGAAGAATCTTGGCAACTTCCCAAACTATCTTATTGTTTGGCTTCAATTTGAGAGTTTTTTTTAATGTTGTAATCCTGCCAATTTTAATTAATTAGGACTTATATTTGTATGACATAATCACACAAATAACCTCGAAGATGTGAGGGTTTATGTCGTATCAAACGACTACCTCGAAATCCTAAGACCGGTTAGGACTTAATTTGCATAATATGATTATGCAAATGCCTAACAGAAAGTTGAGGATTTATGTTGCACTAGGCAAACTAGCTCGAAATCATATGGCTTTGTTATTTAAAACTAGGAAAGGTTTTGTTGGAGTAGACTTAAGTTTTGCTGACGACAATGGTCGTGCTGCCCACTATGCTCCAAGCTTCTAGTTGTTGCAGAGGTTTAGTTTTAGAAAGTGAAAATCAAGAGATGAGAGAAGTATTCTGGTTTAGAAAAGTTTTAGGGTTCAAATATCTTAGTGTTTTATTAGGGGAATCTTAAAGTTGATTATTACAACACCTGTTAAGATCCCACGGTTCCATCATTCCGGCACCATTATTTTTATCGGATTCACTTAGTCCAAATGAATTTGCTAAACTCAACTGAATGAGTTCCACACTTTCATTTAGACTATGGGAAATCTCGTTAGCAACACGTAGGTTACATCATCTGAGGTATTCCCGATCATCCAACGAGACGTTTTAATTTAGTTGTAGTTGTAGTTTTGTGTTTAGTTTGTGATTAAATTTTGAGTTGTTTTATATTTTCAATGTTGTGGCGGTGAATTTTATCTTGTTGTGACTTTTAATTTAGTTTTGGGTTTCAATTTTGTGGTTATCCTAAAAGTTTCAGTTCTCATGCAGGGTGACATCCTTGTTTAACATGCAAGAAAAGTAAAGTGCAGTACATGTAAGTAAGTTGCAATAAAGTAAAAGTGTACCTGGAGGGTCTTCTCGTCATTCTAAGCTGTACTTAAAACTCATGTTAGAGCCTTTAAATATTTGCAACAAGTACCTAGGTAAAGCTAAGGGAAGGTTCTGGTTGTCTACCAAAATCCTAATCCTACTGCTAGTCAATTCCTATGACGTCTAGTTTCTTGCGTTTTGTTGAGAATGATTCTCTTCATCAAAGAATAATTAAGTTCAATTGTTCTTCTAAAACACCCCCATCATATTGAGAAAGTGCTTAGGACGAGTCCTGAACATCTTTTCAATGCTTATGGGATTATTTTGAGTCCAAAAGAATTTCATCGTTCGAATGAAATGAGCATCCGGGGTTTAGTTGAGCCTTGACTCTTGCTCAGTGAATTTAGATGTTTTAATTATCTTATGAGAAAGATGACACTCACTTGGTGTTTCACTTAAGAGTTATGTGGGTGAAAGTCTTTAGGGGCAGGTTAGGTTATTAAGAAACTTAACCAACTTGTTTGAAGTTGAGTTGGTTTTTTAAGAATGATTCAAATTAATTATAATATTTTAGTTTGATTGTAGTTTTCTTATGTTTTTTCAATTTGATTGTGTAATTTCAAAAGTTGACTTAGTTATTTTAAAATTGTTTAACTTTAATTTTACTTATATTTAATTTAATTGCATTGATTTGAAGTTGATTTTAATTTAGTTGCATTAATTTAATTTTGATTTAAAGTTGATTAAATTATTTTAAATTTTTTTTTAATTTAATTATATTTAATGTAAATTGTTTTTTTTATTAATTATGTTGTTTTAAAATTTTTTTAATTTAATTAATTATATTAATTTAAAATTTTTTTTATTAAATTATCTTAGAAATTGTTTAATTTGATTATTTAATTTATCTTAGAAATTATTTTAATTTGATTATTTAATTTATCTTAGTTTTCATTAATGAGTTATTAAATTAATATTAAGTGGTATTTGATTTCTATCATTAATTAGGGGTTAAGATTAATAAATTAATCTCTTCCAAGATTAAACCCCTTCACTTAATACATTCTCTTTTAATTAACTTCAAATTTTTAATAATTTAAGAAATTATAATCATTTTGTTTATGTTAGAAAAGTGATAAATGGGTTTCTACCCTTTAATTCCTCATGTTTCAATCATCTAAGGAGATTAATTAGGATCATTTATTACCCATTACCCATAATTAATCCTAAATATTAATTAAGGCTAAATTTCAATAATTACCATTTTGCCCCTTAGGCTTGTTCACCTCATAATTCATTAAATATAACTCAAATGACTTTGAAATTTTTGTGTCACCATACTCATGGGTCAATTAAAATATCAGAGGAGAAAATGTGATTTCTCTGAATTTAATTTAATTTATATATTTATTTTAATGCAAAAATGAGGTTTTTTAATGAAAAATCAATAACTTGACCAAGGAAAGACCTATGACTTTGAAATTTTTACTGGAAATAACCCTTGACTAGAGGACCATTTGGACCAAAGTTGGGTATTTCTTGAGTTTTAATGTAATTATTAGAATTATATTAAATTCTGGATTATTAATTCATTTTAAAATATTTTAAAGGTGGAAATTTTAATTTTATATTTTTAGAAAATCTCTTTGTATTCAAGGAATCCAGAGAAATAAATTTTATATCTTTTTTATTTTTCTTTGATTTATTAGAATTATTTTAGTGGAAGGCTAAGAAAATTCATTTTTTAAATGTTAAAAATTATCCTAGGCCTTTAAAAATTAATATCTTAACTTAGAGACTTAGGAAAAATATTTTGATGGTTCCCAAGTGATTAGGAGACCAAATGTGACCATTTGATGAATTTTTATATTTTTTTTATTTTTTATAATTTTTAGTTATTAAAATATTTAAAAAAATGATTAAAAATTAAATTTTTATGAAAAATACAATTTTATTTTTTTAGACTCCTCTGATCATATAGAACTCCTAAAATTAATTTGGTGAATTTTTGAAATGTATTTTGGGTTTGATGAATTTTTTAATGTGCAAAATGTCCATGATAATTAATTCATTTAATGGGTCAAATTAATTCCAATTGATTTAAATTTTTTATGTGAGGTTCCCATGATTCTAAGTGACAGTGAAGACTTTATTTCATATGATTTTGATGTGTGGTTACTCCTAATTAATTAAATTTAAATATTAAGGTTTTGGCCAAATTAGAGTTTGTTTGATTGAAATAAATCATGAGATAATTTTCAAATATACCACTAGTCAAAGGGAATACACTCTAATTTTTCTAGAATTTTCTAAGCAACATAATAATTTTTATAATTATTATAACCAAACTGATGCATAAAATCAAAAAATAGATATCTTATCATGGAGATCTTTCCTGACTTTGGAAAAATCAGGAAAGATCCACAATTATGCAAAGAATAATTTTAAGTTATCCACCATTATGCATATAACATACCAAAATTTTAAGTTATGGTGAAGCTCCTACATGCATGAAGAATTGAAAGATTGAAAATACTATTTAATTAATAAAAAATAAAATATGAATCAAAGAAATATGAAATCACTTTCACATTATTCTCCTCCTTTCAGTGAGCAAAAGGATATTTTTATTTTATTTTTTGGAGTTTTCTATGAAATGTTATGATTTTTTGAAGTTTAGGGTCAAACATAAGTCAAAAATCCATTTTCCCGATTAGAGGACACGTGTCGCGCTGCTACTGGTTGTTGTGGCTCTGTTTGGCGACCTGTTCACGGACGAAGCTCCGTCTGACTGCATCAGGATCGTTCGTCCGATACACGCCTGATCGGACGGCTGCTACTCCTCTCTCCAACTGCTATTCTCTCAAAACCGTCCACCTTCAAACCTTAATATCTCCCTCGATTCTCAACAAAATTGAATGATTTTTTTTTTAAATGACCGTCTAACCGAGTGGCACACATCTATACGGTGATGATATACTTAAAACATGTGAATATTTATAGAAAATTAAAATAACCTTGATTTAAGGAGAAAAAATTTGATACCTTGGTCCAAGAGGTGAGGCCTCAATTGGAAATGGTTTGATTGATCTTAGGAGTGCTTGGAGAAGCTTTGGGAACATTTTGGCAGGGTCTCCCAAAGGTAATTTTTCATCTCATCTCCTTGTCCATGGAGGTGGGGTTTAAATAAGGAAGGTTATGGGTGACTATGGGGGTTGGCTTGGTTCATTCACCAAGGCTTTTTGGCTGAGAAAAGCTCACTTGATTCAGCTTGATCTTGGTGCAATCAATTGGGTTATGCCATGTGTAAAGGCATGGATTTAAGGGGTATGGGTGTAAGGGCCATTTTTGGGTCAATTTGGGTCAAAGCATGGATTTGGCTTGGTGCACCCTCCCATGGTTTGATTTGGGCTGAAAAGGATGATTTAGGTCAGCCAAAAGAAATGGAGAAGTCCCCATCCCAAGTACTTGTGTCAATTTTGGGTTAAGGTGTGTCATGGAAAGGGTTAAAAGTGCTTGAACATGGCTTAGATAAGAGGCTTACTCCCTTGCTATTTAAGGTTTGGTGATATGTAAAGATATTACATGGCTCACATATGGTTTGACACAAGCCTCATGGCTCACATTTGGCTTGGGAGCTTGCATGAGAATGGCTTTATGACTTATGGGTGATTTGATGGAAAAATGTCATGAGGTTATTTTTGGTTGATTCAAATTATGAATTAGGAACTTTAGGCAAATCATTTAATCAAAGGGATGATGAAATGATAATTGGCATGTGTGATGTTTAGTGGATTTGGGCTAATAGAAGTGATTTAGCTCATGGGCTTGATTTTGGGCCTTTAAATTTGAGGTGAACTTGGGCTTGAGTTTGGGTTAGGTTTGGGTCAAAATTTGGGCTAAGTGAATGTTGATTTTGGCTTAGGAAAGTGTTATGAAGAGTTTGGAAAAGATTTGAAGTGATTTTGAATTGAATTGGATGATCAATTTGTTGGGTTTGTACATAGGGTCAATTTTGAGCTTTAAGGGAAAATTTGCAATTTTTGATCAAATTGGGTAAAATTGAAAAAATTCGGGTATGTGATAGTTGAACAAAATGATGTGGAGAATATTTTGGAATTTTCAAGATTTTGTGGGATTTTTTTGAATTTTTGAAATTTTTAGCTATGAAGGGCGTTTGGGTAATTTTGGAAAGTTTGAGGAGTAAGTGGTCAAAAGGCTGAATTAAAGGCTCGTGGTGGTTTAGAAATAAATTTAGAGTCAAAAAAAAGTGTCCGGGGTCATTTTTGATTTATGTGGAAGGTTTTATGAATCCCGGAGCGTTTTTTAAGTATCGGCTATTTTGGCCGCAAGGAGCCCAAAGGTAGCTCGGAAGTATAACATGTATACAGTCAAACTTCTCAGTTTGAAAAGAGGAACGCTCTAAAATGATTTTTTTTGGAGCTCGGGTGACTGTGAAGTTTTGAGTTTCGGGGCCCTTTTCAAGGGCAATTTGGTAATTTTGGAAGAGTTTAGGGGCCGGTGGTCAAAAATTGAAATTTTGGGAAAAATGAAGATTGATTAGATGTGAGTAAAATGAAACCATTTTGGTTAAGCCATGAAGCCATGTTGAGCTCACAAGTGCCCTGTGAGGACTCATTTTAGGCACTTAATATGTTGTTTCTAACCCTCTTAGCCAGGGGCTTTGGGGTTGAGGTCCATCCACATGAGTTTTCTACATGAGTCAAGAAGCCAAGTTGGGTAAGAGTGGTTTTAGGGTTTGGGATGTGTGTGAGAGTGTGGTGTGTGCAGGCTAACTATCACCAGGACCATGCCACCCAGGGTTGTCCTAAGGTTTGACCATCCTATAGGAACTCATCCTTGCACCTCCACACTTGACTTTCAACCATCCAAAGGGGTTTGAAGGTTTATGGTCATCTGTGAAGTTCAAGAGGAGTTAAGAGGTTTCTGAATTTTGTAAGTGGTGGGTTTCATTTCTAGTTCTTTAGGATAGTCAAGGAGAAGTCCTATGGCTATATCCTAAGCACTAAGAAGAGAAAAGACTTCACCAAAAATGAGGTCAACAGGCTCCAATAGAGCTTTCGCTAAAGTCTCCCTCAACTCTGAGGATAGATGGAGAACATCATAGATGCTCAACAACGCTGATAACTTTTTCGGATGAGCTAGAACATTGTAATCTACATTGTTGGTAGAAGTTTTTGTTCCTTTGCACTAGGAAGGAACCCTATCGGTCATCTAGCTCTTGGGTGATTATTTCCTTTCCCTTTTCTCATAAGGTAGGCCTTGCCACCCTTAGAGGAAGGAGCTTGTCACTTCGTAAGCGGACCATCTAAATATCCTTACTAGAGGATCTAGTTGGCTCCACCCTAGTGGAATACTCCAACAATGGATGGCCCTATGAGAGGGCCATGAGAAATGGGCGTCTCACCTACACAGTCAGACAAATAGCTCAGATCATCACAGATGCAGTAAGCACCATTAAAGGAGGGCAATAATGGGTATTGCTCATCTTTTTCGCTATAAACATTTGTGTGACATTCATGAGGGCTAACCATAAATACATGAAACATAAAAAAAAACACTCGTAAATATCTTTTTTCATTGCTTCATCATAAAACCTACAAAAGTCATCAGAGGGAATAGGTTCCTGCTTTGAGTTCATGTTTGCATATATAAAGAAAGCAAGTACATTAGTAGTAAATTTTGTAGTAGAAATGATCTGAACATCTACAATAACTTTGGTTAATCCTCTTCCAAGATGCTTCTCCAAATACTGCTCCGGAATCTCAATCTACTTGGCTCTATAGTGGATTTCATGCCAGTTCTTGAATACATAGGAACCTTTTAACATAGGATTCAAATGTTTATGGTAGTGGCAGCAATCGAGCTCACAAGTCTTCTCAGTCTCCTCAGTTTACTTTGGTTGGGGAAGCTGCATACCCTGCTTAATCAGATTTTTAAAGATCTTTCTAAACTTGTGAAAGCATTGACCCAAAGAATGGGTGTGTCATGAAGGTAGCAACCCGGAAGACTAGATGTGTCAGGGTGGCAGTAGCCTGAAGTGTGGGCGTGTCGTGGAGGCAGTGACCCAAAAGGGTGGGCCTGTCATAGAGGCAAGACCCAAAAGGGTGGGCGTGTCATGGAGGCAACAATTCGATGGATGAGTGTGACATGGAGATAGTGACCCGAAAGTGTGGGCATGTCATGGAGGCAGCGGCCTGAAAGATGGGTGTCCCATTGAGGCAGTGACAAAAAATGATGGGCATATCATGGAGGCAACAACTCGAATAATGGGTAATTCATGGAGGCAATGACCCGGAAGAGTGAATTTCATGGAAGCAGCGGCCTAAAGAATTTTTTTGTCATGAAGGCAGTGACCCAAAATGGTGAGCGTGGTGTAGAGACAGTGACTCGAAATGGTAGACAAGCCATGGAGGCAATAGCCCAAAAGATTGGCATGTCGTAGAGGCAATGATTTGAAGTGGTGGGAATGCTATGGAGGAAAAATCATGAAATATGGGTCTGTCGTGCAGGCAATGACTCCAAGGGTGGGCATGTCACAGAGGCAACGACCCAAAAAATAAGTGTGTCGTGGAGACAATGAGTTGAAAGGCTGGGTGTATCATTGAGGCAGCGGCCTGAAGAAATGCGTATGTCATGGAAGTCTCAGCTGACGTTTAAGAATCTGTCGAATGCTTTGAAAATAATTTAATTTAATAGATATATAATTTTCATTTTGAAAAGTAGTATTTTAATTTTGAAAAATGAGACCTGATAGATCTCATATATTATAATTAGTTTAAGTAATCGAGCCTAACACCACAAGTAATACGATATCCTACGAGATAGGCATCCTACTTGACAATGGGCTCGCTTATATAAAATAAATAATTCTTGACATTCGATTAGTCTGTGAACATTTGTGTGACTGACATGTCCTTTACCTAATATTGAAGATTAAGTATGGTTTATATTATTTGAGTTCTTAGTTCCCTATAAGGGCAAGCCACTATAATTAGTTACATCTTCAATGACTGAAGTCGCTTAAGAAAACTCTTAACAATGATCAAAGGTTTCATCTTCAAGAATTCCAAGTTGGGTTCTCAAGTTGGACACGAAAAAATCAAATGGGAGTGGCTCAAAGAGAAATAGCTATTTTAGGAGTCCAAATGAGGGAAGAGTACGGGATGTCGTAGACCTATAGATGAACCTCAGTGACTATCCAAACTATCCTACATTTGGCTTTGCATTTCTGAAATTATATTTATTCAATGTTTACTCATGCCAAATTTATTATTTAGGGCTTACATTTGCATAATATTTGATCATACAAATGGCCTAGGAAAATAGAAGGATTTACGTCATATTAAATGATGACCTCAAGATCCTACAAGAGTTAAGACTTACGTAACACAACATGATTGTGCAAAAAGCCTAAAGATAATGTGAGGATTTATGTTGCATTAGACGAACAACCTCAAAGTCCTATGGGTTATGTTGTTTATGACTAAGGAAATTTTAGTTGGAGTTGATCTCATTTTGTTGTTTAATCTTGATCGTCCTCCAGGGTCATCTTCCATCTGCTTGTAGCATGCTCCAAGCTCCTCTTTGTGATGGTTGCATGTTTGGGGTTTAAGTGGTGTATTTATACATGTAATTGTTTGTGAAGCCAATTAATTTTATTATTATTCAATTTAGGGGATGTGCATGTTCATGTGTTATAGTGATCTGTCCTAAAAAAACCAGACTATTGCTCTCCATTCTAAAGGTCTGACAAGTATCTAGGTAAAAGGCATATAAGTAAAGCATATTATAAAAATATAGTAAAGAAGAAGAAACAAACTAAAACAACGTGTACTGGGTCTCTGATGCTACAGCAAAAGGGTTAGTACGACAAACATAATATAGTACCTTGCAGGAAATTTAAGCAAATACAGGAAACTTAAGCAAATTGTAAGGAAATTTGGCATGAGAAAAACTTAAGTAAATCGTAAGAAAACACAAATTGAGTAAAACAAAACTCATAGTTACATATAAAAGACCAGGGTTAAATGTAAGAATTTGGTAAAGGTGGGGGGCTTAGAGCTGAGCTGAGTGCTTTATAATACCAGCTTTAAATAGGAGCAACCAACCAAGCAATTTAAGGAGGGCAATTTCTGCCCTCAATTAAAGTGATTAATAAGTGGGCCTTTATTGAATTTCATCAAAAAAATCCTTTAATTTTTCATTCATGTTGAACTTACTTAGCAGTCAAAAGTAGTATTGTGGCAAAAAAATATAATTTTATTATGTTGTATATTTATACATATGTAAATGTTTTGGCAAAAATTTGAGATTCCACAAGTTAATCACCTTAGTTAGACTAGAACACATGGAAACCTAATAGAACAAGGGGTAAGTTCTTACCAAAAGTTGGGGAATACATTCATCAATCATATCCCCTCCTAGAATATCATTAAGAGAGGATATACTATTCTAATATCTTGCTCTTAGCACACATAAACATTATCCTCATTGCCCTCTCCACCCATTCCTCCGAATTACACAAGCCTGACACGCCTAAAATATATACGCTTTTTGCTATATAATTTTACTCATTTTTTGATGATATTACACTTTAAAGGAAGGTATTTCGTATGTTTTTTGGTTTTAGGTACAAGAAATGGTGATTGGAGCAAAAGGAAGCAAAAACGGTGCAATTTGGAGCAAAAATGAGCAAGAAAGTAAATTTTGGCCTGACACATTTCAATAAGTCTTTCTATGTGTAATCTCTTTTACACTTGTTGCATATTTTTGAATGAGATTACACTTTAAAGAAAGGTTATTTTTATGCTTATTTTGTAGGTCTATCTGTTATGAACACAATGCAACTTAAACGGGGCGAATCAGAGCTAAAATGGAGACAAACGGAGTAAAATGGTGGAGCTGCGCAGAATGGGTGCCAGTGGCGTTCGATAGGGTGCCGGCGGCGCCAGAAACCTGAGGGTACAAAATTTGGGCACTGATAGCACCTAAATACGGCGCCAGCAGCGCCAAAAATTTGAGGACATGAAATTTGGGCGCCGGCAGCGCCCAAATACTGTGTCAGCGGCGCCAGAAGCTGTTATTGGTCATATACCATTGAACCTGGACACATTTTGGATGGTTTCTTCAAGCACCTCTTGGGAAATTCGTCCCTACACTATTTTAAAGTGAATTTGAAGCCAGAAATGGGAGTAGATGTTAGGGAAAACTTGGAGAATGGTTAGATATCTTAGAATAGGAGTAGAAATGTAGATTTCTACCTTTTTGGAGAGATTGGTGAGGGGATTTTGAGAGAATTTGTAAGGGAATGTTCTAGCATTGCATGGATCGGCGGGAAACTTTGTGGGAGAGATTTTATCTTTCTTTCAAGAGGAAAAAGCTAAGTATTGTGTTCTTCATTATCTTATGATTTTGTAAACACTTATTTTATGGATTTGCTTTGAAATGAAGTTTTTCATTGTGTTTTCTTCGTGCTTTGTGATGTCTTTCTCTTACTCTTTCTTCTTGTTTGGAAATAGTGGCATAAAAATTTTATGTCATTGTTTTCACTCTACTTTTCTTTTGCAATAAGTAGGATTCATGTTTAGGATATTGGGATGCTTGCTAAAAATGTTTTAATTATAAATGTGATGGTTTTTACTTGCACTTCATTTACATTACAAAAAGAGCCCATTGTATTGTTAAAATTTGTTGTAATTGCATTGACCCGAAAGGGCAGTGTAATTCTCAACAAAGTGGAACCACATTCAATGTTCATGGATGAATTACGTATTTCATGGGGATTAAGTGCAAATAAGTAGGGAAATATGGTTTCATGGGCGTCGAATTGGAGGTTTGAGGGTGACAGGCTGAGATCCCAATTTGTTCCTAAAGATTGGTAACTAAAGCTAGGGTTAGCCTTCAGGTTAAGGGAAGTGGGAGCTAGCAACCATTATCCTCCCAGTCTAACCTTGGATTTAGGGACTAAGCCTAGGATTTTCCAATGTTCTTTATATCACTCTGAAGAGGGGGTACTTGGAAGAGGGCAAAGAATAGGATTGCTCCTATTTGGCGCATATAATATTTAATGCATCTCATTCCTATACATTATCTAATTCATTACATGAGAACAATATTTTTTATTATTTCAAATTTTACCAAACCAATTCCCCCAAAAAGGGTTATCTTTAGTATTAATATTTGCATTAGGGAGTAGTTGTTATTCTTACATATAATCATCTGCATTTATGAGTAGTTATTAGAAAAACCACTTATATCACCATTCCAAACTAAGGTTGTTAGTAGTATACTAGAATTTAACTAAGGACCACTTACCTCGCTTCCCTGTGGGATCGATAAACGGGACTCCATTAGAGCCTAGTATTCCTTGATACGATACATATACTTGCATTTAAAATTGTGACATTACAAAATCATTATAAATATATAAATTTAAGGTCATAAATTCTTACATATAAAAAAATCGCATTAAGTTTTTGGCGCCGTAAGAACTTTAGAAGAATTTTAGTTAAACCTATAAGACTTAGATTTGGAATTTATAATACTATATAGTGTGTTTAATTATTGTGTGTTTATTTTCAAAAAAAATCCAAAATACCAAAAATATTTTTGATATATGTCCTATTAGTTAAGTCTTTAAATTTGCATGCGTAGTTCAGGAGCTGCAGACCTTGAATCTTACGACTCGGATTTAGAGATAAATTTTAGGAGGATGATGAATCAGAAAAGACTCCATGGAATTAATGTAGAAATGGCAGATCGATAAAATAATGAATATTTAGATTTGGATTATAATTCTAGTAGCTTTGAAAGAGTAAACCCCGAGAGAGTAATGAATTTTCAAGATGATATGCTTACTTTATTAAGTTCTCAGGTTGTTGATATTGAGAGGAAGTTAGACCAATACATAAAGAGTTATCCTCAAGGTCCCCCAGTTATTAAGAAAAATTCATTTGGACAATTGATTGAGCCTAACTATTTTGAAACTGGCCCTGAGATGCACAATCCTTATTCCGATTATTACAATTTAGGTTGGGAAGATTATTCAAACTTTAACCGGAATACTAATTTTGGAGAAGAAAACCAATTTTGAGAAGATAATCAATTTAATCAGATATGTGATTGTAATAATCAGGACGATTTTAGCGATCAAATTTCTTTTCCTTATAGATTTTACTCTAACCCACAAGATGAGGAAAAGGAATTACTATTAGAAAAGGATGTGATTCAAATGATGATATTAGTATGTGGATTGGGCTCTGATGGAGTATTAATATGTAGGTTGAGAAAATCAATAGAAGAATATTGGACCTAGAAAGAAATATGAAGAACAATGATATAAATCCATCTGAAAAGGAAGAGCTAAATGAAAAATTACAATTTGAGGATTTTGTAGGAATTCCTTGATCTGAAAAGGATTGGGTGATTGATCGAGGATTATTTAATTGGAATTTTTATCAAGGAGGAATCATTTGTCGGGCCAGCGACGTTAAAGCCAAGCTCTTTATGGGAGGCAACCCATAGTTATCAGTGTGCTTTGATTTAGTATGCTTGAGAGTCATGATTGTGAGTGTTAAATTGTGTTTGCTTTAGTTTGGATTGATCAGCTTGATTAATGATCGTTGAATGTTTGGATTGTTAGTAGATTGAGTTGATCTTTATGTGACATTATTGATTGGTAAGTGTGATTGTTGTTGGTAGATGTTTGGATTGTTAGTAGTTTGATCTTTGTGTGTCATGAGGGAGGTGATTCCTTAACTTATTATGGTTAGACTTTATGTTCTCTTGTAGTAGTTGGATTGATGAGTCCACTATGACTTGGGTCTCACTCAGACTTGAGTTTTACAAGAGACATCATGAATTTAAATTGTGATTGTTCCATCTTAATTTTGTTACTTCCTTTTTCCAACTTTGTTTTCATTTGGTAGGAGTCACGAACCTATTTTATGAATAACTTATGGATGATCTTACACGACAATATGTAGCTGTTAAACGTGCTTAATTAAAGGGATTAGATGATGCCTGAGATTGGTGTCCGGAAACCAACTTATCGGGGATAATCTTATCTTTGAGATTATAATCTATAAAATCATTTGAAAGTACCTGATTTACTAGTGCAATGATTTCGTTATAAATTGGAGGTAAGTTAGTGAGATGCGAAGAGTTAAAGGATGAACTAACCTCATTTATCATATGTGTGTTTATGTTTGTGTTACAACTTTATATAAGACTTGAAGAACATTTTTATATTCCCATGCCGATACCTGATATGCTAGTTAAAATTTTATTAGTGAATTTTATTATGGCATGCTTTGTTTAGATTTACTTTTTGTTTCATATTGTTCTTTCTTGATGAATACTTGTAGATGATTTTGATTGACATTTATGGTGGATAGAATTTCTGAACTATTTTTCTTCCTGCTTATATTTTCTATACTAAATGATATATATGATAAAAATTAAGTTTGGGGTAGGAAGAAAAATAAAATTTTAAAGTGAAAATACTTCCTTTTAGTGTAATTTTATTGCAAGCATATTTTAGGCTAGATTTACTTTCTCCTGCAGTCATTCTATCCTGATTATTCATGTATATTAATTTGATAGGATATTGTAGTAGTTAATAGATTCAGCTTTTACTTATTCTTCCTGCTACATTTTATGGTACTAATTCCAAAATATTTAAAAATTTAAGTTTGGGGGGAGAAAGAAAAATAACTTTCAAAGTTAAACTTTATTTGTCCTCAGTAGCCTGTATTTAATTTGATATCACTTTTAAAATGACTTGTGACATGTGGTGTTATCCTTAGGTTACTATAATTTCGATTTTAGAAATGTTAGAAAAATAACTTAACTGAAATCTTATGTGAAGAAACTGTTCTAGAGTTAAAATATTTTGTAGGAAACTTTAGGAAAATGATTTTTCTATTTATAGTAGAAAGGAGTTGAATATTTGAAAAACTAAAATTCTTAGATTTATATTTAATGAGAATTGAATCTTTATTGAAAACTTTTTTCGAACTAATACTTACATTTATAAAAAGTGACCGAAAGTTTTGAGTTTTGGATTTTAGAGAGAGGATAGTGAAATTCAAAATTATTAAAGGCTTGTCTAGATATAGTAATTCTCACATAAAAAAAGTCAAAAAAGGGATTAAAAATGATCCCAAAAGAAAGAAAAAAAAGTGAAAAAAAAGGGGATTGAAAATGATCCTGAAAGAAAAGAAAATAAGTGAGGAGAAGCTTGAGGAGAAGCCTAATCAAAAATTGGTTTCACTTGAATCTTTTTAAATGAAAAGACTTAAAAACAATCCTAAACTTATTCTTATTTCAAAAGGTATTAGTCAAATTGGTATATATAAGGTGCTTAAATTCCATTTTTATACTATCTATGAATCTTTAGTTTGACAATTTTCAATAACTTTTGAAGTAAATAGAAAATCAGAATTCCTAAGTTGAATATGAGATATTCTCACACTCTAGTCCTAGGTTGATTTGTTAGAATTTCTTTTATGTTATACTATAATATTTCTTAGATGAAATTATAGGAAACTTTACTGAAACCCACAACCACAAGTCAACATATTTAATTTTTAAAGTTATAGTGTTACTTGAAGACAAGTAATAGTTAAGTTTGGGGGTATTGACACGACTAAAATATATATATATTTTGCTATATAATTTTACTCATTTTTTGATGATATTACACTTTAAAGAAATGTATTTTGTATGTTTTTTTTTTGTTTTAGGTACATTAAATGGTGATTGGAGCAAAAGGAAGCAAAAACAGTGGAATTTGGAGCAAAAATGAGCAAGAATGCAAATTTTGGCCTGACATATTTCGATAAGTCTTTCTATGTGTAATCTCTTTTACACTTCTTGCATATTTTTGAATGAGATTACACTTTAAAGAAAGGTTATTTTTCTGCTTATTTTGTAGGGCTATCTGTTAGGAATACAACGCAATTGAAATGGGGCGAATCAGAGCTAAAATGGAGCTAAACATAGCAAAATGGTGGAGCTGTGCAGAATGGGCGCCGGCGGTGCCGATAACCCGAGGACACAAAATTTGGGCGTCGGTAGCTCCCAAATATGGCAGCGGTGGCACCCGATTTTTTTGTAAAGCAAATTTGAAGCCAAAAATGGGAGTAGATATTAGGGAAAACTTGGAGAATGCTTAGAGATCTTAGAATAGGAGTAGAAATGTTGATTTCTACCTTATTGGAGAAATTGGTGAGGGGATTTTGAGAGAATTTGAAAGGGAATCTTCTAGCATTGCATGGATTGGCGGGAGACTTTATGGGAGAGATTTATTTATTTCTTTCAAGGGGAAAAGTCTAAGTATTGTGTTCTTCATTATCTTATGATTTTGTAAGCACTTATTTTGTGGATTTGCTTTGCAATGAAGTTTTCTGTTCTGTTTTCTTCGTGTTTTGTGATGTCTTTCTCTTACTCTTTCTTCTTATTTGGAAATAGTGGCATAAGAAGTTTATGCCATTGTTTTCACTCTATTTTTCTTTTGCAATGAGTAGAATTCACGTTTAGGATATTGGGATGCTTGCTAAAAGATGTTTTAATTAAAAATGTGATGGTTTTTACTTGCACTTCATTTACATTACAAAAAGGACCCGTTGTATTGTTAAAATTTATTGTAATTGCATTGACCCGAAAGGACAGTCTAATTCTCAACAAAGTGGAACCATATTCAATGTCTGTGAATGAATTGTGTAGTTCATGGGGATTAAGTGCAAATAAATAGGGAAAAATAGTTTCATGTGCGTCGAATTGGAGGTATCAGGGTGACAGGCTGAGATCCCCAATTTGTTCCTAAAGTTTAGTAACTAAAGCTAGGGTTAGCCTTCAAGTGAAGGGAAGTGGGAGCTCTGAAGTGGCAGCCAGTATCATTTTAGCCTAACCTTGGATTTAGGGACTAAGACTAAGATTTGCCAATGTTCTTTATAGCACGCTGAAGAGGGGGTACTCGGAAGAGGGTAAAGAATAGGATTACTCCAATTTGGCACATACAATATTTAATGCATCTCATTTTTATACATTATCCAATTCATTACATGAGAATAGTAGTTTATTATCTCAAGATTTACCAAACCAATTTCACCAAAAAGGGTTATCTTTAGTATTAATATTTGCATTAGGGAGTAGTTATTATTCTTACATAGAATCATCTGCATTTAGGAGTAGTTGTTAGAAAAACCACTTATATCACCATTTCAAACTAAGGTTGTTAGTAGTAGACTAGAATTTGACTAAGGACCACTTACCTCGCTTCCTTGTGGGATCGAAAAACGGGACTCCATTAGAGTCATGTATTACTTGATACGATACGTAGACTTGCGTTTGAAATTGTGACTTTACAAAATCATTATAAATATATAAATTTGAGTCATAAATTCTTACATATAAAAAAAGTCGCATCAAAGACCAATGATCCATATGTGAGATTAAAAATTTTTCAAGGTGCTCACAAGGGTTTAGACACTTTGGCCAAGGAAAATACCCTTGAGCATTGGGTTTTAGTTTAGGATAAGTAGTGACAAAGTTATCATTAGTGATTTGAGTTAAAAGGGTCCACCAAATTATATCCTTGTGGGTCCCTATGGTTTTAAAGATGCTTTACTCAACATATTATAATATGTTCAAATGTCTTACACAATATTCAAAAGCTTACAAAGGTGTTTGGGGAGTGGCCCTAAACAAATTTGGAAATTTCTTGATCATTTAGTGTTCATTTGACCTTATTATATTGTTGAATTGATCAACCCTAGTTAAATTAAAATTTCATTGCAATGTTTTGTAGCGTGCTCAGTTTTTATGTTTCAATTAACCCATGTGTAAGGCAAGTAGTCACTTCTTTCATCCTGTTTTAGATTTATCTTCTAATCCTCAATAATTTGAATAATTACAGTTATGTCATTTGGTAGAAACTAATGTGAATTGGTTTCTACGCTTTACCCTTGTGTTTTAATTATCTCAAAGAATTAACTATCACAAATGTTACCCTTTTACCGTCTGATTTAACCTAAAGTTTTAACTAGAGTAAAAAATTCCAAAATTATAAATTTACCTCTAGGGTTTCCTACCATATTACCCTTTTAGTTTAACTCAAATGACCATGAAACTTTGATGGTCTATTACCTATGTATTAATTGAAACATCAGAAAGAATTTAGATTTTTCTGAATTTTATTTTTTTTATAATTATTTTGGTCCATAATTATGGATTTTCAATGTTAATTAATTTAATTTATCAAAATATGTTTCTGCCTTAAAAAAATTTTGGTGTGTTTCTAGGGGTTAGAGGACCACGAAAAATAATTTTCATGAATTTTTTAATTATATTTTAATTTTTATAATTTTAAATAGATTTAATGAATAAATAATTAAAAAATATATTTTTATTTTGAAATTAATTCATATATTTCTCATTAGTCTCTCTGACTTCAGAGAAATTTATTTTATACTTTTGCCATTTTAATTTTATTTTTTATAGTTTTTAATCAAAAATATTGAAAAATACATTTAACTAGTTAAAATATATTTTTATAACTTTAAAAATTTGTATAAATACTTTTACATTGTTTTCTTTAATCAAGAAGTAATTTGTGACATTTTAAAATATGTTGGTATTTTTGTAATTTTTAATTATTTTTAATTACTTTTTAATTAAAAAATGGCTAAAAATAAACTTTTTATTTTGACTTTAATTTTATTTTTTCTAGGTGCCTCTGATCACAGAGAACGCTCCAAACTTGGTTTTGTAATTTTTATTTTTTATTTTATTTTCTATAATTATTTTAAGCAAAAATTATCATTTTCTTAAAAAATGCACTTTTATATTAAAATAAACTTTCTAACTCTGAATTTTTTTATGAAAGTATCCTATAGCTACTTTCTTCAATCAGAGGTATTTTTGTCATTTTTTTTAATATTTACATATTTTAATTTTTATCAATTTTTAAAATAGAAAAATACTTAATAATGCATTTTTATTTAAAACCCACTTTTTTTATTTTTTCTAATGTACTCTGACCACAGTGAACACAACAAACTAAATTTTATTATTTTTTTTTTATATTATTTTATATATTTTTTATGTAAAATAAAGGTAAAATCCCTGGGAAACTAATGTCTTTGGTGTTAAAGATGTTCTCTAACCTTGGAAAAATTAGAGAACATCCCTAAGATCATAAGGAATAAGCCCTCAAAATTTCATATAATTATTAAAATTACTTAATTAATTATAATTAAATTTTTCTCTAGGGTTTTTAATTAATTTGAAATAAAATAATTAATAAATATTTTTAATTTTTTATTCATTAAATTTTGTTCTGTTTACTGAGCATAGAAGTATTTATATTTTATTTTTAGGATTTTTCTACATCAAGATATGAATTTTTTAAGTTAAATATCATTTTGTGTACTTAATTAATTCAGAAAACTCGGATTTTTCTACTTATCCGACTCAGCGCTGCGTCAATCTCGACATCTCCGAAACTCCCCGAGTTGTCTTCCCATTGGTTGTGCTTTCCATGTCAGCGCTGACTCAGTTCGCTGTTCATGTATCATTCCTTAGTCCGACTCGATCTCCGTCTTTCGTTCAAAACACGCGGAAATGGATGACATTCTTTTATCTTCCCCGATCATTAATTACTCGTGAACCTTCTGCATTCCACCCCAAAGTTCTTGCTCGATACTCAACTAAATTAAGTGTGGTTTGTTCATACACCTTTAACTAAGTGAGATGAACACATCCAAACGGTTAGATAAGCATGAAATATAATTTCTTCATAAAGGTTCAATCTGAGGCAAAAATGAGACGTTTCGGGTTATACCTTTGCCCAAGAGGTGAAACATTGATTGGACTTGTTCAAAATCATGCCTTGGTCCCACGAACCTCCTCCAAGTTCTAATTTGAGTTGTCGATGAGCCTAAGTATGTTCTTGACCAAAGGGTGGCTCGGGTGTGGTATTGGACTATGCTAGGGAGCTCAAGAATGGGGGCTTTTGATTAGGGAAGTGGTTTTAAGCTCTGGTGAAGTATTTCGAAAGGTTAATTTGGAGTTTTAGTGGAGTTTGTGGAATGGTCAAAAAATGCCCTGAATTTCAGTGATGCGGTTTGGGCCTCTCAGTGAGAATAGAGGCTTGAAAATGCTTGGAATGGGCTTTGTGTGAATGCTAGAAAGTTTTGGAGACAATTGGGTAGAGTTCCCCCTATGTTCACGCACTTCCTCTCATTTGGACGAGAGGCAGTGGTGTATTTATAGGCAGGGAATTAGTGGACAAGTGTCCAATTGGGATGAGCCACATTGGATGGGTTAAATTGTGAGTCTTCCCCGTAGTAGTGCTCTCGGGTTTGGTGTTTTCGACAGCCAAGGTGGCCTGCAAGCCATAGAAATTCACCATCCCACTGTTGGAGGTCGATGGTGGAGATTGTTGAAGTCAATTGTGGGGTTCCATGTGTAAAGGGTGTTTAATTGAAATGGAAAGTGGATTTGATTAGGTTGGGTTTGAATTGGATTTAGGCTCATGTAAATGGGCTTGGATTTTACCTAATAAGGTTCAGCTGGATTAGCGGGGTCAAGTCTCCATCCAAGTATATTAGGGCTAATTATGGGCTTAGACTCTATGAGAGTAGTTCACTTTTAAAGGAACCATTAAAGGGGCTCCTCCTTTTACCAATTTAGGAATGGTGACATGGCATGGCTCTCATAGGTCACATTTGGTTTGGAGAAGGCTCCATGACTTTCATATGGCTCGGCTAATTTTTATGAGGAAGGAATTTAGAATTATTTGGCATTTTTGGGAGAAGTTATCATGAAGCCAAATTTGGTTCATTTCGATCATGAAATTTAGGACATATGCAAAAATTTTAATCAAATGGATGAGAGGAGAATTTTCATGTCATGATGGAGTCGGCTTATTTTTTAAATGAATTGGAATTTGGGCTTGGCTTGATGGACTTTTGAAATTAGGAATGGTTGGCCCTTGGAATTAGCTTTTGATTTAGGTTTGGTGACACATCAATCATGATGGGCTTGGGAATTTTTAATTCGTCATGATGAAGTGTTAGACTTTAGCTTCACATGAGAATCCAATTTTGGTGGATTTTGGATTTGGGTAAATTTGGGGGTTTTAGTCAATTTTAGAAGGTTTTGGGTAATTTTGAGGCAATTGGATACTTTAGATGGGTTAAGAGTAATTTTGGTGAAATTTTGGATGTTTCGAAAATTTTAGCGAATTTTAATTATTTTAAGGGTATTTTTGTCATTTTTGGGTAATTTAGGAATTTAGAGAATTATGGGAAAATTTAGGTAAATTAGATGGCTATGATTGGTTTTGGTGAAGTTTTGAGTGAAACTGTAGAATTTAACAATTTTAGATATTTTTTGGAATTGGAGAAATTTAGCGTATCTTGGAAAATTTGGGTATCTTGGAAAAGCTTGCATGCTCATCACTTAAAATCATCCAAAATTTGAGAAATTTTTGCATATCCTGGAAAATAATGCCATTGCTGGTCCCAAGCTTGGATGTGAAAAGTGGAGGGTTGTGTTAGGAAGTCAACAGCTAGCGTAAAACTTGTCAAAAAAATCATGACATGAATCATTTTAATCATTGTGTAAGTGATATGGCGTCCCCTGGAAGCGATGTGCTGTCTGGCTTGAATACAGTGAAAAGTGTGCAAGGGCCGCTAAATCGGCACCCTGCGTAGTGTGAAATAAGCAAGGGTTCCCACATTACGGAAAGATGCGGGTAAAGAATTTAATCCATGAAACTAATATTAGGATAGGATCTTGGAATATAGGTACTGTCAATGGTAAATTAATGGAATTAGTTGATATTATGATTCATAGCATATGTATTCAAGAAACTAAATGGGTTGGAGAAAATGCTAAGGAGAATAATGACTTAGGTTTCAAACTTTCGTATTCTGGTAAGAGTCGCATTAGAAATGGTGCAGGTGTAATTATAGATTAGGGTTTGAAAGATAATGTTGTAAAAATTAATAGAGTTGGAGATAGAATTATAGCCCTTAAGATTATTATTGATACTAAGATTTTTAATATTATAAGTGTTTATGCTCCTCAAGTAGGTTTAGATATAGGATCTAAAGATAAATTCTGGAATGACTTAGAAGACTTAATACAAATGATACCTCTAGAAGAAAGAATTTTTATTGGAGGAGATTTAAATGGACATGTCGGTAGAATGGTTGAAGATTTCTAGAGATGGAAAATTTTATAAGATGGTGGTGAGCTCTGCAATGCTCTATGGCGTTGAATGTTGGCCTTCAAAATAGAATCATAATACTAAGTTAAGTGTTGCTAAGATCAGAATGATTAGGTGGATGAGTGGCTTTACACTTAGAGACAAGATGTGAAATGAATATATCCAAGATAGGATTGGTGTAGCTCCTACAACAGACAAAATTAGAGAGAGTCATCTTAGATGGTTTGGTCACTTTAAACGTTGACCATCTGATGATCCGATTAGGAGAGTAGATGTTTTAGATTCAAATTATGTTAAGAAAGGCAGATGTAGATCTAGGAAGACTTGGGCTTATTGTTTAAAAAATGATCTTAATTTATTAGAACTAGATAAAAATATGACATTAAATATGACGCAATGGAGAAAAATGATTCATGTAGCCAACACCCCAAGTAGTGGAAAAAAAGGCTTTGTTGTTGTTGTTGTTGTTTGGAAAATTTTGGGTGATTTTGGGTAATATTAGATGATTTTAAGTGATGAGCATGGAAGCCATAAATAACCTTCCTAAAGTCATATGAGCCTTATGAGAATTCATCATGAAGTTTCCACATGTTGTTTCTAGTGATCATTACAAAGGGTTAAGGACTTAGAACCACCCACTTGAGTCTTCAAGAGAGTTAAGGAGTGGTTATGGACCTAAAAGGGGGGATGGGTCAGTTTGAGAGAATTGATTGTTTTGGGTGTGTGTTGAAACTTGTGGTGAGCTTCAGTGCTGTGTACAATACCAAGCTACCCAAGGTTGCCCTAAGGTCAATTGATCTTATAGGAACTCATTCTTGAGTCTTTACATGTCGATCTTAACCATCTCAGGTGACAAATGATGGATTTTAACCACCCATATGGGACTTCATAAGAAGACAAGTGTTTAGAATTTCTATATAGGTGGGTCTCATCACGAGTCCTCTAGGATAGTCAACATGGAAGTTCTATGACTATATCCTAGGCTTCTAGAGAAAAGAATTAGACCTCATAAAAAATGAGATCAACAGGTAGCAGTGACCAGGAAGGTGAGCGTGCAATGGAGATAGCAGGCCAAAGAAATGGGTGTCGTGGAGGCAGTGACCCAGAGGGTTGAGTATGTACAGGGTGCAGTGACTCGAAAGTGGGCATGCCATGGAGGCTGTGGCTCAAAAAAATGGGAACGTTGTGGAGGCGGTGATATAAAAGTGGTAGGCATATCGCAAAGGCAGCAGCCCAAAAGAAAGGGTGTGTCATGGAGCATTGATCCGAAAGGGTGGGCGTGTCTTTGATGCATCAGCCCAAAAGATGGGTGTGACGTGGAGGCAGTGACCCGAAACTGTGGGCGTATTATGGACGCAGCGATCCAAAAGGGTTGGCGTGACGTGTAGGCAATGATACAAAAAGGTGGGTGTGTCATGGAGGCAGCTACACAAAATCTGGGCGTGTCGTAGAGGCGGTGACTCAAAAGGGATGGGTTGTGTCATGGAGGCAGAAGTGATCTGAAAGGGTGAGTGTTCCGTGAATACAGAGGCCCAAAGACATGGGTATGCCATGGAGGCAATGACCCGAAAGGGTGGGCATGTCATGGAGGCATTTGCCTGAAGAAATGGATGTGTTGTAAAGGTAGTGACTTGAAGTGTTGAGTATGCATGGGGTGAAATGACTCCGAAGTGGGCATGTCGTGGAGGCGGCGGCCCAAAGGAATGTGTTTGATGTGGAGGCAGTAACTCAAAAGGGGTAGGCAAGCAAAGGAGGCAGTGACCCAAAGGAATTGGTGTGTCATGGAGGTAGTAACCCGAAAGTTTGGGCATATCATAGAGGCATTTTCCTAAATGATAGATTTGTCATGGAGTAAGTCATTCGAAAGGGCAGACATATCGTGGATGCAGTGGCCCAAAGGATGGGTGTGTTGTAAAGGCAACAGCCCAAAGGATGGGCATTTCATGGAGGCAGCGGCCCAAAGGATGGATATGTTGTAGAGGCAGCAGCCCAAAGGATGGGTGTACCGCAGAAGCAAAGACCTGAAAGGGTGGGCATGTTGTAGGGGCAACGGCCTTAAAAGGTGGGTGTGTCGTGGAGGCAGTGGCCCGAAAAGGGCAGGTGTGCTGTGAAGATAGTAACCTGAAAGGGTGGGCATCTCTTGGTTGCAGTGGCCCAAATGATGGGTGTGTCATAAAGGCGGTGACCCAAAAGGGTTGGCGTGTCTTGGAGGCAGCAACTCAAAGGATAGGTGTGTTGTGGAGGCAATGATCTGAAAGGGTGGGTATGTTATGGAGGCAGCGGCCTAAATAGGTGGGCGTGTCGTGGAGGCAGTGGCCCGAAAAGAGTGCATACGACAGTCTGGAGTAGTACAGTAGAAACTGCAGGGATATATCTTCCATTGGACATAATTACACAATGGATTAGCTCGATCACGAGCCACCCATTCACATGATATGTAAATGTAAGGGATAAGTGTGAGAGAAACAAAAATCCAAGTGTACTACATGCAAATGTATAATTCATGAAACATGCAAGGTACTATGCAAGCAAACACACAAATGTGGGAAGTGGAAGTGTAAAATACGTATGATATGGTGTTAAGTGACATAATGATGTCACGAAGTAAATATAGAGTAATGTGTCGTTAGGAGTTACAAATACTTGTCGCGTTCATATGAGGGTATATGCTCAAAGATGTACGGCAAGGGTGCAAGTAACGAATGTGTTAATACAAAGGTATTCAATCAATAATAATGCACATGTAAAATATGTTATGCAAGTGGGATCGGTTGTTCAACCCGCTAATTGGGATAGGTTGTTTGACCTGTTGAGTCAACCTGAGTTGTCAACCTAGGTAACATAGCTATTGAGCTTAGTCAGGCTAAGGTGATCAACTGGGCCAAAGTGATTGGTCGACCGGGTCGGGGTGGCCGCAGGACCAAAGCATTTAGTCGACTAATCTGGATGGCCGGCTGGATCAAAGTGAATGGCGATTGGGTCGTGGCGGTCGGTCAAGGCAAAGTGTAGTGCTTATCTGATTGAGGAGGTCGGCCGAGGAAAAGTGCAATACAATGTCTAATTAGTCAATCAATAGGCATACAACAGAGCTGATCACTATCGTTCTGCCAATTAAATTGTCTGATGGAGAACAATCGATTGATATGGACGATGTCCGGTGGCTGGTCATATGTGCCCCTTGTGGGTGACTAAACCCATGAACACACAAGCTTACAAAGCCACACTCAACTAATGCCCTCACATAGGAACCTAGGGTTTTAGCTCTTGGATATGCAGCATAGCTGCCTCTGGCTTTGGCGATGGACATAGAGAACTTCGTCATCTGATTTCTCATAGGAGTAGTCCTTTAACGTTCATAGAATGGACTAGCCACAAAGTTTTTTCCATCCTATAAACCCTTCACAATCTTGTAGCATGGCTAGCTATAAAGCATTTTTCATTCTTCAAGATCCAACCATTTCAACCCCTCAAAGGAAGGTCGGAAGCGCCAGAGCCGTGGGAAATTGGGATTCTAATCCGCTTAGGTTAGGGCTAACGCTTATCATGAAAAAATCACTCAGCTTCACAAAGGATTGGTCACGAATATGATTCCTAACCTAAAACTTTATCTAAGAAATAATTGGTCAATCAATAAGTGTATGGTCATGCCGACTAGTGTTGGTCGGCAAACTTTCCCATCGTATGCGATCAAAAACCCACAGCAACATCACAAAGTTACCCAATCAAAAGCCATATGGCTGTGTCGACTAGTATCAGCTGGCCAACTTGTCTCATCTGGGCAACCAAACCCACAAAAATTAATAAAATCTACTTCTAGGGCTGGCTAAGAAAGAAAATGCAAGGGCTATTTTTAGAATCTCACCAGCATAGAGGTTGTGGACGTCCTTACCGCTTGCTCCAAGTAGTCGGCGTTTGTTCCACGTGTTAATGTATCTTGCAATGAACACATAAAAATTTGAGAGCAGGAGGCATACAAATACCTGAAATAAATGATCATAGCACATTGAAACATACCTTAATGAGAGGGGTTTCTCGAAATTCTATATGTCGTTACACCAGTGAGGGATTCTGTCACTGGAGAAGGCATCATTGCTAGGGTCGCGTGTGAAAGAAAGCTGATAAAGGGAGACAACAAGGTCGGATGTCGTTGGTAGGTTACTTTCCAGCGGCTAGGATCACCGGCCACAAGGAGGGATGAGGACGAGTTGTGGCCAGGGCATCGCCCTTTAGCATGAAAGAGGGCTTTCGTTGAGAGGGAGAAACGACCGTGGGAATGCCAATGGAAGAAGCACCAACTGGAAGTTTAGCCCTGAGAAGGAGCACCGGTAGCATGGAGGTCACCGGTGGAGCTTCATTGGGGGAAGAGATGGATGGACAGAGAGGTTCAAGACTATTGGTAGAACGCCGGTAAGAGGTGGCTTTGAGAGGCGGTGTAGCTCGCGAGGCTTTTCTAAAGGGACAGATGGCTTGGGCTGAGTGAACTCTAGGGCCTCACCTCTTTTTTTTCATTAGGTGGGGGTAGAAGATCTACCACCAGGAGTGGAGATGGAGCCGGCCAGAAGACAATTTTTCTGCAAGGACATTAGTGCAGGGGGCTTCACCGACCGAGACACGAGAAGAAGAGGCGCGGCGAGTGAGGCTAGAGCATCATGTGAAAAGCCTCAGTCGAGAGAGGAAGCGCGCTCAGTGGAGATGCCAGTGGGAGCTGTTGCGCTGGCGAGTAGACGCAGTGAAGTCGTGGGCTGAGCTCACAGCAGCTTGGTTATCGCGTGAGGGAAAAATCAGGGGATGGGTTGTTCATGCATAAGATACTTAGGGATTTTAACCATTTTAAATTTCTTTCTTTTATTAATTTTAATTTTAAGTCTTGATTTACGCATTATCCACCTATGCATGAAACTTCGGCAAATTTGAAGTCCTCTCTAGGAGAGTAGGTGTTTCGTGCGCACTCGCGCAGTGTGTTTTGTCATCTAAGGTCTTCTGGAAAATTTTATCGATAAAAGAGCCAATTTGAACGTGATTCGGGTGCGGATGTTCTAATGAAATCCGTGGTACATTTGAGGTTATCTGATAGACAAATGCAAACTAGACTTTGCCTAAGCAAAAGCCAGAGTCTAGCAAAAGGACTCCGGTCACGTGCCCTTCAATACACGTCGGAGGATCTTAAATGGATGTCTTGCATTATTGGAATTAATACATGCACCAAGCAAGATTTCAGTGCTCAAGTGGATATCCTACATTCGTGGCACCAAAAATTGCTGACAACATCTATTTAATATCATATTCTTGTTAAATATTAAGTTTAAATATAATTAAATTTATAACTTGATACTCATGTCATTTGCACACCATATTTTGATTTTTATGTGGTGTGATACATGACTTGTTTTCAAAACAGAGCTATTTGGACTGCATACATTCTACTTATAAGGTGAAAGATTGTCGAGTAACACCTTCCAGATATTGTTATGCGATAATTTATTTGCATTCAATTTGTAGCTATTAAACATATCGAACGAGGTTTTGAGAGAGTCAACGGACAGGGTAAAGCATAAGTTGACTTAATGTAATATCACTGTAACTATATCAAGATAAAAATCTTTGGGAATATATTGTATCATTCAACCCACTGCAAGGAGACGACGAACAAGAATTAGCTAATTATTTAGGTGGTATCGAACTTGGGCATCACTTTACTTATTGAAGCCTCATACTCATCCACCGAATACATATTATCCCGATCATCAGGAGAGAAAAGAGTCAGGTGTTAACTATATTTTATAGCTACTACTAATTTCTTCTGTCATAGTGCATAATAATAAAATAAAGTTTAAAATTATACATATGTATTACTTCATTCGTAACAAAGGCATTGCAGAAATATTTGGAGGTGAACGTGGTGAAATTGCTAGTTCCATGAAATAAAGATATAGAGAGATACTCACGTACATTGAAACAATCAATTTACATTGATTATAATGCATTTGATCGGTCAAGTGGACATGATTTTGAGGCGGGTTCATCTCAAAGAACAAATATAAGACTACATGGCCCCCTAGGTCAACTTCTTACGTTGCACGTCGGTCATTTTCTACTAATGCAAGATGATCAATAGTAGATGCACCAAAGAGATCTTCAATTGCAAGAACACACAAATCTCCCTTAAATGAGTTGCATAAATTAGTCATATCCAGAATTATCTGCTTAGGTTAATCAATCCATATTTATGGGTCCCCCCAGCAATGTATGATCATCAACATATGAGGGTTCATCATGTGACTTACAATGAAAACTTCTATTGGTGGAGATCAAGATTTAAATTTTCAGAGCATTCGCATGTTGCACCTATATCTTATATAGGCCTAAATTTTGGTACATCTTCAATTTATACACCAATTCTCACAAATGAAAAAATTTATTGGATGCCATCATATGCTAGTCAATCAATATTTGTGGGACCCTCCAGCAATGTAAGATCATCAACATATGAGAGTCCATCATATGACTTAAATGAACAACTCTAATGATGGATATCTTGATTTAAATTTTTAAAACATTCAAATGTATGCACTTATATCTGATATATGCCTAACATATTAAATTTATAATCCATCAATATTCATAAATGATAAAAAATTTATTGGATGGCAACGCAACTGAAGACAAGAATGTTGAAGTATAATTTCAAGATCATCAACTGTGATATCGACCACTGCGACCTTGGTCTTTATATACACCAGGTTCAGACATCATTCCACCCAACCATCTTGATATACACCAGCTTCAGTCATCATTTCACCCCCTTCAAAAATTTAGCTTAATTATTATAATTAGGCCAAATTATAATAATTATCTTCTGCAAGTGGGTGGAATGACCCATGAGCCCGGTGTACATATAAACGATGGTAGCATTGGTGAATATCGCAACTGATTGTCTTGAAATTCTATTTCAACATCCTTGTCTATAAATTAGAGATGTATTAGAATTTAGACTAACATCAGATATAGGAGCATACACTTGCACTCTAAAAATTTAAATTCATATCTTCACCAATAGAAGTTGTACATTATAAGTCATATGATAGACCCTCATATGTTGATGGTCCTCATAGCTGAACGATCCCGCAAATTTTGATTCAAAAATATCAACAGATGACTATGGATATGGTTATTAATGCGACTCATTTGAGGATGATTTATGTATTATGGCAACTAATTATTTCTTTAGAAATAATGATATTAATCGTCTCACATTAGTAAAAAATGGTTGACGTGGAGCATCAAAAGTTGATCTAAGTGACCCATGTGTTTTTACATCTGTTCAATGAGATGGTCCCACATTGAAATCATGTTCACTTAACCGATCAAATGCACTATAATATATATGAATTGATTGTTTTACTCTATTTGATGGCTTCAATATCTCATTATATCCTTATTTCATGGAACTGACACTTCCACCACGATCTCCTCCAAACATTTATGTGATGTATATACTACAAATGAGTTAATCCATCCGTATAATGTAAAACTTTAATTTATTATTGTGCATTATAACAGAAAATAATAGTATTAGCTATAAAATATAGTTAATGCATACCACTATTGTCTCCCATAGTAATCAGGGTAATAGGTAGTAGAAGGCTTTATTCAGTAGAGTGATGCTCAAGATCGATACCACTACAAATAATTGGACAGTTCTTGTCTGTCATCTCTTTACAGTGGGTTGAATGATACTATATATGCTTCAAAATTATTTCACAACTTGATATAGTTATGGTGATACTGCATCTAGTCAACTTATGTTTGACCTCGATCATCAACTCTCTTAAAACTACTTTTGATAGGTATAGTAGCTATAGACTAAATGCTAGTAAACTGCCTCATAAAGCGATATGGAAGGTGTCACTCAACATGCCCACAACTTATAAGCAGAACGTGAGTAGTCCAACAATTTATGTTCTGAAAACATGTCATGTAATAACATCATATAAAAATCAAAATATGTTGTCCAAATAACCCGGTATCAAGTTATAAATTAAATTATATTTAACATAAATATTTGATAAGAATATGAGATTAAATAAAATATGTGTACTATATCTGACTTTATATGAGTCCATCAAGTTAGTCTATATATTTTTACATTTCCAACAAGCACTTCAAGTATATGCTCTTCATTCCATATATATATTATTTAAACAAATAAGTTGAATCTAATTAAACAAAAATGTCTATATATATGAATAAAGAAATTGATTTTGTATCTGAATCTGAGCAATTTGTCAAATAATTCATGAAGAATCATAGCATAAAAAGCAAGTCCGTCACGCTTAAAGCAAGTGCAAACACCCAGCAATATGGGTAGACTTAGTTGATAGATTTAATTCTTTATATAGATGTGTTAGCAACATGCTGCACAAAATCATGTCGTAATACAATATTTGGATTAACATGTCACACTATAATCCTTATTTGTCTGTGATTCGCTCAAATTTTCACTAGTTTCGATATCCAAAGTTTCATATTAGTCTGCATGAACATCGAAGTGCACAACTTACAGTTCTTGTTATGTAAAAGGCTCCATATTTCTGCCAATGTAATGGGGAGATGAAAGTAAGAAATCAAATAATCGACGTGCATTATAATCAATCACTAGTTAGTCGTGAATAACTAAGTGTCGTATGAATTGAATAAAATTGAAGTTGGATCAATATCAACATAAATAACTATTATGTGATTTATCGCTTCTAACAACATAAATTCATGTACTTCATCCTCATCAAAATGATTCATTGTAAAGCCGACACTCACCAACATTCGACAAACAACATCCACAGTATATTTAAACTGTCATGACAACACTTTTTTCAATTCATTTAATGTTATCAACTAAGATATTAAAACTGAGCAATTACATCCGCCAACATAAGTAGAAGTGAAATCATCCATGACTCATAACTCTTTATTAAAATATATTAATAAATATGTCATATTTATGCTCATTCAAAATTTATTTATGATCATGCAGTTGATTTTATTTTTACTTATGAGCTAAAATTTAGTATAAAAAATTTGAAGCATAATGATAATTATTCTAATCTATGCAATGAATAAAATGAATTCGTAACTAGACGAACTTTTAGGTGATGTGGGGGGTACAAAATCCTCTTACATCACAAGTTCTCTTTAGACAGCTTAAACATTTTTGACAAAATTTCTTGTAGCCTCAAATACACTATATTTTATACACAATATTTTAATTTGTAATATGATAAAAAAAAATTGCACCAAAATAATTCATATATCAAAGTTTTAGAGTACAATACACGCATTTAAATTAATGTGGTATAAACATGTAAGAAATAAAAAACATTAATTGTCATAATATATAAAACAAAAAAATAAATTTATAGCTTCAAGAACTTCTACGTGATGAGGAGGTACAAAGATATCTTACATCTCAAACTCTCTTAAAGCAATTTTAGCGTTTTTTTTAATTCTTTGAGCTTCAAATATATTATATTTCATACACATATATACAACATTACTCTAAAAGGCAAGAATAAAATTACAAAAAATATATATATTTTTACATTAAAAAAAATAGATAAAATTAAAGAATACTCATGTCTTATTAACTAAGAGGCAAACCTGATGATACACGCAAAAGATTATTGAAGAGTATCAAGCAAGCATTTACGAAGATTTTGGCACTACACCGAAAATGTAATTGGCATGAGAACTTCCAAAAAGCAAAACAATGATTTTAGATAGAAAAATTTTGAGAAAATAAATTAACTAATAATTTAAATAGCGCAAATAATATAAATTAGTAACAGACAGCATGCACTAATAATTTAAGAAAATTAGGAACAAGAAATAAAGCGAATTATTTAAAAATATACGAGAAATATTTAGACATAGTACAAATAATTGAAGAAAATCAAGTGCAGTAGTAACATATAATATAAATAATATTAAAAAAATTACGAACAATATTTCGAAATAATACGAATAATATTAGAAAAAAATGACGATAGAAATTGCACATGAAATTATATTAGGAATTTTTTTAAAAAAATAATTTAAAATAACTATTACGATAATACTAAGGGAAAGAAGACTAGCCTCTCGGAAGAAAAGGAGAAGCATTGGGAAAGCAATGAAATTGCCCAAGAGAAATGAAGTGCGAGAAAAAGAAGAGAGAAGAGGTTTATATATAGGCGAAGAAGAAAAGAAAAATGCCTCCATTGGAGGAAAAATTTTTACCAATGGCAACCATAGGCAGATTCGCAAAAAGTGTACCATAGTGAGCACAATTTTAAAAAATTACAAATTTATTAAATTAAATATTAATTACGTGACTTAATCTAATTGGAGGCCGTACCTCCATGTGGAGAAAGAGCTCCACATTGGAAAAAAAATTTGAATGTGCAAGACGTACGCAGCGCTGCGTATATCAGAAGGTTATAAAGAGGTTATTCAGAAGGTTTTTGTGGGTATTTCCGTATTATACTTCATGTAACCTCCGGTAATCTCCTATAACCTACAAATAAGTTCCGCGTTTTTTATATATTAGTAGGGTACAAATAGGTTATAGGGAGGTTACAGAGTGTAACACAAAAAAACCCTCCCAATACACTCTAATAACCTCCGTATAATCTTCTAACGTCCTACGTACATAAATTTTTTCCCTCCCAATGAGGCAATTATGGCGTTTGTTGATATAGGAGGCAATAAATACCCCTCATGTGAGCACCAAATGCATAATTATATTGAAGCGCCCCCATGATCTTCTATTTATTTTTTTTTAGCAATTTAAATACATAGAGCACAATTCTTATGCATTTATTTTTTTCACACAAACTTTGATTTTTACATCAAAACCACTAGGGGTGTAAACGAACCGAACATGAACAAACAAAACTAGTGTTCGTGTTCGGTTCCTTTGAAATTTGATTTGTTCGTGTTCGGTTCGTGTTCGAAATTTTTTGTGAAGTTAATGTTCGTGTTTGGTTCGATTTGTTCGAAATGTTCGTATTGTTCGACTTGTTAGAAATATTCGAAATGTTCGAATCGTTCGAAATGTTCGATTCGTTCGAAATGTGTGAATCGTTTGAATCGTTTGCTTTGTTCGAATTGTTCGAAATTGTTTATATTATTAATGAATTTTCTTTATTGTGCTTAGAAAAACAATATAAAAAAGGCACATTAATGCAATAAAAAATATAAAATAAAGAAAATATGAAAGTATCTAAATCATTATATTATATAATCATATGAATAAACATGGAGAAATATAATCGCAAATATCATTGGGAAGCCTGATATAAACTCCAATTTACAGCAAATAACCTAGGTTATCCAAATTATCAAATAAAAATGTCGCAATAATTTACTTGTACAATGGCCTTTGACAAATTAAGTTCTTTTAAAAGTCACAACAGCTATCACAATAGCTTTACAAGCATTAAAGCCTTATTGGTGAAAGGCCCCAACTGCCAATGATAGAGATCCTATACTTTCTTCTCATAAAAACTACCTCCTACATCCAGAATCTGAAGATTTTCATTCTCTTGCTTTACTAGAAGCTTTTCATAGAACTGCTCGATGAAGTCAACTTTTTTGTTCCGGTGTAACAACTAACAAGTTATTGAAAGACTTCAAAACTGTGTCATCTTTAATTGAAAGAATCTTTAATGGAACATAACCAGGACTTCTATGACATCAATAACATGATCCCTGGACTGTGGAAAAAAATCAAATGATTATAAGTTTAAGTTGAAAACTATGAAAAAGTATGCGAGTCTACAAAAGAATTTTTGAAGCATCATACCTGATCTTAATCTCCTGTACATTTTTATCAGATATAGAGTACAAAAAGGAATAGTTCTTTAGGTCAAAAACCTTGTATATTCTGAAAATGAATGCATAAAACATTAAATGAATCAACTTGAATCATCACCTCTTTCATTGGATCATCATTATAGCTTACCCATCCTGAGCTGAATAGGTAAGAACTTTGCCATTGACGTCATCAAATTCAACAAATCCTGGCCATTTTAGAGATTCAGTCTCAAAAAGAGCGAATCCAGGATCAAGTTGATCTGCCTTATATATCTGTCAGAATTAAACCATGAAATAAGAAATTTGGTCAAAGCTTAACAAAAATATTCATAAACTAGAGACATCACAACAAATAAAGAAGCATCGGTGGGCACTGATCAACATTTGATAACACTATGTCCAGGTTCGGCACCTTTCTCCAACATATACAACATTAACTTTTGGAACTGTAAAGCCCAAACAAGGGTTAATAAAATAACTAGAGAAGTCTGTATGCATGCATATTAAAAGAAACATAATGCATCAAGCTATAGGTATAGCAGGTTTACATTGAGAAAAAAAAAAAAGCAAGCCACTTACTCTATTGGAGTGGTCCTACATTTCAAGGAACTGAATTGATCGGAAGCATAAACTGATACCGTGATCAGTGATTCATTGTACTTGTTATAGAAAAGACTTTTAATTACTTCATCAGGGCTTATATATTCAAGAAGCATATGTGTTTGTTAGTTGCTGCAAACCAACCAAAAAAAAAAGGAAAAAGAATATGGCAATCAGAACTGAAGCAACTATATCAAAAGGCAGAAAGAGAACCCGAACACCTTAACTTGCTGCGACTAAAGGCTGCACAGAGACCAGACTGAGCAAAACAGTAAGAACAATCATCTCATTATAGGACAATGAAGAACATCTTTTTGACAAATTTTAGGTACACTCCAGAACTATCATCTCATAAGAGTAGTATGAGATAATGATGACGAAGAACCTCTCACAATGATTCTAATGTGCCTCTGCTACATTAAATTCTTGCAAAAGCAAACCCAGAATATAGCAACAAAGTACGGCATATCAGGCAAAATGAAAAAAAAGTATAATTAGATAAAATAGCTTGCACTAGCCATTGGTGCACACTTCCTGAAGAAACTTAAGAAAAAGGATTTACTCCTTTCAAGCAAAGGGCTCCTTTCTAGCAAAGGGTTTAAGTAAACCCAAACTTCTCAACCCAAATTAATTTTTGTATGATTGCAAGCAAAGAGTTTATCAACCCAAATTGATTTTTGTGTGATTGCAAGCAAAGGGCTCAAGTAAACCCAAACCCCACCCCCTCTTTTTTGGGCCGAATTTTCCTGTGCTGCGTCCGAACGTAGAGGACCGTTCGGACGCCACTTACGTAACGAAGCGTGGCGGAGTAGGGTCCTCATTTCCACGTCGGAAATAAAAAAAAAGATGGAAAGTCTGCCCGACCCCGCCCGGCCACCCCGCCATTTCAAATTATGCCGCTTTGACATTCCCTTTGGGTCCCACCTGAGCGTCGTACATCTCTTCTTCCTAAAAACGTTTCAGTTTAGGGTTTCGACGGTTTTATCGATGAATAGAATAAATTCCTAAAAACGAGTTTGCTCTGCTAGGGTTTTTGGAATCCGCTGAGAATTTTAGTTTTGAATCCTGTGGACAATGTCGTCGGCCGATTCAGAGGAGATATTGTGGGAGGAAGGCACTGGATCAGGATCAGAAGAGACTGATACGGGTTCGGAGAACCCGATAGTTGAGGAGCCGATGAAGTCATTAAAGGAGGGAAAGAAGAAGTCGAAGAAGGAGAGCATGGCGGAAGAAACGTTGTGGTAAGTTTGTTCGGGTACGTACGTCTTTTTTAGTATATTTTTAGTGTATTTTCAAATACACTTGGAATGCACCAAAAATACACTAGAAATACACTGTTTTGACCTAGTGTATTTTTAGTGTATTTTTAGTGTATTCCAAGTGTATATTTGAAAATACGCCAAAAATACACTAGATTTATTTTTAGTGTATTTTTAATGTATTTTTGGTGTATTTTCAGTAATACACTAGGAATACACCATGAATACATAAAAAATACACTAAATAAAAACCTAGTGTATTTTTAGTGTATTTGTGGTGTATTTTAAAGAATACACTAGGAATAAAATATGAATACAGTAAAAATACACTAAGTAAAAACTTAGTGTATTTTTAGTGTATTTTCAGTGTATTCCAGGTGTATTACTGAAAATACACCAAAAATACACCAAAAATACACTAAAAATAAACTTAGTGTATTTTTGGTGTATTTTTATGTATTTTCAAATATACACTAAAAATACACTAGCTCAAAACAGTGTATTTTTAGTGTATTTTTGTGTATTTTTTTGTGTATTTTCGATAATACAGCTAGGAATACACTATGAATACATAAAGAATACGATGAGTAAAAATGCAGTGTATTTTTGGTGTATTTCAAAATATACACTTGGAATACATTATGAATACAGTAAAAATACACTAGGTAAAACCTAGTGTATTTTTTGTGTATTTTCAAATATACACTTGAAATACACGATAAATACAATAAAAATATCTACCTAGTGTATGCTTAGTGTATTTTTGGTGTATTTTAAAAAATACACTATGAATACAGTAAAAATACACTAGCTAAAATTTAGTGTACTTTCATTGTATTTTTAGTGTATTTTCACATATACACTTGGAATACACCAAATATATACTAAAAATACACTAGGTCAAAACCTAGTGTATTTTTAGTGTATTTTTGGTGTATTTTCAAAAAGACACTAGGAATACACTGTGAATACAGTAAAAATACACTAGGTAAAAACCTAGTGTATTTTAAGTGTATTTTCAGTGTATTTTTGGTATTCTAGCTTTATGTTTTTCTTTTAGTGTATTTTCAAGTGTTTTCAGTGTTAATAACATGAATATTACTCATGCAGATTAATGAACAAACAATCCATATATTGCAGATGTCGGTCATCAACATTTAGACAAGTTCTGGACAAGGTCAGGTCAGCCCTCTCACAGGAAACTTGGGCTAGACTTGAAGAATTGAAGGTCACCCAATTTTTTGATCTCCCCTCCTATACTCAAGATCACACCCTGACCATGCACATAGTAAACTGTTGGGATATGGAGAAGCTGACATTCAGAATGGGGGGAAGGAGATAAGGTTTGATGCGGACCACGTTGCAGTGTTAATTGGCATGCCAAATAGAGGAGTTGTAGCAACTTGGGCAAAAGACACATTCCCAATGTTGATGCCAAAATGAAAAAAAAGGATTTAGAGGACGGGCCAGTCACAGAGTCATCCACAGAAGTTGTCAAACTAATTATTAAGTTTTTGTTATCTAACTTACTATTTCCATACAACAATCTTAGGGTGCCCGATGGGCTATATTCTTTTGCTAAAAATTTAGATTCTTTTTCATCAATAAATTGGCCTGCAACGGTGTGTGAGCATCTAACCGAGCAAATTAACGGGTGCAGCATCAAAATAAATACAGGCCAGAAAATGGGATACTTCAATGGATTTGTTTTTCTTCTGACGGTTAGTTCATTTCCATGCCCAAGTACATAAATATATATGAATTATTTTATTAATGTGAAATACTGATTTAATTTTTGATCTGCAGCTGTGGTTTTACGAGCTGACAACTGTGATAGCCGCAGCAATTCCTGACGCTAGACCTCGCATGTTGAGGCGGTGAACAAAAATGGGCTGGAACCAGTAAAGATCCATTTAATATTTCAAAGACTTAGCACTGTACAGGTACGTAGTAATTTTTCTCTATCATTTCAGAATTATTTTTTATATATTAGATCAGATATTTATTAGTTCTACTAAATGCACGTGTAGGTTCTCGATTCATTTGCTTGATGTCCGCGAGGACGAGCAGCCATTACTTGCCCTCGAGGGGATCATATCTCTTCTCCTACCGATCTCGCCGAGGCACCAAGTCAAGCACCCGCAGCCTACATATTCACATATGCAGCCAGAAGGCATTATTGGTCGTATAGAAAAGATAGGCCAAACTCTTAGGGAGCTTTATAATTTTGTTTTTAAATTCGTGGAAAATGTAAATAACAGATTAGACAGTCTAGAGACTGAGATTGTGTCGGTTAAGACCGACATTAAGGAAATAAAAGAGAAATTAAATAAAGGTGACATAGAATCACCCAAAAAAAGCCCTTTTGTGGGTGAATACCCTGGTACATACATGGAGGAAGAGATGGAGGAAGAGATGGAGGAAGAATCCGGGCTTAAGGTTCTGAATCCTATAGTTCTAATGTGGACTACAGCTTCAGTAGAGGAACCTGCTGCTGAAGACACAATAAATGAGGGGAACGGGGAACACGGGGAGGTAGCCATTACTGAAAAGCCAATAGGTAGCTTAGTCCGAAGGGTTAAGTCCAGAGGCGACCGGAAAAGGAAGGCAGTTGTCTCCCCATTTTTTGTAATTAAGAGAAAGAAAATCGTTCCAATAACGGAAGAACAACTTCCGAAGTCCATATTGGACAATCCGCCATTGGATGAACAGGAGGCTGCACAAATCGATGAAGCTGGGAAAGAGGACTTGGATACGGTTACAGCAGTGGAAGAGGATGAACAGCGAGCGCTCATTGTATTTCAAGGTGATGTCTCTACTGTTGACTGTCCAGCCATTAAGTTCCCTGGCAAAGATCTAATAACAACTGAGATGCAGCATGTCATAGATACCTGTTTGAACAAATACAAAGCTAAGTAAGTAAATGCAAATTACTTTTTCTATAATGCCTTATTCCTTTATAAAGTCTAATAGTATGTTATTTTCTTCGTAATGCAGCGACGATGTAATATTTCACCGAGGAAATATTGTAATATCTCGGAATTGTATTGAGTTACTGTGGAATAGTAAAGAAGTAGGAACTGAGCATATAGACATGTTTGAACTTACATTGCAAAATAAGAGGCGTCAATCGCCCAAATTGAACAGAAACTATGTATACGTGTCTGCAGCGCATTGGCTAAAAATCGACCTTCAAATCAATAGTTAGGAATCTTGCTCCTCTTCAACTAATAAGGTCAATTAATTTGTTTGTGCAGATGTACAGAAGTCATCCTCTAAAAAATATTGTGGCACATGTCACTAGGGAGGCTGTTGCTGGAGCAGAATTAATTTTGGCACCAATAATTCACGAGGGGGCATTGCACTCTACTTGCGGGAAGTCCAGTCTGCAACAATGGAGATTTTTATATTCTTTACCAAAAAAAACGCACGTGGCAGTCGCACGCGATGTGGTATGCAAATTGTAAAGCTTACAATTATTTATTATCTAAACAAATTTCTTGTTTTGTCAGGCTTACAATTATTTCAATTGCTATGACATTTTTTCAGTTAAAGTTTCTTGATGCTGAACTCGGGAGTACTTTTCCGTCTAAGCCCGATGAGTGGAAATTTCTTATGTCCAAAGGACTTCCAACACAGAGCAACAGCGTCGACTGCGGTATTTTTGTGTGTAAATATATCGAGACATTTGTGAAGAAAGAAAAATTTGTTTGGAAAGAAAAGAAAAACTGGCAAGCCGAAATGCCACGATTTAAGGCTGAGTTTGTATACGAAATATGTAGATATAAACTATTAGATATTTGATTGTACATACAAACTAACCTTTATATTAAGATTTGATTCAATTTTTTAATATTTGATATTCAAATTTGATATTCTTTATGTACAGGTGTATGTTCTGATGTATTTTCACTGTATTTTCAGTGTATTCTTACATGCGAGTGTAATTTCAGTGTACATTCAGTGTATATGCTTTGTTTACTGCTTGAATTCTGAAGTGCAGGAAAGTGGTGTATTTTCAGTGTATTTTCAGTGTATCTGCCTTGTTTACTGCTTGAGTTCTGAAGTGTAGAAAAGTGGTGTATTTTCAGTGTATTTTTTGTGTATTTTAGTATGCAGGTGTATTTTCAATTTATTTTCAGTGTATCTGTGTTGTTTACTGCTTGAGTTCTGAAGTCCAGAAATATGATATATTTTCAGTGTATTTTGAGTGTATTTTAGTGTGCAGGTGTATTTTCAGTTTATTTTCAATGTATCTGTCTTGTTTACTGCTTGAGTTCTGAAGTCCAGAAATATGGTATATTTTCAGTGTATTTTAGGTGTATTTTAGTGTGCAGGTGTATTTTCAGTTTATTTTCAGTGTATCTGTCTTGTTTATTGCTTGAGTTCTGAAGTCCAGAAATATGGTGTATTTTCAGTGTATTTTGGGTGTATTTTAGTGTGCAGGTGTATTTTCAGTTTATTTTCAGTGTATCTGTCTTGTTCTTGCTTGACTTCTGAAGTCCAGAAATATGGTGTATTTTCAGTGTATCTGTCTTGCTTACTGCTTGAATTCTGAAGTGCAGGAAAGTGGTATATTTTTAGTGTATTTTCAGTGTATTTTCAGTGTATTCTTGTGTGTAGGTGTAATTTCAGTATACATTCAGTGTATATGCTTTGTTTACTGCTTGAATTATGAAGTGCAGGAAAGTGGTGTATTTTCAGTGTATTTTCAGTGTATTCTTGTGTGCAGGTGTATTTTCAATGTATTTTCAGTGTATCTCGCTTGTTTACTGCTTGAGTTCTGAAGTCCATAAATCTGGTATATTTTCAGTGTATTTTTGGTGTATTTTAGTGTGCAGGTGTATTTTCAGTTTATTTTCAGTGTATGTCTAGTTTACTACTTGAGTTCTGAAGTCCAGAAATATGGTGTATTTTCAGTGTATTTTGGATGTATTTTAGTGTGCAGGTGTATTTTCAGTTTACATTCAGTGTATTCTTGTGTACAGGTGTATTTTCAATGTATTTTCAGTGTATTTTCAGTGTACATTCAGTGTATTTCCACTGTACTTTATTTTCAGTGTATTTTCACTGTATTTTAGTGTGCAGGTGATTTGTTTGCTTCTTTACTTGATTTGTTTGCTTGTGGAAATTTTTACTTGTTTGCTGCTTCAATTCTGAAATCCAGAAGTCTGGTGCATAGTCTGGTGTATTTTTAATGTACTTGCATTGTTTGCTTTTGGAATGCTGAAATTAAAAATGTTGAGTGAACTTTGGTATTTTTACTTGTTGCTTCAATTTTGAAATCCAGAAGTCTGGTGCATAGTCTGGTGTATTTTCAGTGTATTTTCAATGTATTTTAGTGTGCAGGTGTATTTTCAGTGTACATTCAGTGTATTTTCGAGTGTCTTGCATTGTTTGCTTGTGGAATGTCGAAATTAGGAATGTTGAGTGAACTCGGACATTTGTACTTGTTTTATGCTTCAATTCGAAATCCGAAGTACGGTGCATAGTGCAGTGTATTTTCAGTGTATTTTCAGTGTATTTTAGTGTGCAGGTGTATTTTTAGTGTTCAGTATATTTTCAGTGTATTATTGTGTGAAGATGTATTTTCAGTGTAATTTATTAATGCACGTGTACATGTAGGTCACTGGTGTGGCAATGATGTGTAATAGACAAAATTTTACTTGTTTATTGCTTGAATTCTGAATTTCAGAACTATGGTGTATTTTTAGTGCATTTTCAGTGTATTTTTGTGTGCAGGTGTAATTTCAGTGTACATTCAGTGTATTCACAGTGTGTTTGCATTGTTTACTGGTGGAATACTGAAATTAAGAATGTTGAGTGAAGCTGGGCATTTTTACTTGTTTACTGCTTCAATTCTGAATTCCAGAAGTCTAGTGCATAGTCTGGTGTATTTTCAATGTATTTTCAATGTATTTTCAGTGTATTTTTGTGTACAGGTTTATTTTCAGTGTATTCACAGTGTGCTTGCATTGTTTACTGGTGGAATACTGAAATTGAGAATGTTGAGTGAAGCTAGGCATTTTTACTTGTTCTATCGCTTCGATTCGAATTCCGAAGTCTGTTGCATAGTCTGGTGTATTTTTAGTGTATTTTCAGAGTATTTTCCCTGTTTACTGGTGGAATGTTGAAATTAAAAATGTTGAGTGTAACTGGGCTCACTAAAATAACAAAATATATTACACAAAACAGCAAAACATTATTCTCAATGAATTTATTTATTCACATGGTCGTAACATGGTTGTATTTTCCTTGTTTAATTATTAACATAACAATCATGTCTCAACCCAGTAATGCGTGTAAGATGGTTCAGGCGTAACATTTTCTTGTTGAAGAGGCAAATTGAATGTTAGAGAGGGTATTTCAATGTAAGATTATAATAGTAAAAAAAAGAGAATAACCTTGCTCGATGATCGTGACACTGCAATCATGTTTGCTTCACAATTTATCTGTGGTTCTTCTCTACTGGATCCTTCCCAATTTTTTCCTGCATAAAGTTTTACATTTTAGCAACGAGTTAACCAAAACAAACTACTAAATTGTTTAGAATGTAGAAGTACATACTCTTAGTTCTCTTGCCCTTTTCCCAGTATCCTTTCAACCGAGCATTGGAAATACCTTTGGGTCTCTTTTTTGCTGGATCATTTAGATTGTTGGTTATCGTATGTGATTTTTTCTTTTTGGTAATTTTATTTGGATTGGGATCATTCTCATCTAATATGTAATCTATAACTATAGATGACGTCTTGAAGGTATCAAGAAGATATGTCTCGGCACGTTCATTTCCACCTGCTTTAGTGATTAGTTGGTATGCAAACTTTTGAGAGTGTGACCTAAATAGGATTCCACTTGAACTTCCGCTGGACTTTTCAGAGTCCTTCGTCTGTATGTACTCAAAGATTTTATAGATCTCTTTTTTTGTCTTCACCGACCATCGTAATAATAAATATTTTTCTGGAATCTTTGTTAATTTTACCTCATTAAGAACACGTAGCGAGTGAGCGCAGAGCAACCCCATCATTTCAAATTTCTTGCAGCTACAAGTGATCTCACACATACTCATATCGAAATTAACAATCCAGGGTGTACTCATCTCCAGATTATCCAAATTCCTAACGTAGAATTTTGAAACACCCTCACCTGCGACATCAACAGTTACTCCGCATAACCTATGCAACAACTCTTCTTCAAACATGTAGTACAGCTTCCGGGTGTAATACGTAGCAGCTTGCCTCAACACTGGGCTTGTTTTAACTGTGGGTGTAATCACCGTTTGAGAGCTTTTGAAGTCTTCATCCTTCTCGTTCCTTCTCCAAGATTTCATAATACTTTCAATGCCCATAAAACAATCAGTAAGAGAACTGGTTGGCTTAGATACACCATGACATACATTATTTGTGGACTCATTTCTTTGCGTCGACAATATTCTCATTCCAAATATTTCTTTATTGAATGATGTGAACCACTTATGTCTTATGCGATACAAATCTTGTAGCCACCCGTTGCTGTGTAGGTCTCCTTGCTCGATCATTAAAGCCCAATAACGTTCAAACTCCTCTTCAGAATCACACTCTCGCATGCATCTACAGAACAAATTGTTGATGCTCTTACACGTGGTACCGCAATGAACTTTTGAAGACAACTTCTTATAAATATGTCACTCGCACAATCTATGCCTTGTGAATGGAAAACATTCTTCAATGGCCCTTGACAGCGCTTGATCTTGATTCGTAAAAATGGTGATTGGATGCTTGTTGCCCATGATTCGAATAAAACTTTTGATGAGCCAACTGAATGACTTTATTGTCTCGTCATATAAAAAACCAACTCCGAATAGGACGTTTTGTCATGGTGGTTCACTCCTACAAAAGGAGCACAACATAAATTGTACTAATTCAAACGGTAGCTCGTGTCAAAAGTTACAACATCCCCAAAGCAATCATAGTCAAGCCTAGAAGGTCCATCACACCCGAAAAGCTACGAGTCCGCCCTTGTCATCGCATCCTGAAGTCCCATGCAAACATGCTATCATCATTTTGTCGTTCCATGAATAATTGTAAGAGAGAGTGTACATCACCATGTTCAATTCTAATTCTTCTATCCCTCTGAAGGAAGTTGTAGTCATTTTGTCTCGTACACTCCATGTTCTCTACTCCACCAACCTCAGTAGCAAGGAACTTAAATGTGTCTGCTGCTCTAATCCCTGAACCTGTCAATGATCTCAGTAAATCTGCATTTAACGCGCTAATCTTGCGACTGGATCGTAGAAGGTGCTTGTCACCGGATTCCTCTGAGGGGTGGTTATGCCCTTCTATAAATTTCTTTGTTGTCCAGTTGCCGTCAATGTCGACAGCATAACGAACCATTGCTTGACAACAAGTCCTCCTCTCAACTTTTCTGTACTTCAGTGTATTGGCGACCAGTGACTCTTTCTTATGGCCTGCTTTTGCACAGGTATAATCCTTCAACTTCATTTGCTTGGAGTTCGGCCAAGCATCGTTATGATCCTTGCGATCACTCGAATCCAACATGATGTGCATAAGCGCAATAGTGTTCGTAAGCTTCTACCTCATTATGAACAATAAGATAAGAAAAGCTGTGTACAATCGGATCATTCGAATCACTTCTCGTCACGAGTAATTACGATTTGAAATTATACAATGTAGTTAGTCGACATGTATATAACCCAAGCAATACTCTAAAATACACCAAGTAATACACTAAAAAGACTCGGAAAAATCTTCATGAAAAAACACAAAATCGACATCAACTAGTGAATGCCCTTACTTTCAGTAAAGAATGAAGATCAAAATAACACATAAATCAACCATATATATAGGAGGCTTGAATTTAACCTAAACTCAGCAATACTACAAAAATACACCAAAAATACACCAAAAATACACTAAAAACTCCAGCAGCAACTCTAAAAATACACCAAAAATACACTAAAAATACTCCAGCAGCAATACACCAGCAATACACAAAATACTCCAGCAGCAATATTCTAAAAATACACCAAAAATACACTAAAAATACTTCAGCGGCAATACTTTAAAAATACACCAAAAATATACTAAAAATACTCCAACAATGAATACACCAGTAATACACCAAAAAACACTAAAAATACTCCAACAGTAATATTCTAAAAATACACCAACAATACACCAAAAATACACTAAAAATACTCGAGCAGTAATACACGAAAATAGACTAAAAATACTCCAGCAGAAATACTCTAAATATACACCAAAATATACCAAAAATACTGGAGCAGCAATACTCTAGCAATGCACCAATAATACACCAAAATACACTAAAAATTCTCCAGCAGCAATACACCTAAATTACATCAAAAATACACCAAAAATATACTATAAATACTCCAAATAAAGAATACTCTAAAAATACACTAAAAATACAGTAAAAATACTCCAGCAGCAATACTCTAAAAATACATCAAAAATATACTAAAAATACTCCAGTAGTGATACTCTAAAAATACACAAAAAATACACCAAAAATAATCCAGCAGCAATACTCTAAAAATACACTAAAAATACAACAAAAATACACTAAAAATATTTCATAAAAAACTTCATGAAAACCGACTATAAATTTGTTAGTACTCATCCCTTCAACAAAAACGTCATGGTCAAAGTTAATCTTACATCCGTCCCAAACGAGCAGTTTTCGTAATTAATGCTTCCTATTTCTTCGTTAAGAGAGAAATCAAACTCCATATCTTGCAAAGAAAAGAGAAACCCTCAGGAGCGAAAAACCACTTTTCGTTAAACCTAAAGAGCCAAAATAACACTTTTCGAAAACCCTAACAGAGCTGGTCCACTTTTCTGCTTTTTATTCTACTGTTACGGAAACCAAAAATATCGTATTGGCGGGATTTGAAATGGCGGGGTGGACGCGGGTCGGGCCGGGCCGGGGACATTTCCCTCTTTTTTTTTTATTATTTCTGACGTGGTATTGGTGACCCCACTCCGCCACGCGTCAATACGTAAGTGGCGTCCGAACGTAGAGGATCGTTCGGACGCCGCACAGGAAAATTCGACCTTTTTTTGGGGGTCCTTTCTTCATTAGCAAATAATTTTGATTTGAATATAGTTTAAATATACCTAAAATGAATAGCTTCAATAATAAAATTCATTCGGTTCTGTTAAAATGTAAAATAAAATAAGTGTCTGAAATGATGATATTTAAGAATAAAGAAGGATTACAAAATATTTAAAAACTATGCCAAATTATCCATAAAGAAGAATATATGTATTTTCCCTTCACAAGCACATTCATGTATCACACATAAAACGTGAAAAACAGCTTCCAAACAACTCTTACTCTTCATAAATGTCATTTCGTAGCATACCTAGCTCCAAAATCATGTATAGATTTCACAGCAAAATGTATATCACCTACAGTATTCAAGGATATTCCTCCAAGTAGAGCCGAACAAAAATTAATCTGCAAAATTATTTACATATCAAACAATTTATTTCATCTAATTTGCATGCATATACTAAATTTATGAGCGCAACTAAAGATTTGGGCCAGAAACTAAAAGTAGTGAAGCAAGGTAGAGAAAGGGGTGACTTGTGGGAGAGATGAAATTTGCCCTTTTACTTGTCTCGTCTGGTCAGTTCTTTGATGAATAAGTGAGAATTCACAAGAGATTTGCAAGAAGATGAAGAAACACAAAGTCATTAGTCATATCTAACATTTTAAAAAGTGAATCAAAACAATATGTATTTATGATCTTATCTAACATGTAAAACCCAAAGTCATTAGTCCTCTATGCACACCCAAAATACATGGTAAACATCAATCTGTAGCAATCCTGATGCACGGCCAAAGGTTTAAAGGGGATCAACTAAAAATCTGTATCAATGCATGGCCTCTCCAATACAAAGTCATAAAAATCTGTATTTTATCAATATCAGGGCTAATTCTTCAAGTTCAGGCCCTCAAACGCCTGCAATTTCCATGCATATCACAAAAATTATCTATATTTACATATCTAAAACCCAAACTTTGATATATATCAATGTTAGACATTAATCCAAACCAGGAAGAGAAGAGAGGAAGACAGCCCTCTCACCAATTTTGGGAGTTGTTACACCTCTCTCAATCCTCTAAAAAGATGCAACCAAACCGAAATCAAGGAGTTTAGATAGAGAAACAGCCCTCTCACCAATTTTGGGAGTTGTTAAAGCTCTCTCAGAAGCCACTAAAACAGCTTTCTCAATCAGTTGCCATTGTAGAGAAAAGCTAGATTAGTGTAGAGAAAAGCTATGACAATTTTAAAATTAAAAAACAAATAATAAGAGTCTTAGAGCTTGGTATTGCCAAGTATAAACTTTCCATAAAATCAACTGAGTCAGCTGATCAAAGGTGTCTTGTTGTAATGCAAAATAAATGATTTCAAAATTCTTATATCAATGTATAGATCCAATCAGAAAGAAGATTGTTGTGTGAGAAGGGAAAAATCCAACAGATATCAATAACCAATAAGTAATAAGCACTGCAAACCATCCAGAACAAAAAAAAAACAAACTGCATATGAAACAATTTATCTTCTAATATAAGGCACATCAAGTAGATCCTCATTTAACTGTGTTTGGAGGTAGGCATAGGGCTTGACACCAACTAACACCCCAAAAGAACCGTGCTTAGCTAGCCAATTAGCAGGGGAATTACAATCTATGTATATAGATTTCAGTTGATTATTAAGCTGATGTCTCAATCTAAAATCTTGCATTTTTAAGAATGATAAACAAAACCCCTGCATTTTTAATTATTTTTGATAATATAGTCATATCCAAATAGGACAATGTGTCGTAAACAAGAATATATATTGGTAAGCAATAAAATATCTAAGCAAACTTTGTCACAGCTTAATTGTTTGGAAGTTGAATATTAAACTTCTCCTCATCAAGGATCTCTTGCTGAAAAAAAGTAATGAAAATAAGTATTAATATTGAATACACTAGAAATTAGAAAATGGTATACTAAATGAGAATATTACTGCTAATGTCTTTGCATTTTGTTGAATAGATCGATTTCAACTAAATGCACAAATCAAAGCATTAACAGTTTTAGTGGATAAACTACTTTTGTAATCATCCAAAACCCTACCGTCTGCACTAAAAGCTAATTATGAGTCAACCGTGGTTATAGATATTGATAGAATATCTCGAGCAATAATTGAAAGTTAGGGATACTTCAATGTATTCATCTTCCACCAATTGAGCACATCAAAATTTTCACTAGAATAAACAAATAATCCCTCCTCGAGGTATACTTGTAAATCAGGTTTTGATGGTTCCACAGAACCAGAAGCTACAACAAAATCTTAAAATCGAAACATTGCATCAAAATTACTTGAGGAACTCGTAGGATCAACTGCACATGAAGATCCCTCATTTGAAACATTGCGATCAGAAACATAATCAGCATATATTTCCCACAAGGCATCTTGAACAGTTTTAAGATTTTTCTCAACATCGTCATGTGAGTATATCTTCGGGAATGTATAGCTAATAAATTTTATTTTTAATTTAGGATCTAAAATTGCTGCAATAGACATAAGAATATTACATTCCACCCAATATTTGTTAAATTAGACAATATATTGAACCAAGTATGCTCAACCATCATAAATGGATACTCATGTACAATTATCATTTTAGCAATCACCTCTCTTATGAGCTGTTGATTATAATTTTTTGGATCATAGAAAATAGGAATGTCTGATTCACCCTGAACTTCCAAAGGTAAGAAGTTCAGTAACTTTTATCTCTTGTCTGATAAGTCAACTTGTTGTTGACTCTTCGCTTTTATCTTAGCACATTCATTAACATGCCTAAGAAGTTTTGAGGTTGTAACTGATTTTGGTCTAGGGATTTTCACCCCACAGCAAATGCATTGAACATATGATACTTCAACCCATTTAGAAATTGATTTAATATCTATAAAATACTCCAACACAACTAATTTTCTCTTCATGTCTTTCATATCTTGAATTTCTGTACTAGTACTCTCAACAGTCAGTTCAATAGGTTGAAAACTATCAATTTCTTCTTGTGTAGCAAGTGGCAATTGTTCGTCATTCGATACAGATTGAGAATATTCAACATTTGACATCGTAAATATCTATACAAAAAATATAATATTAAATGATTTGTAATATACAAAGAAAAATAAATGCTCTTCAGATGAAAAAGAAAATTAAAGAACATGATGTGTAATATATTTTTACATGAGAAGCTGATATTGCCATAAAGAGAATTTAATCATCACTCCATACCCATATATCTATCTTTCAACATTGAAAAATAGTAAAATTTATCCATTACTGAAATAATATAACCATTATAGATGCAGCAGCTCCACTTTGGAGCTTACAATTTGCATATCTAACCTCTAAATTTGCATATCCAAAACGTATTTCATGATTAAGGACATGTAAATCTAATTTTTTTACCAACATATCACTCATGTATTGCCAAAAGTTCATAAACATAACAATGTATAGTAAGAAATATTGATCTGATTTTTAATAATGTAATGCATAAGCTTGTATATATCACAAGTTCACAACACACAAGTGCATAATAGCCCAAGGCCCCAAGTAGAGCTCACTGCTCACAATTTCTTTTTGAACCCAATTTCCTTAACAATGAATTCTTGGGCCCATACATATTATTTAAATATTTCCAATATTTCTCTCTATGAGTGAAAGTTGTTACATCCCCATCAATCACATGTGATATTAGATAAAAATTTGATATCAGATATGTAAATACATAAGAATTCATGGCTAGCTTCGTATCATAAATGTAACATAAGCCACAAAAGCATTAAAACTATTTTCTTTCTCCCAAAATATAGTTAATTATCAATCCATGGCTAGCTTCTTATCAGCCTTAAAGAGAAAAAAAAAACATTTAGATGTGTGAAGCATCAAGCATGATCATTCGGACCATGTACCCTCATCAGCAATTTTTTACTGAAATAATATAACCATTATAGATGCAGCCTACAATATAAATGCTTAAGACTGTATCACTGTATGCATCACAACACAACTACACAAGTGCATAATAGCCCATGGTCCCAACGCTCACAAAAAAAGCAGATCTACAGTTAATCTGAACTTCACTCCCAAATACTTAAAAACCTAGGTTTCACTCAAAATAATTAAATAAACCTAAAAAATTTTCTGAAAATTTAAGCTAAGATGCATACCTGAAGATAAATATGAAATATTAACGAAAAAAATGCTCAAAGAAGACAGACTCGGTAGCCTTCCAAGCAACCAAGCAAGAATATCGAGCAACAAAGCATCGAATCCAGAATACCGAGACTTCAACTCAAACTCTGACTCGCCGAGGACAAATACACTTTATTAAGGACAAATAGAAGTAGAGATTAGAGAACGAACACAAACAATCAACCCTAAGCTCTCACCAAGAGAAAGCTTTTTGCAATTTTGAGACAAGGAAGGTTCTCGCCGAGAAAAGTTTTTGCGTTTTTTGAGAGGAGGGTTCTCACCGAGAGGAGCTTTCGTGTTTTTTAGAGAAGGAAGAGTAACTGTAACCCTACTTTCGAGAGGAGCGGCGTGCGACTGCGACTACAAGAGAGGAAAAGGAAAAGAGCGAAGTGACAAACAGAAAAGTGAATCGGGGATTAAGGCTTTTATATTTATTTTTATTAATATATATAAATAATTTGTATAATATATTATATTAATTATATAACTTATATTATATAACTATATATTACTATTAGAGTAGTAGTACATAAATATAATATATAACTATATTATTATTAATAATTTATTATATATTATTATTTACATAATTTAATTTTTCAAAATATGTCAAATTATTTGAGTATATAATTATTTTTAAAATATTATCAATTATATATATATATATATATATATATATATAAATTATTTTATATTTCGAACAATAACGAACCAAACACGAACAAACGCATCACTGTTCCTGTTTGATTCGTTTAACCAATCGAACGAAAAAAATTGTTCGTGCTCGTCTCGTTTGCTTGTTGAACGAATCGAACACGAACTTCTTAATAAACCGAACACGAACTGTTCGCGAACGAGCTTTTTTGACAGCCCTATTAAAACCACCGTACCTATAAAAAAATATAATTCAACTTTTCAAGGAAAAATTTTTTAGCACATAAAAATTAAAGTTTGGGTATGAGGTAAGTAAATGTATAAGAATTGGGTGCAATTTATGTAAATTTTAGTATTTTTTTCCTGCTCCTACCTTACATTGTAATTTGGTTTTTTTATCATATTGTAATAAAAATAGTATATCAATAGATAACATTTTTAATAAACAACAAAGATGTGAAGAAAATGATTGTTGAGATCCTCACAAATTGAGCGAAACCCAACTGCCCACTTTCACCATAATCAATTTTGCAGGAAACACTTTCGGCCATGATTGCATCGAATGAGCAAGAGCCGATACACACTTTCCTGCACTCATCATCGAAACAAATCGAATAAAAAATTAATAGTATAAATTTTTTGAAAACATTTCTACCGAATCTAACAGATCGGAGTTCTTGAACTATGAGTAGTATATGGGGAGAAAGATTGTTGAGCAATCAAATAAATCAAAATAACCCAAAAGTCCATTCTCCCTTGCAATCAATTTAGCAGGGAACGCTCGGTAACGAATGCACGCGTTAAAGCAAAGCACCGATACATAACTCCTGCAAATATATCTTGGCAACATCCGACAGATCAAAGAATGAAACGAGAATACTTGGTTATCGGATCAAGACATGTGTTAAGAAATAAGAACTAAGAAATTCTGACAACAATACTGTATGAAAAAAATATGGAAGTAAAAGAAAGAAAAAAAATGATGTAATGGATTCTGAGCGATATAGACAAGTCGATAACATACGTCGGAAGCGGAAGAGAAAGCAAAACGAGAAAATGAAGTGAAGATGCTACGGAATACGAAGAAACGCCCCCATGGATTCGGATAGTGAACTTACACCGAGAGGAGAAAGTGGAACAACGAAACCCTAATGCAGCACAGGAGAGGACATCGAAAATTATTCGATTTTGGCAGCTGCTAAGTCTCCCAGAAACCCTAGATCGGAATAGCGGCAGATGAGGAATATATAGAGGGGGGATTGTGAAGGAACCGGTTCAAGCCGTTGTCTATGTTACAAGTGCAAATCGGTCCGAGTCGAGTTGAGCCATTCTAGAATTGGGCTTGAACTTGATTAATTTTATCAAGTTAGAGCTCGAGCTCGAGCTTAATTCTATGAAGCCGAACTGACTTGTGAGCCGGATTGTTTAGTATAAAAAAGAGAAAATGATATTAATTTAAGTTAGTTTTATAATAAGATGACAAATAGAATGAATAATTAGAAAATAAATAATAATAAATCAACTAATGTACAATATAAAATATTATTTTTTAACATTCTAATACCATAAAAATAAAATTTTGAAATTTCATATGTTTTGATCCAATTTTATATTAATATTTTTAAAACGAACCAGCTCATGTGCTAACGAGTCAAGTTAAGGCTGGTTTGAGCTTGACTTGTTAGCTCATCGAGCTCAGTTCCGAGACACTTATCGAGCTCACAAGCTGAGCTGGAGCCATCTCACGAATCAGCTTGACTCGCTTTGACTAAAATAATAGGCATGTACGTACATATAGGGTTGATCTGGGTGTTGTGTTGTTTGGGCTTGGCGCGAGTTGGGCTTATTTAAGCTTTGAACTGCCAAAGTGTGCTCAGGCCTGGCTTGAGCTCAATTTTATATATAGTTTCATAGCCAGCCGCGCCCACTAAATGGGTCAAGCCGACCGCTTTAAAGAAAAGAGAATTTGCATGCTAAAATTTATTCTCATTTTCCTTAATTAAGAAAAACAATTAAGTCATAATAATTTTATTTAGATCTAAAAGCGGCCGACAGAAGAGAAGACTGATTCCACCAAACAACACACATAAAATAAATCAACCTAATTGAACATAACAAACTAAAAGACTTTTTGGGCAATGTGTAATTCCCTTGAGATGGCCTATAACCAATGATCATTTAAAATACCAAACAATTCAGAACAACCCTTAACTAAACAAAGCCCGTGAAACTTTCATAAACTCCTTCCCCAGCTAGTTCATAAACTGGATGTAAGGCCCTCCTTGAACGGAATCACAGCTTTCCTTTTTTGACTACCTAACCTTTTTTTCCTCTTAGATATGATGTAATGTCATAGGCATTTCCTTCTAATGAAACAAGAACATCACATTAACTTCTGAGAAATGATATAAGACCTCCTTTAATGGAATTTGACATTCTTTCTCCATACCTAGTTCATAAAATTGGATGTAAGGCCCTCCTTCGACGGAATCATGGTTTTCCTCTTTCTACTAGCTGACTTATTTTTCCTCGTATATGGGATGTAAGACCATTAACATTCCCTTCTAATGAAATAGGAACATCGCATCAACTTCCGTTAAATGGTATAAGACCTCCTTTAATGGAATACAACATCCATTCTCCTTAGCTAGTTCAAAAAATGGAAGTAAGGCTCTCCTTGAATGGAATCACTACTATCCTCTTTCTACTAACTGGCCTATTTTTCTTCTAAGATAGGATGTAAGGTCATCAGTATTCTCTTCTAATAAAATATAAACATCACATCAACTTCCTAAAAATGGTATAAGACCTCCTTTAATGGAATATGACATCATTTCTCCCCAGTTAGTTCATAAACTAGATGAAATGCCCTCATTGAACAGAAATCATGGCTTTCCTCTTTCGACTAGTTGACCTAATTTTTCTCTGAAATAGGATGTAAGGCCATCAGCATTCCCTTTAATGAAACAGAACCACCACATCAACTTCTGAGAAGTGATATAAGACCTCCTTTAATAGAATACAACATCTTCCCTCCCATAATTCCCCGAGCTAGTTCCTAAATTGTTTTTAATTGGATTATGACTTTCCTCTCTGAACTAGTCAGTCTTCTTTGGATGATTTCAGTCTAAACAACGCCCTGATGAAATCTTTGTAGAAGTTTTGCTTACTAAACTATGACAAGAAAAACAACAAACAATAACAAAATAATAACATCTACACTCAAATTTAATTCAATCTCAAATTTTTTCCCTTAGGCATTCCTAGCTTATGATTCCTCGGCAAGAATTCACAATTGTTCAAAATAAATCCCTTATAGTGTCTTTCCGCTCGAACTTTCTAAAAAAAGACTTGTTTCTAATTCAAACTTCCTTAAACATCTCCAGCTTATGAATCCCGCAGACGATCTTTTGCCTAAATCTTGATACTTCTTCAAGCATTAGTTGCTTAAAAATTCCCAGATGAAAAACCCAACTCAAAACTAGACCTCGCAGTACTAGTCCGGTCAATGTCGTATGTGTGCTATACATGTTGGGTATACCGCACAGATTGGGGGTCCCTTTGTTGACCTCACTTTTGTAAGAGTTTTTTTTCTCTCTATAAAAGCCTAGGATCTAGCCTTTAGGTTTTCTAGTGACCATTTGAGATGCCTAGAAATAGAACCAACATCAACCTAAAACTGCAGGCCTATTCTATATTTACTTAAGGTATCATAGGTTAAGTTCAAATCATTAACCGCTGGTTGAGATGATTAGGTTTGGACTAATAAATCCCTATTTGAATTCCTGCTTTTGGAAGTTCCTTAAGCTACCCATGGAGCCTAGAGTGCTAGAAATACCCATGATGACCCACTGTTCACCCCCAAAACCCTCTTTGATCTAGAAGAAGCAATTGGGCATAAGACTAGTTATAGGGTACAAAAGGGTTTACCCATTGTATTAAAACCCTAAAACAAAAAAAAAATCCTAACATAAAAAATATTAATCAATAGGAAATTGGGCCACTAAAGTTAGGCTTAGAGGCTACCCAATTGGTTGTCCAAACTCAAATATCTTTGAAGAGAAAATTACCACTAAAACACATTAAATTGAACCCTATGTTTGAAATGCTCAACCCTTAAGAAAATAAAGATTAAACCTACCTAAGATAAAATTAAAATAAAATAAAATATATTCTAACCAAATATCAATAAATAAACATTACTAAAATTGCTCATCAACCTAAGTCAACACCAAAAAAATTCAATTCACCAAGCTGAACCCAAAATCAAATCAAATTAAAATGAATGAAATCATAAATTAGATAAACTAATTAAATTAATTAAACCCTAAAAGCCTAATTACCTAAGGTCAAGCCCAACTATCAATGGGCCCAAGCCCAAACCCTAAAGGGCCCATAAACCATGACCCATCATTTGATCCCAAAAGCAAACTACTGACTCAAATAACTTCCCATGGTCACTAGAAAAGCAGTTGATCTGGATAAAGCTGTTGATCTGGATAAGCTTTTGATAAGCAGCTGATCCGGATAAGCTGTCAGCCTGTTTGGTTTGCGCTTATGAAAAATAGCTGATTCTGGAAAATTGATCATTCTACCCCTGTTCTGAATAAGCTATTTAGTTGTTTGGTTAGTGCGTTTTGTAAACAGCTTATTTGTAAATTTTCTTATGAACCTCACAGGTAAGACATAGGAATTGAGTGGTATATGTCTGTAAAAATTGAAGTTTAGGTGTCTGATATCAAATAACATAGGAATTGAGTGGTATGTATCCAAACCTTACTTAAAACATTCTGTTTTTAATAATTTTCATTCAGGATTAGCAAAATTATTAAATTCAGAATCAATGTGCTATTCATGAATTAGCTACAATACCTTACAGCAATTTCCCAGTGAAGCTCGAATCAATGTGCTACATTAGCCTTAATTCTATTCTCATTCACCAAAGATTTCAAATAGCAAAATTCATGGGTATCGAAGTAAAAAACTTGATAGTCAAGCAAATGAAGCAAATATTACGTCATGAACATATGCTATGTAACATATAATAATATAAAAACTATGAAGTTAGATCCACTCATTCCAGAACTTCTAAGAAAAAAAATTAGGGCAAGGGCATTTACATACATAGCACACAATTCTTATGTATTTGCATGTCTCGTATCTAAACTTTTATATTTACACATATGATACTAAAATCATTAATATTACATAAAAATAACACTGTCAGCAAATAAAATAAAGGAAGATTTATATATATATATATATATATATATATATATATATATATATATATATATATATATATATATATATATATCACACAATTCCTATGTACTTAAATATCTAATTTGTCCACATATGCGATGAAAAATGTGTATTTCAAAAAGTAAAAAAAAATAGTATTATTGCTGATGTGATACGTAAAATTTTTGTGGTATAAATGTAAAATTAAAATTTTGGTGCTAGATGTGTAACAAATGTAGTATGAATCAGATTACAATCAGAAATATCTCATTTCAAGTTTAGCGATAATTAACGTAACCATCGTAAAGATGGCTGCCAACAATTTTAAAAGAAGATTATAAACACATGACAGCTTATAATAAATGCAAAACCAGAAGTCAAAGAAAAAGTTCTAAGATAACAGCCAAAGACATAGTTATGTCGATCATTAAAAACCAAATAATAACCGTATTCGCACCGAAATCCAATCGACACAGAAATCTTTCCATGCCAAATAAGTTTGTCTCCTTGATGAAATGGAACCAAACCCAAACCAAGCTTTACATTCCCTCCCACAAGCATTGGTTCTGAGCCAGAAATCGCAGGCTTTGTCCCCATTGTGTATAGTAAGGGATTCTAAAAATTAAGATAATTGAACTTAAGGGAGACTTCTTTGGTCCCAAACTTACCATTTCTTCTCAAATTCTCCCAATTGTATCAAACCTACTTACAAAATACAAAAAAATAATGACTTCACAACTTGAAACAATATGTTTAATCTAATTTTCATCACATAAGCAGTGCATTAGACAAAAAACAAAGCAGAAACTCCAAACAATGTTAATCTATATCTCTTCAAGACGGCTTAAAGGCAGTACATGAGCAAACGAAAAAAAAAATTATCAACTACGACCATAATGAAACAAACTGATTGTTCTAATAATTAAAGATTGCTCGTCGTATGCTAAATCCATTCATGATTGCTTTATCGCATTTGTGATTTATTCTCTCAAAAAAGCCATCTCTGATGCACATTGACCGTCTCCAGTGTATACATCCTCTGATTCCACGTCTTCTTCAGGCATAGTACGTTCTACATCGTATTTGAATTCTTCAGGTGATATTTGAACGGAATCATCTTCCAACACGGCGAATTCTTCTTCTAAGGCAGAAGGGTGACGCCGTATGAAATTGTGTAGTGTCGTAGTTGTGACTACTATACGCACTTATTTTTGAAACGGGTAGCTCGACATATCATGTAAAATAACTCATTTCTTTTTCCACACTCCAAACGTTCTCTCGATCACGCCACACAAAGATGAGTGCCTCTTGTTAAATAGTTCTTTCTTGCCTTGCACAACTCCACTTGCTCTTTGAAAATCGGGGATGTGATATCTCGTGTCTGGGTATGGTTCCATATACCCTCGCTGTAATGGATATCCGGCGTTGACCAGGTAGTACTTACATTCAGAATTAATATAATTAGGAAATTTTAAAAAGTTGACCAAACATAATTCATGAAAATAAATACTTGGAGGTGGATGCGGGAATCTGTGGCAAAGGTTTCGAGTTGCGAACTTGAAAACACGGCTATCGTGTGCGCTCCCTTCCCATCCAGCCATTACAAAAGTGCAACACATGTTGAAATCACAAACAGCCATAACATTTGTGTGGGTGAACCGGAACGTCCAATGTAGGCCACCTTTTCTGTACCAGATACACATGCATGAACGTGTGGTCTATCAATTGCACCAATACAGTCCTGACATACAACTTGTAATCGTTAGGAAAGTCACATAAGTGTATCAACATTAATGTGGAATGTTATTTTCAATCCAAACCTTGAAGAACAGCATGCAGCGATGGTCATTCGCAATTTATGTTGGGACTTTCTTGAATGTTGGATATCAGGCTTAACTACCTTGCTAGCCAAACTCACTAAGGCATTCAAACCGACAAAGAAATATTCGCTGATGGTTTCGGATGAATATTGGAAGTGCTCCATTGCTCCTCTAATAGATCTATTTTAAGATAAGATATATACATCCTTATTGCTAGGACTTCTCTTGTTGATGTTCTGCTAGAGCCATACAATCCATGATTGTTCAGTAGTTTAGTTAGAAGGTCACAAAATATCTTCTTTGTCATGCGAAACATGTTGAAGAACCGGGTCGGGTGGCCTCGTAATAACTCACCAACCCATTTATCCCCCATTTGACTGGACATCATGCACGGGGTCCGGTCAACGTAATTAACGTAGTAATAGTACATCAATGTTAAGATTACAGCGACTGTGGTAGTGTGGTTAAGTTCTTCCTCCTCTTGGTTAACGAGTTCTTCATCCATTCTACAAAAAAAAATAAACATAATATTCTATAGACATGTTCAATAGAAGTTAATACAATTGTGACGATACTAGAAAGATAGAGTGATAGGATAAAATGATGAGTGCATTAATGAGAATACATAACAACTGAAATAAATAGTCTCCAACAAAATACGGAAAAACTAAAGAGTCCATGAAATGAAAAGTACAAACGACACATAATCAACAGAATACATGACAACGCAAAAACTCAATTGTTTAAGCAAGCCCGTAAAAATTTGAGTTGGTATTTAGGCTCCATCTTTATGAAAATCTTTCTTGTGGCTGGGTCTCGTAGCAACTTCATGTACTTTCCGTATACTGTTACATCTCGTCGCAATTTCGGGATATGTACCTAGGAGCTCCATACACTCATCGATCGAGTTATCGCGTCGAGGCATGCGGTCCTAGCCTTGCAGCTTTCAACGAGTGTCTCAATGGAGCCTTTGAGGAACGCCACTCCTTTTCTATTTTTTTCAACCCTTGGGCGTTTGGAAACACCCGTGGATCGAACATCTTGGTGAACTTGGCTAGTACCTCCCTCTGAAGAGTCACCTAACTGCACGGTAGGTACGGTTTCTACTTCCTCTGGGAGGTCTGCAAACCCCTGATGGTTTGGGGTGAATGCATGAGCCCCTGTAGCGACTACCCCGGCGAACATGCAATCCAGTTTCTTCTCCAAAACCCGATCAATTCCGCAGGTTTTAAACTTCTTGGCTAGCGGGACTGCCTGTAATACAAATAATCATTTATTATTGATAACAATTTTATCGAAAAATTTGTGTAAGTCATCATATATATTTGACTTACTAATAGTTTCTCAGCCCACCACTCCTATGGTGCAGCAATGGTCCGCTTGAGTGGGTCCCAACCTAGTCCCGTTGATCCTATTTTGAGTTCCGTCCAAACTTTTCAATCTTTCTTCAGTTGATCCCATTTATTTTTGAATTTCATTCGATCTCAATCCTTTCCAGTCAATTCTTTGAAATTAATCATTAAATTTTGCCAGCTTTCTTTACTGAAATGGGTGGTTGGCCTATTTCCCAATTCCACCTCCTTCAAAAAGGGATCACAAAAATATAATTGTGACTTCTCTATCTCACATGGCCGATGTTCCAGCCTTTTTTACTTTACTCATTTCGAACTGTCACATAAACATGTTAGAACACGATATTTCTTTTCATAAACAAGAGCTTCCAAAAGAGTTGGGGAAATAGCGCAATAGGGTAAAACATGAATGAAGAAAAACCAAGCAATAGTGTAACTATCTTTGAGTCAGGCAATGTGAATGAAGAAAACCAAACTAATTCAATTAAAACAATATATGTACAAAGAGTATCTCTAATAAGTTCCCTGTAAGACAGACAATGGCTTGATCAACCTCAAATTCAAATCTTGGGCATAGAGAATGTATCATCCTAATCATAAATGAGGAAGGGAGAAAATAAAAACTAGCAAACAAAAACGAAATATATAACCTTCTTGGATGGAAGATTGTCTCACAACCCAAAAGTAACAACAAGAAGAAAATTTAATACATATTTAAGTAGCAACAATATGAAAATCTATATTAGTTGTAGAGAGGAGAGGTGGCGGAAGTTAAAAAAGGTGTTCTTTTTAGAAAAATTGATGAGAAGATAAATAGATAATTTTTATTTCAGATTGACTTTAACATATTTTCTGAAAGTCCAAATGTAAAAGTGTTTTTATTTGCCTTCTTTCAATGAGTGAAACTATTTTTTCCAATGTGACATCAAAAAAAAAATATTTAAAACTTACATTTGGGAAATCATTTATAGATATGAGGCCACATGTATAGATATGTAACACATTATAAATTCTTTTGTTATACTTTTATAGACACTATTCAATCCAAATTTTGAAGCCTGCTTGCTAAACAAGATATATTATTCAATCCAAAATTGTAGAAACAATTCTATGGTTTTCCTATTAAAACAAAACTGCAGAAACAATTCTACTATGCAAGTATTGAAATTGCATACTAATGTTTCTAACGGAAACAAAAAACAGGTTCGTTGTACATCTGTGGATTTAACATTTGGGGCAGTTTGTAAGAGCTAAAAAAAAGATGAATGATAATGTTTGATATGCCCATCTCTGAAGTATCAACGAAGTTTATTTCAAGTGAATCTTCTCAAAATGAAGAATAAAAATATCACCCTAATGGAGAAAAACCAATGGCACAATCCATACCAGCACAAGTTGAACAAAAAAAAGCAAATATGGAACAAAAATGTCGAACGAGAGGTAAATGAGAGGTAAAGCAGTTTGTTTATCTGTGGTTTACGATTGTGATGGGGTGTTTCTCTTGCTTCGCTTTTAAGGCGGAGCATTTCGATTCACGTGGCGATGGAGATGCAAAGGAGGAAGGGCAGGGTGTGGAATTTCATCGCATGAGGATATTATCTTCTGATATGTTTTTATCATTGATCCTCTGTTATGCTCTATCGATAAGTTGATTTGGATTTATTTGGCCCTTTTGAGGGCAGATTTCTACTCCCGAACTCCATTTTAGAGATCAAATGCGATACTCTTAGCTCTTTTCCAGGGCCATAGATTGATTACTGTTTTGATTTTTCTGGTTTTTGTTGCCTCTAATTTGAAGATCAATTGTTCGATCTAGTTGAGGCGGATCAACGTGCTCTAAGAGGGTTAATTCATTATCCCTATATTTGATTGCAGGATCGAGAAAAAATGTCGAAGAAGAAGAAGAGGAGTACCGAAGAAGAAGAGGAGTACCGAAGAAGAGGAGGAGTACCGGAGGAGAAGGCCACGAAGCGCATGATGCTGTCGATTCTGTGAAGCACACGATGTCGCCGAATTCGGGAAGCGCACGATGCCGATGTGTCGCAGATGGAGAATGTCGTGTGCCGCCGATGTTTCGAAAAGAAGCGGAGGGTTTCACAGAAGATGAGTGAAGGAGGTCACGGGGGTAATACGACCTCATTAACCCCAAATACGCTATCCAAAACGCGGCTCACAGGGGTAATCCCGCGGGCCGCTTCTTTCATAAAATAAAAATTGAGTTTTTAGATCCGCACTTGATAAGTGCGAATCAAACAGTGCGGGAGCATTTTTAAAAACGTCCCCGCACTTATAAGCTGCCCCAAACGGGCACTAAATCTCCCAAAAGCCTCACAAGGTCCTAAAAATCCTTCCCTGATCGAAATCCTTCCATCCTGCGCCCTCGAACATAACCCAACACTAACCTGAGCCACCATTTGGTCTACATACAACTAGAGCCAATTCCATAGCAAATTGGAGCAAGGAGCAGCTGCACAACGTCAAGGATATCCTTTCTATCAAACCTAATTGGTAATGACTTGAATTCCTCATTTTTCCCTTCAGTTTGGCCTTTTGCGAAACAAATGAACAATGCATGCCCACTTAGCTATATGGATAACTTCGTCTCATTTAGATGAAGCTATACGAGCAATCACAGAGAGATTTCGTTGAGTGTAGCTTGAGATCTTAGGTTTTAAAAAAGTGCGGCAGAAAAGTTAGGGCACTTTGGGGATGATGACGGAGAGTTGTTTGATTCGTGCTATTTGAAATCAATGGTCGTGATCGAGTCGAACACTCGACCCACGGAAGATTAGTGCTTTGGATCCTCGCCAACGAGGAAGCACACGTGAAAAGCGCAGCCTAAGGCGGAGCACCTGCAGATGTTCGAAGGCTCCGAGGATTGACATGGCATCGCATGGATAAGTAGAAAAATATTATTTTCTGAATTAAACAAATGCAAAAAAATCTATTTAAATTTCAAAATTTATATCTTATTAAAGAGAAATAACAAAAATAAAAAAAAACACCCCTAAACTCAGCGAACAAACGAGAAGATAATGAAGAATAAATTAAATTAATTAACTTATATTTAATTTTTAATTCATTAAATATTCTAGTGGGTATTTTAATTACTTAAAATTAAATATAAGATCAAAATTTTTTGAGCGATCATTCACTCTTGTCCTTAGGAATCTCAACTAATTTTTTCAAGTACACAGACACCTCCTAATACTAAAAGTCTTAATTTTCTATCAAAATTATAATTATTTTGAAAAATAATTATAAAAAACAAAATACTATTCAGAAAATAATAAACTTAAGTGGAAATAAAGAGGGAAAGTTTATAAATTAATTTTTAAAATTAATTGACCATTTTCAAATTCTGAATTTAAGAAATGAAATTAACATATAAAAGTAAATTTGTAAATCATAAATTTTGTACAGTAACCCCATTGTCTCTCAAATTTAATTAAAACAGAAAAATTCAACTTAAAACAAGCTAATCTCAGGACTTAATAAAAACATTAAAAAATAAAATTTACCATATAGCGCACAAATCTTTAATATCAAATCCAAAGTACCACTATTATATATTTTTTAAATGTGAAATATTTTTTTCATTCATATGCTTATAACACCTAAATGTTACAAATGTGAACATGAATTGTGTGGTATGTTCGTAAAATTCAAATAAGCTTAAGATTTTAAATTACCCTCAAATTAAAATTTGATTTTTGCAAAAGCTCTGCAAACAAAAGTTATATAATTTATTAAATAAAGAATAAGACTTGATAATGATAAATTTGAATTTTAGCGTAGTGGATTGTTTAGGCAAATAAAGAAATTATTTTAGCTCATTTGACTTGTCAAAATTAGGGTTATCAATACAGCTTGTTGTTCGCGAACAACTCGTGTTCAGCTCGTTAAGAAACTCGTGTTTGGCTCGTTCGCTAAGTTGACGAGCCAAACACGAACAAAGATTTGTTCGTTCGTGTTTGGGTCATTTTGGCTCGAAATAATATTCATCAATTATATATATATATATATATATATATATATATATATATATATATATATATATATATATATATATATATATATATATATATCTCGATGAGTAGTATTTTAAAAAAAATTAATTTACTGCAAGGCTACAATGATTTATAATTAATTAAAAGCATTAATTAAAAAATAAAAAAAAATTATTAAATTAGATTCAAATGATGTTTTAATATAAACAATAATTTTTAAACATTGCCCCAACGCTTAACATCTTATGATCAACCCTTAACATCTTATGGCTACGAGATTAGGGTTGTCAAAACAAACTCTTTGTTCGTGAACAGCTTGTGTTCGGCTCGCTAAGCAAACAAGCGAACATGAACACACTTTTTGAGCTTGAAATATAAACGAGCCGAACACGAGCTGAGCTCTCGTCGAAATTTCTAAACTATCATAATAATTCCTATCTTATGATTAATCTATATAAGATGATAACATAAAATTATTATTAATTAACTAAAACATTTCAAATTTTCGTAGACATAATTATATAGAAATTATGCGACATATATGTCCACCTAAATAATGAACTACTCAACATTTTGTGTGAATCTAATAATTTTCTTAGACCAAGATTTTATTTATTTATTTCATTTAAAAGAAAAAACAAAAATTTGTGGTTAAGCTACCCTATTTAAAATAAGTTATTACCCATTTTGCTACCATTAGCCCTAGTGATAATACACATTTGAGTATATTTTTAAAGGGAAAATTACATACAGACCACCTGCAAATTTGATATTTATAAATTAATCATCCAAGTTATTTTTTTGAACTACCGAATTCATATATTTACGCTGCCGAACTGATTTAAACTAATGAGAATTTGATAAAGATGAAAATTACGGACAAGGGGGTTTTGATATTTGATTGAGAATTTAAATATTAAGAGTGGTTGATTTGTAAATAATAAACTTCAGTTGGTATTTATGTAATTACCCCTTTTTTTAATTATTTCTGATGAAATTTCTTATCATCAATGATATAAAAATCTATAAATAATAATTTTTAAAATCAATCAAAATTTTAATTAAATTGCTATAAAAGTATAAAGTATATCATAAGGGATTTTAGTGGTACAACAATGTGGATGCGCATATTAAATGTAAGGTGATTAAACTATGAAGTCTGATTTCGTAAGCTGAAATAATTTAAATAAGGGGCATTTACATACATACCTAACATATCTAACACCTAAATAATTGGCAGCCCAATGCTGAGTATATAATTGGCAGCCCAATGCTGAGTATATCTTGCAAATTAAACATAAATAATCTTTTGCGTATAATCAAACCATCGAAAAAATTCAATCACCACCGAGGAATATAATACACTGTACAATAAGAAAATTGTCATAGATAACCTATAAGAACATTTACAACATATCAGAAATCATCAAAATTATAATTAAATAAATAAATAAAAAAACTTCATACATTGTTCATTTTATACTTTAACAACATGGTTAAGAATCACATCTTTGACACTAACTTCCATTTATTTGAGCAAAAGAAGAGGCTGAAACTGCACATTTACATGTTCCAGCAGCAGCTTCAAAATCACATCTTCGTGATGCTTTTTGTGGAAGGGAGCTTCTGCGCCATGAAAGTTGTGGTCATTTTGCTGAAGAATCTGAGAGAAGATAGACAGAACAATAAATTTTCCGACGAAGTTGAGATAGAACTTTTATGTTGTGTTTGGATGATTGGGATTCAATTAAGGAAAGGTTGAAAAAGTGTGAATCAATGATTGTGGATTTAAAATAAACCAAAAAATTTGCTAGTATCATAATTGTTTTTTTTATAAGATTTACATGCATACCAACACAATTCCTAAGCATCTACATATCAAAAGTCTAAACTTCAGTTTCTATATACATATCATCTTATCGGTACATGGAAATCTATATATTTAACTTTTAGAAGTTAAATTGGTGGCTTTTTTTATATGATATGAATATTTGGGCAACAGGTAAAATTCAGGTGTTCCATATGTAAATGCCACTTGTTTCTTTTGAGAAGTGAGACAACAGGCTCTTTATAGCTATCTCATTCTAATAAATCTGGTTGTACATAGAAATTTACAAAAAGCAGAACAAAAAGCCAAATCCAAATAGACGTGTGAGAACGGTTTGAAATAAATGATGAAAAAACTACACTAAATGAAAATTTCATTTTCCATTATGTTAGGGGGCGCCCAGCAGAAGGGCAAATTTATCTTTTGTACTCCTAAGAGCATTTTAGTCTTTTATTATTACCATTGTGTATAAATAGGCTTGCTATGTCTAGGATTAGGGTTATGCATGAGATTGAGTTTTGAGTCTTTAGAGATTGTGAGAGATTTCCTACCTTTCGAATTGTAGCAATTGGGAAAGATCGCCTACCTCTCGGATTGTAGGAGCTTGTCTTTTGTATTTGTCTGATTAGTTTGGATTATTGAAATAAAAATTTATGTTTGCCCTAATTTCTATGGAAAAACATTCTGATATCTGCCTCGTATCATATCAAATTGCTTTCGGAGCTCATGATTTGGGAATCAGATCGATAGCAAAGAGGATCGATCAAATCGACTGATAGCTGAAGCAAATCTCACTTTTCCTGAGGTAGGATCTCAGCCAACATAGCCCTTAATTTCCGCGTACAAAGCTCTAGAAACAAATAAGAGAACTTGGCATTTAGTGGTCGCCGCATTCAAAGCCAAAATAGTCACGGGAAGCATCGCGTCATAAAGAATTGCGAAGGGAAGCCAAAAACGAGCCGCTCCAGTTGTGATGGTGGCTCCTGCGTAACTAACGCTAGAGATACAATGCGAGTGCAGCGATACAATCGTGACTCTAGCGGGCTGAGGAAGTCACAACCACTGTTCCACGCGATACAATCGCGGTCCGATCTACCTAGAAAGATAATGGCTAAAAAGCTGACTGAAACCACCATTTTTCATACTCCCGTGCCGTCTACACGATCCAGTAGCAATCAGAGCTAGCTGGGAAGGCAACTGCGAGGAATCATGACGAATAGAGACCCGAAGATTTTGGGATAGCGGCGAACAGAGACCCGATGCTCCCATATTCCAGGATCACGTCGATCTGTGCACGTATAGTAGTTGTAGGTGCTACCTAGGAAATGACGACGGGATTGACATGATCAGAAAATACTAATTTGACATACAAGTGTTAAGAGCTAACTGAGGAGAGAAGACGGGATTTTAGGGTATAAAAATTTGTCTTTGAGAACAAAAATGTTTTCGAAAGAGATGGCAACAAAGAAAGTAGACGATCTAGAAAAGAAATTGGATGAAGAGATGAGTCAAATCAAATTTGGGATGGAAAAAAGATTCGCCATCATATAAGAGAGGTGCTTCTAGAGAAAACCAACCAACTGGATGATCGATTCGAGAGCATGGGAGGAGATTCGAGAGATACTAAAGATACTCATTGAGATGCAATACAAGAACCCGTTGACAGCTCAAAGCGCAAACACTAACAAAAGATTGATTGGAGAATCCATTGCAAGATCAAAAGAAAAAGAGATCGAACATGATGAACATGAGGAAAACATCCACCATCACGAACCTCCACTCAAGACTCCAATTAGGTGTGGATTAGAGATTTCTGATAGAGGCGGTTGGGCTGAAACATAAAGAAGAGATTATGTCAGAGGCATGGAGGAGCACAAAGAAGAAGGGAGAGAAACAGAGGGGATATGACTAGGATTGAAGGAATGAGTTTTACCCTCAATACATAGGGGGATAAAATGGAAGAAAAGAAAGTTGGGTGGTGTTAGAGTTAGGAAGTTGAAGATGTAGATCGTAGAGGGCGAAGACACATATGAGTGGGTGTATCAGGCGGACCGATACTTCACGGTGAATGGGTTAGATTGGAGGAGAAACTCATGATAGAATGATTGTGTTTGGAGGATAAAGCCTTAGTCTGATTTCAGTGGAGGGAGGGTTGATACCCGATTTGTTCGTGGGATGAATTTAAGGATTGTTTGTTGGAACGTTTCCAAGCCATTCAGGAAGGAGACCTACACGAGCTATTCTATGTATTGACTAAAGAGAGAACGTTCATGAAATACAGAGAGAAATTTGAACTATTGTCGGGACAACTGTGAGGAATTTTTGAAGAATGAATGGAGGAGAATTTAAAGAAGGGCTTAAAGCCCAACATACATACAGCTACCTCTCGAATTGTAGGTGCTTATCTTTTATATTCATTTGAGTCATTTTGGATTATTGAAATAAAAAATTTTTATTTGCCCAAATTTCTATGAAAAAATGTGTTGATTTCTGCCCTTGATCATAACAACATCCAATCCACCAAAAGCCTTAGAGATGCTTGAAAGCATGAGAAGGTTTGCCATGAAGATAAGGTGGCAAAGAAGATCCTAGACCAGAGAGAATTGAAAGAAAAAAGCAAAATTTTGAACCTATTGTCTCCTATAATTTCAAGGCAAAAAAAAGGACTATTATAAATACCTAATCACACAATACTTATGTATGTACATATCTAACACCTAAACATCAATTTTTATATACACGCCACCTTACCTATGCATGAAAAGGTGTATTTCACCTTTTAAAAATTAAAATAATTATATTATAATGTGATATAAAAGAATTGGATGTTATAAATTTAAAAGGTAAAGTTTAGGTGTAAGATATGTAAAAACATTAGAATTGGGCAGCATGTATGTAAATGCCCAAAAAAGAAATTGCATGTTAATGTATAGGCAATGTAATTCAGCTAATCCCACTTGTTTGCCGGAGAATATGAGACCCTGTAACACTCAAACAGTATCACTTTCTTTCGACAAAAGAAAAATTAAAAGTTCAAAATGGGAGTTATGAACCAATTTCTTCCTATTTTTTCAAAACTCTCCAAACGTTGCATCTAAAAACAATCATTTTAAGATAACAATTTGCAATACAGTTACTAATATAGGAGAATATAAGATCTTATAAGGCTAAAACAGCTATATTTATCAGTACCTTTTTCCTCATGGTAATCTTTCAAATTTGTCCTGCTCTTCTGCAAATATTGCTCAAGGAAGAGCTGAATTGTTCTCCAATATCGATCCCCAGCAGAAAACCATGTGTCCATATGCATTCCATCAGGAAATTCAAAAAACAAACACTGGTTGTTGTGTTCAATGGCTTTATCATACAGCACCCTCATGTGCGATGGAGGAACCAACTCATCTTTCAATCCAGACAGAAAGAGAATGGGCTGCTTGATCTAAACATGCAAAATAATAAAATAAAGAATTACATACATACCACTCAATTCCTATGTACTTACATATGTAACACCTAAATTTCAAATTTTACATACATAATACCCATCCTAAGCATGAAAAAATTTAGGTCATATTTTAAAAGTTAAAATGGTGGTATTTTTTATTATGAAAGATTTGGGTGGTTTAAATGTAAAAAACAAAGTTTAGGAGTTAGAGATCTAAATACATTAAGTATAAAATAAGTCTGGCCGATTCACTGTTTCATTTCTTAGCTTCAAATAGATTCAAATTTGGAGTAATCGGCTGAAGAAAGAACCAATGCAAAACCAACTCAAAGTAAGGCCTTTTTAAATAGAGCATTAAAAATACTATATAAAAAGTGGCAACAACGGCCAAAACTTTTTCTTCAAATGCTCTGGCACTTCTCATCGAATCCAAGCTAAAACAGTATCAATTGAAGTTTCAAGATAGGGGGAAAAAAAAAACATGGTATGCATAATAATAGCTTTATCCGATCCAAAGGCAAATAATTTTAACTTTTTATTTTGTATGAATGTGTGGTAGATAAAATTTAAATAATTAATATAAATTTTTAGGTTAGTATTTAAATATATTTTAAATTTCTTTGGTCATATCCCAAAGCTTAGGCACATCACCTTAATCTAGTCATGGTGTTTTAACAAACCTCTAAACATATTCTTAATTATTATACAAGAGTTGCTTCATTTATTTGTAATAATATTTTTTAATATTTGAATTTTTTTTTTTCATTATATTTGAAACCGGACGAATTGAAATGTAATTCTAATATTTATTAATTAAGCAAAATATGTTTATATTGATTGTTGTTGATGTCACACATCCTAGAGGGTCCAATTCAGAATTGAATCTTGTCCAGAAATAAGGGACCAAACATCCATGTCTTTTAAATTAATAAACCTGGCCCCCATTGTTATTATAAAATTATCAAATCAAGGTTCTATTCCCCAGCCTCTATCAAAATTTTTAGAGTCGGCCTAGGTTTCACTCGAACAATCCTGCTTCAGTTTCATGAAGTTGCTGCAAAATATCAACCGAGGCAGCAAACAAAACAGCATGATTTAAAATAATATTCTGATAGTTTGGAGCCAAGGTTTCATATTGTTGATAATTTTAACTAGAATTTACTCTACTAAATAGGGTTTAGTCTGCTATAAATTTAGGGCCAAGGTCTTCAATGCAAAATGACAAAATAAAAGTTGTGTTACATTATCTTGGAGCTAAGGGCTTGTTTGGGATCATTTTTGTCTTTTGTTTTATTTTTTGTTTTTATGTGTGGCCGAGGGCTTCAGTTTAGTTAGAAATTTTGAGCCAAGGTTTCAGTCAGTCTAGAGCCAAGCCCCTACGTTTCTGAAATTTTCAATGGCAATTTAGGCTCCGCTCTGACAATCTTGCTTTAGATTGACAATATTGCAACAAACATAGGCTAAAAACCTAAAACAAAAAACGACAAAAGATTCTATTCTTCCAGCCTTAAGCCAACGCTCCATGATGTTGAGATCTTCAAAAATCACTTGGGCTCTATTTTGCTTCAATGATTTGTTGCAAACTTTATTCAATCTAAAACCTAAAACACAAACAATTGGATTGATAACCTAATTTGCCCCACAAAACAGAGCGTATAAAATCTATGTTTTTAGAATTCCCGGAGGCAGTCAAGAATCACTCTAAAATTTTTTTAGAAAATTTACATACCACACAATTCTTATGTATTTAACATCCAAAGTTTGATATTTACACTTAAAATATCTTGGTGTCATATTCCTAAGAATGAAAATATATATTTCACTTTTAAAAATATAATGATGATATTTTTATGCAATGTCAAAGATTTGAGTCAAATAAGCAAGGGTTCCCACATTACGGACGGATGCGGGTAAAAAAATTAGTCCATGATACTAATATTAGGATAGGATCTTGGAATATAGGTACTCTCAATGGTAAATTAATGGAATTAGTTCATATTAGGATTCATAAAAAGATAAATATCTTATGTATTCAAGAAACTAAATGACTTGGCCAAAAGGCTAAGGAGAATGATAACTTAGGTTTTAAACTTTGGTATTTTGGTAAGAGTTGCACTAGAAATGGGGGATAAGATTTTGGAAGCTAATGTTGTAAAAATTAATAGAGTTGGAGATAGAATTATAAAGACTTAAGATTATTATTGATACTAATATTTTTAATATTATATGTGTTTATACTCCTCAAGTAGGTTTAGATATAGACTTTAAAGATAAATTTTGGAATGACTTAGAAGACTTAATGCACTTGATACCTCTAGAAGAAAGAATTTTTATTGGAGGGGATTTAAATGGACATGTCGGCAGAATGGTAGAAGATTTCAGAAATATTCATGGTGAAGTTCTGAGTTATTGAGTGATTAATGAAGAAGGTAGAGTCATTTTAGATTTTTCTTTAGCGTATGATTTGGTTATTACTAATAATTTATTCAAGAAAAGATATTAGCATCTTATTACTTATAAGAATGGATCTAATAAAAAATAAATTGATTATTTTTTTATGAGAAGAAAATATCGTTAAGATTGTAAAGATTGTAAGGTTATTCCAAATGAGAATTTAAGTACCCAATATCGATTATTAGTTTTAGATTTTAAGATGAAAAGTTGTAAAATAAAAAATGCTAGGCTTTATCATCGTAGAATTAGATGGGATATCTAAAAGACACAAATAAAATATTTTTATGAGTAAAATTGAAGATTTCAAAATTTGGAATGTTCATGAAGAAGCAAATGCTATGTAGAAAAAATTAATATATACTATTAAATAAGTGGTAAAAGATGTAATTGGAGAATCAAAAGAAAAATTTTCTATGGATAAAAATAATTTGTGGTGGAATAATAATGTGCAAGAAAGATAAAATAGTTATATTATAAAAATTGGTTTAATGTAAAAGCTTAGAGAACTAAGAAAAAAATCAAACTAAGACACAAGGAGTCTAAAAGAACAATTTGTGATGCCAAAAATTCTACTTTTAGTGATCTTCATATAAATTAGATACTAAAAAGGGTGAAAATATATGTATAAACTAGGTCAAACAAAGAGAAAAGAAAAGTAAAGATTTAAGTCAAGTAAAGTGTATTAAAGATGAAAAACAAAAAGTGTTTTTCTTAGAAAAAGATATTCAACAAAAGTGGGTGGGTTATTTTGATAAACATTTTAATGAAGTTTCTGAAAATACGATCGAGCTTAGTGATCTTAATAACGTTAATGATAATAGAACGTTTCATTTTTACGATCGCATTAGTAAAATAAAGTTAAGAAGGCTTTAAAGAAAACTAAAAGTGGAAAGTCCTAATTAGAATGTGGAAATATTAGGAGATTTGAGAGTTTCTTGGCTTACTAAACTCTTTAAAATTATTTTAAAAATTAAAAAGATGCCTGAGGAGTGGATGAAGAGTATTTTAGTCCCCATTTTTTAGAATAAAGGGGATGCACAAGAGTAATTATAGAGGAATTAAATTGATGTGTCAAACTTTAAAATTATGGGAGAGGGTAATTGAACATAGGTTAAGACGTATTACCAAGATTTCTCATAATCAATTTGGATTTACGTTAAACAGGTCTACTATGGAAGCTATACATTTATTGAGAGGTTTGATGGAGAAGTAAAGAGACAATAAGGAGGATCAACATTTGATTTTTGTTGATTTAGAAAAAATTTACAATAAGGTTCCAAGAGATGTCTTTTGGAGAGTTCTTAAGAAGAAAGGTGTTGACATGACTTATATTCAAGTCATTAAAGATATGTATACTAGAGCTGTTACTTGTGTTCGAACTGAAGGAGGATTGACAAAATATTTTCACATTTCTGTTGGATTACATCAAGGATAGGCTTTAAGCCCATATCATTTTGCTTTAGTTATCGATGGTCTTACTGGAGATATACAGAAGGATGTACCTCGGTGTATGCTTTGTGCAAATGATATCCTTCTCATGGATAAGTCGAGAAAAAGCCTAGAAAAACTTGAATCATGGAGATCTACATTACAATCTAAAGGCCTTCGTTTGAGTAGAACTAAAACAGAATTCATGGAATATAATTTTAGTAATAGTAGCTCTAGTGACATGATCAAATTATTAAAAGGTGTGAACGATTTAGATATCTCGGGTTTATTGTTCTAAGTGATGGTGATATAGATGGGGATGTTAATAGTAGAATTCAAGTTGGTCGGTTGACGCGGAGGAATGCTTCGGACCTATTTGTGTGGCAGAAAAGTGTTGCTTAAACTGAAAGGAAAATTTTATAAGATGGTGGTGAGACATGCAATGCTCTATCGTGCTAAATGTTGGCCTTTAAAAGAGAAGCATAATACTAAGTTAAGTGTTGTTGAAATGAGAATGATTAGGTGGATGAGTGGTTTTACACTTAGAGACAAAATGTGAAATGATTATATCCGTGATAGGGTTGGTGTAGCTCCAGTGACGGACAAAATTAGGAGATTTGCCTTAGATGGTTTGGTCATATTAAACATCGACCCTCTGATGATCCGATTAGGAGACTAGACATTTTAGATTCGACTTATATTAAGAAACGCAGAGGTATACCTAGGAAGAGTTGGGCTTATTGTATAAAAAATAATCTTAATTTATTAGAATTAAATAAAAATGACACCAAATAGGGCACAATCGAGAAAAAGGATTCATGTCGCCAAACCCCACTTAGTGTGACTAAGGCTTTGTTGTTGTTGTTGTTTTGGTTGTTGTCAAATATTTGAGTCGTATGCATGAAAATATGAATGTTTTGATGTTAGATATGTAAACTTACAAGAATTTTCTAGTATCTATGTAGATGTCACAATTTTTTTTATAGATATGCAAACTATCGTAATGATTTAAGGCTCTAAACCTTGTTCCAATCTGGTCAAGGTCTCAAACATAGAATGGAAGGATCAAGGTCGTTATTGTTAGACCGGAACTAAGCCCCAATTTATCAAAATCTCTTGAAAAAATGGAAGTGACAACCATGTAGGGCTCCTAGAGTGTCTGATAAAGCAAAAGATATAAGGTAAGTCGTGGGATTGATTACGTAAGGGGGAGGATAAATAGCGGCTGATCATCGGCTCGACTGGTGATGGGATAACGAATCGTAAAAGGGAAAAAAGCAGATTCCTGCTGTAAACAGCAGATGATGGTGACTTTGAAGTTTGTCGGGCTGAAAACAAACAAAACACGTGCAATAGAAAGAGGTTACATAACTCCAGGGAGCAAAAAATCAGAGAAACAGCCATAATACAACTTATATAAAAATCCTATAATAAAAAATATCTAATTGAGAAATAAGAAAACACGAAAGAACCAAACAAGAAAGTAACAAAAGATGAAAACATGTAGAGAATATAATAATCAACTAAAAAGCAACTCTGGGTCTGCAATTCATGCGATCGTGGAGGTCGCAAGTCTGGAACCCACATATCGTGGGAAGGTCCCGTGTCACAAAGCATGATCTCAAAACAAGTAAACCCCTTCAGGGACGGAAGCAACTCCATTTTCTATAGTGGAAAATTTTTTAATATATGTATATATAATATTTCTAGAAAAAAAGATACAAATAACTAATAAAAAAATCTTATTAAAGAAATAAAAGACAAATGTAAGTAGACCAGAATGAAAAGTTTTAGAAAATAATAGACAAGTGCTTAAGTTGATTTTTTTTTTTTTTAATCATAAATCAATGGTGGGAAAACTCTTAAAATTTTAAATTCTTATAAAGAAATCAAAATTTTGAGGGGTGGGCACTATAACATAGGTTCGCCCATGCCCCGCGCCCCCCCACACCACGGCCTTTAATCATTGGGAAGCTGATTGGATAAGATAATTCATTTATGCTAACCAAAATTTCTGCACGTCAAAACCATGTCAATCAAGGCTTCCTAAAGCTTGAGATTTTGATGATGGAACAATGGGATTTTAAAATGGTAAACTACATCGGCACACCTATTCCTAGGACTTTTCCAACCTAGAAAATCTTATGAAGCTTTAGTCAATTGATTTCCTGGACCAAGAATGCTCTCCTGGATGACAAAAATAATAAGGGTTAATTACATACAAGACACTTGAAACATTGCCATTAACAAATCTAGTAACAAGGTGGATTTTTTTAACTACCGAACCAACGCATTTACGTGTACCACAATAAAATCATAGAGAATTTGATTAAAATGAAAAATATAAGCTGAGATTTTTATCGTGAATTTTGGTGTTTGATTGAGAATTTGAAAAAAAAAAAAAAGGATAAAAGAGGGTGCAGTGCTATATTTGTAGTTAGCAAAGTTTCGAGGATTTAACTATGAGTGCTTGTGCTCATAAGAAGTCTCAAACACTAGATCTACGTAACTTTTATCTAATGTTAAGAGTAAATGTGGGTAAATACATCCAATCTATCTCAACAAAAAGAAAACTTAGCTTCCCGCTAGGTTGGTGTTCTAGAGTTTGTTAGTCTCTTTCTGGAGCTATCAGCTACTACATAGCTTTTTAAAGAATGCCTTCATGGGCCAAACACCAGCGAAGTTTTACAAAATGCAAAAGAAAGTTTACATAAGTACCACTCAATTACTATATGTTAACATTTAACACCTAAACTTCAATTTTTACATACATGTCACCTTTACTATGCATGAAAAGGTGTTTCACTTAAAAAAAGTTAAAATGGTGGCATTTTTATGTAATATGAAAGATTTGGGTGCTATAAATGTAAAAATTTAAGTATGGATGTTAGATATGTAAATAAATAAGAATTATGTAAATGCCCCAATGCAAAAAATGAAACATTCCAAGAATAATTAAAAATGACTCGTTTAAATGTCAAGCATTCTTAGACAGCTCTGAATTCACATCTTAAGCACGATATCATTACAGCAATAATAAACACTTAATGGTGAGTCAGAAATAATAAAAATAAGATTTTTTTTTTTAATCGTATTATAAAGAAATGAAGCAAGTTTGATGATTGAGATTCATAACTCACCTCCCCAATGACATCAATTGTACTCCATGGTGACCGTACAAGAAAATTAAGAACTTTTGGGCCCTTTGATCCCTTGCCTCCTATAAACCACTTCAGAAACGGAAGCATAATTCCGGCCATGTCCAATATAGAGGTGAAGGTGTTTTCCAAAATAAGAGCAGAAACCTTCAATTTGAGAAAAGAAATGACCGTTAAACAGAATCCGTGCATGCCATGACCTACAAACTTATCTTTTAGCAGAAAAATCATTCTAGCACAATGTGGCACAAAATTGAAGAAATGGAATGACAAAATGTTTTTTTTTTTCTTCTGTTAAGAGTGTATCGGGCTTAATATGAAACCCATAATCACTATTTTCTTGCGCGAGTCGATGATAAGTCAAATACTTTTCAAGCCAGAAAAAGAAGGAAATTTACATAGATTCCACACAGTTCTCGTGAACTTACATATCTAACACTGAAGTTTGATATTTAGATTTATAACATCTTGGTGCTATAAACACATGCATGAAAAAAATGCATTTGGCTTTTAGTAAGGTGGTATTTTCGATGTGATATTAAAGAGTTGAGTGTTATCAAAGTAAATTTTAAAGTTTAGGTGCTAGATATGTAAATACAATAGAATTGTGTGGCATTTGGCATTTGGCGCAGATTCTTACGATACATTACGATACATTACATTACATTACGATGCACCGGTTAATATATATTGATGACGCATTTTGCTAGGTCTGTGTCGTCAGTTGTTGTTCGTCAGTATCAATTAGTTTCCCTTTAATTTGGAGATCCTTAACCAGTGGCTCTAGAGTTATTTGTCTATGAGTGCTTTAGAAGTTCATCCATTAGTACTTAATAACAACAATTATGGCTGGAGAACACAAACATCTTGTGACAGGTTTGGTTTTATCAGTGGCTAAGATTTCATAACTGTGAGACTTTATTTAAGGAGTATTTCTCAATAGAGACATTTCATTGATAATCCTCTAGCTGAGACTTGGTTAAATTATTCTAAGTGGATCAGAGTGGATATTTAGCTTTTGATACAAATACAAAATTCTATCAAACCTGACCGATCTGATCATATTACTCATTGTGACTGTTAAGATGCGATTGAGGATTTAATGTTTTTATTTTCTAGGAGAGAAAATATTTATCGAATATTTGATGTAAGGAATACTATCGTGTTAAGCAACAGGATCAATCACTTAACAAGTATCACATGCATTTAAACGTGTATATAAAGAATTGAACGCACTCTTGACCTTTAGTTCAAATGTATGGAATTAACAGGCTCAAACAGAACAAATGGCTATCATGACTTTTCTAGCTGATTTCAACTCTCAATATAAAGGTGTTAAATCATAGTTCATATATGACCACGAAACTCCGATCTTGAGTTTTCAGACCTCATAAGTACAACAATCTAGTGCTCTTATGAGTCAGAAAAATACAGACATTAGTAAACCTCAATCTCAGGACAGTTCTAGAAGTCGAACTCCAAATTCTGAAAACTAAGGATTGAAGGTGGTGTGTTATTACTATTATGAATTTGGTCATACGCAAAAGAACATGTAAGAAGTTGCTAAAAGGATTTTAAATCCCAATCAACTCACATGGTCACTACTAATGAGGCCTCTCTTAGTCAGACTCTCTCGATCTCTGCAGATGAATGTGCCCAATTCATCAAATTACCGAGTCCGGTAACAAAGATATTTATCTTCTTTCATCTTCCACGAAATGGGTCATTAATTATAATGCTACATATTAGATGACAAATCATCCAAAACTTGTTATACCTTTTCTAAACACCTTTCTTCCATCACTTTAACAGATGGAACAACTTCTAATGTTTTCAGTTCTGGCACCATCAATATTACACACACATTGTCTCTAACTTATGTTCTTAATTTATCTCGTTTCGGTTTTAATATTGTCTCTTTTAGAAAAATTAAGGTGTTCTTAATTGTTGTATCTTATTTCTTTCACGGTCATTGTCTATTTCAGGATCTTAAGCCAAAGAAGATTATTGGTAAAGGACAAAAATTTGTGTGTGGGGGCCTATACATTTTGGATAATGAGGTACCTCGACCCGTAGCATGTTCTTGCAGTATATCTCCTCTTGAGATCTATTGTCGATTAGGACATTAATCCCTATTAATGTTGAAAAATTTGTACCCTTAGGTTCAACAATTATCAAGTTTAGATTGTGAGTCATCTCAATTCGTTAAACACCATCATTTGTCTTCTAATCCCAAAATTAATAAATAAGTCATTCATTGTATTAAGTTGGTTCATTCTGATGTATGGGGACCTTGTCCTATTTTATCTAATAGATTTTGATATTTTATAATTTTGGTGGATGATTTCTCTCGCATACACATTGTCTCTAACTTATGTTCTTAATTTATCTCGTTCCGGTTTTAATATCGTCTCTTTTAGAAAAATTAAGCGTGTTCTTAATTGTTGTATCTTATTTCTTTCACGGTCATTGTCTATTTCAGGATCTTAAGCCGAAGAAGATTATTGGTAAAGGACAAAAATTTGTGTGTGGCGGCCTATACATTTTGGATAATGAGGTACCTCGACCCGTAGCCTGTTCTTGCAGTATATCTCCTTTTGAGATCTATTGTCGATTAGGACATTAATCCCTATTAATGTTGAAAAATTTGTACCCTTAGGTTCAACAATTATCAAGTTTAGATTGTGAGTCATCTCAATTCGTTAAACACCATCATTTGTCTTCTAATCCCAAAATTAATAAATAAGTCATTCATTGTATTAAGTTGGTTCATTCTGATGTATGGGGACCTTGTCCTATTTTATCTAATAGATTTTGATATTTTATAATTTTGGTGGATGATTTCTCTCGCATGACATGGTTTTAATTTATCAAATCTCGTATTAAGATATTGTCGCATTTTCAAACTTTTTATATCAAACCTAAAACTCAATTCAATAATTCGATGAAAATTCTAAGTGAGTAAAAGAATATTTTTTTGCATCCTTTCAGAATTACATGACATAAAATGGGATGCTTCACCAGTCATCCAGTGTTGATACTCCATCCCAAAATGGAGCAGCTAAAAGAAAATACAGACAACTTCTCGAGACAACTAGAGCTCTTGTGTTTCAAATGAATGTGCCTAAACAGTTCTGGGCCGATGCAGTTTCAGAAAAACAAGTCGCATTCTTTGTTGACTAATAAGTGTCTAAATCTGCAATTGTTTCTGATGAGTTGTTAATGTATCACATCATAAGGGCAGATCCTGCTCCATCTTTATCTCCATCTCTAATGCATCAGCCCAAACCACTTATCTATATTGTTTACTTGAGAAGTCCTCGCTCCCCTGATCTAAGTTCGACATCGGTATCATCTTTCCTTAATGGATCTCCTCCTAGTGATCTTGATCTACCTATTGTTATTCGAAGAAGTAAATGTCAATGCACCCATCATATTTCCTCTTGTGTTAACTATAATCAGTCAATCTTCCACTTCATGCTTGTCTGTTGCTTCTCTGGACTCTCTTGATACTGAGACCTGTTTAACAAGCCTTATCCCATTATGAGTGGAGGGCAACAATGCTTGATGAGATGAATGTCTTAACTGAAATAGAAACGTAGGAACTAGTTGAACTACCTTATGGAAAGAAGGTTGTTGGTTGTAAGTGGGTCTTGTAGTTGAGTTTCATTTTGATGGATCTGTGGCTCTTCTCAAAACTCGATTGGTGTTTAAGGCTATGTTCAAATTCATGGGATCGTGCACTTTAGACACAAGCTAAGTTAACTTCATTTTTCCTACTCCTATCCATGTCTGCAATGAATAATTGGTCGTTGCACTAGCTAGATATGAAGAATACTTTTTGGCAAGCTGATTTGTTGGAAGAAGCATACATGGAGCAACCTCCTATGTTTGTTGCCAAGTGGGAGTCTAGGAAAGTATGTGATCGTCGAAAGTCCCTATATAGACTGAAGGAAAACCTTTGAGCATGATTTGAAAAATTTAGCCAAGCAATGGAAGCATTTGGATGAATAAAAGTAAATGTGATCACACTATATTCTATAAACAATCTACTTCGGGAATTATTCTATTGGTGGTTTATATTAATGACATTTTTATTACAGCAAGTGATGCACATGAAATCTTATCATTAAAATCATTTTTTCAAAATCAATTCAGTAATAAAGATCTGGGTTCTTTGAAGTACTTCTTGGGGATTGAGGTATCAAGGAGCAACAAAGGTATCTTTTTATCTCGCCGAAAGTATGTGTTAGATTTGCTAACAAAAACTAAAAAATTATAGGTCAAATCATGCAATACTATGATATTTCCTAACCAACAACTTAAAAAGGATAGAGAGCTTTTTATTGATCCTGAACAGTATAGAAAGTTAGTGGAAAAATTAAACAAAACTATGCTGGGGGAACTCTTGGGCAATGTATTTTATATCATGATCATGGGCATAGAAAAATTGAATGTTTCTCTGATGCAGACTGGGCAAGTTTTAATATTGATGGAAGATCTATTACTAGATAATGTTTCTATGTTGGTGATAATTTGGTCTCGTAAAAGAGTAAAAAATAGAATATAGTGTCACAGTGCAGTGTTAAATCTACAGCTCATGTGAAGTCTTGGGAAGAACTGCGAGACATCTTCACAAACGCACTTAATGGAGCAAGAGTCACTTATATTTGTAACAAGCAAGATATGATCAATATCTATGCTCCAGTTTGAGGGCAATTGTTATGAAAAATACTAAATATAAAGCTTGCATATTAGGTAGTTTGTATATTAGATAATCTAATTGGATGAGACTTAATTTCAAATCTTTTCTACATTATGTATATTCCTCATCTGAAGAAAGAAGAGTGTATATAAAATTGTAACATATGATTTCAATAAGGAACAAAAAGGAACAAAAAGGGAGTTCCTTTCCATCACAAAATCCAAGTAATGTCAAAGATACTCTGACAAATCCACATATATAGCACTAAGCAAATAAAAGCTTGTGATGACATAATAGTGATAATCCCACCCTTTCTTGTGCATTTGAAAAATCACCATTTCAACTAGTGTAAAGAAAAAGGCTCAACAGCATAAATCAAGTTCACTAAAGCAAAAGCTCATTGCATAAACTACATTAAGACGAAAATAAAAAGTAAAAAATACAAGTAGGCATCAAGCTCATCGAAAGAATATAAATACAAAACTGTGTTTAATAAAACCTTGTTGAAAACATCAGAGTTTCAAAACCAATGATAACTTATAAAATAATATAAAATGTGTGAATAAATATCATTTATCTTTTAGAATCCATTACATAAAAAGGATGTTCCTAGAAATATGTTAAGAACATTATTTAAGGAACACTTTATATGCATAGAAAATGATTCTAACATGAAGTTTACGTTTCCAACTTTATGATTCTCAAACAGCCCCTATCCCATTTGATTGATGCAATATCACTCTATTATTGATATAATGTTGAAAAGATTAAACATTTTTTTTGTCGTGGCATTACATCCATTAGCATTCATGACCAATCAAGGAACACATAAAAATTCTTGTAAGAAAGATTATTAGCACATAGAAAAACATTATTTAACCTTGGCTCAACTTTCAAGCTGAAGTATTTCAACTTTTTTCAAAGGATAGAAAGCTACAAGAATTTATTAATTGAAATGATATCACAAGGCCCATTACAGAAAAGTAGGCACGAAATAAATAAAATAATACGAGCAAAAGCCAACTAAAAACTGATTCCACGCAGAGTTATGTCTTCTTGTAATGAACAAATACATGCAGTTCTATTGAAATACCTTATCAGGATTGTTCCGTGCAAGTACCGAACCAATTGCACCACCTAAAGATCTTCCAAAAATAACTATTCTAAAAGGGTCAACATCGCTTCTGTTACATAAATGGTCCAATGCTGCCTAGGAACAAAGGAAACAAGAGCAAATGCCAACATGTAACTAAATAAAGAAAAACTAAAATAGTGAAGTGCAAAATAGTCCACTGGCTGTTTAAACAGGCAATTTTAGTCCCAAAGTTTATAAAAGTGCCAAATTAATCCTCAAACTCTTTAGATTGGGGCCGAAACAGTCCTCAACGGAGACTACTTAGCCCATATTAAAATAGTTTGGGAACTAAATTGACACTATAGACCATGGGACCAAAATGACCCCCCTACAAGAAATCATGGGACTATTATTATACTTTTCTCATAATTTAAATGTATATACATTAAATAATTTATTAGATAGCTGACATGCAAAATCAACCAAACCTGGGCATCCTTTATTATTCCATGCTGAGACGGATAGCCATCACTTGCTCCGTACCTATTTTTAGGTAAAATTTACATACATTTTGAATTTTCCAATATAAAATGATAAAATAGTTTAAATCAAGAAGAGATAAAGAACAATTTGAAAAATAAAAATATCATTTATCAAAGAATTGTACCCTCGGTATGATAGCATAAACACATTGCAATGCAATCTTTGCATCATTATATGGACAAATTCAAGACGATGGGCAATATCTAGAGGAAATCATTAAAGTCAACAGCAAACTACTGTCCAGGTACAATAGCTAAACATTATAAATAAGGGGGTTAAATACACGATTCTTATGTATTTACATATCTAACAACTAAACTTTCATATTTACATGTGTAGCACTCAAATATTTAACATTACATCAAAATACCAGTATCACTATATTTTAAAAGTGAAATACAGCTTTTCAGGCACAGTATTAGGATGCCAAGGTTATATAAAAGTAAATATCAAATTTTAGGTGTTAGATATGTAAATAGATAAGAATTGTGGCTTATATATGTAAATTTCCCTTTAAATAAATAAAGAGTTTGAATTGAGCTTCTTATCAGGATACTGCCAGCATTTTCTTGGAAAAAAAGTATTGTCGGACCTGTAGAAAAGAACAATCATGAGAGGCTGCTAACTTACTAAACATCCAATAATTAGGCCAATAAGTTCAGGTAAAAAAATACTTTATCATGAACAAAATCAATTATAAGCCAATTCACAGCAATAAGATTGATACATTATTTCTCATCAAATAAGCACAACTCTTAGAGGAAAAGAGCTAGAAAATCTATACGCAACATAGAAACTTATTAAACAGAAACTTATCAATTAAAAAAAGTATAAATTGTACCGCGATTATTAAACAGAAATACCTCCTACAATATGTATTAACTTGATAACAACAAAAACAATAAAAATGGAAAAAGAAAATTTGCTAATAACACAGGCGATGAATATGCTCCCAGAATATATAAAAATAGATTTTTGTTCTTTCCAAATTTCATCATTGATAAGGAAAAAAAAAGGGGCGGGGGGGGGGGGTACCTGTGGAGGGCTGTTACACCTCTTCATATACATGTATTCAAATTTACCATTAAGAAAAGAAACTTAAAACTCAATATCTAATTAGTGCTCGATCATAAACAAATCTGGCAATTATGTTTATATTTAATAAGCTGCTATTCAAAAGGTTAAATAGATATTAAGTAACGAGAAGCTTTAAACAGATTTGAAGATCTCATTCCTCTTGAAAGCTGTTTTACAAAGCTTTATATGCGCATGTATGGCAGCCTGATAATTGATTTTTGTGTTGTAAAATACAAAATAAGAACCAACAAATGTTTAAGGCAAGGAAACAAGCGGTATCAGAGGTATGATCATCTCGAGACACTATTATTGTTTACCAGATTGAGAAAAAGAAGAAACTCTAGTTTGTTTCAGAAATTTTAAAATGTATCCAAACCAAAAATGTTCTAAAACCAGCAAACTATACATAAGACTTTGCTTTACAGAGAAATTAGCACTTTGGGTTGTAAACCATACCAAACAAGCAAAATATCTATTTTAGTACTTATATCTTACAAAGTAAATCCCATAAAGTCTCACAAATTCATGTCACCTAAGCTCTCGGTATTCTTGCCGAAGTGTAGATACATAATTAATCATAAATGCTAAGGTAGATGTACAGTAGTAATCCGAGTAAAAAATAAACCAAATCTACCACTGGTTCATGTGTATTATATTTATATCATTTAGACAAGCAGGATTGAATTAAAACTAAAGTAAATAGTATGTATGTATGTTAACTCACACACAACTACCACATTGAACACAATTGAACAAAACTCAATTTAATTTTAGTTCATTTAAAAAGTAAGTTCAAACTATCGGTTTAAGCATGACTAGGTTTCATAATGAGAAAGTCCAACATGAGCTTCTCAATAAGTTGAACACAAGCTTTAATGAGTTCAATACGAGCTATTCGCAAATCACGAGCTTTTTAATAACCCTACCTACAAGACAGTGCCTATGACGAAGCTATAATAGGTGCATCGGAGGCCCGTGCCTGCAATGTCCCTACCCAAAAGGCATATATATTTCTTTTAGCCATAGTTAGTTCTCACAAAGATCAAATCATGAAATACTTCTATGAATCTATCTCTAGTGCATTTCATGAATCTAGCTTCAAGGTTTTCCATGAACCTGCATCCAAAATTGCATAGTCACTTTCCACCACCCTAAGGTTAGCGCCACCATGAGTCGTTTGCTCCCTCTCTCTTTGACCATTCAATGCCTCTACTTTCTGTTTAAAATAGAGGATATCATAGCCTCTTTTTCTCGAAGTTAGCCTCTATTGCACAGAAATCCCCTTCAGATTCACATATATTTGTGCAACTAGCAAATGAAACAATCACAACTTCGTAATTGTTTACCACTCAAGCTGCTCAATATCTCACTCTCATTCATTTGTTCGTTTCCTCACAGGTATGCCATTTGTTATAAAAAATAATTTGTTTTGATTTCTGATATATGAAATGCAAACATTTTGCTTCACTCTATAGTTTATAGTTAAAAATAATAATAATAAGTAGCCTTAATTAGAACAATTTTTCCTCTTCTTCTATTTTAATGCCTTTCATTAGACTTTTTTGAGAGATTATTCTTTTTAACAAATTGTTTGAACAGTGATAAGAACTGGTGCTTTTTGCTGAGTTGAAATTTTTTTCAATCCCCCATCCTACGAACCGACACTGCTTTCTCCAATAGCAACCATATGAAGTAAGGAGCCAAGAATCTATAGATAATTTCATATAGTATCTTAATTTTACTTTAGCTTTAGCCAAAGAATCATAATTTTTTACTCAACAGACTATATGGATCTTAAATTATAATTTTCTGATTAGATCTCAAGTTTTTAATCAGCATGTATTTATTCTTCTTATATTAAACCAAAACAAAAAAATTAAAAATCACCAATGCTTGTCCCAGGTTTGAATTAAATTGTTGAAGGCATTTTTAAATCTTCAATTTGTGCCCAAACATAAAAAATCTTGGCTCCAACACAATAATGTCAAGCACTTAGTATTTCTGCACCAGCATGTTTTTCAACTATTAAATGAACAATTAAACTCGATAATCTCAAGTGCTTTAAATAACCTCACTTAGCAGGCTGAGGTTAAAAAAAAATATGTTTAGAGAAATTGTTAAATTTGTTAAATCCATCATTTGGTTGAATGTAGTTAAAAATCAACATTAATTTAAAACTTTATAAGCATTCAAGCATAAAGTAGAAAAATCACCTTTTTCTAAACATATTTTCTACCCGCACAAAAAAAAAAAAAAAAAAAAAAAAAAAAACATCCAAAATCAATCTCCCGCACAACTTATTCCAAATACCTCAGCTCGCACAAAAAATCGATCTTACAAACACTCCCACAAATCAAGTAACCTGTCCTGAGAGGAAAGGGAGGAATTTAAGCAAATAAGTAAAGAAGGTAAACAAGGTGAAGAGATAGTCGAAACCCTAGTACCTGAAACAGGAGGAGGGTGTTTGAGGAACCAAGCGTGGAGTCGAACTCCATCAGAAGAACGAAGCCATACGTCCTCATAGTCGAGGTGAAAACGAGAAGGCGTGATGGTATAGGCGCGGGAAAGACCCGGCAACACCGGCACATATACGAGTCGCTCCTGAAAAGCCACCAACGTGGTCATTCCAACCACCGCGATCCCGCCGACGCCGTATGCTAGCGGTTTTATCCACGAAGTCATTGCTCCGCTCGACCGAGCCTCAGCTCCTCGGCTCCGTGGCGAAATTTCCTCAAATCAGCTGGTGAGGGACGTCTCGTCCAGGGGAGATGGAGTATCTAGAGGTTCACTTCTCACCTTCCTCGGGTCTAAAGGGCCGTGTGGGTGCACGGTGCAGATGTCGCCAGATACTGCTGTTGGAAAAGAGTATTTCTATTTGAAGATACAATCACAAATCTGTTTAGTTGTAGTTATTTATGGACCAAAAAAATAGAAATATTTTTATGTTGCATAAAAAATATATAGTAAACAATTAAACCATTTAAACAAAATTGTTTTTAAAATACTCATTATAATAAACATTAAGAACTTAGACAATACATTAAACATAAATAAATAAAAGTTAACAAATAATTTAATTTTCGCTCATTAACTATTGTATTTGTAGTCACTCTCATAACAATCATCTATTTAACATCTTTCTCATCCTATGTACAAGGTTCACCTCACAATCAACTTGTGATCTTAACTTTCTAAGTGATATCCATTTGTTTCAGGAGGGACATGGGATTGATTTTTCTTTACGCTACTTAATGCAAGATCATCATGTGAAGGCTGTCGATGAATTTAATTATGGAGAGTTATTATAGTAGTCAAAATATTTGCATTTTCGCTTAAAGGTTATTTAGATGTGTCTCGTAATACAACTTTTTTTTTCAAACCAAACCCCAGAGATTCTCTCAATAACACCACGTAAAGAAAGAGTGTTGTGTGTTAGACATCTCACTTCTTCTCTGAGATGTATGATTACCTCATTCAAAACCAGGGATTCAAATTTTGTATCAGGAGATAGATCGATAAATCTTCTTTATAATAGATATGCAACACCAACTAGATTATTTTTTTCTATTACAAGTATAATCATTGATATTGTAAAGAAAATGTCATTTATATTATTTATAAACAAGCAAACTTGAAGGCGGCTTAGAAAAATTGTATTGATGAGTTCGCATAGCAAATTGAAATATACAACTATCTTGTGTGTTGTCTTCTCATCTATCTATTACAATGTTAAACACATGTTTAAATCACATCCAACCATAATATTTTGAGTTAGTGAACCACAACGTCTAATACATGTAATCTTCTCACTGTTAGACACACATGCATCCACATGTGTTATGAAAATTATTTCAATACAATCCTAAGACATTTAAACAACATATTAGAGTTTTTTTGTATAAATAAATTTTGGAAAAGACAAACACATAAATCTACCTTAAAGTATAGTATATAATGTTGATCATATGACATTTATGTTAACGTACATTGAAACATTGGGTCTTCGGATCTGATAACTTTTGAAGATAAGTTGACCTGAGCATTCAAACCAATTGAAAAAAAATAATATCTACTTGTTATTTCTAATGAGTGTTGAAATCGCTCCATGATTGTCTTTATATACTTTTTGTGTAATAAAATATTGAGTTATGGCTAACACTTCTCTTGAAGTCATTTTGGAGAAGCCATAGAAACCATGATTTTAGTGTAATTATTTCAACAGATAAAGAAATATAATTTGTGTCATATGAAACATTTTTTTATATCTTGTTGGGTGACCCACAAGTAATTCCCCAACTCATTTGTCACCGATATATGTTGATGTTATGTAAGGAGTGTGAGCAAAATCTGAATTATAGTACTCATACATTAAACATAATATAGTTGTAATATTTATTTTGTATCTTTCTCTATCATTGTTATTCATTAAGTCTAAAAGTAGTCAAAAATAATTTAAAAAATGAAATTTCAATAAAAAAATATGATTGAATATATAAATAAATAAATATCATGAATTAGAAAGTAAAATATAAAAAAAACAAATATTGATATTTCTTAAAACATACAATTGTATATAACAATATACACATCACTGATAAATGATAGCATTGATAAACATGCACACATATATTAAAAAACATATTTAAATGCTAACACTAATTAATATATACTTGTACATAAAAATAATAATATTGATGACACTCTTACATCAAAAATAGTACATTTTAAACCCATATCAGTCATACATAAAAGGCACATTTAAAATAATATAGTATTCATACATTATGATTGCAAACGAAAGTAGTTAACCCTACACTCACGTGTCAATGACATAAAAATTTGTTTTCTAGTTGAATCTCTTAAAAACTTCATTGAATACAAGTACATAGGCATATCTTCATATTTTTTTAGTTTCTTTCAATATTTTCAAAATTCCTTGAGTAGAAGCTGCATGTGATGTGCTAAACTCATTGATGACTGCATCAACCAATTATGTTATATGACTTCTTAAAAACACTACAACATATTTTTTTCTTTTTCTTATTCTCAAATTGTTTGTAATGACTAAATACAACTTTACATAAGATAAGATTAGGACCTTCAATTGAGTCGTCTATTTGCTCAAAATCCACATGCTCAGCTACGTTAATGTGCCACTCTCTCACTTGATGTCCATGCATGATCGCTAATAGCCACAACTCCACTAAATATCGGAGACAACCTCTATACAAGTTCAAGGTCAAAGACACTAAATTTGAACTTCTTAGCATTTAGTGTGATCTATAAATTAATTGATAGTTGTTTTATTTACATAAATGAAATGCCTTTAAAAATCTTGAAATATTTTGAACGTTTAATAATTTTTCCTTTCAAATCTCTCAGTCCACTATTCTTCTAAAGCGTCAATATTTCACTTTATAGGATCTCAGCTTAAGCATGATCCTCTTTGTTTTAACTATTTCAACATTTTTCCTTACTTTTTAAATGACCTCATTTATTCTTCAGTTGCAATTTATCAAAGTCTCCTCTATTTCTTCCCTTAATTTTTTTTATTATTGATGCGTGCTAGAAAATTTGCGGCGGTAGAGTAATGGATTATCTTCTTAGTGTTGCATGAGAATTCAACACATACATATAAAATAAAAAAAGTGAGAAGGATGTGACACCTCGAATTTTACGTAGAAAACCCTTAAAAAGGGTAAAAACCACAGAGTCTAGCCTAGTTTAGAAAATTCACTATTGATTAACGATTACAGAAATCTCTTATCCTATATAAGAAAAATGGTAACTATTTTTTTCAAATTACAGTGTCAATCGACAGCGTCTGGTTGATGATGACTGATGGTGGTAGTTAGAAGTGGTTGACGACGCTTGGTGGAGGTCAACCGAGGTTGGCGGTAGTCACGACGATCGGTGTTGGTCGACAACGTTAGGCGATGGTCAATGAAGGTCGGCGACTATAGGAGATGGTCGACGGAGGTCGGTGATGGTTGATGACGGTCGACGGCGATAGGTGATGGTAGACGGTGATTAACGACTGTCGGTGACAGTAGGCGATGGTCGACAGAGGTTGGTGATGGTCAATGGAGGTCGGCGATGGTGCCGTGCATTCTGCAAGAGATTCCAGTGTCGCACCTGCACATTCTTGAGGTGATAAAAAAATGTTGTAGCTTTCTTACCTCTCTTTGAGGAGAATTTTCATGCTTATGTGGTGGCAATATCTCGACCCCCTAACGATCATCAGAAGTACTGGAGTTTTGGGGAGGCGATGTCGACTGTAATTGAATATGAATTGATTTGTTGTAGCCCTTTTAAAAGTATATAATGGTCTTTGTAGCCTTTTGATGTGACATTTTTGATGATAACAATGTTTTTCTTTGTTGCTTCCACTGTTATTGTGGCTTTTTTAATCATGCAAAATCTGCAATTAAAGTTAGCTCATACTTTATAAAATTAAGAATCGCGTTCCTTTTGGGGCTCTTCTCTTACGAGGCTTTCGCTTCTCGGGCCTATGCTTTATAGAGGTTGAATTGAACCGATATCTTCCGAGGCTAATAGCCTTCTAAGGTATTTCATACATCTGTGTCTTCTGAGGCTTGTAGCTTTTCGAGGTCTTTGAGTGTACCAATGTCTTATGAGGCTTGTAGCCTTCTGGGATATTTGAGTGGAGACCATGTCAACCACTTGCTCTCATTAAGACTTTCTAGTGAGGACTTTATCTACTACTAGCTTCCTATCTGACTTGCTCTTTAGGCTCGTCATTCAGGAGTATCATACATTCCCATCGAGTCTTGCTCCTTCGGCTCAACTTCCAGGGGATTGGTTAAAAGAAAATTTCATTAAGGATAAAAGACCAGTTCTGAGTTATATAACTGGAGATGTTTAACGGTATTAACTCGTATTGAACAAAGTCATATGAAATACACTGAGGATGGTTGACCTATCCTATTTTGTTGGTCGAAGCTTTTGCTTAACGATCATAACCTATTATGGAAGAGGTCGAAGGAAATCCACTAAAATTTTTTAACCTATCCAAGGCTTTATATCAAAGCTTTTGCTTGACAACGGTAGCCTGTAATGGAAGAGGTAGGATCGAGTCTCATTGGGATCGATTAAGCCTCGAATGAGGTGTCATAGATGCTCTGCGTTTCTTGAGACTATGGTGTAAATCACAATGGACCGTATGTTTCTTGAAATATGGTTGCAGTCATGTTCAAGAATAATATTTGGTAACTTGTCATATGCTGCTTTTAAATCTTTTGCCCCCCCCAACGGGGGTGTTTTCCATGCGAGCTTGTAAAATCATCACATTTATTGGGCTTGAAGAGAACAGTTTCCTTATCTAGTTGAAGAGGAACTCCAATACGACAAGGGACGATGAGGAAGCATTATTTTAGATGAAGTGTGCCTCTCAAATTTGTGAGTGGTTCTCGAAGACTTGTAATATAGATGAAATATGAGATGACTTCCCTACCACATTCGTGCCCAAAATGTTAACGTGAATGACTTTTCGAGACTGCAGTGAAGGTTGCCCTCCAGCCTGAAGGAAGTTATGAAAGACTCTGTGTCTAAATAAGATGTGAGAAGACAATCGAGCTACAATCATGCCTGGGATGTTAACGTGAACGACCTTTCGAGACTGCAGTGAAGGTTGCCCCCAACGTCAAATAATGCACCAGGAATGATCTTTAAGATGCAAAGAAGGTTTTTTTTGTCAATTGGATGATATGCATCATTGGGAAATGAAATAAAGGATCAACATCTCAGAGTTGAAGATAATGTTGAACGGTGCTTCGATTCCCACATACAACGCCAAACTGATGTGTTCTAGAAAATTTGCGGCGGTAGAGTAAAGGATTATTGTCTTAGCGTTGCACGAGAATTCAACACACACAGATAAAAAAAAAGTAAGAAGAAGGTGACACCTTGACTTTTACGTGGAAACCCTTAAATGGGGAAAACTACGAGGCCTAGCCCAATTGAGAAAATTCATTTTTGATTGATGATTACAGAAATCTCTTGTCCCATAGACGAAAAATAGTAACTATATTTTTCATATTACAGTGTCGATCGACAACGTCTGGTTGATGATGACTGACGATGGTGGTTTGGTTAACGATGGTTAATGGAGGTCAACGGATATCGACAATGGTCGACGACGGTAATCGGTGGTCGAAAACGGTTGTTGGTGGTCGACAGAGGTCGGCGGTGGTCGACGGTGGTTGACGACAATCGGAGATGGTCGACGGTAGTCGGCGGTTGTCAAAAATAGTCAGCGGTGCTCAACGGAGGTCGATGACAGTAGGCGATGGTCGACGGAGGTCGGCTATGGTCAACAACGATCAACAAAGATCGATGATGATGTTGAGCTTTAGTTTCTCTTCAAGGTCTCGGGCTCTCTCTAGGCTTCAACACTCTCTCATGTGAGGACTAGGGGTCTATTTATAGTGTTATGGGTGCAATTAATGCAGGAATATGAATTATTTTGACCGGACGGTCCAGAGAGCTACATTTGATTAAAGAGCATTTGTATATCTTAATGATGTCAGAATTGAGTTATCTTAGGATCGTTAGATTCTTCTTATTGAGAGGCTCGATTCGACTATAAACTTTCCAGATTCGACATCTATTTGATCATCCAAATGTGTCTGAGAATCTTTCTAAAGCGGATAAATGACTTGATACAAGCTTAATTTGACTCGGATTTGACTAACTTTGATGTCATTATGTTCCTCTCATCGAGTCGGTGAGTTTTAGTATAAGTTTGCTGAAATCAGTGTTATTGATGACTTTTTATCAATATTTGAACATCATTTGCTAAATATATTTTGTCGAGATCCGTGTCATCCCTCGAGATTTGAGCTGTATACTGAAAATGTATTTGTGGCGTATCAATCATGTTCGGCCATCCGTCTTCGTTAAAATAAATTGTTGACATATTTCTCAATTTCACCTTCTTTAAACAAAGATCGCAATTGATTTACTTTACATCTTTCTCCCTCATAACTGTAGATCCATATTCTATTATCTTATCGTCACCATCACTAGTTATGAAAACAACTAATATACATACATTTTTACAAACAAAAATACACTCATTCAAACAAAAAATTTCACCTCACTCGGGCAAATCAAATATGCTTAGACCACTTCAAAATTTTCATAGTAAAAATTACGTACATAAATATGATCACGTGAGCTACAAAATAAATGGAATAATAATTTCTCAAAACCCGTCACAAAATTAAAGTGGTTATCTACAAATGTGATTCAGTAAAACCTACAACTATGTGCTTCACTACATATATAAAAAAATTAAATAAAAAAATCATCCTATGAATTACATACAAAATTGAAGTGAAATAAGTAAAAATATTTCAACTAATATTTTTATAACGAGGCTCTCTTTGTGTAGTCATATACATTGACAATTCTATCTTAACGAATCAAATAAAATTTTTATTCATAATTTCTACTTTATTGTAACTATTTATTTTTAAGCCATCTGCTTAACTAATGCTCTCAACTACAAAAGAATGTGTATATCACAATGATTATTATTTTTCATTGTAGCTCGCATGCTTGGAATAAAAAAAGAAAAAATTACATATGTAGCTCACAATGATTATTATTTTCATATCTCACACCTAAACTTCTATATTTACATATATAGCACTTTGGTGTTTTAAAATTAAGCATGAAAAAGTGTTTTGATTTTTAAAAGTGGCAATATTGCTATTTTTGATGTGATGTTAAAGATTTGAGTATTATGTGTGTATATCTGAAAGTTATATGTGAGTATGTATATACATAAGAATTTTTTCCTATGTATGTAAATACTACAATAAATATGAGGATGGAGAGATATTATAGTTTAAGAAGAGCGCAATTTATGAAAAATGCAAATTAAAATTTCAACTTATGTTTCTGATAATATAACATTAGTTCTAGGGCAAAGTTTTAATGGAAAAATGTTGGAAATAATCACACAAAGAAGCTTTGGACTACAAGTAAAATCTCACAAAGCACATTGGAAATCAATTAGACGAAAAAATAATCAAGATTTGAAACACAATTTCTACATATCTATCAATGAAAAGAGAAAACAATGGATATAAGAAACCAAAATACAAAATCAAGAAAAAAAATTTCTTGAACTTGAAAATTTTTTTTATTTTTTCGAATTTCTGATCACAACAAAATTGAGAAACAAGCTAGTTATTTGGTTTTCCATGATATAATTCTACTAGGTCACAAAATATGTCAAAAACCTAAGAACTCAAGTTTTCCAGCCAATACCAGCAGAAATGCAAAACAAACTAGACATCCCAAAGAAAATCACACTGCTTAAGCTCAAACCTAACCAACATAAGAGGAAACCTCAAGAAAAAAATAAAAACAGCATTCCTAGACCTAGATCATATTCTTCATCAAGAAATAATGCTACATATTTGAAATGGGAACAATAATAGAGTGCAAGGCACTAACTAAATCCATATTAATTCAACATAATTACCCTCTCGAAATCCTAGGGTGCTTCTTCGAGAAGAAAAAAAGATTGGGTCGATGAAGAAGAAGAAGACATGAGGATTATAAAAAAATTACCTCATCTTTTCACCGAACACTGCCTTCTCTTGCTTCATCATTAACTTTCCTCTCTCAGCTTCTCTCATTTTGGGCATCGCAGTAATGGATTCCCTTTCTTCGCCCTTTCTTGATGCAATAAATAAAGGGTAATAAGTAATTTTGCGGCAACAATACTGATCGCAAAAAAGTCGCTATGCAGCATTTTGAATTTTTAATCGAGAGCGTTTCAGAAATGCAGGAGAAACTTGTGAAACAAATGGGGTGAGACATGGCTTTAGCCCATGACGCGGCCAAACACCGCGTCAAATGGCCCTTAAATCTCCTTATGTCTCTTCAGTATCATTATGTGCACTTTCAAGACTTACATCATATAATCCCAATAATGCAATGGATAATTAACCTCAATTTTCTCACCTAATATATATGCGAATGATCTCTTTTTATTTTGGAAGATTAGCCCATTCTATATTAAATGACTCTCTAAAGGTTTACTTGATTTTCATGAAGCCATAAATCTTTATGTCAACCTTCCTTTGTCTATAATCTATTTTTTCAAATTGGTGGATACAAATTCAAGTGAGAAAATAAGAAATATATTTAAATATCAACATAAATATCTTAATGAGGGTACAATTATTATTAACTCTACTAAAATAAGTATGATAATTATCCCAAGCTTATTAATAAATTGCTGCATTGGCTAAGTAAAGGAAGACAAAAATTTCTCACATTTGCTAGTAGGTTTCAATTAGTTTAATATACTATTTTGAGCTACAATTATTACTGGTCCGTATCCATTGTCATCCCTAAAAGTGAGTGGCAATATTTATTTTTGTTATAAGTGATTTTTACATCACAATTGGGTGGGGAAAAAATGCACAATTTTGTTTGGAGCAGAGCTATTAAAACTATCTTGTCGAAATTGCACACTCTTGTATTATAGCCAAGAGGACTAGGAGTTGTCTATCTTTTTTTGTTAGTAATCATAAAAACATTCTTTTCTATTTTTATCTTTGGCTTAATAGTTCATATCTCAATGTGAATTTTTCAAGTAAGATTTGTTAATGATTCTCTTGCCACACCCTTACGAAAGTTGGTATGGTCATTACTAATAGCTACTAGGCCTTACCAAATAATTAACACACCCTGAAGTAATGCATTCAAGTCATTTAATACATTGTTATTTATGAAAATCAACGTACTTGCTTTTGGAAGGGGAAAATATTTACTTTCATAATTATACTTACAATTTCTACATAAGAATCTTTCTAAGATGCATCCGTATGACTTGCTTTGATTTGAAATTTTTATTTCAAGTATGTGATGCCCAAAATTTCTATTAAAGAATCAGTTAATCATTAAAATATATTCGACAATCATGTAATATAAAAAGTTTAAGTATTTGTATTGATCCCATGAGGAAATTTGTCAACTTTTATAATATGTGAAGTTCTAGTTCATTGCACTACTAAGTTTATTTTGAAGGGTTTTGATCCGCATAATTGAATTGTTCTAAAATTCAAATGTAGAAATAAAAAAATTATACTAAGTTCGTTTGAATTTTTCAGATGTGAAAGATTCATACTCCAGTGACAATGGTCTAATGATTTCTCATTGTTTTTTATGTGAGTTCTCAAGTTATTGAAAACCATGAACAAGTCCTGCTTAACATATGTCTAGGTCATAAGAAGCATTGGAAACTACACTACAGTTAAGGGGCTTAACAATGTAGCATTTTTCAAGAATCATCTAGTCCTTTGTTGAAGTTTTACTCTCATACTGGCAATATTTTTATTCCACTAGTTGAATATGTGTTAACCTACTTGCTTTCTAGTCAACGGTTAGAAGTTCTAGATCATAAAAAGATTTAACTTTCTAATAGGTTAAATCAAGAGTACCAAGGTACAAGGACATCTTCTTGTCTCTAACTTTGAATTGCGTGTTCACTTGATTAATTACTAACTATGAGTTAAATTTTATTAGGAGGCATTGTGTGCTCATTTCACAGGAAAACTGTAACCCATCAATTAGATCTTTGTACTCGGCTTGATTATCAATGACTTTGAATCCCACTTTTATAATGTCGCACAAGTGATCTTTAGCAAGATTTGTTACAGTAAGACCAAGACTTGCCCTTGTTTGACTAGATACTTCATCGACATGCAGGGCCTATATACGGTTATCGGTTGTCTCTTCTTTGTTGAGCTTGCTCACTCTATAAGTGGTGAGGAAGTCACTATGGCTTGTGTTTTATGCCAGTTTAGGGCACACAAGGGCGACCAAACTCACTGAGTTCTACCACCCATTTGAGAGCCGACCGAAGTGTTTTGGCATGATGAGGATAAATTTAAATAGGTAGTTGGTGATGATCAAGGCTACAAGCAACTAGAAATACGAGCAAAGCTTGCAATAAAAAAATAAGAGAAAACTTTAATTTTTTCATAATTGGATAAATGAGCTCGGTGCCTTGAGGACTCAACCGACATAGTAGATTGAGAACCACTTCCCTTGTTCCTCTTGAACTACATATGTGCTGATGGATTCAAGTTTAACTCCCAAGTATGAAGAGAGTTATTCACGCATGTTTGGGATTTGAATGAGCAATGGTGATGTGAGGAATCTTTCAATCTTCATAATGCTTGTTCACTTTCATCAAAATAGACGTAGTTCTTGCTCGCCTTAAGGTTATTAAAAAAATAGCACATTTATCGCCCCAGCCTTGAGATGAATATGCTCAGGCCTATGATCCGACCATACAGTTTTTAAAATTCTGTGGTATTTATGAGGGAACATGTTGATTAGTGGCTAAAATTTTTCTATGTTAAAGTTTATTATTTATGGGGTTAGGATATAGCTTAAGAATTTGCTTGTAGATGCCCTAAAAGTGTACCAAAGATAATCGAGCTTTATATTAAATTTTCTTGAGGTTTCAATTTTTTTTTTTTAATTTCAAGTGTTTTTTGGGCGTTTTACTTCTTATTAAAATACAATTCACTTGCATTTTAGTATTTCTTTCTTCATGTTTGGCAAAAATTATGTCCATCATGCATTAGTATGTCACACCATAATTTTTTCAACTCAAATAATATTACGATATAATAATACATTCCCTCACTTGTGATGACCATAATATTTTCAAGGTTGACCAGTGCTTCTTTATGACCATCATCAAATGCTTAATTTAACAAAAAAAAATTATTGTTGCCACCTTCAGTTAAAGTAAGATGATGGTGGTTTCGCTGGTTTTGATACCCCTTCTCCCAAGTTCTCGAGCTTAAGGAATTCTTGTTGAATGTTTCCGGCTGCTCGTAGATAACATGTGTGATACTACTTGAGGTCACTGTAGACATTGATTTCCTCTCCGTCGCCAAGAGTTTTACATCTACGTGATAAGTAGAAGTGAAGACCTATAAAGAATTGAGTAGAGGACAACATAAGATAACATTGTGAGTGGGTAGCGAGTTGACCACTATGAAATCTGTCATATTGATGAATTGCTTGTCTTTTTCTCCCATAATGATTATTCAAGTGATAGTTCTTATCACTTCCTTCTTCTCGCTAGAAATTCCATGGAGTGGGATGTCCATAATTGTTAGTTGTTTGTTTTTTAGACCAATTTTTTCAAACATTGATTCCAACAAAATGTTAATGTAGTTGCTAGTGTTGATTAGAGTGTTATATATCTGGTAGTTGCTTATCATCATGGCGATGGTGATAGTTTCATTGTAGGGGCTACCTTTAGAGGATAAGTCTTTATTGGTGAATGATATAGGATGATGCAAGTTTCATTTAGGCATAAGTGCGACTGCACATAGTTCTTCCAACCAAAGTCTCTTTACAGTGGCTTGGTGGGATGATTCTCCATCATCCCCAAAGATGGTTGGGACTATTCCAATGATAAGAATGTCGTGGACTCAAACTAGCTCGTCTGATATATCCTCCACTAAATCCTTCTTCTATCGCAAGGTTGTTGCTGCCGGTGCCACCAAATCTCAATTTTTCTGCCATGATATGATCTTCAGTCAGGCCTCAAAGATGTCAGCCCTCCTACGTATCTTGCCCATGGTCTTGATGGTAAGCACAATAATTCTTCAGATCTCAGAGGTAAGCTCTGATCTTCATCGGTGGAGCTCTCTGAAAGTAGTCTTTATTTTTTATGACCTGTATTATCTAGGCCATTGAAACTCTCAATGTGTTTGTTTGGGAGTCATGTGAATAGACAACGTGTACTCATCATACCGAGCTATCCACAGGTTAGAATATCAAACCTACTCCTTTGTGATCTGTTTTGTCAATCATCTTGTGCTCTCGGGGTGGATCAGTATCTTCGCATCGAGGATGTGCGGAATGTTGCTGATCAAATATCGGTCTTCAACCTTCACATTGGGCAACCCTTTTCTATGAGAAATGTGCGAAGAATTCTACTTTAGAGGAAATATAATTAGAGTTATACTCTCGAGACAATATGTGGTTATTGGCCAGCTCCAATAACTTGACTAGTGCTTTGGTTGTTATAGGCCTAACACATATCAGAGGGGTCCTTTCTTCAGCCTCTAAGCTTGGGTGACATGATCAACTGTAGGCTATAGGTCTCGTACTTCGAACATTTCCTTTTGAAAGCGAGTGATAAATGAGCAGATAATCTTACTTTATCCTTGTCAGAGTTGTAGAAGATTCTGATAGTTCATTTGTAGCTTATGAGCACTAGATATTTGCATCACAAACATACATATGAAGTCAACAAACAATGTGAGTACTCCCGACAAGAATTCGTTGAATCGCTTGAGATTTGACTCCCTCAACGTGGTGAAAAAAGATGATAGTTCAACACCACAATGATCCTTAGTAGGCACACGATTGACTCGAATGAGGCTCTGTGGTTGGCCAAATTTTTCTACTTGTCATAGGACTCTAGTGTTGTGATCTTGAATCATTTCGGTGGCTCAACCTTAGAGATTTGTTGAGAGAATGCATTCTCGGGTTATCGGGGTGCCTCAGTATGCTTGATCTGATCTTGACTGATTAGTGTAGAATCAACAATGTAAAGTATTGAGAGTCACCTTCCCCTTCTAATGTTGGGGGGACTCTTTTTCTGTTAGGCGCTGACCCTTCCACTCAATGTTGTTGTTCTCTTCCCCATCTTAGGCACCTCATATGACATTCAACATCTGATCCTTCAACTCTTAGAACTGCTGGGTCACAAATTCTCTGGTGCACTCCATGTTGCCTGTGTCTATGTTATTTATTTATTTCTCTTTGTTTTACTTCCCTTCTTGTTGATGACACTTTCCAAACTCACCGCACCTGAGATGTTGAACCTTGATTTGTGTGTGATTCACATCTAAGGAATATAGTATATATAAAGAGAGATAGAGAAATAAAGAGAGATTGAATGACAGAGAATGAATAATAGAATGTCAGAATCAGTCATATTTTTTTCATGAATGATTATCTTATTTATAGAGGAAATAATGCATAATTATGATATTACAATTTTACCCTTATTTATGAGGGTCTGTATTTGGTTATTACTTGTATTTTAAATGGGTAAGCATGTCGTCCGACTATTTTCTGACGTTGATCGCCTAAGCTTAGATGACTTTGGGTCTACAACATCAGCTTAATTGGCTAAGCTCGGTAACTATGGGTTGGCTGGTTGATATGACCCGACTGTCAATCTTTGATTGAGGATACTAGGGAACCGTATCTTTGATTGGATTGTCTCTCTTACGGCGATTGACTCAGAGACCCTTATGTCTCATTTTTGGCTTAGTGACTCGTTTTATTATTCTGGTCATCTTCAGTCAGTCTTCTGGTTTGGTCGGCTTTGACTTTACTAGCTTGACTCGAACCGCTACATTCAGTTGGACTAGTAGTCCTCAAGATCTATCTGTCAATGAGCCATTCTTCATTGAAATCTTCCCTTTTGAATCGTAAGATCACCACAGGATCAACACTAACACACGTTTGATGTACAATTTCAAAATTTTTAATATATGTAAAATGTTGCAAAATAAAAACTATTGTTCATAATTTATATATCTATAAATTATTGTATCGCTAAAAGTGTGATTGTGTGTAAACTTTTGCTTTGTTTTAAAACTGTATTAAAAAGGTTAATAAAACATGGATTCATGTGATAATTGAAAATATTATTGTATACTTAGCATTTAAGAAAAACAAGAACAACATGAGATGAGCAAAAATATTATTTATTTGGATTATAATATTAATTTCAAGTATAATGCAAGCGTATTTAGGCAATGTGAAATCATTTTCCATTCGAGAATTCTCAATTATTTTATGATGGAGTGCCAATCTGTTGAATTAAATACTATGTGATTTAAATAAGGGGCATTTACATCTGTACCGCTCGTTTCTTGTGCATTTATATATCTAATACCTAATTTCTATTTTTCACATTTATACCACCAAAATTATCACATAAAAAAATATCATTATTTTGACTTTTAAAAAGTGAAGTACTCCTTTTCATGCATATTAAAGTGACACATATGTTAAAAGTTAAATTTAAGCCCTCTTTGGGAAGCTTATTTGGTGTGGTGCATTTTGAAAGCGCACCTAGACCTGTTTGAGTGAGCTGCTTTTTGATAGATTTTTTAAAAACCTGCATTTTTAAACTGCTAAAATTAGTGTTTTAATAGTGTTCATGGCTAGGTGCGGTGGCATGACAGCTTTCTAGCTGAGGTCTAGCTTTTCTCAAAAAAAAAAAAAAAAATCCAATACCCAATCGCAGTTTTTTGAACAACAGATTATTTTTCAACACCTTATTAATAAGCTGCAGCAGCCCCAAACAAACCCTTAATCATTTAAATATTTAGACACATAAGTAATATATAAGTAAAATCTCACTTGGGGCATTTACATTGGTAGCATATAATTCTTATGTATTTATATATCTTCCACCTAAAATTTCATATTTACATACAACACTTTAATCTTTAATATCATATTACTATGCATGTAGATGTGAAAGTTTAATTGTGAGATAATTATATGCTACAAAAACAAATTTCTCATATTTATTTAAATAAAATAAATTTTACATACATACCACACAATTCCTCTGTATTTATACATCAATACTGACATTTTCATATTTATCCTTATAATCTTTTCAATTCATACAATTATACATAAGATGATATATTTCAGCTAAAAGAAAAGTAGGTAATAATGATATTTTGGATATAACATTAAAAATTTGAATGTTATGTATGCAAATTTGGAACTATAAAGGTTAGATGTGTAAATATATAAAACTTGCGTGCTATTATGTAATATTAAATAGATCAATTATATGATTTACATCCGCAATAAAAAAATAAATAAAAGAGACAGAGGAAGGGTTTTAGTCGTCATAGTTTTCACACATAGTTTATAACGTCAACAACGAATTAAAAAAATGACAATCCGTACAAATTTAAGTTGCGCAATAAGTTTATATTATTTTATCTATTATTGCCAGAGATGAGAGAGGAAGGTGAAAGGAAGAAGAAGCAGGATGAGGCCAAAGGAGCCAAGGGTTCCGAGCTAGGGGACATGTTTCCCCAAATAGGTATCTCTGAACATTCATCCAATCTTCTCTTCTTCTTCATTCGCTTATCTGACGATCTGCCTTTTGTAGCTTGATCCTGTGATTTCTTTTAAGAGATTTTGCTTTCTGGAGAGTTTTGAGGAATGGGGTTTTAGTAGATCGGTGGAGGATATGTGATGCTGGTTTCGCTTTTGTGATGTTATTTTGCTGCTTGTTGCTTCTTTTTGCTGTTGATTTCTTCGAGTTTGGGGTTGTGTCTGCGGTTTTGGTAGTGGCTTTGTGTTTTGATGGGGATTTTAAAAATTTGTTTGATTCTGAATTGTCATTTTGGGATCGGAGGGCGATAGTGTCACTTAACTACGCATCTGGATTTTAAACCGAATGTATGTCTCTGTGATTTTTGAACGCTTCCAGCTGAAGTAACCTTTACGTTAAGGGCATATGTTTTCTCTCCCGCGTTATCTTATTCATGTAGCCAAATGGTTAAAGCACCGCTGTAACAGTAAACATCCTCTGAGGGAATTCAATTTGGTGAGCGAGCTTGTTAGATATGTGGTAGAGGAACTTTATATTGATGTTCTATGTTGTGAACCTTTAGTGGTGATGATGTATGGGGTTTGTTTCCTTCGATATCAATGGATCCATTGAGCATAAGTTTGAGTGGCAATGTGGAGATCAGTAGCTAGTTTGCATGTGAACGGGTTTATCAGTGGATCCCCTTGTGAAATAGCTTTTATAAGTAGCATTTCAACTTATGTTTTGGAGCATGGTCCAAATCTACTTTTGATATTAAAGATGCTAAATAAAGAAGGCCCTTTATGCCTCTGTTTTCTTGTTGGATATAGAGTTTTTTTTTTTTTTGGACAAGATTTGATTAGTTTGAGAAGAATATGGAGTTTGGCCAGCTCATTGGGTCAGCATTATGGGTCATCTACCATAAATCCAATTGTGAACTATCCCAAGTAGTATGCTCTACCTCGCCATGTTGTCCAAAGATCGATCATGCAAACAAGTCATGTTGGCTATTTTGATCCGTACTTTATTCCATACTTAGCACATTGTATCTTTTTGTTTCTTGTGTAGCGTTGTATGTAACATACTCTGGCTAGCCTAACCTATTTATTGTGGTGGCCACCATGAGGTACATATGAGGAGGGAATGGGAGGAGAAAGTAATTCTTAGAGAAGTAGGATGACCCTTGAAGGTTAGAAATCCAGAATCCTTGAGAGAAGGAATTTCTATAGATTCATTGCCCATTAGTTGTAACAATTCCATTCATATCATCAAATTGCATTAGCTTTCTTCTCTCCTCGCAAAACTCTTTCTTAGGTGGTATCTGCATATGTATACATCAGGATCCAACATTTATATAAATAAAATTCACATATATATTATTTTGAAGATAGCCATATGAGGTTCAGTAACTATGAAAAGGAATATAGGGGAATCAAGATTACTAAAATCTAATCAAGCATGAGTAAAGAAATCTAGTTATTAGATCAAATTCTAATTAGTTTAATCTCCTATCCCCTTTCTAAATTAATCTAACCAGATAAAAAATGCAAGCATATAGTGGTTAGACCTATGGCTTACCTTATCCATGGAGACTGTTGAAATTGGGCAGGACGATTTCATTGATATCAAAAGGGTTATAAATACATGATACAATAGTTATAAAATAGGAAATGCATAAACTAAGAAATACATAAACAAGGAAATACATAAATTAAGAAATATCTGAAAAAGAAAGGAAATAACTAAATAATTTTATACCCTCCTCAGGTTGAAGCATGGATGTGAATCATGTTCAACCTGGATTTGAAGTCGTCAAACAATGACCTATGAAGATTCTTTGTAAGGATATTTGTTAGGTGATGACTAGATGTGAAAAATGGAACACAAATTTCTCCGGAATCGAGCTTCTCCTTGATGAAGTGACGATCAATCTCTATATGCTTGGTGCTATCATGATGGACTGGATTATTAGCACTGATAATGGCGGTTTTATTATCATAGAACTGGTGCAGAGTAATAGAGATCAACATACGTAACTTACAGACATGATGTGCAACTAGAGAGCTTCACATATTCCCAAGAACATAGAATGAAACTTAGCTTCAGTACTGCTACCGGCAATGCCCATCATTTTTTGTTTTTCCAAATGTCAAGGGTTCCTCACACGAAGAAGCAATGACCCTCACCGATCATGGATGGACTCACCCCAATCAACGTCCTTATAAACTGCAATAGAGCGAGAGGTGTGGTGAGAGAACAATAAACCTGAGTCTATTGTGCTTTTTAAGTAATGGAGGATCTGATAGACAACAGTGATATGGTGTTCATATGGGTCATGCTTGAACTGACTTACAATACCAACAGTGTGACAAATGTTGGGGTGCGTACGGGCAAGGTAAATAAGTTTACCCACAAGGCGTAGGTAGTGTGTCTTGTTCAGTGGAACGACATTGGTAAAATCTGCCAATTTCTTATTTGGATCCATCAGAACAACAACTGGTTTGCAATGGAGGAGGTTGGTCTCGGTTAAGATTTCCATCACATATTTGCTTTGGGAAAGGCAAATGCCCGAATGGATCGAACAACTTTCATGCCTAAGAAATGGCGATGATGCTTTGAAGAGATTCCAAGGCTGGCGGATCATTACATGTGAGCACAATATCATCGACACAAATGATGAGGATGACAATATGGCCACTGTAGGAATGCTGAAAGAGTACTATGATCAGATTCAGCTTGAGAGAACCCATGGCTCACTATCACTTGCGTGAACTTGCCGAGTCAGGCTCAAGGGGGTTACTTCAGTTCGTTGATGGACTTTCGCATTCGGCACACTTGTCCATGAAAAGTCGTAGAGTCAAAGCCTGGAGGGAGAGACATATACATCTCCTCTGTGAGATCACCGTTAAGGAAAGCATTCTTGACATCCAGTTGGAGTAAGGGCCAATCTAGGTTCACGACAAGCAATAACATAACCCGAATGGTGTTCATTTTAGCAACCGAAGCAAATATCTCATCGTATTCAACTCCATATGTTTGTGAGTAGTTTTTGGCAACCAGTCACGTTTAAAGGATCCATCGGAGTTAAATTTGGTGCTGAAAATCCATTGACAACCCACTGTTTTCTTTCTTCGAGAAAGATCAACTGCTTTCTTTCTTCGAGAAAGATCAACAATATCCCACATATGGTTTTGTCGAAGGGCATTCGTCTCATCCATTTCTACAGCCTTCCAGGAAGTGTCCGTCAATACCGTCTCAATAGTTGATGGAAGATGATGATCCCTCAAGGAAGTGACAAATGCTTTATAGGTCGACGATAAGCTGTAGAATGAAACCTATTTCGCCATGAAATAAAGAGAATGTCTGATTGTGTACCTTAATGGTAGAACTAACCTCCTCATTCAGAGCAGGAGTAATCCCCTCAAGTTGAGAGAGTATTGTTCTTGGGATGTTGGCAAGAGCAGATTTCAAGACCTGTAAGTAGGAAGCGGGCTCAAGAGTAAGAGCATTAAGACGAGTCTCAACCGAAGGTTTGATGCACCGAGCATATACATAGAGAATGGATGGAGAAGATGTTGGTTTGGTTGGTAGCGGATCTAGTGGGTCTGAGGGTTCCTCATAAAAAGTGGCTGGAGGTGTATGTGGAAGATCCATTGAAGTCGGAAAAGGAAGTGTCAAAAATACCAACTCCCCCTCACTTGGAGCAGTGTTGGGGAAGTAGGAGACACTTTCAAAGAAGGAGATATCAACACCCACATAGAGTTTATTTGTGATAGGATTAATGAACCAATATCTTTTTTAAGAGGCAGAATATTCAAGGAAGAAACGTTTGATTGAACAAGAATTATGTTTACTACGAGTTGGGGCAGTATTTTGGACAAAGGTCATGCCTTCAAATATTTTGGGGTCTAAAGTGGATAAGAAATAATTGGTAGGAAAACACGACATCAAGACGATTAACGATTTCTGAAAGTTATGAATTTTTATGGGACTCTATTGATGAGATATTTGACGGTAAGTACGACATCATTCCACACTCATTTTGAGATATTAGATTAAAACATAATGAAACGAGCAACTTAGAGAATGTTTCATTTTTTTGAGTATCAGTACAGTTGTTATGATGAATGATGCCCTTACCTACCAAGAATTCTTCAAATATAGAGCTAAAAAATTCATGATCGTTATCTGCTCGAAGGACTTGAATTGATGTTTTGAATTGGGTTAAAAGGAAAGAGTGAAAATTTTCGAAGATAACCGCAACTTCAAGTCTTTTAAGATATAGATCCAAGTTATTTGAGTGTGGTCGTCTATCAAGATAAGAAACCACCATTTATTAGAGAATGTTTCATTTTTTTTTCGTTCGGCTATCTCATTTTTTTGAGTATCAGTACAGGTGTTATGATGAATGATGCCCTTACCTACCAAGAATTCTTCAAATATAGAGCTAAAAAATTCATGATCGTTGTCTGCTCGAAGGACTTGAATTGATGTTTTGAATTGGGTTAAAAGGAAAGAGTGAAAATTTTCAAAGATAACCGTAACTTCAAGTCTTTTAAGATATAGATTCAAGTTATTTGAGTGTGGTCGTCTATCAAGATAAGAAACCACCATTTATTGGTGTAGCTCGGAGTTTGAGAGGATCCCCATAAGTCACTATGAATGAATTAGTGAAAAAGGAGCGGAGAGTGTGATGGTGGGGTGGATATGAGACGCGATGATGTTTAGCTTACTGACAAATCTTACATTTGAACCTAGATAGATTTTTGTTAGTAAACATCTAAAGATACAACTGTTTTAAATATTAAAAACTGGGATGACCCAAACGATAATGTAGAAATATTATAGGGCATTCAGTGGACAAAGAAAAGCTACAACTATTGGATGGAGTGTCCTCGTCATCAATGCCTTCTTTTAGAAGTAGAGCTCAACTACCCATTTAGTAGTTCCAATCATCATCCCTAAATGATGATCCTTAAAGACACAAACATCAGGAGAAAAATAAACAACACATTTAATGTCAAATGTCAACTTACAGATTGCAAATGTTACACTCAACAGAAGGTACTTGTAACCCGGACTCCAAAGTCAGCCCTGCTGTTAGAACAACAAAACCTTTATCTGCAATGGAACTACATGAATCGTTAGCAATTTTAATAGTATCTCTTATGGAGCATGGAGAATATGTTGAGAAGGCTTGTAAACATCTGGACATGTGGTATGTGACAACTGAATTAATAATCCACAGACTAGAAAAAAGTTGTGATTGCTACAAGAATGTTGCCTTGATGGACACGAGAGGTCGACAAGCCAAATGAGAACCGACTAGATCCAGACAGCTTAATTAAGCACTCAATCTGACTCTTAATGGAGTCTGGTGATTCCGGGATGTTCCGAGTGAGATCTGGCTGTACTGTCGTGGATTCTGAGAGTGAGACTCTTAACAGTAGAAGATTTGGCGGAAGGTTTATTTGTTGGTTTCCCGTGGAGCTTTCAACACTTATCACGGGTATGGTAGGGTTTGTGACAGAAATCACATGTGGAGTGATTGACCCACGAGGCATGGAAGAGTGTTGAGCACTTTTGGAGACCAAGGAGGAAGGTTCAGCTGAAGGAGTGGAGGTGCTGAGCATGACAAATCTTCAGCTTTCTTTGCGACGAATCTCAATGTATGTTGCTCGAGTTAAAGGAAGGGGATCCCAACCAAGAATACAGTCGCAGACTTCATCTAGATCTTTATTTAGGTCGTCCATGAATTGGAACACAATGCTTTTCCACAATTTTTTGGAAGAGGGAAAGATCAGCCGAAGATTCACAAGTATAGTCGTAGTAGAGATCACATTCCATCTATAAGACGATTAAGTCATTCTAGTACCGTGTCATGTTACTTGATCCTTGTTTTGCCTCGCTGTTCTTCTTAGGAACCTCGTAGAGTTGGTCATAATCCTCTACGTCAGAGTAGGTATCACGAACTACAGTCCAGAGGATGCTTGCAGATGGAAGAAACATGTACGAACGACTAATTGAAGTCTCCATGAAATTAATTAGCCATGACATGACCATGGAATTCTCCACTTTCCACGCTGCATACGCTGGGTCAGTCTTTGAAGGTTCACGAATCATACTTGTGAGATGAACAAATTTCTTGCATCATTTGGAGATGAATGAAGCATCTTGAGACCATTGGAGGAAATCAGATAAGTTTGTGGGCGATGATCACGAAGTTGATGTGGTATTCAAGTCTTTCAATTTGCGAAGGGATTTAGATTGGTATCTATCCTTCACTGAACTCAAATACATCTTCACAAGGAGGGGCTCGGCGGTGGAGGAGTCCCTCCATGATTCCGACCGAGCCAAGGTGAGGTTGGGATGCCAAGCTGAGTACTATTTTTGAAGTAGTGATTACAATTTTTCATAAATCATGAATGGTTTTGAATTAGTAATGAATGAGTTAGCATATGGGTCTCATTTGCTCAAAAGACCTTTTTGTATTAACTACATGACAAAAAAATATTCATATGTTACTCATGCTTCATTTCCGTAGGAAGCATTCAACAACAACAACAATAAAAACCCTTATTATATGGAAAGCAAGAAAGCTCAAAGCAATGCAACGAGCTTCCACACATTCCTTCTTCCTTCCTTTAGCTAATGAAATATAACAACAACCAATAGGTAACTTCATTTGTCAAATATCCGACTGCAGGAGGAAGAGTCAGCGGTGGGAGGTCTTGCAGGGGATGGATTTGGCTGTTGATTGGGACGGCTTGAGGGAGGTACGACTGCTGGAAACACCTACTGGAAGGATCAGTGGCTATGACCTTCACAAAACTGGTGTTTAGGAAAGCCTGCAGGGAAGCCAGGGCTGAAATTTGCAGGGTAAGGGCCTAGCATCGGGAGAACCAACAGGGAAGAGGGGAAACAACAATAGGAAAACCTGCAGACAGTGCCGACAGCTAGGGTGATGTGCTGGTGGCAGCTTGGGTTAGATCATTGGCTCTAATACCATATTGAAATTCAACAGGATGATTTTATTGATATTAAAATTTGTATAGATACAAGATGCAAGAGTTATAAAGTAGAAAAGATATAAACTTGGAAATACATAATTTAAAAAATATCCGGAAAGGAAAGAAATAACTAAAATAATTCTAAGAGAGACAATGATCATAATAGTCTCCAAACTATTTGTACGGGATCATTTTTGTCTTTTAGATTAAATAAATTGGCTAATTTAGTTCATTGGCTCTTAACATAGGAGCCATAATTGTCCCATTGTTAAAATGTAAAAATTAGATTTCGTGTTAATGCATATGGTTATTTTAGTAATTTATATTTTCTTTTCATTTTAATAAAATTTAATTTTTTTACTTATCTCATTTGAGATATAATCTATCAATAACTTTCCCATCTTTTTTTACTTCATTTCAGTAGCTCTGTGATGAAATTAATGCATATTAAATTTATAATTTTAGCATGTATTTTCGATAAAGTTTCTACAAAATTTTTCTAACTTAAATTGTTGCAGCTTCTGTAAACTTTTCAATATATAACTTACTAAATTTTCTCTCTTTTTTAGCACCATCCATCAACATTAATTTCACTTTCCATCATTTTTAACTATACGACAATTTTAGCCTATATTAAAAGTCTAGGGATTGCATCGAACCTTCTATATAATCTGGGACTAAAATGCCCTGGCACAAATTGTTGGGAGACCATTTCTCCCCATTTATAAGCAGGTGAAGAAAGTCCAAGCTCTAAGTTCTTTCCTTGGCCTGAAGCATCCAACCTTGCTTCATAAGATTGACAAATCTTCTTTATTGTCCTTGCCACACCTATTGATGACCCCTTTCATCTTTAGCTTTGCTCCTCTCTCTCTTGCATGTCCTCCACATCTCTCTCCTTCTATTGTTCTCTAGCTCTCTTGAGAACTCCAAGCACTGCCTCTATAAGCGTCATCTAAACACCTAGCCAACCCTTACAAGTGTCAGCCTCTCATCAGCACAACTCCATAGTCCATCTAAAGACTTGGTCAGAATTTTGTGTAACTCAGCTTTTTTTAATAGCACAACGACTATTAATTTTTAATTATTTTAATGCTATGAAAAAAATCAAGATTTTGTTATGACGCCGACTAAGGGAAATTGAGTCATTTTTCATTTATTATTGTTTAGTGCAAATAGGGCTAATATGTTTAGGGTTAAGGTTATGCATGAGATTTTTGTTGTGAGTCTTAGGTTTAGGATTTGGGCGAGATTTTCAACCCCTCAAATTGTAGGATTTGGGAGAGATCGCCCAAATCTCGAACTGTAGTTGCTTATCTTTATGTATTCGTGTTTTATTACTTTGATTTGATGTTTGTGAAATAAAATGTGTTTGCTCTGATTTATGTGAGAAATTTATTTCAGATCATATCAAATGGTATTAGAGCAACGATTCTTGGTAGAAATGAGAGGATCCCTGTGCATAAGATAGGGCGTGATCGATACAGTTGCTAGCGCTTCCCATCAGTCTCCATTGGATCACACTCGAGTCTAGTCACATCTTACATTTTCATGGGAAAGATAAAAGACCTCATATCGGTTTTCTTAAAAATGTCCTCAATTAAGACATTTGCAATATTAATAGAAGTGGTTGCAAGCTTGCAGGATACTGTAGTGTCCTTGGTCTTCAAAGATGATAGTGATACAACTAAGGGGTAGGAGCCTTTCGTTATGGGTCTTTCAAAGTAGGTAGATGAGAGCATGACTTTGGTGGCTTTTGATAGTAGACGTAGAAAAACTATCATGTCTATGGATCTAGCTCATCCACATCTTTAGAAGTGAAAACTCCCATCTATTGAGCAACGAGAAACTAAGACGTATTCTTTTAAGAAAGTACGTCTTAAATAAATTTTAAAAATTGATTAAGAAGCGAATGCAGTTGAATTCACCAAAAAGATCTTTAAGTGGCAGAGAAGTCCAAAGAGTCCAATTATTGCCTAGGTCATAGGCATTTTGTTCATGTTATAGAAGACCGCTTCGCCTTCAAAGATTGGCTCGAGGCACGATAGAAGTCAGGGAGATTGAGATTTCTGAGTAGTACTTGGAGAAGCCTATTAGGTCAAGATCAACCAGAGTTGCTGTGGCCACTCCAATCATGCCTCCCCCAGATGTTGCTAAGATTTTATTTTCTTTTAGTTGTAATGCGAATGTAGGCTCAGGAGATGATTGTGATATTCCTCCTGATAGACTTTGTACTTTTAATAACACTACCATTGTCGGTCCCAAGCCCAAATGTGAAAAGTGGAGGGTTGCGTTAAGTAGTCAATAGCCAGTGTAAAACTTGTCGAAAAAAATCATTACTTGAATCTTTTTTATTATTGTGTAAGTGCTAGGGCGTCCTCTGAAAGCGACACGCTGTTTGGCCTGAATACAGTGAAAAGTGTGCAAGGGACGCAATACTGCGCCCTGGTATAGTGTCAAATAAGCAAGGATTCTCACATTACAGATGAATGCACGTAAAAAAGTTAGCCCATGAAACTAATATTAAGATAGAATCTTAGAATAGAGGTACTCTCAATGGTAAATTGATGGAATTAGTTGATATTATGATTCATAGAACGATTAATACCTTATGTATTCAAAAAACTAAATGGGTTGGACAAAAGGCTAAGGAGATTGATAACTTAGGTTTTAAACTTTGGTATTCTGGTAAGTGTCAAACTAGAAATGGTGTAGGGGTAATTATAGATAAGAGTTTGAAAGATAATGTTATTAAAATTAATAGAGCTGAAGATAGAATTATAACCCTTAAGATTATTATTGATACTAAGATTTTTAATATTATAAGTACATATGCTCCTAAAGTAGGTTTAGATATAGGGCATAAAGATAAATTCTGGAATGACTCAGAAGACTTAATACAAATGATACCTCTTGAAGAAAAAAATTTTTATGGTAGGAGATTTAAATGAACATGTCGGTAGAGTGGTAAAAGATTTCAGAAATATTCATGGTGACTACGGTTTTGGAGTGACTAATGAAAAAGGTAGAGTCTTTTTAGATTTTGCTTTAGCGTATGATTTTATTATTACTAATACTTTATTCAAGAAAAGAGATAAACATTTTATTACTTATAAGAATGGATCTAGTAAAACACAAATTGATTATTTTCTTATGAGAATTTAAATACTTAACATCGATTATTAGTTCTAGATTTTAAAATGAAGAGTTGTAAATTAAAGAATATTAGGATTCATCATCGTAGAATTAGATGAGGGAACTTAAAAGACACAAATAAAATTATTTTATGACTAAAATTCAAGATTTAAAAATTTGGAAAGTTCATGAAGAAGCAAATGTTATGTTGGATAAAATAACAAATACTATTTAACAATAGAATGAAAGAAGATTTCAGTGAAACAAAAAAAAATTCTATAAATAAAAATAGTTGGTGGTGGAATAATAATGTGCAAGGAAAGATTAAATATAATAAGTTATGTTATAAAAAATTGGTTTAAATGTAAAAGCTTAAAGAATGTGAAAAATATTAAACAGCCCGCAGAGAGTCTAAAAGATCAACTTGTGACGTTAAAATTTCTGTTTTAGTGATCTTTATAATATATTAGATACTAAGGAGGGTGAAAAATATATGTATAAACTAGCCAAACAAATAGAAAAGAAAAGTAAAGATTTAATTCAATTAAAGTGTATTAAAGATGAAAATCAAAAAGCGTTTTTCTTAGAAAAAGATATTCAACATAGGTGGGTGAGTTACTTTAATAAACTTTTTAATGAAGTTTCTGATAATACGATCGATCTTAGTGATCGTAATATTGTCAATAATATAAAACATATCATTTTTACCGTTGCATTAGTAAAAAAGAAGTTGAGGAGGCTTTAAAGAAAACCAAGGGTAGAAAGCCTGTACGACCTGATGATATCTCAATTGAAATTTGGAAATATTTAGGAGATTTGAGAGTTTTTTGTCTTACCAATTTCTTTAATATTATTTTAAAAACTAAAAAGATGCTTGAGGAGTGGAGGAAGAGTATTTTGGTCCCCATTTTTAAAAATAAAGGGGATGCACAAGAGTGTGCAAATTATAGAGGAATTATGTTGATGTGTCATACTTTAAAATTATGGGAGAGGGTAATTGAATATAGGTTAAGATGTATTACAAAGATATCTCATAATCAGTTTGAATTTATGCCGGTCAGGTCTACTATGGAAGCTATACATTTATCAAGTGGTTTGATGGAGAAGTTCATAGATAATAAGGAGGATCTACATTTGATTTTTATTGATTTAGAAAAAGCTTAAGATAAGGTTCCAATAGATATCCTTTGGAGAGTTCTTGAGAAGAAATGTGTTCATATGACTTATATTCAAGTCATTAAAGATATGTATACTAGAGTTGTTACTTGTGTTCAAACTGAAGGAGGATTGACCAAATATTTTCCTATTTCTGTTGGATTACATTAGGGATCGGCTTTAAGCCCATATCCTTTTGCTTTAGTTATGGATGGTCTTACTGGACATTTACAGGAGGATGTACCTTGGTGTATGTTTTTTGTTGATGATACCCTTCCCATGAATAAGACGAGAGAAAAAACCTAGGAAAAACTTGAATTACAGAGGTCTACATCGGAGTTTAAAGGTCTTCATTTAAGTAGAACTAAAACTGAGTACATGGAATGTAATTTTAGTAGTAGTAGCTCTAGTGACAAAAGTGCAACCTTAGGTGATCAAATTATTAGAAGGTGTGAACGATTTATATATCTCAGGTTTGTTGTTCAAAGCGATGGTGATATAGATGGGGATGTTAATAATAGAATTCAAGTTGGTTGAAGTGGAGGAATGCTTCAGGTCTTTTGTGTTATAGAAAAATACCGCTTAGATTGAAAGGAAAAATTTATAAGATGGTGGTGAGACCTACAATGCTCTATGGCGCTAAATGTTGGCTTTTAAAAGAAAAGCATAATACTAATTTAAGTGTTCTCGAGGTGAGAATGATTAGGTGGATGAGTGGCTTTACACTTAGAGACAAAATGCGAAATGAATATATTTGTGATAGGGTTGGTGCATCTTCAGTGACGGGCAAAATTAGAGAGTGTCGTCTAGATGGTTTGGTCACAATAAAAGCTGACCATCTGATGATCCTATTAGGAGAGTAGAGGTTTTAGATTTGATTTATGTTAAGGTAGAGGTAGACCTAGGAAGACTTGGTCTTGTTGTATAAAAATGATCTTAATTTATTAGAACTAAATGAAAATATGACACTAAATAGGACGCAATGGAGAAAAATGATTCATATAGCCGACCCCACGTAGTGGGATTAAGGCTTTGTTGTTGTTGTTGTGTAGACTTTGTACGTTTAATGATGAAATGAAATACAACATTTATGGTTATTCTCATATTCTCATATTTGTATGGCTAATTCATGAAATTTTGATGTTAATGATGATGAAGATATTGAGGGAGAGGAGAAAGATCTGTTTTTGCCTTCCCTCAATGGCATAAATCACGTGTATGATTGTCTCAGTGATCCATTGGATGACACATGCCAACCCACTTCGTGACCTAGCCTCCTAAAATAGTCACTATTTAGGAATTTGGAAGGTCGGCTTCGAGGCGCATAATTGTTGCAATAAGAACTAGCTGGGAAGTCGCTTATGACGAGAAAGGGTTACAGTCGTGATTAGAGCTCGTTGGAATGCTAATGATCACGATACAGTTGTGATTAGAGTTTGTTGGGAAGTAACATTAGAGCCATGACGTAGAAGTGACGCAGGGTGTGTGATATATTCACGATCGAGCTAGGTGGGAAGTGACGATGTGATCACACAATACTTTTGCGACTTGAGCTAGCTGTAAAGACTACTGATCGTGGTGTGCGAGGGTTGTGGCGTACAAGGCTTCCCTCGCACGCTTTCGTGATCGCAGTAAGGGCTAGCTGGGAAGCCGCCGACTGGATCTCTTTGGGAGATGCACGATTCTGTGATCGCATATCGTGATACAGTCACGATTTGGTATCATTCGACTAACTTGGAAAGCTAATAATAGGATTTCAGCTTACAATATTTTCCCCATTGTAATCAAAATCATTCTGGAATAATGACGATAAAGAAAATAGATGTTCTAGTGAAAAAAATTAGAGGGGAACAAACACGAACAACAATAACAAGAAGGTTTCACGTGACATCAGCGCAACGTTGCCACTTCAGGCGAACTGGGAGCTACGATATTAAGTGAAGGATTTAGGAGTGAACGCGAGCTACAACACTTGGAAGAAGTAGCACGACATTCATACGACTTGAATGGAAGCAAGCGTGATCGAACGAAGGAGTCGGGAATGAATTCGAGCGGTAGCCTTTGGAGGGAATTGCATGTCATCATGAGGTTTGTAACGAGCGGCAATAGATAGAGCGTGACGTCATGCAATTTAGAGATAGCGAAGATTTCTTCAAAGAATTTTGGTTTGGGATAGGGAACCACGGTGGGTGGGACCCCGACGGAGGGCTGCCTCCAACTGCGCTAGTGTCTTTTGCTATCCAGCCTTCCGTGTGTAAGGCGATTCAGAAGTAATGATGAGAATTAGTTAGACGGAGAAGAGCGGGGGAATTTGTAAGGGACTGATTTGGACACTGCACAATATTCAAGGAGACAAGATTGTGTTTTGAGGCAATCTCAATTTGTACAAGACGGTGGCGCTGAAAACTATGATGAGGGCTATTGATGACGCTAGATTGAGATTCTTGATTGAGTTGCATATCATTAAAGTGATATATGATACAGAGTTGGTAGAGATTCAGGTGCTTGATAAGCTACTGGATGAGTTATTTGCGGTGACGGTATTCTCCAGGATTGATTTGAAGTTAGGGTACCATCATATTCAGATGCGACTAAAGGACGTGTACAAACAACATGTTGAAACGGTGAGGGTCACTACGAGTTTATGATTAAATGAAAAAGGATCTCCATATGATGACCCCACGTGGGAGCCATATATGACTTGATCCAACAACAGGTTTTTCCACCTTGAGGATAGTGTCTTTTTAGAAGGGGAGTAATGTTATGATGATGTTTAATGAAATTTTAATCTTTATTAGTTTAAGAGCAATTTAGTCATTTGTCATTTGTTATTGTTTAGTATAAATAGGTTAATATGTTTAGAAATGTATGAGATTATTGTTATGAGTCTTAGGGTTAGGATTTGGGAGAGATTTTCTACCTCTCGAATTTTGGTAAGACCGCTTCTCTCTAATTGAAGGTGCTTATCTTTATGTATTCGTGTTGTATTGCTTTGATTCGGTGTTCGTGAAATAAAATATATGTTTGCCCTGATTTCTATGAGAAATATATTCCGGATTGTATCATATTTTTATTTTGCATATGAAACTTGATAGACACCAACTATTTTTATAAGTATATCCAAATTATTAAGTTGAATTTGTGAATTAATCAATTATTATTTACCCAAAATTACTCGTATAAACCCTTTTTGTTTACCTATTTATGATAGTAAATTTAAATTTTGACTTGAGATGTACTACAAATCTAGTTAGTATATGTTATGACCTTATTTGCACACAAATCATAATAATTTATATTAATTACTCTAATAAATTTTATTATTAATTAATCATGCATGGTTGAGTTAAACAATTTATGGATCATCACACATCAATATTAAGATTTTTATTATGAAATCGAATGAGTGGTTTTGGTTAGGTTTGGGGTTCAGGTAAGGATTTAGTTAATTGTATGTTGTTTATTTATTTATTTTTTCTGGTTAGTATTTAGCTCGTAGTATTCTGCACCTAATTAAAAACATATGATTATGGTTGAAAGTTCAGTCAACCATTTACCAAAGATGTAATTGGCCCATTGGTCCCCAAATACTTGCTGGCAGAATAGTTTTTCTTTTTTGTTGTTTGGTACCATCATATTGAATACGGTTGAGATAATTTGAAGAACTAATGTCACTTGATAAACTGAAGCATCAAAAATTCATTCTCAACATTGAATAATCATTAGATTGTAATGAAATAGATGTTTTGCTCATCTATGAAATGTGATTTGTGCTTTTATCAAGACTGCAAAAATCAGACTTAGATATCAAACCGGATGATGCAATAAACTATAAATTTATTTAAATATTACACAAATAATATATTTTAAAAAATTGATTATTAAATATAAAATAAATATCTTAATATTTAAATAACAAACACCATAATAATTCTGATAAGTTCTTTTAAAATTTAATAATTAATTTAAAAAAAATTAAAATATGAAATATAAAGTAGATATTACAATAATTTTAAAAATTTATAATGAATAAAAATTAAATAAGTAATATTTACAATAATTTTCTCTGCAATGCTTGTAGAAGATCCCAAAATATGTTGGCTGCTTTTCCTCCCATCCCTGTATCCGTCACGTGGCACTAAGGAGCTCTTTGCCCACCTCGTAACCATCTTCTTCCACAAAAGACAAAACTCAATTTATTACCCTCCTTGACTCTCATCCCTTAATCTGCCACGTGGTACTGAGGAGCTCTTTGCCCACTGCGTAATCATCTCCTTCCTCAAAACTACATTTACTACCCTCCGTGACTCCATTTTCAATGCCTTTCCTCTCCATTGGAAACTCCCCATGCAAAGCCCTCCTACATTTCCAATGCCGCATAAGTAATCAGGGTGGAACCGGTTCACCGATCCAATGGTTGAACTGCCGGTTCGCATCCAAAAATGATTTTCTATGTGGTCCGGACCGAGCTGGTCACCGGTTCACGGTTGAACCGGCTGGTCTGGTCCGGTTTTCTAAACATTGATTTTTATACAGTGCAAATAGCCCTCTCCTCTCATTGTTAGGGAGAGTATAATTTCATTTGCCAGAATCTATTTTCTTAAAATCCAATGCCAATTTTTTGGGCATTGTGAGTTTTATACAGTACTACTGATTTTAATGTATGTGCTCTTCTGTGCTTAAATAGTGTTTAATTTGTGCCCATTCATTAACTTTTCCACTGAAAAGAGGAATAAGTAATTCCTATTCAAAGAAGTTAAAACTTCCGATATAAACTAGATATCGAGATTGAAATTGATCACTTTTATGATAGTCCTGTATTTTCTCAATTATTCATGCCAGTTCTTAAATAAATGATGTAGTACTATTCAGGTGGTCAGTATTCAAGTTTAATTTCTTGAACCACATGCATTCTCTGCAAATAAAGATTCTTAATCAATGATTTCTGCAGTATTTGTATACCCTTTGTGCGTAGGAAGTAATGAAAAACTGCTTATGTTTAATTGCTTGGAACAAAAATAAGGTTTCGTTTACCATTACTACCATAACACGGTTCACTTACGTGCCTGAAATGGAATTATTGTCTTTTAGATAGAAGAATCTGTTAATTTCTACATGTTTCAATGACCTAATTGTGAAGATCTTCCAAATAAGAAGCCTATTTACTTTTTTGCGTGATCATCAATCCTAATTTGGTATGTAATGTTGTTTTGTGCATACTAGCCCAACATTTTTTGCACGATATTTTTTTCTTTGTAAAGTTTGGGAAAGTAGTTAAGGTCATACTCAGGAGTTGTAGATATTGACAAGGGCATTCTTAGCTTCTCGATTTGTTCAAGCACATGTGCATATGACGTGATGGTGGGGAGCCAAATAGTGGGTTTTCACTTTTTTTCAGAGCGACGTGCATTTTTTTGGAGTAGCTTAATTTGAATAACACTGCTCTTGGAAATGCACCCACCATTATGAATCCATTCCTCATGCTTTCGTTGGCAATTTCATTTTCATCGGAATGTGCTGTCAACTGTGCATTCAAATTCTTATTTTATCTTCTATTTGGTCTCTTGCATGCTTTTTGGCACATGCTTTGTGGATTGGCTTTTTTCTCATTTGCACACGCATGTGTCAACATTTTTGATATTTTTTGAAATAAAATTATTTTAGACATTTTATTTGCATCTATGTTTGGGGTATATCTTGTGGGGGAGAGGTTTACACCGATAAGTAGAGGTATTGTGCGTGTGATCTTCATACTCATAATGAGGTCGATGTGCATAAGCGATGAAACATTCATATTTGTGCTCGTTAGCAAGCCAGTGAAGCTTGTGCAAGTCTATTTTTTCACTTTTGCTCGTTTGCACAACTTCTTGTGCATATTAAGATGTTATACTTTTCTTATTTAATTTTTTGGTCTTTTTTTTTTTTTATACATTGGTGCACCAATTTTGTTAGATATTTCAAATAAATTTTGGATAAATTTTGACAGTGATTTTATAGCCAGGCTTGTCTGACACAACTTGAGAGTGATGTAAGTAGGGCTGCCAAAAAAGCTCGTTCGCGAATAGCTCGTGTTTGAATCGTTCGTTAAGTAAGTGAGCTGAACACAGACATATTTTTTAAGCTCGAATTATAAATAAGCCGAACACTAACAACCCTTTGTTCAATTGTCTTCAACTCGTTTTAGCTTGAATAAGGAACTTATATATATTAGTTATATAACAATATATTATATATATTCATACCTAAGTTTAAATTACCACAACTCATGTGGTCATGTGATTCTGCGTCATTTATTGTATAATAATAGTACATGTTCGAATCGATCACTTTACATTTATTCTTCTAATTAATTTAAACCATAGAGTTTTGAGCCAAATATAAGGCAAAAACAAACAAGAATATGTAAATCGAGGGTAACATGAATACGCTTTTCAAAAGCAAACTTCGAGCATGTGCCAATTTTGAATGAGCCGGACACGAACCACACCTGAGCTCACTCAAGCTCGACTCGTTTATAGCCCAAGATGTAAGTGTCTTTACCACGTTGCTGAGAAAGATGTGTATGTGGTATACAAAACAATTAGATGGGTACTTGCCATGCCAAAAAAGACTCTAAATGGGAATTTAGAGTGTTCTCCTGCACAAAACATAGTCTTATGTAGCAATTTAAACTCATTACTATGTCAAGGATAGTGTGCATTTTGAGCCCATGAGAAGATTAAAAAAAATACCTTATGTACCGTCAATTAGTGTATCAAGTGTTTGTGTGAAGCTGGGAGCAAAATGGACAGGAGGCCTGTGACACAAAGGAGAATTGTAGAGATTGAAGTGAAAGGCTTAGTAGTAGGGTTGCCGAAGCTGTGTAGGTGAGAAAAAGAGGGATGAAAAAAGGCACGAGTTGTTGGCGGGAAAGAAGAGAAAAAGGGGGAGAGAAAAAGTAATGTTCTTTAAAATTTTCTCGGGAAAGGGGTGGTGGTTGCCTCCATGTGGTTGTGGCGTGGTGCTCATCACTGATGACCATCGAAAGATGCTCGTCATCCAATAGGAGTGTGCATGCATTTATTAATACACACACATTTACACGCTTACATTCATTTAATATTTATGTATAACTTTAAAAAGTATATGCTAAGCACTTAATTATTTTTAGAAATCTTTTTTTGCATTTGTCTCTATGCATGTGCAAACTCCTAAATTTTTTATCTTTTATGAATGATTGATTTTTTCGTTGCTAACCACAAATAATTTATGGTGGATTTTGATGGAGTGTTGTTGCATCAACACACAACTATGGGCTATTTTGGATTGTGTATTCGACCTACCACCCTATAACTCTCACTTCATATTTGTGGCACAAATATTGATAAAGAGGACCTTCAACCCAATTTTGCTTACACTTGAAGCTCGTTTTGGCACACGACAATTGAAAATTTGGTTACAATTTTAATTCCATGAAATTTTATGTTTTACTTCCCCATCCCAATCATGGAAGATAAAAATGATGCGGGGGTGCTGCAAGTACCACACGCCGACTGGCTCAGACCTGTTGGGAGAAGGATCAGGCAGTCCTTCGTTATGCTCCCTTCTTTACCCCAAGACTATATATATGTTATTTGTTGTGTCTTAGATTAGCTTTTGTTTTAAATTTACTGCCATCAACGTTTTTCTCCCTTTCTAGGGCTGTATCTGAGGATAGGTGGTACTCTGGTTATATCCTGCTCCAATGTGGTGATTATCTCCTCGTATTCCCCTTTCTAGCTTTCCCTAATTGCCACACCCCTTAACAACCCGCTGCTTGCGCCGCCCTTTTAATCCACTTATTGCTTGATATTGCACCGCACCCTCCATCAACCCAGCTGCTTGCTGCTGCCCCTACCAATCCTCCCTTACTTGTCCTTTAGTTGTAAGATCACCTTCCCCTTATTGCCACTAGACCTCTTTGTCTTCTACAACTCTTCGTTTCTAGTTTCTCGACACGCAGCCCACCATCTTCGAACCTCTCTCCTGGGGTCTTTGGGCTCATGTTGTTATTTTTCCTATTCCAAGCGTCTTTGTTTGTAACCCCCTTTGAATTTATGCAATAATGTTATCATTCCGTTGTGGTTTGGATTAACTTCGGTGTCATTTAGTATTAGAGCTAGCCTAACCCTAGTTCTATTCGAGAGTTTTTAGCCTTCCTACACATCTCCACCCTAAAAATTTTCTTTCATATCCTCAAATTCCCTTTTCTACCATTGAAAATCCAAACCCTAACCATGCCACTAAGGAGGCACATGCAGGAACATACTCGGGAAGAGATATAACGAGAGATCCGTCAACTTCAGCAAAGACTTGCAAAAATTGATGACGAATTCAGGGGAAATTATCCTCGATCATGATATGGAGTTGAAGAGGAGAAATGGATGAGAACCCCTTCCAGATTGAGGACTTGTGATGAGGACACCGCATCGCTTTGAAATTCATTATCAGATGAGACTGAGAGAGGATGCGACGTATAGAGGACATAGATATTTCAGAGTATAAGTGGATCTACTGGAGTTAGATTGAGGGATGAATCCAGATGATTTCATCAAATGGTTGCAGTCGGTCGATAAAATCTCTGAGTACAAAGAGGTGCCAAAAGACATGAGGGACAAATTAAAAATGAGTACATTTTTGTTGTGGGGAAATTTGCAGAGGCAAATGAGAGAAAAAAAGTGACTAGATTACCAGATGGGAGAAGAGAAGGAAGGAGATGCAAATGAAATATAACCTACGTCCTCATTACTGTCGGATATATTTCTGAGGCTCTATCACCTACAACAGATAGTCCTATCAGTGGAGTTCACAACACAGTTTGATCAGTTTCATATGAAATGAAATTGGTCGAGCTAGAGGGACATACTATAACCTGATATCTCAGATTCTTGAAGCCAGCTATCAGTAACATTGTGCCACTGCTACCTTATTTGTATTTCGAAGATGTTTGGACCTTAGCCTTGAAGATGAAGAGACTGCAGAAACAAAGCAGATGACCGTTCTCCTTTAGACAACCACCTAGAGTTGCAACTATCGACAATGGTACATCTAGAGGAGTTGGGAAGACTGGATAGGGAAGTGGCAAGATTGATCTGAATGAAAATGAAACCCAAAAAGTGTAATTCACCCAAAGGCAATTTCGATCAAGAAATGTTTTAGGTGTCACGACTACGGACATAGCCTTTAATTGCCCACGAGCTGAGTTGTTTCATTTGTCGAGCTGGGTGTTATCGAGGAAGTGGATGAGTAGGAAGCCAAGGAGGATCAGGAGGAACTTCACCTTCAGGAAGATGATGGAGAAATGCTAGTGGTAAGGAGGGTCCTACAAACTGAGCTAAAGAAGGATCATTTGTGGCTAAGGCATAATATTTTTCGTTGCAAGTGTAGCATTAAAAGAATGGTCTATAGCCTAATTATTGATGGTGAAAGTTGTGAGAATTTAGTATCCACTATGATGGTGAGGCCACCAGAAGCACCCTCAATTCTCTCCCTTACTTGGTTGAAAATAGGAAATGATATAAGCATTGATCAACTGTGCTTGGTTGAGTTTTCTATTGAAGATCAGCTAAAGGAGTAGGTGTGGTGCGATTTGGTACCTATGGACGCTTGACATATTTTTGTTGGGGAAGCCATAGTAGTTTGACCGCAAGGCCCAACATCATGGGTTCAAGAACACTTACGCATTCAAGAGGGATGGAAGACACATAGTTCTTCTGCCTGTTAGTGACACGAGAGGCGTAAACATCACAGAGGATACGGTAGTCCCAAAAGCCATCTTATGCAGTAGGTACAAGAGGCTCAAGTAGCAATGACTTTAGGTTCTGTTTGGGGCAGGTGCAGCAGTTTGAAGAAACAACTGTGAAACTGCTGTGGAAGAAACTGTTGTTCAAAAAATTAGGGTAGCTATTATAAATTAATTTTATTTTTAAAAATTCATATCGTAACTTTTTGACATTCACCATATTTTAACAGCTCAGGTTGAAAAAAGTAATTTTGTATTATAGAAATTTTTAAAAAGCAGCAAGAAATTTGTTTCCCAAACTTAACTATATTAGTTGTTTGAAAAGCAAAACAAATAAAAAATGTCCCAAACTTAGTCTTGTTAGAGGGAATCGTGGTGGTTGAGATACTGAAGTCTATACAACCATTACTATTTGACTTTCAAGACTGTCAACCTTCCAGATGGATTTACACTATTAAGGGACATTCAATATGCCATAGATCTCATTCCCGAATCAGTGTTGCCAAATAAGCCTATTTATTGATTGAGATCTACAAAGTACGAGGAATTACAACGATAGGTACAAGATCTCACAATGAGAAGCTTGGTTAAAGAGAGTACTAGGTCGTGTGCTGTCCTCACTTTGATGGTGCCTAGTAAGGACAGATTGTGAAGGATGTGACTTGATAGTCGAGCCATCAATAAGATCATCATCAAATACAGGTTCCCCATACCTCACTCAGATGACCTCTTGGACCAGTTGCATGGGGCCAAAGTCTTTTCCAAGATCGAATTACGCAGCGGATATCACAAGGTCCGGATGAAACTATGGGACGACTGGAAACAACTTTCATGCCTTTTGAGCTGTCCACTGCGCCTAAAACTTTCATGAGGTCAGCAAAATCAAGTGTTTCGATCTCTCATTAGGAAGTTCTTAGTGGTTTGCTTCGTTGTATTCTGGTATACAACAGATGGAAAGAGGAGCATTTGCAGCACCTGTGGATGGTCTTTGAAGTTTTACAATTAGATAAACTATATGCTCACCTAAAGAAGAGTCACTTTCTGACAAAACATGTATATTTTTGGGTTATATTGTGTCTAATGCGGATATTCAAATGGATCCTTCAAAGTTCGAGGCCATCATGAGCTGGACGACCCTGTAGTCCTTTATTGAGTTGAGAGTATTTGAAGTTGGCATAATTCTATAGGCGATTTATCAGAAGCGTCAACATCATCAAGACTCCTCTGATAGAACTTTTAAAAAAGGAGAAGTTCTAATGGATGGATGCAACTCAGTTCAATTTCGATACTTTGAAGGTGAAAGCTACTTCTGGCACAAATATTGGCATTACTGAAGTTCAATCAACTATTCGAGGTGGGGTGTGATGCCTCAAATATGAAATCGAAGCAGGATTGAGCCAGGTAGGCCACCTCATTATCTTCTTCAGTGAGAAGTTGAATGAGGCTACAATAAAGAGTTCTATGCGATCGTGAGATTTCTTAATCACTAGAGTCACTACGTACCGACGAGCGAGTTCACGTTATTGACATATAGATCATGAGGCTTTGAGGTTTTTGAACAATCAGAACACACCGAATGCTCGACATGTGTCCCGGTTTGGGTCCTTGCCATCTTTCTAATTCGTGCTTAAGCACAAGGTGGAAAGTTAGAATCGAGTAGTAGATGCACTGAGCCGTCGTGATTTGCTGATCATTTCTATGCAAACTCTAGTCATAGGATTTAAGGTAGTGAAGGAGTTGTACGAGGTAGATCAAGATGTAAGAGAGGGGAAGCCTACCAAGTAGTATCATAGGGTTGATGGTAATCTGTCCAACTATAATAGGTTGTGTATTCCACAATGTTTACTAATAGGATTCATTATTCAGGAAAGTCATAGCAGAAGACTTGCTAGACACTTTGGCAGAGATAGGACTCCATACGTGCGAGAAAACTTTTTTTTGGCTCTGACTGGCAAGAGATGTGGAGTGGCACATTAAAACAACAATTTGATGTTAGCATGGATTTTGTGGTGGGTCTTTTGAGGATACATCAGAACAAGAATTATGTGATGGTGCATTAGTGGATAGATTTTCAAAGATTATGCATTTTGTATCTTGCCATTGAATGTTGGATGCATCACATGTAGTTGACTTGTTCTTCAGGGAGGTTGTGAGACTGCACAAGATACCCAAGACCATTTTTTCTGAAAGATATGTCAAATTTATGAGTCACTTTTGGAGGATCATACGGGGGAAGCTTGGCATTAAGCTTCAATTTAACCCAACACTCTCAGCCACAATTGGGTAGTGGGATGAAGGTGGTGAACAGGAGTCCAGGGAGTATTTTGAGGTGCTTTATGGGAAGAAATATTAAGCAGTCTACTTGATTCAAGCCCAAGCCAAATTTGCTTATAATTAATCTGTGAGTTTGACCACGGGGTGCACCCCCTTTGAGATCGTGTATGGGAGCAAGCCCTCACTTGACTTGGTGCCACTCCTTCCGACATCAGAGATTAGTGATGATGCTGAGGAGAGGGTGCTAGAGATTCAGAGGTTACATGAAGAATGGGAAAAGAGATCACAAAGCAAAACCGCAAGTACCGAGCATAGGTACATAAAACTAAAAAGAAGGCAACTTTCCAAGAAGGGGATCTAGTGTGGATCGGATTGAAGAAAGAAAGGTTTATGTGGGATCCTTTGAGAAGCTCAAGTCCAGGGCAGATGGATCTTTTAGGATTCTCAAAAGGTTGAATGATAACACCTACAAGATTGATCTACTAAGGGACTACAACATTTCTGCTACTTTTAATGTAGCAGATTTGACTCTGTGCTACGAGGAACCATAAGATTCGACTTTGACAGATGTGTTCGAAGCTTCCCCAATCTCGGGAGACTGACACGGGGTGCCTATGTCCGATGTGGGGGTGCCTATGCCTGCACAGGCGTGACATGTGCTGCAGTTCGACCAGCTCGGTCCAGGTGGGAGAAGGATCAAATAGTCCTTCCTTGTGCAAGAGTCACTTTTATTTGAACTAGGATCCACTCCTCTTTATCCCAAGCTATATATGCTATTTGTTGTGTTGTAGGTCTGTTCTGCTTCAGATTTTCTGTTGGTGCCTCGACTTTATCCTGCCCCAAGTTGGTGATTATGTCTTCTTATTCCTGCCTCCCGTGCTTCTTCACTTGCTTGTTGTCACACCTCCCAACAACACACCGCTTGCCACCGCCCCTGCCAATCCACTTACTGCTTGTCGCCACACCCTCAAACAACCCAATTGTTTGCTGCTGCCCCTATCAATCATCCCCTAGTTGCTGTCCAGCCGCAAGTCCACCTTCCCGTGCTGCTGCTAGACCTCTCTGCCACCTAAAGCTCTACTTTTCAACTATCTCGACACACAATCAACCACCTTCAAACCTTGCTCTTGCCCTAGGGGGTCTTTGTGTTTGTGTCATTGCTTTTCCTATTTTCAAGTGTCTTTGTTTGTAAGCCCATTTGAATTTCACCAATAATATTATCATTCCGTTGTATTTTGGGTTAACTCCGGTATCAAGTAAACATGAAAAGTTTTATGCTAAAGTGTTACCTTTTGTCCTTGTTGACAAGCTTAAACTATGATTGAAAAATTATGAACTAACTATATTAATATGATTTATTACAATAGAGTGCTTTCAATTTTGTCTGTGCTCTTTGGTAATCTTGTTTAAAAGTCTTGGCTGATTAATTCTACTATGCTCAAGATGTCCATTTGTTTTCTGAAAACATTGCAGCATTTGAAGACACCCGTCTATTTTATTCATAAAGGTTCGCATGCAGTACGAAATGTCCTGTGAGAATTCGAAAGGCACTAAAATGCTAAACATGAACAATAAGGAGTCGCAGCAAAATATTGTTCAATCAACGTACAACTATCTTAGTAATAGCATTCCATGGTGGAATTCAGCTGCGCCGCATATTGTGTTGTACCCTACTACCCCTAACTTATATGCCAACTTGAACAATGTGGCTTCAAATCAGTTAAAGCAAGATGGAAATCCGACTTTAGAGCAAGAGTCATCATCAACACAGTCCACAGGACATTCCCATCATGAAATCTCTGGAAAGAGTGAAGATAACCTCAAGGAACGGTGTTTCTCAGCACAATCTGGTGCAAGTCATGATAAGGTGGACAAAAAAGGTATCCCGGTCCTCTTCTGCTGTTTATTTTCTTGATATAGTCTCGGATTTTCTTAGTTCTATCTGTTATCGTGAAAGTTGTATTTCTTTGACGGTTGAAGCGGTGTATGAATGCATTTTTTCTGTAATTAACTACGAACCTCTTGAAGCAGCCCCCTATATTTAATTAGTGCTATGAATTTATTTGAACTAATGAAAAAAATTTTGAATTATCGTGCCTGTGATTATGTAGAACCTTTGTCCTGGAGATAACGAAAACTTGCTTGATTTGTCTTGGTTTTTATATCAGTTTCCAGCTTTGTGGTGTTATTCATATTTATTTATTTTGTTTCTTTTTTTATTTTTTTGATTTTTTGTAAATATCTTGAAATATTTGCAGTATGCTTGTTCTCCTAGGTCCAGCATTTCATTTCATTTTGAGAGTTTCTGGCTTTATGGAATTGGTGCAGTTCACTTTTACTTGATACATATTCATTGTTATGTGAACCGCCTCGCGCACCCCCCTTTTCTTGCATCCATCTGATATGCCCTACTGTTGTTTTGAAGGAGCCTGAAAATTTTTCATTAACTAACTTATTTGATATATTTAATTAAGTGATTGTGATTTAATTAATTTTATGAAGCATTCTGTTGTTTTAGTGTTTCTGATCGTGGAGTACAAAGATTTGTACATAAAGGACTGCGAAGCTGACTTGAATGCTTCTGAGGTGGTTCTACTGGTGCTGGTTTTGATGCATTGGTATACACTATAGTTTATTATTTCATGGAGAAAGTTGCTTAGCTCTAGATTAAGGCTTAAAATGGGTATGATTGGTGATAGGCTTCATAAAACTGAAATGAAGACATCGATTAAGGGTTATGATTGTCACTTTTCTTATTTGATTTTTTTTTGCAATTGCAGTGCAATGATATTTCTCTTCTGTCTGTATAGCAGTACATAGAACACTAAACTAACCATGGTATTTGTAACAATGAACTTTTGCTTGTTTTATGTTTGCTTTGTTACATAACATGTTTTTTTTACCATTTTAATAAGATGCAACTTAGTTAAAATGTAACTTAGTGTTTGAGGGCATCAAAGATATATTTTGATAACTATTTTGGTGTTATGACTTAGTCTCCATTAGTTATCTGCAATGACTTTGATCATTGGTACAAATAGGCATTCATGATTCATATACTTTGTTCACTTCAGGTGATGAACACACTCAGGAGAAGCTTGAACAGGGCCAGCAAAAACAGCTTTTATCGGCAGGGAGCACCCAGTTTTTCTGTGCACCTCAAAAACTTGATTGTAACCAGTCTCTTGTATGTTTTTTCTAAGGGATATTTACATACGCAGCACATAATTCTTATGTATTTACATATCTCACACCTAAATTTTCATGTTTACCTACATAAAATTTTGGTGCTTTAAAGCCATGTATGAAAAAGGTTTATTTCACATTAAAAAATTGGTAATTGGGCCATTTTTGATGTGATATTAAAGATTTTGAGTGCTATGCGTGTCTAAATGAAAGTTTGGTTGTGAGATATGTAAATACATAAGAATTGTAGGCTATGTATGTAAATGCTCCTTTTTAATGAATATTCTTTTTTAATTTTCAGGATATTTTCCATCCACATGGGTACAAATTTGTGGATGTATAGATGTGTAGATTTAGTGCATCTCTTTTTATGCTGCGTATTATTGTTCAGTTTTTTTTCCTAGCAGGCTTATGTTCCTTATACCTATTCGGATGCACACTATCCAGGAATCATGGCTACTTATGGGTCTCATGCTGTTGTGAGTTTTATCTTCCCTGATGTCAGTAAATTTTTGCCATATTTGCATTTTATGATAAAATTATAGATGGAACAGTGCAAATTTGCTACGTAAATGATTTTGAATGGGTATTTTTTTTTGTGTGCGAGGGTTTTAAAAATGAATCAGTGGCAAAATAAGATTTTGCACAATCTTCCATGGTCAGAAAAATGAAATTGTCTGAACTTGGTGTACAGTTGACCAAAACCGAAATGCTTGAATTGATGTTGGAAATATCAGAGGTAGGTTTAGCCCTATTGCTTAGTTAAAGGAGCATATGCTGCATTCTGAAATTTAATTTCTAGTTCCTGGCTTGAAGCTCTTTCTGTATTTATTGGTAAAATCCAACTTTTTGGTTCATCCAAAAAAATGATGAAGTTGACAGGTGGTCAAGTCTTTCAATCCCTCACGATTCTCACTTATATGTAATATAAGGCTTGTTAAACAGAAGCATTAATGACAAATGCATTACTTTTGGTATATGACGTGGTTGATATCGTAGAGACACTTAGAGCTAGCAGGATCTTAGAGTGGCCAGACCGGGGTTTAGGGTATTGGGTAAGGTAGTGTAAGCCCTGCCTGTCTGGGGTAATTGTTTTTCATTTTGGCACCTTTTCTAGTGCTTATTCTCTATTGATTCAAAATGAAAAATATTACTTGCGTGTATTGGTTTATGCCTTAATCATGGTTTGGTTTTGTTAGATTGTA